>CAWUFW010000407.1:0-1200000 GCA_963921515.1 Calotriton arnoldi
AGGCATCAGCCCCCATGGTAGGGGGTGGTGGTAGGTAGCATCCATCCCCCTGAGTAGGGTGGTGGTAGTGGTAGGCATCCATCACCCTATGAGTGGGGATGGTAGTAGTGACAGGCATCCAGCCCCCCTGGGTAGGGGTGGTGGTAGTGGTAGGCATCCAGCCCCATGAGTGGGGTGGTGGTAGTGGCAGGCATCCAGGCCCCTGAGAAGCGGTGGTAGGTGGTAGGCATCAATTCCCCATGTGGGGATGGTAGTGACAGGCAAGTATCTAAAAAGGTGTGCAGTTCTGTCTGACGGGTGGGAAAGACAGGTTTTTCTGCGCTCACACACCCCGAAGTGTCATGCTTCATCATAGAGGCGTGTGCCTCATCAGGCAGCTGCAAGGCCTGGCGGGCTCCCGAAGCCCGGGGAGCTTTGCCGAGGACCTTTGGAAGAAGAAGCTGCAGGGTGCGTGCGGGCGTGAGGTCAGGCAGTGCACAGGTAGTAAAATAAATAAAAATAGGTATGGAGTAATCCTATTGAGTCAAACTTTAATAAACTAGGTAACTCCAGCCCAATTAAAAACCGTGTGTACCGATGGGGAAAGAATCATCACAAAGAACAGACTAAGTGCGAGTGGTCAACATGTTTCCGTGCCCAATTCGCCCCTAAGGATCAGTGGCACAGCGTACAGGACCGGCAGAGAAGCGTGATAAAGTGCACTACCGCCTGGCATTCAGTACAATAACATAAATTACCAGACCTCCTAGCAGACGTGTACTGAAGTACTGTAGACCCGTGGGAAAGGGGGACAAGAGGGAGACAATAAGACAAAAATGAAGAGCGCAAAAGCATTAGTCTAAGGAAACAGCACGTATACCCCATGTTAGCAACACAATGGAACAGCACAACTTCCACGAAAACATTTAATAACTCATTATTTTTGCCGACATGGCCAACGCATCATTTAGCATGGCTAATCCAGTCAATTGGTTAAAACAATCTAAATCACATGATGATTGAACCATGTACAAACATCGCCAGTATGAACATTGGCGTAGCTGGTAATAAACAATCTGCTGAATGGGGCATTCATCGTGTTATCGATACGATTGCGCTATCGACAAAAGCCATCGTAGGTTTGCCATACCGCTAGCAGCAGCCAAACACGATGCGCGAATTATCACGGGATCAATTAAATTCGTGTGTTAGTTTACGCGGTATGCGAACGGGCGCCATAAATCATTTATGGAAGTATCGTGAGGCATGTCGCTTTCGAACGCAAGTTGCGCTGTTGAAAGTACTGCGCGTAAAGACAAACGCGGCGAGCTGCCCGTGTGAACGAACAGAAAACACGCAACATGATGGCAGGTGGGCACCACGGAGCGGTCAGCAGTAGCCACCTGGAAAGCTCGTTAACCAGGCACCACTGATTACGTCAGCATTGCTCAACACAACTTTAAATGCTGGCATTAATCATTCTAAACGTCGTCTGGTACTGATCGATTAACCAGCAGGCGCCGCTGTTCCGGTAATCTGAAAGGACAGCGGCGGAATCACCAGGTCGCGCAGAGTTTCACAGTACTGAGTCTATGCATACAGCCGCAGACAAGCAACTGAATCCTTCGCCTCTACCTTTGTGCCAGACCATCGGCTCGCCTATAGCGAGGCTGCAGCCATGTCATCCTGAAGGATGTCCAAAATGGCTGATAGAACACTGCCTGTGACCCAATGTGAATTATAGCCGATGAGCCAGTAAGGGATCGAACGGAATACCATATGATGCGTTTGAGGTTGGCAAAAATGATCTAGAAAGGGAGCTGAAAAGGGGTCTCGCCAGGAACCGATAGTAGCTGTGTGTCCAACAATACTGTGCGGCAATATAAGAGGCCATCTACAGATTATAATCCCAAAATTCACAAGAAAATTTCAGCAAGGGCAAGACCGCTGAGGAGGATCTCCCGCCCCGCTAAGAGGTGACCCATGTGATTCAAGAGGTTGAGTGCCATCAAAGAATGTCACACTGGAATTATCCTGTAAGGAATAGTTCAGCGGAAGATTTCAGCAGGATGTTAGTGTGGTTCGTGGGGGTATATAAAGGTCCGTGCCCTCCAAGGTCTCAAGGATGGAGAATGGATGTAAGCCACATAAGTGTCACATACAATGGCGGTTGAATTTGCCGATTGGGAGCTACTGAGGCGCGAACAACATGGCAAATCGCATTCAATTAACGTTTCCAGTTCCGCCCAGGAATATCATCGTTGAGTCCCCTTGGTCATGTCCTCCAATTTGAATATTCAACATTGTTCCTCTGCCTCGAGCGTCATTTCTCGCCCATTGTGTTACGTGTGATTTAGCCCACAGTGAAGGTAGATCAAGGGCTGAAAATGTTCGGAAAGGGTTCCAGGATCGATTCTACAATCAGGAACACTGGTCTCCCAGGGTGGGCTTGACTCTCACGGCAAGATGCGTAGGGTAGTCTGCCCTGATTGGCCAAGAAATTGCCCGCTTGGTGATCCACTGTCAGATCATGACTCCATCCTGCCTGGCGGCAGAGCAGTGGTTGCCTCCGTTGGCGATCCGTCCGGCAGTTCGTGATATGATGACACGCTTCCCTACCACACAGCCATTGTGCGCTTTTGGCGGCTTCAGCCGTGGCACAGGTCTGCAACAAGACGCTTCTCTGTTACTTTGAGAATGCTTGCTCGATATGCAGGCGGCACATTAATTATGTGCAGCGGTGAATGAGACAAAGTATCTGCTGATGGTGGAAAACAGGCCAGCTCGCCGTGCAGGTGCTTGTTTGTCACTTTGATTCGTTGCAGAGGTTCATCAGGGGTGGCGGCTGGTCCGCATTATTGCAGGTCGATCAGAGAAACGTTACAATTACCTTCCTGGTGGCTCTCTGCCCACGTGTAATGGATTTCGATGTCTGATCCTGCCACAGGCCTGCCTGGGTTGATTCTGCTTCTGATCGCCACCAGCCTCCGCCTAAAGGCCGGGCCGAGGCTGGGCGTCCAGGCGGAAATGCCGCTATCGGTGTCCTTAAACCCGGCGGCTCAGGCGGAGGGTCATAGCCATACATAGGGTTCCGCGGTATTCTATGCCGCGATTATGCTGCACTTCCTTGCTCTTCGCGCTGAGCTGCTTTCCCGAGGAGTACTTCACGCGTTAGTGCTGTCGTTCGGAAGAGCATCATCTCGATATAGTCACTTAAGATAAGGATTATATTTTCTTCCATGATTTGTTTCATCAGGTAATTCCGTTATCAGCAATTTCACTCAGCCGCTTGAATGCTGGCGCATGCCGCTCCTGCATCGGAGACTTTACATTGTTCGCCCGCCGTCTTCTGCTGCTCTGATGAGCCTACGTTACCAGAGCCCTCTTAAATTGCCCATCCTCAGCGAAAATTCTGCGTATTGACAATCACCGGCTGCTGCACAAGACGCAGATAGCCTGGCTTCAGCGATAACCGCGCATGACGCACTGGCGCTTCATGCCTACGGTTGCTCAATCGCTATTATCACTAGTCGGCTCCTCCATCAGGATGTAGTAGAAGCGATCATTCAGATTTCAACACAGCGAGTAATCTGCCGTTCTCATAAAGGAGAAATAGAACGGAATCGTGAGCGAAAGGATCGCTGGGAGAGTGATTCACGGCTGAGTCGCCGTGCTAATGTTATTTTCAAAGGGAGGATTGTGGATCGAGTTAGGAGGTCCTGAACGATAGACTCCTCGGCAAGAAGGCATCTAAAAAGGTGCAGTTCTGCCTGACGGGTGGAAGACAGGTTGTTGCTCACACCTGAAGGTGTCATGCTCACATACGGTTCTCAAACACTGGGCGCCAGTTCGACGGCCTTCGAATCGGGCCTGCTGATCTTTGAAGAAGAAGTCGTAGGCGGAGTGAGGTTAGTAGTGCACAGCAAGTGAATACAACAGGTATGGAGTATCCTATTGAGTCAAATTCCACAGCCAGGTAACCTGTTCACTGTGCCGTGTACTGGCAGAGTCAATGTTCGCGTAGCGGTCAACATAGCTGCGTCACCTCGCTTAACGGTCTGTTGGCACTGCCAGACGACAGAGCAGAAGAAGGGTGACAAAGTGCACTACCGTCTGGCATTCAGTGCACAACAGGCCTCAAATGCACTGGGAGTATCAGACTCCGTGGAAAGGACAAAAGGGCAGGAACAACCAAGAAATGAAGAGCCGCAAAAAGACAAGGTCTAAGGAAGCAGATATGTTCAGCAACACATTTCACGAAAACATTTCCACAAACATTATTTTACTGACAGGACAATGCATCATATGGCTGGTCATGAATTGCCAAAAACACCTAAATCACATGACGATTGAATTATGTACAAACACCAGCAGCGACCATTGGCGTAGCTGGTAGTGACAAAACAATTCATGTGACGGGCATTCATACTGTAGCATATCGATCATTTAAATATATGGTACGATAAATAAAGCCAGAACGCAGGTTTGAGTTAAGGTCATAGTATTACCGATGCGTGAACATGGGGATCACCAGTACCTTCAGATGTAAAAGTATTGTTGCGCAGCGGCGTGAATGGGCCATACAAAACCACTGCATGGCTTAATAGAAAGGCATGAACGCTGGGTTAAGTAAAGCAAAGAACAAGTACCAGTAGCCAGACGGTCGCGAAGGTCGGTGTTCGCAGTGTGAACGAACAGTACCGAAGGCTCATGACGGTCGCAGGCAGATACGACAAACCGCCCGCGATGGGCGGGGCAACACGAGGTCAGCGTACGGCCACCAGGCGCCTGGTTAACCAGCACCACTGACTACGTCAGCATTGGCAGCATCAACACACTTTGTACGCGCCACATCTGTCACAACGTTCTGGCGCCGACGGGAGTATCGCTGCCTCCGGTACCCGAGGGGATTGCCGGAATCACTGTAATCGTGCGGCAGAGGCTTGCCGCACTGGTTCCTAAAGGAAGTGCATACACAGTTCTTCACCATTCTGCCTCGACTCGCAGAAGAGACTTCCGGCTCAGCCCATAGTGAGGCCAGCAGGTGGCCATGTCATCTTTGGAAGGATGCCATCCAAACTGAGCAGTAAATGCCTGCAGACTCCAACAGAATTATAGCGAAGCCAGGCAGCGGAGATCTTCTGCTCGGAATGGAACACATATGTGATGCAAGCCGAGGCACAGCTAAAAATGATTTCCAGAGGGAGTGATACTGAATCGCAGTACCGCTTAGAATCGACTGCTGGTCTTAGTAGCAAAAATCCAAATAAGTAACAGATAAATGACGGTGCGCAATAAGATCACGTCATCTCCATAGATATAATCCTGTGTTCATTAAAAATTTGTAAGGCAGTTACCAAGGAGGATCACCGCTAAGAGGTGACCTGTGACTTGTGATGCCAGTGACAGAATACCATTAATGAATTATCCTGTAAGTGAATGTTCGCGCATTTACGCAGTGTCATTATGTGTGTCAGCGGGGCACAATCCGCCCTCCATGCGGAATCCTTCATAAGCGATGGAGAATGGATGCAGCCATATATAAACATACATATTTGCTGATCACACCAATAGGAGTGCGAATAAACAGGCAACCGCACTCACCAATGGGTTTGTCTCGCCCAGTGGAATATCGCTATCCCCTGCTCACGCCCAACTCTGAATACCCAACATTGTTCCTTTCTGAATAAAGCCTGCGATAGTTGAAAGGTTTCAAGAACCATTCACTGCATGTCATTACAGTAGATTTAGCCCACAAAGCCGACAACAACATCTGCGCCTCCGCTTTTTACCCAGTCATTCATGTTCAGACTGTTTTACACGAAAATCATCCTACGCACGAGTTGACAGATGCACGAGTAGACGCACCGCGGTATTAAACCGCGTGTTGTTCAGGTCCACGCCCAAGCATTGGTTGCGGAATGGTTTTGCGGCTGTAGCAGCGAACATAATCTCTTATGCGTGGGGGATAGCATCCAGCACTACGAAGCGTGATTTGCACAGGCATCCAGCACTGATGGTAGTGGTTGTGGTATATCCAGTTCATGCTGGCATTCAGCCCCCAGAGTAGTGGTGTTGTAAGTGGTAGGCATCTGCGCTTCCCATGGCGTGTATACATTGGTGATAGTTATCTCGCTCCTTGTTCTGCTGTCGTTATGTATCGCCATTTCGCATCCTATGTGTGTGACATATGCCGGGCAATGTCTTGTTTGTGTTGTGGGTGTTGATTACCAGGTTTGTCGCGACGCCAGCTGGCATCTGTTCCTGGTAATAGATGGGATATTGTATTCTGGGACGGTTATTCGCCAGCCGTTGCTTACCGATTATGGCTGGCTTATATCGCGGGATCTTTGTGGCGCCGACCGAGCGGCGTGCGGCCGATGCGCCTGACGCGTCGACGACGATGGCTCGCGCCGCATGACGATCAGAAGAACCGTCGAAGGCGCTGTATACAGAGCTCGCGGAGATTGATCTTGTCGACTGCCCGGCGCAGAACAGGCTGAATGTAGTACGCTCACTGAATTTGTGCTGCGCATCGTACGCTCGACGATTTCGCTTCGGATCGGTCGTGGGAAACGCATCGGGCCGGGTTTTATCCGGCTTAATGGTAGCTCGCCAAGATCATCTCTGTCTTCCACGGCGAATTGAGTTGACAGAACATGTGATTCAAGAAATATTTATGTTGTCCACAAAGTCCCAGGCTGCACAACTCACAGTTATTACAGCATATTTGTTTTGATAATCAATTTTATTACATTTTTGCGAAGAGTGTACAGCACAAATCGTTCCATCATTAGTCATGATACAGCAATATTCATTAGCTGCTTCATAACAAGATCATGGCTGCCAGACGGTGTGGTACTGCCACGTGCTGTAAATCTTCTTATCTACCTGAGCCCAACTTTGTTCATATCCCAGCCATGCTTAGCTGACATCTCCAGCTTTCGCGGCAGGTGTCGCGATTGGCCTCCCGGCCATTTGCCACGCCATGCAAGCAGCAGCAGCTGCTAAACTAAGTTTGCCATGACGGTTTGGCCTTGTTCACCGGGACTGCCTGTGTCGCCCATACCACCTGCGAGCCTAGGGGATTACGTACATAGACGCCACTAATAATTAGTCTGGGCTATGGCAGCGGCAGCATCACACATGTGATTCGAACAGCCGGTGACGGGCAGTTAGTAGGCTCGCCTGCCTGAGGCAGTAGGCTAACATGAGCCAGGCTGACAGTGATGGTTTTAGGGGCCATTAAGGTCACGCCAGTCCTCCTCCTCAACCAGTCTTCCTACTGATACCCATGATCGGTGTAACTCAGACATTGTTGGTTAGTGACTGGCAGATGCGTGACACACTTCACCAACATCATGATGGGCTCACTGAACGCTGGAAGTGTAGACGCGGGGACGGCAGAGCGCAGCCGAGCCGCAGATACCAGGCCAGACGCATGTCCTGTGTTCGGGAAGGATGCCATAGGCTCCCATCCATTTGTCTCCTCAACTGTGAAATAACGCAAGAGTCCCATTTTCTGAGTTCTCCATGCCTCTCACTGCTAGTCGCCAGCAGGGGTACTGCCGTGAGTTTAGTGTTCAGCGCAGTGGCGCCGGGAACACCGCGGGGTAGCGCAGTAGTATCGCAAGCAGCCGCTTGACCGGACAGCCTCAGCCTAATCTAATCTCCGGCAAGAGACAGGTCAGAACATCCACCGCTGGAAATAGTTGTGCAAGATAGCAGGCGGTTGCGGTGGCATCGGCTGATGTTGCCATGCCCATGTCTCCATCAGGCTGGTGGCGGTGTTGGCCGAGCCACCTCAGCGTGCCAGGCCAGGCTGCGAAATCAGTGCTTGGACACGAGCGGGGAGTAATCATCACTTAAACAAGGCAATCCTCCTCGCAAGCTGAGGGGAGAAGCCTGCCAGCTGGCGGAGGTCCGGCTCCTGCCTTCTTACAGTGGCAAGTGATGCTGAGCACCACTCCAGCCTGGGAGCAGCCGATCCAGAGCTGTTCAGGCAGCTTGAACGATCGACACGGTACGATGGTAGACGTTATCGGAGCAGTTCCTGATAGGAAGGGGACTGCTGATAGTTCAGTTCAGGCCTGACGCCAAGGCGGCAAAGCTGAGTCTGCCCCCGGTCGCAGCAAGGTCAGCAAGGACATCACCAGCGCAGGCTTATCCGGTATCTTCCAACTTTGCATGTAGTTTACGGGCGCAGCCAGCGGCCCCATTCTCTGTGGCAAAAGAGGGCAAAGCGTATCCCGCTCCCTGGAATCACAGTCCAGCGACCAGCATAGCACTTCCATGTCGCACGAAGTGCACCGATCGCTTGGTCGCGGAAATGAGGCCCAGGCCGCCAGCATGTCCTCCCAGATGTCATCCCATCGCACAGCAGTCTTTCAAGCTCCATCTGTTCAGGAGTGCAACTGCTCTTAGAGAGCAGAAACCAGGTCAGTCAGTGAAGTGTCGAGCAGCAACACCAGATAGTTGAAAGAAGATTAAACCCCTCCACCGGTCTGCGAAGGTCGAGAATCCACCCATGCATTAGATCGTCGCATTAGTCAGGTCTCCTGTGTTTACTGTTATAGGGCGATAGTCAGAGTTGTTTAGTAGTGACGGAAGTCATGCCTGGGACGACCACCACGGCCCAGCCATTCAACTGAAGTGGAGCCCCAATCTCTGCCAATTGTGCCACAGAGGCGTGAGGTGTAGTGTCCAGCATGAGGCCTAGTACTTGCGGGCCTGTCTGCATGCTTCTTCTGTCGCCACAGGAGATGGCTCCCCAGATACAGAAATGTTTAATCTGCAAACAGGATCGTCCCGTCTCGCACAGTGCAGGCCCGCAGCGTCGGGCGAGCCAGCCGTGAGAGAAGGCTGGTAGATCGGGGGAGATGAGCATTGCCAGATCTGGACTCAGTCTCAGATTGAAAGGCGCCCGCCATAGGGTGTCGATGCCAGCCTGCGAGTACTCTCCGTTTCTGTCTCCCCATCCATAGCGACAACCGAGGATCTCCACAATAGTGCCGCTGAATCCAGCGAAAGCCAGCTAATTCTCACCTTCAGGACAGCTGTTCTCCTCCTTTCGCGGTGTCTGCTCCAGGCGGGTCTGCCTAGCTGGCCCCGAGCAGCTGCATTTGGTGTTCTTCCCGGCCTCCCAGAGGGTACCAAGAAATCATGCTCTGCTGTTGTGAGCACTGCCGAGTTTCAGCTCACCGCCCGAATCGAGGAACCAGGTATTCGCACGGGGCATGTCCCCATGAGCGATCGACTGGGAGGATGCGACGTCAGACCACAGCATTCAGAGCCGGCATGAAGACCAAAGATGGCAGGCCGAGCGAAACATACTGGTACATTGTCGCCCACTCTGTCAGCCTCCCATAGGGACCTGTTAGGAAGCGGGTATGCCCGTGGAGACAGGTCTACGCATCAAGATTGAAGTCCCCCACTCATCAAATAAGCCTGTGGGGAGGATGATATGTTGTCACTAGTAGCTTTCAGGTGTGGTTGCTGTGGCGGCACGTGAGCTTTTATCAGATTGACACGCCTCCCAAACCCCAGTCAGAGTTGGTTGGCAGCCTCTGAGTCTTTGATAACATTAGCGGGCATGAAGGAAAGATGCCAATGTTATCTGCTGTCTCACTGCCGCGTACAGATCTATCAACCGCATCCAGAGGAAAGGCAGGTTATCTACGAGGTGCCTGGGAGGTTATCGGGCATCTGTGGGCGATCCTACGCCATGCGCTTAACCCCACCCAGAAGGCCATCGATGCTCCAAGATCAGATTCGAGGGGTCGGATGCTTCGCGCCATAGTCAGCGCGGTAATCAGCTGGCAGCAGATTGCGTGCGACAGGTCTGTCGCTAGCTTCGCAGCCATGCGCATGCGCTTACGCTTGCGAAAGCGCCAGCTGTCGGCGAACCGCAACTTGGGACAACGCCCCAGGACTCTCTCACCACCCCCATGGCCTCGCGAGCGAGCATTCGTTCCACAACAGTGATAACAAAACTGGGGTCCGGCTGCATGGTGGACTTCTCCATTCGTCAGGATTATGCATCAGATGGGGTGAGCTGGATACTGCTCATATTGATACGCCTCCTGGTGAGCCTCGCCATTGCCAGACTCGCGGATCAGATGTCGGATGGTGCGGGCTGGCGCGATCAGTGTTCGTGGATCCTGGCGCCTAAATTGCCCGCAGAAACACGATCGCGCGTCGCGGCAACAAGTCATCGGTTCAAGCAGACTCGTTGCGCCGCGTCGTCGGCGAAGATACGCGACACCGCTACCCGCCCCGCGATGTGGCGCGCCGCTTCCAGACCCAGAACCCGCAGACGGCACCACCTTCCGGGGAAACAGAGGAGGGGCCACCACCAGACACCCAAAGAGGTGCTCCTCCTGAGCTGTGTCCACAGATCAAGAAAGGGTTTTGCTTGAAGATGATTCCGTTGACGGCCGAAGTTGCCTGTATTGCGTTGAGATCACGCAAAGCTTCGCCACCTCTGTGTATCGTCACTGATTCGGTCTACCTGGCAGTCCAGAAATCATTAGCCATGGTCGTTCAGGGAACATGGATCCCTTTCGCAGCATCGATATCACGGAAGAACTGATACTCGCGCCTGGCAGTATTCGACGCATCGCCGCAAAGGACGCCTCCGAGATCGTGAAGAGCGAACCGCAGAGATCGCTGACATTCTGTCCGCCTCTGGAGTTTGCTGCAGCGCCCGCAGGTTCTCGGCGTTGGGTTCGGGGCCATTTTAGCCACTGGAGTCCAAGGAGGCTTTGAGTTACTGATGGTCGTCGGCAAACACACCATGTTCCCTATTGGCGAGTCCCGACACTTCACTTGAGATCGCGTGATGCAAATAAGACATCGTTTTGGGCGCACATCACTGTTCACTACCTGCAATACCCCGCTGAAGGCCATCGCCCCTCATAGCCTGGCAAGGGTCACGCGGTGAATTTTCCAGCTCCACAGATCAGCTTTACCCCAGAGGATAACTAACTCAACACGCACTGCCTGTGGTTAACCAATACTCTGGAATACAGCGTTATCACGCTTCAAGACTCGTTTCGCCCATTGCCATTTACGCACCTTTCGCAACAGTCGCGTTTCATCATCCACTGCGCGGTCAGAAGTGCGATTCGTTGCGTTCTTCTACACTTTACGCGCATACGCGCCTGAGATTACCCGCTCACCACCATTTTCTGCACAGCAGTTATTCTTCAGGTTAGCCAAGGTCCATCTAGATAGAGGAGTATGATATCTCGAATGACGGAAACTGACGGTATTTCTCTGTGTTCACAGCCTCGCCAACCCGTCCTTCCTTCTCCGCTGGACATTGGTGCAGTATTTCGATATCCATATTCTTAGTGCGGACTTTGGCAGACGTTCTGATCCTGGAGCATTTATGCTATGTCTGGGATTACGGCCTTGGCAGTCAGGCTGGGACTTCAGGATAGTGTCTTCTGTCCCCAGGATCCCGGCACGATTGGCCGATGGGACTTCCCGGCGGTTGCACAAATGGCCACCCGCGAAACCATGCCACAGCAATTCTTCCCGGCATCAGCCTGGTCCGTTTCCTGACGGTATCTGATCCTACCACCCCTTCAGGAAGCCACTGTCAAAGGTTGCTGCGCCGACGCATTGCCATTCAGCTTCTCCCATGTTCCCTTCAGCGGGATCAGTTGCGTGATTTTGCTCTTTCAGTTGATGTATTTGTCCCGACTGTGAGGGCAATCAGCCTGCTATGTGCTGTGAGATGCTGAGGATAAACCACCTTGCTTTTCACTAGCTGCTGTGAGCGATAGCCCGGCGGTTCGGGGATGGGGATACCGCAGCAGTAGCCGGTGGGTTCAGGACCGCTGAGGCGCACCGGCTTGTGTCGTGGCGGCCACCCCCTTCCCCATGGGTGAAGCTACGACAGCTCGCAGGTGGGCGCCCGGGGCCACTCAGACTCTGCAGGTGGGCTCCGGCCCAGGGCGTGTCAGACTCTCACATCACCAGGTCGCAGAGAACAGGGGACCTTGTGCCTCCACAGGTGTCCCCAAAGCGCTGGGAGCGTGGCTGTGCAACCAGCGAGATTCAGGCCATGTGGCGCGGCCCAGTTAAAGCAAAGTCAGTGATGGATCTTCTGTTATTTCTGAACAGTAAAAACAAGATCACTGCTCACTGCTGTCACGCTACTGATGTGACAGGTGCCGTCTGGTGATGGTTTCAGCTAGTTTCTCAGGCGAGTGAGTGCCTGTGTTCATCAGCCTCTGTAGTGACACTGCCTCAGTGATTTCGCACGAGACTCAGTCTCCTCACCATTTCATGCAGCCTAGTCTCCATTTTCTTAGCCCGGTGACAACGGGCGGCTTAGCCTCACAGTCCAACGCTCAGTGACGGGGTCCAGAGTCAAGAGGGGTCCCTGTAGCTGTCAGCAGAATCCAGGAGTATCAGGCAGTGTTGTCCCAGTTGCTGGCTGTCTCAGCCACTTCATGACCTCTGGTGAGGAGGTGACAGCCGCAGGCCTCTCCGAGGCAGCCACTTACAAGGCTCAGTGGAGTGACGCCAGGATTCAGCTCACCTGGTCAGAGGTTCCGCGTGCTGGCTCAGTTCATCCCAGTCACGTCGATCGTAATAGTGGAGTCGCTAAGCCCCGCGTCACCGTTGGGGCTGGGGCAGGCCAAAGAGTGTTTCAAACTCCTCCGGCTCAGGTGCCCCACCAGGCCTCTGCCGCTCAGGATGATCGCCAAGGGGGCGCCTCCGAGGCTTAAGCCCGACAGCTTAAGAGCCGAGTCTCCACAGACGGGTCCAGCTCTCTCGCCAGCTGCCTGGCCGGCGCTCTGGGGCTCACACCACACGAGGCGGAGTCACACGGGTCATCTTCGCTTCTTCAGCCGCAGCAATGTTCCTGGAGATGGTCGTCGGCCTGTGGATTCGGCCCACCATAGCAACCACTTGGTCAAGTCTCAGGCTGCATCTGCTCTGGGACTCCGGCGCTTCCATGTGAACCGGCCCACACCAGGTCGCCTGTTAGTCAAAGGCAGCTGGACAGGCTGCAGAGGTCAGGACCACAGTGGAGTACTGCAGATACGTGACGGCATTGTGAGTGATGACTGAGGTCTCCGAGCACTCTTGAAAGTACAGTCATCCTGACGCTTCCGTCACGCTCATGAATCTATCCGCAGCATACTAACTGTTCAATTGCAGATTGCAAGAAACACAAATCTGATTCAGTCTAAACAGTATGTACAAATTCACAATACGCCCAGAGTGCGCTTCAGACCAATACACATCCAGCAGATCCTAAAAGGCTTGATTCGTCTGAATTCACAGGTCTGGCCATTTTGCAACGTTGGAGCGTTTCAGATAAATGTACCTTATTCTTCCTGCCAGGTCCCGGGAGGCTTTAGCCACGCTCTGACAAATCATTTAGTCGCCTCTTCATGGGCTGTTGGGTTCTCATGCATCCCACAAACATCTTTAATAGTAATTTCGCTTCAGCATTTTCCACTTTCCTGATACTGAATGATTACTGTCCTCCACAGAATTTTCTCTGATTTTCTTCAGCCACCCAGCCCTGCCGAAGGTCAGGTGCACGGCCTGATGGTCATATTTTAAAATTTCAGGCCTGACAAGTTTGTTGTTCAATGCTGTTACGCAGCAGTCGCAGCACATCACAGTCCCGTCGCCTTCACTGCCGCATCACACGCCGCCGATGGCCACGTTAGCAGTGTCTCGACAGAGACATTTGCCGCTGGAGAGATAGGTAAGCTACAACATGTATATCTGAAAAACATATATATGCTGTGTGTTGTACTATATGGTGGTCATGTACGGGCGCTTTGTTTAATGTTAAATATACTGAGCCATACAAGGCAGAAGTGAGGTGACTACCAGCAACGTCAGGTCAGAGTTATCGCGATCTGCGAGCAGCAGCACAGTGAGGACCTGACAATTGCTGCTCGTGTCGGCGGCCAAAAAGGTGATTTTCACCGCTTTGCGTTCTTCCACTGATCAGGTGACATGGTGTCTCCGCCAGTTCAAAGGGCAGACGCACCGCATGAACCCTTAGCGATTCGTCCTCCTCCGCCCTCGCATCTAACAGTAGCAGGAGTCTAAAGCTGTCGCGAAATTAGCGGTGGTTCTTGTAGTCGCAGTTCCGGTGCCGTAATCGTTTATAGGACACGACGTTGCCGCGTACGGGAAGACGCCGATTTACGGGGTGGCCTTCCACCAAACCGCACATTTTCATGTGGTAGACCTGCATTTGCTGAGGACCTCCATCTTGTCTACCATGCAGTACCTCCTGCGCCGCCGATCCGCGCAGCCACGAGTAACATCCATTACACCGCTACGGGCTTATGTGTGCATGCACGCTGCAGGGGCGCATTTAATTTCTATACTTACAGTCCCGCCAGATCTGCGGACCACCGATTTCAGAATTTCCGCCGCACCAGCGCGAACCACAGATTCAGAATGCCATTTCGTCCAGCGACAGTCTTGCCATGTCATTATTCGCACCCAGTCCTGTGTTCAGCACCATGATCCGCGCTGGCCTGTACTTGCCCACAGCCTGGCGACGCCGGCTCACGCCGCTAGCGGCCAAAAGACAAGGGGATTACTCGCAGCCGTGCGGCTGAGATTCGCAGCAGTGCTGAGTAGCCGATGCTCAGCGCATTTCAACCGCGAGGTGTCGATGCCATAGCGGCGATATGAAAATACACAACATCAGATCATCACATGCGGCAGTCCCGGTGGCATGGTTCGGTGTAATCACCTGAAGATCACCGCCAGCCGCGAAGATCCCGCCGTGAGGGGGACCAGTTTCACGCTCGAATTGCCTGAGCAGAAGAGGAGCGAAGGTTGAGCACCAAATCGCCATCACGCCGGTCTGAAGCAGGTGTCGACACTGCATCTCCTGCGGGAACAAAGCAACTGCACGTCGATGCGTAGCCTCTAGCCGTTTGTTTAACGCGAAGGTCGCGTTCAAGCCGCGTTTCGCAGTCCAAAGATAGTCTCGGGCAGTCTGGTCTGCCCACTTAATACGGTGATCGAGCGTGAAGCCAATCGCGCCGAACGCCATCGCTGATGCGAAACCATTAGTGACTGCCAAACTCATAATAGCAGTCTTGTTCATTATGTCCACTCACATTTCTGGGAAACATTTTATTACATTTACTGAGATCTTTTATGTTTATCGTCTTGACCATTTTATCTCGTGGATGTGTGTGTGATATGATATTGAAATATATATCGGTTGATGGCGGATAGATGGAAGGATAGAAGGGAGTGCACGGACGGATAATGTAACTGATTCATGTGCATGGATGGATAATTGAGTGGTCGAGGAGATTTCCAAATACATTGGGAAATGATGAGGTATCATTAAAGTCTTAAATATCTAAGATTTATAATATCAGAAGTCAGAGTATTGTAAGAATATTTATATTCTTTAACATCATTATTAATATTACTGTGGTTTCAATCATTTATAAGAGGCACATTTTAATATGCTGTATTTTAGTAATATTTTAGAGTAGAATGTTAAGTATAAAGAGGAATAGATAACGCCCACAAACATGAAGTTATATTTGGCATGTTTCTAAATTGCTGTTGCCTTATTTAAAACTATAAAAACTAGCTTTACAGAATTATAGTCTTAATCTGTTTGAAATGATATATTTCATGTTTCTGAAATTGCAATAAATAAATTGCCATATAATTTATGAACACTTTGCTTGATATTAATCATCTAAAAATGTAACACTCAAAAGTATAGATAAATTTATTTTATTAATTTCCACATATATTTTGGTTTGAATTAGATGGTTTTTTGTGGTGCATTTTGTTTGACCATTTGAAATTAAAATGTATGTAATTCAATATATAAATAAATGTTTCCTTTACCTTATAATACTGCCTTATCTTGTCTTATTTTATTTGTAGTAGCCTCAACATTTTAAGTGCCATTTCTGGGATAGCTAAATGTTTTCTGCAATGGCTTATCAAACATTTGATTTTAGAGAGTAGTTAATTATGAAATAAAAAGCAGCATTTTCCCCCGTCGCATTAGTTTTCAGTGGGAATTCTTCCTCCAAAAAAAAACCAACATGCTTCATACTGCTTGAATTTTTCAGTGCTGGATGGATAGTGATTCTCAAAGTCCAAACTTTCTTCAATATAGATATACAGAATATGAACCTCCAAAGTCCAATACCACTGTGTCAGGGCTAGTCAGTAAACTCACTCCAAAGTCAAACATCTTCCACAATGTTGTTGCCAAACAGTAAATCTGACTCACCAAACCCGCCTCTGCAATGAGCAGCCTGGAGCCTGAATAAACTCCGGTCTCCCACAAAAGTGTCCAATGGCTGTAGCTACGCTTGAAAGCCAGTGAATCCCAGCCCATCACTTCTTCAATGTGTCGTTCTGAGCACTGTACACAGTGCACTTCAGAGCACTCTCAGCTTCTGGAGTGGAATATTAAAATTGAAACTCCGTACCCCAGCAGCCTGACTGCCTAGGCCTGAGAGAAATACATATTTGACCACTCCAAATTACTCTCCTCAAAATGGTTAAGTTTGAACACCTGAGTCTAATATATTCCGCAATTTAGCCTGGAGTGAATAAATTAAACTCCTCCAAATGCCACTTCATGCGGCATTTGTATGGAATAGCTGTCTGCCTCACCTCGTAGTCAAGCATTCTCCCACGCGGTCATGCTTAGAAGGGGATAGTAAATAACACTATCACCCCCAAAGTACAACACTTTCCAATGTATCAAGATTTCGTGACGGGAACGGTAAAATCTGACCACAAAGCCAATTTCCACAATGCAGAATGCACGTCTGAGCTGGCGCGACATTTTCCAGGAGACATTGGGAACAGTCCATAAATTAAAACATTTGCCTGCATTTTATTTGCAATAAAAGCCAGTAATATAAGAAACAGCTTGCCTATCAACATATTTCATAAATGTTACTTTATCGTTATATATTTCAACATCCTCTTATAAACCATTTTACTGTGCATTATGTTAACCGCTTTCTGGAAGAGGCTTTGACGGCAGAAAACTTTTCACTGTTTCCAATTACATGATAGTACATTTATTTTTATCTGTAAAGTCATACCTTTTTGCCCAAAAAATGCTGGCAGCACATTTAATACAAAAATTTAATTTTTTGATACGTTTCAATTTCTGTAAAACTTGTTATTTAAAGCATTATGTGGTTCTCATTTTTTATCGAGTTGTGTGCCAATATAAATCCCATATAAAAAGAGTTGCGCCGCACTTTGAACACAACACCTTAACATTTTAACATGCCATTGTTTCACAAACATAAAATACTTTAATGCCGATTTTGTATTGGGATAGAGCACAACAAACAAAAATTGTTGTTCTCCTGAGCTTCCGCTTTAGTAGTTGTCTCTCATCATTTTGAGATGTTCTGCATTTGATTGCAAAGTGTCTGTCACTGCTCTCCAGTACATCATCTAACTAGGTTAGACTACTACTGGCATGTTTACCAGCCTATTTGTTTACACGCACTTCAGTAGTTTCCATGATACGCTGTGTGTCTGCGAGAAATGAATTGTGTAGCTGTATGTGCTGCTTAAAATACATAGTTTTCACATCTCCTTTCTTTGGCATGCGTATAGGCTCATTTCACATATTTATTGTCAGATTCGATCAACATTAACATGGTTTAGTTAACCAAAATTATTTTTGTTACATTGTTTACTTTCCCCTTTCTTTTTAGCCTCTGTTACTCCCATATTTCAGTTGGTTTTGTCAGGCCTTGATGGATTATTATGATTGTCGGTCGCCGCCCTTGTTTTCATGTTATTTTGGTTTTCTTGTAGCCATTTCATCAATATGTCTTTAGATAGAATTGCCTTCATCACGGGATTGATGGACCAGGCCTTCAAATCTGAAGGCTCGCACTTGCTTATCTATACAGTTAACTGTAGCAATGTTAATATTTGATTATCCTGATTTATCGTTCATATGGTCTCGCAGCCAGCATATACTATGATACGGTCAGATTTAGCCATTTGTGTCAACGCTGATCATTTTGCACAGCCATTAATCTAAAATCGTTGAAAGCACTCATCACCTGATTTTCTGATTGGTGCTGATGACATCCCAAGAATCCTCGCTAGTTATGTTTCATGACGTTAATAATAGAGTTTCGCGCGGCGACATACGTTTATGACTTCGTCATAGGATGTACGGCAACATTATTCCTTTGCCTTCATAGGCAGCTTAGATTAGCAGAATATTTGATATCGGGCATGTTCCCGGGAAGTTGCTGACAGTACCCTGCATCGCAGCGGGCGGCAGATCTGATGATGGGTCAACCATTTGTTATATTGTGTACCAGATACTTTTGACAGGTTCAGCCTTTGCGTTAAAGATTCAGGCGTACTTAGTCAAGTATCAATCCATACATTCAGCGGATGCTCTTGAATATCAATACTGAATCATTATCAGACATTTCCAGACTGAAGTGGAAGGCAAACCCCAGCAAGCACGTGTTTATACTTACTGAGGTTAGCAGCTGGTAGCATAAATGATAATTCTTCCGATCGCTTACTGAGTCAAACAGTCTTTGACTGTGACAGCCAGTTGAGATATGTTCATATCCATATCTTGTGCGCCACTCTGTATTTCGGCTGGTTTTACGCGTTTTGAATTAATATTTTTAATAGATGTTATCAGGTTGGCCTGTTGCTATTCAGAACATAGCATAACGCTTTAGCATCATTCTCATTGGCGCTTCGGAAGCCAGTAATGGCTTCTTTCGTCCATGTTTCAACTTCCATTTCAGCAGATAAAGGCATATCCCCATGGTTCTCAACTCAGGCCAGCGGTATCTGTCATAAAGATCACATCTGAATAACATATGCCAGCGTGTTCACATGCGCTTTCTTTAATCCAGATCACCTCCGTTTCGCCCACAGCCTGTCTTTCGATCCGAGGTGGACGGTTGTTTCCTGACATTTATCCATTGGGTTTAAAGTACTTGAATATTGAATCTTCTTTAAAGCATGCCATTTTGGTTACTTTCACTTCCAATTAAACACAATACTTCCGACGCCAGTCTCTACTCATCTTTAGTCAGATTCTGATTGCGTCTGCCTGGCATTGCCTTGGCACAAGCAATCTTCTGTTAAACTGTTGAGGATCTGAATGAGCCAGCTCGCCCATCTACTTTAGCCGGGAGCCTGTTGTTTTACTTCTTATTTTTTATATGTTGAATGCATGTCCGTGGTGGAGTGTATGTCGGCGGTGATCGTGGGCGGGGAGGGCAGGGTGGGGTAGAACCACGGATTACGGCCGAATACGTGGTAAGTAAACATTTAAATAAATAAACGACGCCGCTGCGCGCACTGCATCACATTTGGCGAAGCAAAGTCACAACGAAATTCCGTTTTATTTATTTAAATGTTTACTTACCTGTAGTCGGCCATAATCCGTGGCTTACTACCCCCACCCTGCCCTCCCCACCCCCACATCACCGCCCGGCCGGCACTCCTACCACGTGATCGCTTACTGATGCTGAAGGGTATTTTTGCTTTACTCTAACATGCTTGTTACACATTGCTTTGAGGTGGTCTTTATTGTATTGTTGTAATTTGAGTCTGTGTTTATTTTCTTCATTTTAGTTTTTCTCCTTTGTCTCCTTATATTGGGAAAAGTAGATATATGTTCTGTTTGTCTTAACATAGTTCTAGTTAAATATTACTTTGTTAGCCACCATCAACCCTACTTGCTTCAGTGTTCACTGAGTCTCCGTAGTTTCCGTGTCAGGAGTGACGCTACTGTTGCACTGCCTGCAATTTGTTAGCCTTAATGCACATTTGCAACATTTCTACTGTTTCTGTATACAGAGTCCTGTTTCATTTGTTGGGTTCACTGCCTCATTGATCGGCTAATAATAGCCTCGGTCTTCACACCATTTCCATGGCAACACTAATTGAGTGTTTTGTTTGATATCTAATGCATATTCACTTTGACTGAGTTTATTTTTAACATGCATATATCTTTAATGCCATATCATCTGTTCACCTAGAATTATGTTCTGATTGTTTTCCAGCCTTAATGTAAATCTGATACTGTAAAGACCTGGATCTTTGACGATACTGCCTTACTTGGCGTGTTAAAAAGCCGCACAGTTTTGCTCATCACATCTGTGTCTCTCCTGCCATAGCACCATGTTCAATATTTTTACAAATGTTCAGGTTATCATGTTCTTCAAAATAGCAAACATACCACTACGTAACATGACAAAGAACGAGCGCGGGTTGTGATCGCCGATGCGTGAGCTTGCCATGAATGAAGGAAGGTTCGCACGAACGATCAGCGAACGCATCAATAAACAATTGGCGGCGAGTCGATGAGCAGCAGCGCGGGAAAGAGGTTCTGCTTGAACGGATTGCTGCATGAGCGGTTGAGCAGGCGGCGGTTTTAACGCATGGAAGTATGATTTCAGGGGATTTGCGCGATGATCTCATCCACAGTCTCTGCCGTCAATGCCGCGAAAGCAAGCGCTAAACTTACCAATGCAGGAGGCGCCACCAAAAAGTTCTTCTTCCAGTTTTCTAGAGAGGCCAAACAAGAAGTCATCAAAAGGACAGGTCCGCGCAGGATGTCGTACCGGTCGCGCATGAAAGAAGATAAACAGTGACACCCATGTTCTTCGCTTTCATGAATCTGATGGCATGCCAGTTTTCCGACTCCATACAGGCGACTCCTTAAAAGCAGTACATGTGAGATGGGATGTTCCATCTGGCACCAGTACTAGACCAGGAGCGAAGCCCACCGTGTGCCAGAACGCCTGTCAACACTATCAAATCCCACAACATATCGGAACCTTCCACGCACCAAAACAGACTGGCATCATATCCAGCCTTCAGCTGCGGATATCATGAAACATGACTATCAGTTCTTCCATGGTATTCGTCAATGCCAGTAGTTCATCCAGCGAAAAGCTTCGATAACTCACCATGCTCCAATACTCACCATTCATGAAAATTATCATTGATAAGAATCAGTTGTTGCGCACTGCAAACAGCGTCGGCAGACAGCGGTGCCCACCTACTTCCAGAAGATGCTTGTAATGGTGTTCTCTGCCAAAATCAGATCAGCACAGCAAGATTAGCGCCTGCTACAAAGAGCCAGAAAGCCAGTCAGGAGTATCTCCTTGCCGGCAAACTTTAAATCCTATGCCACCGGGACGCGATCCCACCTACTGCCATTTGCAGTTGCCATCCCGGCCAGCCTTCACGACATGAAATAAACAGTCTGTTGTCTACCTTCAGAATCGCTTAGCGGTAGATTGCCCGGCATCATATCACTTGAAACGATTGCCATTTGTTTTGAGTCTTCATTTCAGTTCAGACACATGTTCACTCATTCACGAGCTTCAGCGGGAGTTAATATCAGTGGTGTCGAGCGCCGTCCTGTAAACATAAATACAGCGAGTTCTTAACTGTTCATCGTCAGCATGTTTCGCAAGCGTCACTCTCTGGTGCGTTGGGCCTGGCATGGGCAACCATTTCTGCAGCGCCATGTCTCCATTTGCGTGATCATCAATCAGTAATTTAACACCGTTCAATAGCCTGCCGTCCGGTTGCCAGCGCAGGCGCCATTTGGGTCATACGGCGTCACCGCCCGCCTTATCATGGAACCGTTCATAGTAATGTGCCACCGGGTAATTCCACGTTGCCATTGGCCACTGTTCACGCGTTAATCCTAAGCATCACAAGATGAACTGAAAAATCTTTATTTTGCAGACAGCAATATCACTTGTTGCTGTACAGAGGTTAAAAACAATCCTAAAATGACAGCAATAATAGCAACAGCGCAAAAGAGCAGCCAGAAAGAGGCTTTCTATAAAGATTATATTTTGTAGGCTCGAATAAGTGCTTAGATAATATTTTCACATACGACAGCCTCCAAAGAGAACTTTATGAGTATGCCAGTAAGACTCAGATCTGGCAGAGTATCTGTGAAGTATTATTCTTCGTTAGTACCAGCATTCATGCATTATGTTAAATAGCGCTGAATCACATCAATAACGCCTTCAATGTTCCGATTGTACAGACCGGTTCACTTTGAATTTTAACATCAGGCCTCAGTGTATTACTGCGTCGTAACTTCCGCAATATCATTTTACCAATATTCTCCATTGTCATTTACATGTCCGCCGCTGCGAGCAGATGCACCGCCATATCATAAAGCCTCTGAAAGCAACAGTCATCTGTACCATCTTCCAGAGTCATAGAGCACTTGCAAATGAAGGAACATGTTGTCTTTGGCAGATCAGTGCAGAAAAGAGTTGCCGATTCACGAACATCTGCTGCGTACTGCTCCCCGAGCTCGAGGACTCAAGCATAGCCTCGCAGGCGGGATAGCAACAGGGCACAGTCGCCGCCCCAGCGAATGTAATCGCCACGCAACCGTCGCAGGCGTGCACCAGCTCAACCACGTTGAGACAAAGACTTTGCTGCACTTCACCATCACGACGCCCGTTAAAGCGGTCCACGTTCAAATTTCACCGCGACGAAGCGCAGTCGCTGGGCCGACACTTCCCGGAAACGCGACCGTACACTTCAACCGCGCTCACCGAAGATTCATCCAGCCAATACACATATCGTTCAATTAGCCAGACGGTCTGCCTAAATTGAATGTGTTTCATTTTAACCCGATTTTACAGTTAGCCGCCAGTAAAGATACCATAGCTTAAGGGGGTTGTTGGGAAGATTTCGTCAATTAACAGCCATGGTCGCTGAGTCGTGTACTGCACTCTGAATATCGCCAGTCGCGCCAGGACTATTGAATTGTAATCACCCACCCGGGTTTCGCCATACCATACGCGGTTATGCTCAGCATTTGAGGGGCACCACTGCCAGAAGGGCTACTTAAATAAAGTGGGCAGAGCGCCCAAGATAGTCGGTGCTTCAGGCAAGCCTCCATCTGCATCATTCATGCCCAGCTGTGACCAGCTGTGCCATTGCGCCCAGGCCTTACATATACTGTAAACATACAGCCTCACAAAGATTTGCCTAAATACTTCTCTGAGCTTGCTGGAGTATTAAAAATTACATGAGCCATTAACTCCTCTAGCATACTGGCATGGAGATCAATACCACCAAACAGGCCAATACTCCACCAGGTATCTCCTCACGTTCACCATGCATTTACATCATGCCTCTCAATCAAACGCTAGATGCACTGATTTTGCATGAATCCACCAGACCTTCCGTTGACAAATCATTGCTTCACTGAGGAACCCGCCAGAATTACTGGAAGTGATTCCAGGCCATTCACATCTCACATTAACGGAGAACAGAGGCAGCCACAGCACAGTTTATTATAATCAGTCAGCTCAGCGTCCCCACAGCGTCGGACTATCACTCATACTGAACTGATTAACAGCATTATACCAATTTAGTATATGGCTGTTTGCCAGCAATCGTTTCAGACCGCCTTGTAATTATTAGATCACAAACAATGACTATCTGAGATTTTACTCTGATAGACTTTCAATACCAGGTCAGACTATAGAATAATGACGCCAGCCAGACTCAAATGACACCCGGTCTGTCATATGTGCCACTTCGGATTCTGATCAGACGCCAAACTAGAGATAACCCACATCGTGCAAACCATGCATTTGGTGACGCACCACTCAGCCTGATAGAACTTTAATTCCTGCTACTGAAGAATACATACAGAGATCGCACAGCGAGTGTTCAGTTATCGTTGCGATTTGCCTTCAGCAGACCATACCATTGCGACCTACGACCGAATGAGTAGCAGAGCTTACAACAGCTAATTGCGCGCGTGCTGAACATGAACCATGGCAAAACAATGGCACCATCAGGAACAGATCATGGTTTGTCAGTACAATGAGGCCACAGCTGTTAACAACAATGGTGCATGAAGTATAAGGGAGATTAGTGTCAATGAAAGAAAGGATTAACAGAATATGTTAAAAAAAGATGTTGGTAAAATCTGAGTCATGTTAATAGATCCTGAAAGGTCAAATGTTAAAAGAAACGAGATATGCACAAACGCACGGTTTCAGATAAAATAAAGACAATCAAATGACAGCATTACCACTAAACACATGATTCATTCGCTATCAATACAACATCTGAACTTTACTGAATGATGTAAACAGATTCAGTGATATCAGCTTTGAGGACATGCCTGCCGGTCATTTTAAAGAACTTACTACAATAAATGTCTACTTCACAATTTCAAGGTATCAGGCTGAATGCCTTTAATGCAGAACCCAAGAAGAAACAGCAGAGATCCCAGCACCAGGCAGACCTGTTTCACCACAATTTTAGAGGCCACGCTGCGGCATGAAATTGTGCTATAGAATGCGCCATCCTTTGCCGCTGGCTTTGTGACCGTCATAGCATCTAGGTCTGTTATTGGCGATCGTCTCGACAACGAGATGGGGAGGAGACCACGGAAAGATCATCGCTTCCGATGCCGTTAGATCCATCGCTATCTTTGATTACGGTCAACCATAAGATCTGCTTCAACCACGCAGGCATGGCAGTAAATATCAATCTTCAAACTGACAAATCTTAGAGTAGCCACCTACAGTCAGTAAATCAGGTTTTCAGCCAAAGGTCCGGGCCAGAACGCCTGCTCACAGATCAACGCAGCCGACGATTCATTTCACCCGGGAAGAGTTAAGATTCGTTAGTTTGCATCTCAGTAAATCTTCAGCATGTTAGCGACTACATGACGATTCCCAGCTGTTACTCATCTTTAGATTTCACATACAATAAACCAAATGTTATGAGATTCGAGGTTAACGACGAAATTGAGTTTGGCCAGTCGTACGACTAATAAAACCAGCATATGGCATACGACCAGCGACCCTGCTGCTGTTACAACATCTTCTAAGAGCTTAGTCATGATTGATGGAACACATTCTCAGCAGTTTCCAGTGCCGTTCTTCTGCCTCCGCACCTGTAAGTGAAGGAACAATAACCATGCATTCACGCACCACTCATGTAGGAAGGTTATAAATGGCAGGACATCTGAGCAGCTCTGAGTAAACACATTTCACAGCAGCATGATAGATGAAAATACATTTTGCCCAAAACATGCCTGCTGTTATAGCCATTGCTCATCTTTTTGATATAGATCTGTATTTTAAATCATTTATTAGATCAGGAGATATTTAACATTTTTTCTGTAAAGTATGCATAATCAGTTTACTTATGGTGTTATGAGTGATGGCGGAGTATGTGACTTCCAGATTAATGTCATAAAATAATAATCATAAGTGTATACTCTTCAGTACATAGACCATTGATGAAAAAGTGACGCTTCCTGTCATTTAATTCACTTTTTCATCAATGGTCTATGTACTGAAGGTATACACTTATGATTATTATTTTATGACATTGAGGATCATAGGTCAGAATAGGATTTCCTTGTATATCGCCATCATAACACCATAAGTAAACTGATTGTACATACTTTTACAGAAAGGTGTTAAAATATCTCCTGATCCTAATAAGTTGCAGAGATGATTTAAAATGCAGATCTGTATCAAAGGATAAGGCAGTAAACATAGCAACAGGCATGACACAGGAAAAAATGTATTTTCATCCTATCATGCCTACTGGTGGGCGTGTAGTGCTGCCTCAAAATGAATGTGGTGCTCCAGGTCTTCCTGCTATTTATAACCTTCCCTACATAATTGGTACGTAAGTGCATGGTTGTTGTTCCTTCACCTGGGTGCAGGTAGGAAAGAACACTTGACGCACTGGAACCTACTTGAGAGTGCAATGTGTGATTTCCATCAATCATGACCCCTAAGCTCTTAGAAGATGTTGTAGCAGCCAGCACTGGACCGAGTCCACTTGGTCAGTAATGATGGTTCCATATACTGGTTTTATTAGTCAGCCTGACTATTTCTGTCTTTCGCTTTCAATTTCAGTCGTTAGCCCCCTCCAGCTAACAATGAATCTCATAGCATTTTGAAATTTTGTGTATGAGTAGGGAGTGCCATCTAAGTGAAATAGCAACTGGGAATCATCTGTATAATTATATATACTGAAACCTATAGATGCTCGCTTAACTAGCAAAGTCTTAATATACAGATTAAATAGGTGTGTCAGTAGCGATGATCCTTGTGGAAGCAGGCGTTCTAACCCAATTGCTTTGGCTGAAAAATACCCTGAATTTACTGACTGTGGGTGCTCTCCTAAAAAGATTTAATCCAGTTTAGAGAGGTGTCTTGCACCCATGCCTCTTTTACGTGGTTGAGCAAGATCTTATGGTTGACCATGTCAAAAGATGCTGATGAATCTAACAGCATCAGAGCAATATCCTTCCATTGGTCCTCCTCCCATCTCAGTTTGTCAAGGACAGTCATAATAACAGACCCCGTGCTATGTTATGGTCTAAAGCCAGCTTGGGCAGGATGAAGAAATGCACTATTCTATAGGTGTCTGCACAATTCCTTCGCAACATTGGCCTCTAAAATTGTGAGCAAGGAAACAGGTCTATAGTTTTATAATACCATAGGATCCTCACCTTGTTTCTTCACTAGCGGGATTACTTCTGCAAGTTTAAAGGCATTCAGCACAATGCCTTGTTAAAGTGAAATTATTAAGTAGGGCTATTTATTACTGTAATAAGTTCTTTTAAAATGACCGGCAGGCAAATGTCCCTCAAAGAGCCAGATTTAACTTTAGGCATTATATCACCCAATCTAATTTCATCAATTTCAGAAAAGCAAGTTAATGTTCTGCTGTTGATCTCCTTCTTGGGCTCCAGTATTCTTATGTATTTAGTGGTAATACTGTATTTGATTGTCTTTATTTTATCTATAAGGAAACCGTTACGTTTGTCACATAGTTCCTGAGAGCATCTCCGTTTCTTTTTTTCTTATTTGTTGCTTCCAGAATCCTATTAGCATAATAATTAGATTTTACCAACATTAACTTTGCTTTATATTCTGTTAATCCTTCTTTAAATTTGACTTTAAAGTCTCCCTTATACTTCATGCACCATTGTTGTTCTAACTAGCACAATATAAGTTTGGCCTCATTTAGTTCTTTGGTAAACCATGGTGCTGGTTTTACCAGATTGGTTACTCATTGTTTTTGCTATGGTTCATGTTCAGCCGCCGCAGTTAACCAATTTGTAAACTCTCTTTCTCATTCAGTCATGGAGTCACTTAATGTAGGTATGGTCTGCTAGAGAATAGCTTCCATCCCTTTAACATTAACTTGTTTCCACTTCCATGTATTTATGATCTCTGTAGATTAACTGAATGTATTCTTCAGTATAGGAATTAAGAGTTCTATCAAATAGTGGTCGTACCAAATGCATGGTTGTATTTTGATATTAGTTATCTCTAAGTTTAGCGTCCTGATCAAGTCCAGGGAGTGGCTTTTTATATGGGTAGATTCGGGTATCTGCTGTTGAAAGTCTAATGACGTCATTGATCCTATATAGTCCTGACCTTTAGAATCTATTTGAAAGTCTATCCAGAATTTAAAATCTCAGATAGTCATTGTTTGTGTCTAATGAGTTACCAAAGGCCGAATTACTTAAAACAATTGCTGGCCAAAATTAGCCATATACTCGGGTGGACGATACGTAAGTAAACAAGCTATAGTGCTGTTAATAGGTTCAATTTTGAAGAGTAGTAAATCTACATTTTCAACTGAGGTACACTGAAGCTGACTGGTCTGCAATCGCCTATGTATAATGGCTGCTACTCCACCCCCTTTCATATTATTCTCTCCATTCTAATGTAGTAAATAATAGTCTTTTGGAATCACTTCCAGTAATTCTGGCATGGGTTCCTCAGTAAGCAATGATTTGGTAATCAACAGAAGGTCTGGATTGGTTCACGCTACAAAATCAATTCTATCCTATGTTTGATTAGAGAACATGTGTAAAGCTCGGTCACATGAATTAATTGTAAAGGAGATTACCTAATTGAATTATTAATAGCCTGTGTGTTTGGTTGAGTATTGATCTCCATGCCAGTTTGTACTAGGGAAGTTAATAGCTCATATGTTTTTAATACTCCAGCAAGCTCAGGAGAAATATTTAGGCCATCTTATTGAGCTTGTGCAGTGACTCCACAGTATATGTAAAACTTTGGGCATAATGGCACACCGCTGGTCACAGCTGGGCATGGATGGTCACAGATGGGCTTGCCTTAAGCGCACCTTCGACTGTGCGGACGCTCTGCCCTTTTGTTTAAGTAGCCCTTCTGCTGGCAATTCATTGGTGCCTCAAATGCTAGAGCACTAACCATGCCAACCACGGAGCCATCATGGCAGAACCCGGAATTGGGTGTTAACACAATTCAATAAAGTACAAACGCATTTCAACCGATATTCAGTCAAGTGCAATGCACATTTTCCACTCTGACCCTTAAGCTGTATTAATTGACAAAAATCTCCCAACAAACCCCTTAAAAATATGGTATGCGCAAGTAACAAGCGAAGCCCAACCTAATAAAATCAGATTAAAAATAGAAACACATTCAATTTAGAGCAAGGTATCTGGCCCCAATTGAACAATGTATTATCATTAGCTGGATGAACTCTTCAGTGAGCCTGGTTGGAAATGGAAAATGCAATCCACTGATTTCCAGGGAAGTGGTCAGCCCTTTGAGCTACCTTACCAGTGCGAATTACAAATTTGAGGCACTGTCCCTGTGTGCACTGTGGTTCACTTTTAACTAGGTGCATCAGTGCAGATGGGGTAAGTGCACCCCAATACACAAAAAAGTGCTGTCCTCAGCGTGGATACAGACTGAAAGTTTGCACCTGCATTGAGGAGATTGCAATAATGAAAGACAGGGCTGCAATTTGAAACCACTGCTCTGTATTTCACTAGAAGTGGGCCGGAAAAGACAATGCCCCATCAGTGTGTTACTACACCCACCTGCAGGGGGTATGCTTGAGGGGGTCCCTCTGACATTCGTCCTTAGGGGAGCTCTCGAGGGGAGCACTGACTGTACACCACTTTTAAGTGTTGCGTAGTCAGTCAACAGCTTCTTTGCCTCTGCACTTGCGTCTGTTGTATATTCTAGGTGCAAAGACAACATGTTCCTTCATTTGCAAAGTGCTCTATTGGTCTAAGAAGTGGGTACAAATGACTGTTGCTTCCCAGGGGAACTTTTTGTAATATGGCTACAGGTTGCATCTGTACCGCAGCGGAGGACATAGTAAATAATAATGGAGAATATTAATAGAAATGGTGATATTTGCAGAGGACACACATATTTTGTGCAATGTACACTGAAATAATGTTAAAATTCAAAGTAGACCAGTCTGGTACAATCAGACATTGGAAAAACGTTATTGAGCTGTGAATTCAGCGCACTAATTTCTTATATGCATGAATGCTATTTACTGCTTTGGAAAATAATACTTCTAGATACTCTGCCAGATCCTGAAGTGTACTGGCATATTTCATAGGATTCTCTTTGGAACTGTCAGTATGTTGAAAAATGTGCTCTAAAGCTGCTTATTTGAGCCCCTTAAAATATAATCTTTATAGAAAGCCACCTCTGCTCTTCTGGCTGTAATAAACTTGCCTTGTTGTGACTGGTATTACTATCATTTTTTAGGATTGTTTTTAACTTCCTGTACAACGCTTAAGGCAGGTACATTGCTGAGAAATGTAACAAATAAGATTTTTTCAGTTCATCTTGTGATGCTTAGGATGCTCCACGTGAACAGGTGGCCAATGGCAACAGTAGGTTACCCAGTGGCACATTGCCTATGATGAGTTCCATGATAAGATTGGGCAGTGACCTCTTGTAGCAAGTAGCACTCTGCACTGCTTCCAGCTGAATAGCAGAAGGCTATTAGTGAGTGTTAGTCCTGATTTGAGTGATACCAAATGGAGATTTCTGCTTTTTGCAGAAAATGGTTGCCAATGCCAAAGGCTGTACACCAGAGGGAGATGACCCTTGCAGAAACATGCTATTTGATGAACAGTTAAGAACTCACTGGTATTTAAATGCTATGTTGCAAAAAGGTTTGGCACTCAGTACCTGATGTGCTCCACTGAAGAGCTCATGAATAGTGAAACATGTGTCTGAGGCTAAGAAAGTGAAAGATTTCAAGAAGTAAGTAAGCAATCGTTTTTTAGAGTGTGCAATTGCCGGGCCGTCTTACCACTAGCGATTCTGAAAGGTAGACAACAGACTGTTTATTTCATGTCATTAGAAAACAGCCAGGTTTTTAGCAGCTTTCTAAATGGCAATAGGTTAGATTGGGATCGCAGTCCCATTGGCATAGAGTTCCAAAGTTTGCCAGCTAGGAAGGAGAAACTTCTCTCCCCCATTTGGCTTTCCTATTTCTTTGTACTGAGACTAATCTTGCTGTACCTGATCTCAGATTCCAGCCAGGAACTTGCCATACAAACATCTTCTGGAAGTAGGCTGGGCCACCGCTGTGCACGGCCTTGTGAACTATACACAGTGCCTTAACTGTAATTCTATCAATAGTGAATAATTTTCATGGAATGAGATTGAAATATTGGAAGACATGAATAGTTATCAAGCTTTTCTTCACTGGATGAACTGCAACTTTGCAAAAGATGGACCACATTGGCCAGAATGCACTGGAAGGGCTATTGAGTCATGTTTCACTTGATATCCACAGCTGAAGGCTAGTTGTGAGTGCCAGTCCTGTTTTGAGTACTGCCAAATGGAGGTTTCGGCTGCTTCCATGGTTGTTAGAGTTTGATAGTGTTGACAAGACGTTCTGAGATTTCTGGTGGAAGCCATCCCTGAGGTCTAGGAATTTACTGGTGCCAGATGGACATCTCCCATCTCACACATGTACCCTGCTTTAAGTGCCTGTACTATGTAGAGTCCAGAGAAGCTAGCATACTCATCAGGTTCATAAGCTTGAAGAACATGGGTGTCACTGTTTATATACTCTTTTCCATGCCTGTTGTTTGACATCCCTCTCCCACGGACCTGTCTTTTGATGTGCTTCTTAAGATGTTTAGCCTCTCCCAAAACAGAAGAAAAACTTTTATTTGTAGTGCACCTCCTGCAAAAAGTTGAGTAGGAATTGCCTTTAGAAAAACATTTTCCTTGTACATTGACAGCAAAAGGTGTGGATAGAGATCTATGTACCCACTCATCCCCACAATCATACTTCTATGCATTCGCTCACTCACCTGCTCAACCATACATACACTCACTCATCCATTCAAACATAAACCTCTCCACGCTGCTGCTCATCAACTCACTCACCAATTCATTTATTGATGCATTCACTGATCCGTTCATTCACCCAGGCACTTATTCCTTCATTCAGCTAACCAAATACACATCCATTTGTCCATTAACCCATACCCTCATTCACCTGTCCGTAACCTCAATGGTGGTATGACACTATTTTGAGAAAAACAATGTCAACTTACAAACATTTTGTCAAAAAATATTGAACACATAATTATACTTAAGCAGGAGAGACACAAATATTGATGACAAAAATATTGCAGAAAACAATACATAAAATAAAACAATATCATTAAAATCAAAAATTAATAAACTACAAATATCAAATTTACATTAAAACTAAGAAAACAATCAAACATAATTCTAAATTGAACAAATGATATAACATTAAAAATATATGCACATGTTAAAATAACTCAAATTAAAATGAATATACATTAAATATACAACAAAAACACTAATTAGTGTTTACCATAAATGGTGTAAAAAATTCGAACTAGTCTCCAACCAACCGGTCAAATTAAATTAGAAAATGGTTAACAAATAAAAACAGTTTTCTAATTATACAAAACAGTACAGAAATGCCACAGAAATGTACAACAAAATTCTTCATGCAGAGCAATTACAACAGTAAAGCGTCACTCTGCTGGAGTACAAACTACAAAAGAAGACTTCAATGAACCACTGAATACAACAAAGTAAGTTTGACAATAATTGAAAGCTAACAAAAGTAATATTTAACTAAAACTATGTTAAGATAACAAATACTTAAATCCATTCTATATGTCTACTTTCCCAATATAAAGGAACAAAAAGGAGAAAAAACACTAAAATGAGAAGAAAATAGAGACACAGATACCAAATTACCAACAATACAATAAAGACCACCTCAAAAACAAGTATTGTAACCAAAGCATGAAACTAAAATTAAAGTAAAAATACTTCAACATCAGTAGCGGTCCGTGGTAGGAGTGCCGGCCGGGCGGTGATGTGGGGTGGGGGAGGGGCAGGGTGGGGGGTAGTAAACCACGGATTATGGCCGACTACAGGTAAGTAAACATTTAAATAAATAAAACGAATTTCGTTGTGAGCGCTGCTTCGCCAAATGTGATGCAGTGCGCGCAACGAAATTCGTTTTATTTATTTAAATGTTTACTTACCCGTATTCGGCCGTAATCCGTGGTTTACTACCCCCCACCCTGCCCCTCCCCCGCCCCACGTCACCGCCCGGCCGGCACTCCTACCACGGACCGCTACTGTTCAACATATAAAAAATAAAGTAAAACTAACAAACTCCCAACTAAAAAAATAAATAGACAGAGCTAACTCATTTCGTCCTCTCAACAGTTTTTAACAAAAGACACTTGTGCCAAAAACAATGCCAAACAGACCTGCAAATCAAAAATCTACAACTAAAAATAAGTAAAGACAACATCCAGAATGTGTGTTTAATTGTGCAAATGCAATGTAAAAGTAATAAAAAATAGCATACTTTAAAAGAAAATTCAAATATTCAATACTTTAAAACAGCCAGATAAAATGTCAGAAACAGCAAAATACATCAGATCCGAAAAAGGTAAACTGTTAATAAATAACAGAGGAAGTATTTCTAGTTAAAAAAAGCACCGCCTGTGAGAAAACACACTGGAAATGCACCAAATATTATTCAAATGTATGCTATGACAGGGCTACCACTAATAGTTGAAACCATTAGGGAACATAACCTTGCCCTTATCCTACTGAAATAGAAGTTAGAAATATTTTATAGGACCTGAAAGAAGCCAGTACAAGCTCAGAAGCGCCAACAGGAATGATGCTTAAAAACGTTATACTAAATGTTCCTGAATAAGCAACAGACCAACTCCTGGCATAACATCTATTAAAAATATTAATTGCCAAAACACGTAGAACCGCCAGGGAAATACAAGTAGCACCTAAAATATGAAGATATAGACATATCTCAACACTAACTAATCACAGATAAAAAGACACCTTTTACTACATGATAAACTCAATAACGATAGAAGAATTATCATTTATGCTACCAATAACAATTTACTAACCTCAATGCAATATAACACATTGATGATAGACAGCACTTTTAAGGTTTGCCTTCCACCATTCAGTCACAAATATGCAATAATGTTCAGTATTAATATTCAAACATCCCACTAGTGTATGGATTGTTACCTAACAAACTAAAGTGCACCTTACAATGAAATGCTAACATATAAAAAACTGAAAACTATAATCCAAAAAAATTATCATAGATTTTGTACAAGCAATGATTTTGACCATACTTAAATCTACCCATACACTGCAGTACAGGAGTGCTACTGTCACTTTAACCAGGGAACATGGGGGTACCTAAAAATATGCCCTGAGTATAAAATATTCTACTAATCTAAACTTTACCTATGAAACAAAAAAGATAATAGCTTTACCATACATCCCTGTAACAGAAGTCACTAAACATTATGATATGCTACTTGAAACTTCCTATTATTAACATCATGAAACATAACTAGCTTTACTAGTGGATTATTTTGAGGATTCTTGGGATGGTCATCAGCACCAATCAGGTCAAAAAAATCCAGATTGATAATTAACTTTTAACATTTTTAAATTAATAACAATGCAAAATGGTCAACGTTATTTTAAGTAAGCAAATACTGTTCTATTATCTATGAAAATATGCTAACACTATAAAAAAAAGACTCATATGAACAATAAATAAGGAAAGATAACATCAAAATATTAACATTGCCTAGTTAATAACATAAATAAATAAAATTATACAACACTTCAAGATTTCATGGCTGAAGGCCTGGTCAGTCAAATGATGATAGAAAACAATTCTATCCCAAAACATATTGATAAAAATAAGCCCCAAAAATATAAAAAATAACATAGAAAACAAGAACATCCTGCTTGACTCCAACAATCATAATAATCCATCCAAAACCTGACAAATTAACAAAAATATGGAAATGCTTCAGGGAGACCAAAAGAAAGGGAAAAGTAAACAATGTAAACAAAAATAATTTTGGTTAACTAAACTTCCATGTTAATAATTAAGTCCGACATCCACAAATATTAACCTGTAAATGAGAAAACATATACACATACCCAAAAGAAAGAATGGTGAAAAGCATATGTCAATTTTAAGCAGAAAAAAGCACAAAAAATACAACTACACAATTCATTTCACAATAAGACCTACAGCATTATCATAAACTAACAAATACCGTGCTAAAATAAAATAAACTAGTAAAACATACCAATTAGAAAAACTAGTCTAACTAGTTAAAATATTCTTACCGGAGAGCAGCAACAAGACACTGCAATCAAAATCTGCACAAACATCTCAAAATGATGAAGAATAACTACAAAAATCCAAGAAGCTGGGAAAAACACTGCAGATTTTTTTGTTTGTTTAATAAACACTCCTATCCCAATACAAATCAGCATTAAAAAAAGTATTTTATGTTTGTGAAATAATAGCATGTTAAAAATGTTAAAAAAATTGTTGTGTTCAAAAAGTGCAGTAACATCTTTTATATATAAATTTATATTAACACACGCTGATAAAAAAATAAAACCATTTTCAGTACTTTTTAAAATATAAGTTTTACAAAATTAAAGTAATATCAAAAAATTAAATTTTGTATTAAATATTACTGTACAACATTTTTAATAAAAGGGTATAACTACAGATAAAAATAAATGTACACTACAACTATATCATGTGTAATTGCCATTGCATTGAAAAAGGATTTTTCTTGCAAGTAAAAAACATATTCCAGAAAACGAGTTATTATTTAAACATAATGCACAGTAAAAAATGGTTTACAATAAAAGAGATATTTAGAAAATATACATAACAATAAAAAGTAACATTTATGAAAGCTATGTTGATAAACAACTGACACTATACATTACTATAACTTTTTTAATGTACAAAATAAAAATACAAACAAATGTTTTTAGTTTATGGATATCAGCTGTTCCCAACAGTTATATAGGAGAAAATGTCATACTTTAATGAACATCTTATTCACTACATTGTGGAAAATTAACTTTTGTGGGGTCAGATTTACCATTCCATCTTGAAATGTAACCACATTGGAAAAGTGTTGTACTTTGGGGTGTGGGGTGTTAGATTTACTATCCCAGCTCTAAACGTAACCACATTAAGGAGAATGCTTGACTTTGCAGGGGTGGTGGGGCCAGATTTAGTATTCCCACTCTAAATGTAACCACATGGGGAAAGTATTGGCATTTGGAGGGTTCAGATTTACTATTCACACTCCAAACTAAATTACGGAATGTATTAGACTTTCAGGTGTTCAACTGTACTGCTTCAATTCCAAACTTAACCATTTTGAGGAAAATATTTCATTTGGGGAGTGGTCAAATGTCATATTTCCTCTCCAAACCTAGGCAGTTCGGAGAAAGTGCTGGAATTTTGGAGGTTTCCAGATTTTAATATTCCCACTCCAAACTTAGCAACTTGGAGAAAGTATTTTGCTCTGGGGATTGCATATGTACTAATCTCGCTCCAATGGTAACCACATTGGAGAAAGTGATGGGCTTTGGGAGGATTCACTTTTACTATTTCAACTCCAAACGTAGCCACATTTGAGAAACCATTGGACTTTGTTGGGAGGGCAGATTTACTATTCAAACTCCAAACTTAACTCATTGCAGAAAGTGTTGGACTTTGGTGAAGGGCTCAAATTTACTGTTTAAACTCCTAACTTAACAACATTGTGGAAAGTGTTTGACTTTGGGTGAGGCAGATTTACTATTCCAACTCCAAATGTAACCACATTAGTGAAAGTATTGGACTTTGGAGGTTCATATTTACTATTATAACTCCATATTGAAGAAAGTTTTGGACTTTGGGGAGGGGGGTCAGATTTACTATTCCAACTCCAAGCTTACACTTTGAGAAAAATTCCAAACGAAATTACATTGGAAAACATGTTGGTTTTTTGGAGGAGGGGGGTCAGATTTACTATTCCCACTGAAAACTTAATCATGTTGGGGAAAGTGCTGTACTTTTTATTTCATAATTAACTACTCTCACAAAATTATAGTAGACATTGCCCTAAACTTAATACATTGCAGAAAGCCATTTTAAGTATCCCAAAAAAGTAAGCCTTAAAGTAAATTGGGAGTACTACCAAATAAATAAAACAAAAAGATAAAACAATTATTATAAAATTAAAAACATTTATTTATATAATGAATTACATACATTTTTAATTTCCAATGAATAAACAAATACACCTAAAAACCATCTAATTCAAACCAAAATATATATTAAAATTAATAAAATAAATTTATCATTTTGAAATATTTTTATATTTTTTAGATAGTTAAATATCAAAGAGCAAAAAGTGTGTTCATAAATTATATAGCAATTTATTTATTACAAATTTTAAAAACATAGAAATATCACATTTCAAACAAATTAAAGACTATAATTCTGTAAAAAATAGTTTTTTATAGTTTTTTTTTTTTTTTTTTAAATAAAACAACAGCAATTTTAAACATGCCAAACTTATAGCACTAAAATGTTTAATGGGCGTTAAATCCTATTCCTCTTTATACTTAACATTCTACTCCTAAAATTATTACCCAAAAAATGCAACATATTAAAAAATATATTATACACTTTTAAATGATTAAAGTACAATTATTTGGCACACAACGATATTATTAATAATGATGTTAAAGAATATAAAAATATATTCTTACCTACAATACTCTGACTTCTGATATTTTTCATCTTAAGATATTTAAGACACAATATTTATACCTCACAATATTTTCCCAATGGCATTTTCTTGGAAGTCTCCCTCATTACCTAATTATCCATCCATGCACATAGTCAGTTACATATTTATCCATCCGTGCACTCACATATCCTTCCATCTATCCACCCATCAACTTATTCTCATGTTCATCCACTCATCTATCCACACACACATCCATGAGATTCATAAAATAGTTCGAGGACGACCAAACATAAAAAGAATCTCAATGCATGTAATAAAATGTTTCCCAGAGTAGCAAGCTTTTGGAGGTGAAGGATTGCACATAATAGACAAAGGGCCTTATTATGAGTTTGGCAGTCCTGTGGACCAGCGCATCAGCAGTGGCGTTCCGAGCGCGGTGAGCTCGGCGGTCTGATCACCGTATTAAGAGTTGGGCAGATTAGATTTGCCAAGACCATCACTGGACTGCCGAGAACACCAGCAGACTGCCGACTGCTGGGTTCACGGTCGGGGAAAGGCAGCCGCCATAGGGCAGTACAGGGGAGCTGCACCACCGTCCGTATTACGAGTTGCCTGTTCCACAGGAGGAATGCAGTGGTCCGACCGCCTGCTTCAAGGTGGCGGTGATGAAGGATTTGGGGTGTGTACTCATCCCTTTCTTCTTCTTTCAGGCAGATTCCGACGTGGAACCCTTTCTCAAGGTCCCCTCTTCACAGCAGGATCTTCACCCCGAGGATTACAACCCTGTTTGCGGTGATCTTCAGGTGAGTCCTTTTCGAACCATATACCCATTGCCAGGACTACCCACATATGGGCTGAATCCTGGTAATGGGTTAATGGTATTTTTCCACATATATCATGCATATGTGTGCATCCGACATATCTGCAGTTGAAATGCACACACAGGCATCGATTTATTTGTGAAGAATACTCAACACTGCTGCAAGATCCCTGCCTCCACACCACCGGCCCTGTGGTCAACGAGTAATACAACAGTCTTTGGACCGCTAGCGCCGTGGGCTGCTGGCGGGGTGGACCCGGTCCTATGGCGGTTCATCCGCCAAACTCATAATAAGGCCCAAAATGTAGGCCCTTATTAAAGTACAGATCATGGTGCCATAGACCTGGTTTGTGTGACAACTTTCCCTAAATTTGGAATGCAATTCTAGGACCATGGCATGGCAAAGACTGCACAAACGATTCCAGCAGTAAAACTGGACAGAAAATTGGCATTCTGGGAAATCTGTGGACTGCAGTAGGCCCCCTAAAACACTGAGGATGCAGCAAGAAACTTGGGCAAAATGCAAGAAATTTCTAAAAAATATCAGTGGTCCACAAGGTCCCTAGCACACAAAGGACCCTAGCAAAAATATAAAAAATACATGCGCACACAAACGTGCATACACACATACGCCCATCGAAGACATGAAGAAAATATGGATGTTATAAAGTAGCTGCCTGGATCAGCAAACACAGGAAGGTGAAGTACTGCACATGGTAGACAAAATGGAGGTCCTCCCTTAAGTACAGTCACAGGTCTACCACATGAAAATATTACGAGTTTGGTGGAAAGGCACTGCCGTCGCTTCATCGGCGGTCTTCCATGCCGCAACCTTCGTGGTCCTATCGCCTGATTATGATCCTGGCTGGAACTCGGCTACAAGACCACCGCTAGACTGCCGCGACCGCTTAGACTCCTGCTACTGTGTCGATGGCGGGAAAGCCAGAGGAGGGACTTGGAGGTAGTCCCGCCAAGGTTCATGCAGTCTGGATTATGATCTACCCTTCCTTTGAACTTTTCCTGGCAGGGACACCGCCATGCACAAGTCAGTGGAGAGGCACAAAAACAGGTGAAAACTCACCTTTTTTTGGGGTGCCACTTCGGAATCTGTTTTGAGACGCAATTGTCCAGGTCCCTCCTGTGCTGCTGCCACCAGATCACGATGCTCTGCAACCCTGTTGTTGCTGGATGCAAAGGTGGGCTTCACCGTCACTTCTCCTATACTATATAGTACCTTGTAACAGTTTGTTATATTTAACATGCAACAAAACATACAGTACACATGACCTACATATAGATTACAACACATACACAACATATATATGTTTTTCAGATATACACATGTTGTGCTTACCTATCTCTCCAGCAGCTAAATGTCACTCTGTCGGGACACCGCTGCCAAGAGACCGCCAGCCCATCGGGAACATTGTGATACGACGGGTGGGAAACTGACAAGGTTGTGGTCTTCTTGCGACTGCTGCCGTGGCAGTACAGCGGTGAGACCGCCAAACACATAATCAGGCCCTTAGAACTAAAATATATGACCATCCCCAGGCCATTACCACACCCTGACCTTCAGCAGGACTGGATTAATGAAGAAAAATCAAGAAAAAAATTCTGTGGGCTCTAGAAGACTGGTAATCGTTCCAGTATCCAAGGAGGAAAAGTGGAAAAATGCAAGCAATTTTTGTAAAATGTTTGTGGGATGCATAGGGAACAACAACCCAACAGCCCACATGGAAAAGGGAACACATTCATGAAAATTTGTGATTAGTAGGCGTGGGCCTTTCAAAGCCCCTAACTCTCCCAGGACCCCAGCAGGAAGAATAAAAAAATTACATTTAATGCAGAAACACTTTAACGTTTTAAAGAATAGCCAGACCAGTTGGCACTATCAATGCTAGGTGAAATTCAAGACCGAATCAAACCTTTTCGAGGATCACACTGGATAATATTGAGTCTAAGAAAGCACACTCATAAAGCAATGTATGAAAACTATTTTATACTTGTTTAGACAGATAAGGCCCTAGCTGTTTCTTGCAATCTGCAATTAATTTAGTTAAATATGCCTTGAATAGATTCATGAGGGCGTGGCTTGGAGCGTCAAGATGGCTGTCGCACTCTAAGAGTGCTCCGGACCCCTCCGTCATCCGCTCCGAATCCACCGACTCACCGGCGCCAATCCTGCAATACTCCCTGGTGGTGCTGGTCTGCTGACGCCTGCAGCGGTCTGTCCAGTGCCTTTGGCCCAGCAAGGCGGCTTTCCTGGTGCGGGCCGGTTCCGCATGGAGACGCCAGGTCAAAAACAAGATGGCAGGCCTGGGACCCCGGCCAGAGTGAGGTGGACCTGCCATGAGTCGGAGCCGGAGATCCTGGGTCGCGGCGGGGAGACACTCCGTGTCCCGCCCAGAACAAACACTGCAGCTGGAGGCGAAGAGACACAGCTGGAGACCCGGTAGTGACTCCCGCACCTGCAGGCACCGATGGTGGGTGTGAGCCCCAGGGCGGCCGGCAGGAGGCAAGCTCGGCAGGGAGCTGGACCCGTCTGAGATCGCTGGGGGCTCGCTCACTCGCTGTCGAGGCTTCGCCTCAGAGGGTGCCCCACGCACTGGCTGCCACAGCAATCATCCTGAGCCCACAACTGGGGAGCCTGAGGTGGGGCACCTGAGGCCCCCGGAGGTTTAAGAGCACGAGTGGGCCTGCGAGAGAGAGGGGGCCTGCCCCCAGCCCAGAACTGCAGCAGTTGGCCGCGGACGGTTCCCCCGCCGGACTCCTTATTACCGGGGAAGTCGAGCCGCGATGAACCCTGGGGATGGGCCCCCCTGAGGCCAGCAGCAGATACAAGTAAGAGGGGGCCATGGGGCCAGGTGGGCTGCAGAGGATCCCTGACGTACTCCATTGATACTGAGCCTTGGGTGGGGTGGCCTGCCTCGGATCAGGGTGGGAGGCCTGCGGCTGTCCCCTCCTCCACCAGAAGGTCACTAAAAAAGAAAGTGCGCTGGGGCCAGCCAGCCAACTGGGACAACACCTGCCTGATGCCTCCTGGTTCTGCTGACAGCTACAGGGGACCCCCCTCTTATTGACTCTGGACCATCACTGAAGGCGATTGGACCTGTGGGGGCCCCAAACCGCCGTTGGTCACCGGGCCTAGAGGCGGACAAGACGCATGGGCGGAGTCGGAGGGAGGGCACAGAGTCCTCGATCGCAGTACTTTGAGGCCAGTCGTGCCCTGAAGAGGCAGATGAGGCACCTGCCCTGTGGGGGGGCGACCTTGAGGAAATTCCTGCTTTGGAAGCGGCCTCCGACACACCTCGCCTGGCCTAGCAGAGTCGTACTGGTACTGGCAACCAACGGGGGCCCACTGAAGCACCCTGTGGCACCCCTGAAGAGATCAAACCACATCCAGGATAGGCGTGACAGGGCATTGGACGAGGTGGTCTGGGCACTACTAGGAGGAGTCATGGGCCCCCGGGAAACAACAGAAGAATCCCATCACTGACCGGTCCGAGCCGCACAACGAATCAATACTCCGCACCACTGAAGGCTGGCCCTGGATGCATAAGTGGTCCTCAGCGAGGACATGGGCACAGCCATCTCCCCCTTGGCGCCTTTGGGGACACCACATGTGAGGAAACACAAGATCCCCTCGTCGTGCACCCGGCCTGAGTGACCTGGACCCTCATGAGTCTGACCTGCCGCCCTGGAGGCACCGGAGAGGCGCCCACCTACAGAGTCCAACTGAGTGGCCCCAGGCGCCCTGCGGAGCTGTCATCCACAGCTTCCACTCACCATGGGGAAAGAAAGGGGAACAAAACCGCCCACGACACAAACTAAAATTGACCAGTACGCCTCAAGTGGTCCTGGACCCACCGACACTGCTGCAGTGAAAAGTCCCATCCCAGATGGAGACCTTAACACAATCCTCCAGGCTATACGCTCCTCGCAGGCTTCGATCGAAAGCAAGATAGGCGAGGTTTGTTTCGACATGGCACTCATACGCCAGGACCTCCGCAATGCCACAGCCCTTATAACGGAGGCTGAATCCCGCCTTTCCACAGTCGAGGACAAGGTACATCAACTGAAAGAACAAGTCACGCAACTTTGATCCCATACAGAGGAACTGCATAGGAGGGCTGAAGATGCTGAAAATCGATCGAGGCGTAACAACCTTTGACTGGTGGGCTTCCCTGAAGGAGTTGAGCAGGATCAAGCGGCGACTCTCGTCAAGAATTGGACCAAGTCCTTGATGCCAGAGAGGGTACTGTCGACATGGTTTGCGGTGGAGCGGGCCCACCGATCTCTGGCACCCAGACCACCACCAGGAGTCCCCCATCGGCCAATCATTGCCAGGATCCTCAATTTCAGGGACAGAGACACTATCCTGCAAGTGGCCCGGTCCCAAGCAGCCCTGACCTACCAAGGCCATTGTCCCAGGCCTTAACGTATCCTCAGGATCGAACCGATGCTCTTAGGGGTCCACCTCTCGACAGCCATAATTCTGGATATAAGTACACGCAGACTTTAGGATGGTCAAGCGGGGGAAGGGAAGGATGGGGACAGCGGGGAGGGAGACCTGTGAACACAAGAGGAAATACCATCAGTTTCGATCATTCAGATGAAATGACTATCACTACTCCCTCTATATCTAGATGGACCCAACCTTCAACTAACCTGTAAAGAAAGAAAATGCTGCTGTGCAGAAATGGGTGGTGAGCAGGTAATCTCAATTCCTTACACCGTATACCTTGATATAAGTGTAAGAAGGCCGGAAACACAAGCAACAAGGATCACCTGCTTCTGACCACCCCTGTGGATGTGTAAACACAATATGTGGAAAACTTGTTACGAACAAAAGGTGCAGTAAATATCATAGGCAAACAAGGAAGTCTTAACCATGCAATAGCATATATTCCAAGTAATGGTTATACCACAAACTTGAATGCGATAACAAAGGAACAGTGTTGAGAGTTCGTTATCACTCTCTGCGTGGTAAAAGCCCAATCCTTAATTAAGGCTAGAAGAACCTTCCCTGCATGAGCCACTGCCACGGACTCGCCAACTGGGAAGGAATGACGATAGCCACTCAACGGGGTAATTGCAAATGAGAATATGAACAAATGTTAATGCACCCAAACGATAATGCTATTCCCTCGCATGAGTCACACAGTCTCAAAGAATTAAGTAATCGGGACTCGCCAATGTAGGGAACATAGGTTAATGAGCACCGACACGACCATCCACTCCAAGCGTGTACAATACAAAGCCCTCCTTGGACTCCAAGTAACAAAATAGAAATAAGCGGTGCCCAACGGCACCCTTACCCGACCAGGGAACTCTCTGAACGCTGCAGAAAGCAAACTCCAAGAACCGGACACCAGGAATAATCAGCAGTGTCTCCTGCCGGTTCCTCGCTCTTCACCGGTCTCGGACGTCACGCACCGACGGTGCGTCAGACATCTGCCGAGGCCGCTGGGAGTTGTAGTTCTCCCGCGCGGCGTCGATCATCCGATGCCTGGAAGTGTGGGGGTCCCGTGTTCCCTGACAGCCATAATATAATGATTTTCCCAGACTACACCAGGTAAGTCCAGGTCCAGTGACGATCTTACACAGAGGTCAAGCAGAAGCTGCGTGATCTCAACCTCCAATACAGACAGCTCTTCCCGGCCCGTCTTTGGGTCATCTTCCAAGATAAAACCCACTTCTTCGAATCACCAGAATCGGCCTGGACCTGGCTCACGGAGGAGCACCCTCTTGGATCCCGAGTGGTGGCCCCTCCTCTGTTTCCCCAGAAGGGAGTGGTGCCGTCTGCAGGTTCTGGGTCCTGGAGGCGGCGCACCCGCTCCCGCAGGGGCCGGGGTGCCCGGGGTGGTACGTATGCCTCGCCGGCAGCTGCTGGCCGCAACTTTGAGGATCTGCTTGGACCATTGGCTGCTGATGCCCCGCGGCACGCCCGATCCGTGGAGAGGCCCTCTGCCAGGAGCAGTCCTCCCACACCCCCAGACATAGGATCCACAGACACTGATCTCTCCCATAGCCCGACCATCTAAGACATGCAATCACGAATCTGGCCAGCTCCAAGCGGGGAGGAGCTCACCCGGGAAACCGGGTTGAACTGTCCAATATGAGCCGAAGTATCCAGCTGGATTCACCCCATGCAACGTACATATCCTGATGAATGGAGGGGTCCACCATGCAGCTTCGTACTTAGTTTAGTTTTGTTACTATCACTGTTATTAGGGCGACAGATGCTTCCTTTCACGAAGTATAGGGTGGGGGGAGAGTTGAGGGGAGGATCTGGGACCGTTGTCCCAAGTTATGGTTCACCTACATTCGACAACTACAGCACTCAATTTCTCACTCGCAGTAAACATGCACATGGCTCTGGCGCCAGACGACCAGACCTCTTCACACACCGATCTGCTGACCAGCCTGACCCTCCGGACTGGCAGCACCAAGGACCCCCTCAATCACCACTTGCTGACTATGGCGCAAGCATTACATAAGGGAGAGCCCCTCCGAATCCTGTCTTGGAACATCAATGGCCTTCTAGACAGGGTTAAACGCATGGCAGTCCTAGGATACGCCCACAGACACACCCCGATGCCCTTTTACTCCAGGAAACACACCTCATGGGTAACCACTGCCCCTTCCTCACAAGGTACGGGTTTGATAGATCCTGGCACGCAGGCTTTGAACGGGGCTGACGCGGGGTAGCAATCCATATTCGGCGCACCTTTCCCTTCATGCCCACTAATGTTATCAAAGACTCTCAGGGCTGCTTTGTGCTCCTGACTGGGACACTGGGAGGGGCAGTAATCAATCTAGTGTCACTCTACGTGCCACCAGCTACCCTAACAACCACCCTGAAAACTACTAGTGACAACATATCCTCCCTCCCCCTGGGCTTGACGGTGATTGGGGGGGACTTCAATGCGGTCATGCGACAAGACCTAGTCACCACAGGCATACCCTTCCCTAACAGGTCCCTATGCGCCAGGAGACTGACAGAGTGGGCGACGAACGTGGGCCTGTGCGACGCACGGAGGACATGGAACCCTAGAACCGCTCAGTACACACACACCTCTGTGGCACACCACACGCACATGCGCATTGACCTGGTCTTCATGCCCGCTCCTGAATGCTGTGAGGTCTCCAACATCAGCATCCTCCCCAGGGGCATCTCAGATCACTCGCCACTTCTTCTCAGTCTAGGGGACCCCACGGTCACACAATGCCCCGTCTGGAGGCTGAATGCCTGGTTCCTCCAAGACAGCAAATTTCGGAAGGCGGTTGGGGACAAACTCCAACAGTACTTCCTAACTAACCAAAACATGGTCCCCTCTTCGGGCACCCTCTGGGAGGCCAGGAAGGCCACCATCTGCAGCTTTGCCAGGGGCCAGCTTAAGGCCAAGCGACAGGCCCGCCTGGAGCAGACCTTACCCGCAGCTTCTGTCGAAAAGGAGGAGAGACAGCTCGTGCTCCTGAGAGATGAAATTAAGCAACTTTCGCTGGATTCAGCGAAGCTGATATGGAGGTCCTCGGTTGTCCGTATATATGGATGGGGGGACAAGAACGGGAGAATACTCCATAGGCTGGCATCGTACCCTATGGCGAACCGCATAGTCCCAGAGATGCAAGATCCAAGATCTAACAAGTGTCACTCATCGCACCCCAGTCTCCATAGCCCAGGCCTTTGCCGACTACTACTCCTGGCTTTAATCGCCGGCCCAGCCAGACACGCAGGCCCTTGCACTGTCTGAGCTGGGACCGATCCAATTCCCCTGGCTACACGAATTAAAAGCGGCCAGCTTGGACCTCCCTATCACGGGGGAGGCCATCTCCCTTGTAGCGGCCAGAAAGACGCCTGGGCCAGACGGCTTCCCACAAGAGTACTAAGCCTCATACTGAGACATACTTTTTCCCCACCTCCATAACCTCTATGCTGAGGTGGCAGAGACAGGGAGGTTTCCACTTGAAACAGATATGGCGGCCGTGGTAGTCATCCCCAAGACGCAGCCCCCGTCACCTTCATGCTCTGACTATCGCCCTATATCTCCAATAAACACAGAAATTTTAATATATGCGACAATCCTAGCCCAACAGCTAAGACCAGTTCTCGGCAAACTCATTCACCAAGACCAGTGGGGTTTAATGCCTTCGCACAGTACGAGACATTGCCTTCGACGCCTCCACCTGGCCTTGGCCACGGACACCTGCTCTCTCCGTAGTTAGCACTCCTGCTCGTCGACTTCGAAAAGGCCTTCGATACGGTCGACTGGTGGTATCTGGGAGACATGCTTGCTGCAGCAGGCCTGGGCCCTCATTTCCGTCGCTTGATCCGAGTCCTTTACTTCCGACCCACGGCATGGGTGCTTATTAACGGGGTCCTTTCGGACACGTTCCAGTTCAAAAGGGGAACGAGACAGGGATGTCCCCTTTTGCCCCTCTTTTTGCCCTGGGAATGGAGCCACTGGCATGCCTCATTCGCGCCAACGAACACATGCAGGGTTGGAAGTGAAGGGGCTCGTATGATGACCGGATCGCCCTTTACGCAGACGATGTCCTTCTTAGCTGACCTTGTACGGTCGGGGCTTAGGTGCCTCCAACTCCTTCGCACCTTCGAGCGGGCGTCAGGCCTGAGACTGAACCCTGCCAAGTCAACCTTAGTCCCCCTTCACATATCAAGAGACTGCTTCGAATGGCAATCTACCATCCCGATACCGTGTCAGTCGTTCAAGTACCTGGGTATCTGGATCGCGCTGCTCCCAGATTTGGAGTGGTCACTCAACATCACACCACTGGATAAGAAAACCAAGACGGACCTCCGCAGCTGGCAGGCTCTCCCGCTCAACCCCTTGAGGAGGATTGCCTTGTTTAAAATGATGATTCTCCCCCGCTTTCTATACGTCATCCAAAACACCCTGTTCCACCTCCCGCGAAGTTGGTTCAGGGAACTGGACAGCCTGGCCACAGCCTTTCTTTGGGGGAACTCGAGGCCTCGAATGGCCCTTGCCCACTGCCAAATACTGCCTTTCGATGGAGGCATGGGCATGACCAACCTCAACCGATACTACCTCGCAACCCGCCTGCTAGTCTTGCACAACTGTTTCAACGGTGGATGGTCTGACCTGTCTTACCGGGTTAAGTTGGAAGGGCTGGGGCTGTCCCGGATCCAAGCAATGCTATATTGCGATCTGATACCTACTGCACTACCCACGGTGACCCGAGCGGTCTTACTGGCTTGGCGCGCTTCCCTGCACTACACACGCTGGGACACTAAACTCACACAGCAGACACCCCTCTGGCACGGCCCAAGGCTCATGGAGGTGGGGACGCTGGAGGGCTTCAAGAAATGGGATCTTATCGGTATTTCACAGTTGGGGGACAAATGGATGGGAGACCATATGCGCTCCTTCCAGGACTTGCGGACCGCCTACTCTCTTCACCCGTCCCAATTTTACAAGTATCTGCAGCTCCGGCACGCTCTCACCTCGTACGTCCCCACAGGTACCACACTTCCAGCGTTCAGTCCCTTGGAGGCCCAGATCATGATGGGTAATTTGGGGAAGGGGGGGTGTGTCACGCATCTACCAGTCACTAACCAACAATAGTCTGATTACACTCGATCCCCTTAGACATCAATGGGAGGCTTGGTTGGGCCCGTTGGAGGAGGAGGACTGGCGTGATGCCCTAATGGCCCCTAAAACCATCACTATTTCAGCCTGGCTCCGCATGGTGCAACTATACTATCTCCACTGTGCATATCTCACTCCTAGTCGCCTCAACCGGGCGGGCCTACTAGCCACCCCGTCCTGCACGCGCTGTGGTTCAGATCCGGCAGACTTCTTCCACATGGTATGAGTATGTCCTCCTCTCACCCCGTATTGGGACGCACTGGTGTCTGAACTGACTGACGTCCTGGGCTGGGAGGTGCCACGTAATCCCCTAAACTTACTCCTGGGTGTTATGGACGGCCTAGACGGGTCCCGAGCGGACAAAATCTTTTTGGGTACAGCCATCATGGTGGCCAAACAGGACATAGCTGCTGCCTGGAAAAGCCCCACCACGCCCAGCGTAGCCAAATGGCACAGGGGCGTTAACTGGTGTGCGGCACAAGAGAAGCCACTGCACGAAGCTAGAGGGTGTCCAGCTAAGCATGGCTGGGTGTGGGGCAAAAGGTTGGGTCAGGTTGGGTAGAAGATTTTTGCTACGTGGCGAGACACCTCGGTCTGGCTTAGGCCATAGTATGTATTGTAAACAACTAATGTGACAGATATTACTGTATCATGACTGTGATGAATTGTTGTGCTGTACTTACTCTTCACCAAAAATGTAATAAAATTGGTTATCAAAAACAAATATGCCTTGAATAACTGACGGAATTCTGTTTGTTGTGCCAGCTATTTTCAAGGGACTTTTAATAGTTTTGCGCCTCATGAATTTCTTGAATCACATGATTTGCAATAACTCAATTACGTGGAAGACTTAGGGATCGATTCCGATCTTGGCCGGAAGCGCACCTAACACCATTCGCCCGGATAAAAACCCAGCCGAATGCGTGTTTCCCGACCGATCCGAGCAGTCGTCCGAACGAGCAAGTACGATGCGCATAACAGCACAAATTCCGAGTGAGCCGTACTTACCCATTCCAGCTCCTGTTCTCCGCCCGAGCCGGATCCGTAAACGCCGAATCGAGTCTCACGGAAGCAAATATACAGCACCTTCCGGCCGGACTAGTACGATGCGCTTTCCGTACGCGCCGAACCCGTCGCTACGTCCGGCACGTCAGAGCATCCGGGAGAGCCGCACATAAGCTCCGATTCGCGCCACAAGATGATCCACGGCTACGAGACGAACAAGCCAGCCATGAGTACGAGTCCAAGCAACGAGAAACACGAACGAGACGAACCAACCATGAATCCCATCGCGCAGGTCCTACCAATACTCTACATCTATTACCGGAACAGGTACGAACGCGTACGGCGCAGACGGTAAGTCAAACACCCACAACACAAACAAAAGACACGTACCCGACATATGTCACACACACATAGGGATGCAGAAATGACGTACACTAGCAACAGCAGAACCATAGGGGCGGGATGGCTATCACCAATGCCATACACACCCATAGGGGCCTGGATGCCTACCACTAACACCACCCCTACTCTGGGGGGGCTGGATGCCTACCAACAACACCCCCCTACCCATGGGGGGCTGGATGCCTACCACAACCACCACCCCTACCCATGGGGTGCTGGATGCCTGTCACTACTACCATCCCCACTCATGGGGTGCTGGATGCCTGTCACTACTAACATCCCCACACATAGGGGAATTGATGTCCCTTCACCCTAGCCACCAAAACCATTCCACTAACCAATACTTGGACGTGGACCCTAAACAAGCACACGAATTGTAATACACGTAATTGCATCTACCTCATTACGTGTCCCTGTCAACTTCAATACGTAGGGATGACCACTCGTGCTGTAAAAACAAGAATCACAGAACATAGGAGTAACTTTAGATGCAAAACGAACACCAAAATGTGTGCTCATTTTGTGGAGCTAAATCACATCGCCAATGACATACAATGGACGGTTCTTGAAGCCTTTCCAACTATCACCAAGGAGGCTTTATTCAGAAAGGAACAATGTTGGGTATTCAAATTGGGAGGACATATTAGGGGACTCAACGATGATATTCCCTGGGCAGAACTAAACTATTAGTGAATACGGTTACCCTCTATTTATTCACCCACTCTATTAGTTCGCCCAATCAGCAAATTCAACCCACCATTGTATGTATTTACTTATATGGCTTACATCCATTCTCCATCACTTATGAAGTTCCCTTATAGGAGGGCAGACCCATTTGTATACCCCCCACTGACCACACACTAACATGTCCACTGCATCTTAAATCTCCACTTGGACATTCCTTACAGGATAATTCCATTAATAACTTATTCTTGTCCTTTTTTCCAACACATCACAGATCACATGGGTCACCTCTTAGCGGAGCGGAGATCCTCCTCAGCTTGGTGCTTGCCTTGCCCCCTTTTTAAGAATTTTTTTTAATGAATTTTAGGATTATATCCTGTATAGATGGCCTCTTATCTGTTACCCTTTTTAGTGTCCATTTATCTGTTACCCATTTTAGTTTTTGCTACTAAGACCAGCAATTCGGTTCCCTAAACGAGATTACTGCATTCAGTATCACTCCCTTTTTTCTAAGAATCATTTTTTGCTAATATAAACACATCACATATGGTATTCCATTCCGGAGCAGAGATCCTCCACTGCCTGGCTCATCAACTATAATTCCTGTTCGTCTCACAGACGAGCCCTGTTCTGCTCAATAAAGTTTTAGGATAACATCCTTCCAAGATGGCCGCCAACCGCACACGCATTCCAGCCTCCGCTATAAAGACCGGAAACCCGGAAGTCATCTCTACGGGGTCCGGAGCAAGGGTAGGTCGAGGGCTAGTTGCTTGTCTACGCTTGTAAGTATGCACTTCCTTTAGGAGCTCCCGCATTACCGGTAAGCCTCTGCCACTTTGATTTACAATTGATTCCACCGCTTGTCCCTTTCAGATTACCAGAGCAACGACGTACTCTGGTTATCCCCGTCAGCCTTAGACGTTGTGACTAGATGTGAGTGTGTGCCAGCATTTTAAAGTTGTGTTGAGTGCTTCTGTGCTGACATGTGTCAATTAGTTACTGGTTAACAGGCACCCGGAGTGGCTTACATTACACTGACCACTCCGTGGTTGCCCCCCCACCTGCCATCACGGACGGTTTTGATCGCGCACCATATTTTCACTGCCCGCATTTAGGTCATAGTACTTTCAGTACTCTGTTCCGTTCCTACCTGTCATCCTGGACGGCTTAGACCGCTTTTCATTGCCCGCATTTAGGTCCTGGTACTTTTACCTTTGGTACTTTGTTCTTTTGCTTTTACCAACTTAACGTTCAGCGTCCCTATGCCTCCTATTCGCCATACGGTGGTTTTGTATGAAAAAGCCCCATTCTAAGCGCCACTTTTTCGCATAACAAATACTTTTACATCTGAAGGTTACTAATTGATCCCATGATGTTCCGCACATCAGTGTTTACAGTACTATAACGGTATAGCTCAAACACGCACGTTCTGTAACTTTTGTTGTCGGTACCTTTATGTTACGTAATCCGATATGCTTACAAGTATGAATGCCCCCGCTCACATGAGATTGTTTGTCACTTACCAGCTACACCAATGGTCATACTGGTGATGTTTGTACATAATTCAATCATCATGTGATTTAGATTGTTTTTAACCAATTCACTGACCAGCCATACTCAATGATGCATTGGTCATGTCAACAAAATAATGATTTATTAAATGTTTTCGTGGGAAGTTGTACTATTACATTGTGTTGCTAACATGGGCCATACGTGCTGCTTCCTTAGACTAATGCTTTTACGCTCTTCATTTTTCTTGGTTGTTCCTACCCTTTTTGTCCCCCTTTCCCACAGGTCTACAGTACTCCCCAGTACACGTCTACTAGGGCATTCCTACTGGTCCTGGTAATTTATGTTATTGTACTGAATACCAGACGGTAGTGCACTTTATCACCCTTCTTCTCTCTATCGGTCCTGACGAAGTGCCAACCGACCCGTTAGGGGCGAATTGGGCACGAAACATGTTGACCACTCGCACTTAGTCAGCCCTTGCGGAACATTATTTCCACACGGGTACACACACAGTTTTTAATTAGGCTGGAGTTACCTAGTTTATTAAAATTTGACTCAATAGGATTACTCCATACCTATTTTAATTATTCTACCACCTTGTGCACTACCTAACCCTCACTCCCGCACGCACCCTACGGCTTCTTCTTCAAAGATCCCCGGCAAAGAGCCCGGTTTCGGGAGCCCGTCCAGACATTGCAGCGCCGGCCTGACGAGGGCAAACGCCCTATGATGAAGCATGACACCTTCCGGGGTGTGTGAGGGCAGCACGAAGAAAGACCTGTCTTTCCCACCCGTCCAGACAGGAACTGCACACCTTTTTTAGATACTTAGCTATACCCGGGAGTCTGTGTTCAGGACCTCCTAACTCGGCTCCCTGTCCCTCCCTTTTGAAAATAACATTAGCACGGCGGCTCAGCCGTGGGACGTCCCCTTCCTCCCCTTGCCCGTCCCCTTCCTCCCCTTGCCCCTCACTTGCAGAGGCATACCCTACGATTCCCGTTCTTATTTCTCCACCACTATGGAGAACAACCAAGGTCTCTCCTTTGGGGAGGACTGTGTTACAGAAATCCTGAATGGTCCTTCCCTACTACATCCTGATGGAGGAGCTTCGACTAGTGGCTCTTCAAGCGATTGAGCAACCATTACAAACATGAAACGCCAGTTAATGAAAATCATCATGCACGGGGCAATCATGACGGAGTATCTACGTGCTAATATAGCACCCAACGGATTGATTGTCAGCAACACCCCAAGAATTTTCCTTGAGGATAGACAATTTAAAGAGGAATGGTCTCTGGTAGCATGGAAATGCACCAGGGATCTCCTGGTCCTCATCATCAAAACCGCCAAAAGGTTGGCAGACGAACTAATATTAAGAATCTCCATTGCAGAGGGCAACTTGAAAGCCAACATCGCCAACGCCGCATTCAAAGCTAAATTGGCTGAAATAACTAAAGAAATTACTGATAACAAGGATTACCTGATGAGAAACAAAATCAGCAAACTCCAGAAGGATATTGCACGCTTTAGCAAAGAAAAAATATATCCTTATCTTAGGGATGACTACAAACCCTCAGGAGATGATTACTCTTCAGACGACAGCACTAGCTCACGTAGGAGAACTTACTCCTCGGGAAGCAACTCCAGCACGGAAAACCAAGGAAGTTACCAACATAATCAACAACATAGAATACCACCGAACCCTATGTATGGCTATGGCCCTCCATCTTACCAAGGAGCCACCCCGTTCCAAGGACCACCGATGTGGCATTTCCCGCCCTACCAAAATGGACCGCCATCACTCTTCGCCCCCTTTCAACCACAACCTTTTTTAGGCAGAGGCTGGGGCAAAGGGCGCGGCAGAAGAAGAAGAGGCGCACAGAATCAACCCAAACAGGTACAATGGCAGGATCAGACACATCAGAATCCATTACACATGGAACTGAGGAGCCACCAGGACAAGAGAAATTAATTGTGAATTTCTCTGATCGACTGCTCACAGCTACAGAACCCAATATCCTCAAGAAAGGATTGGGGTTTGTACCCACCCCACAGGTGGACCACTTCCGCACCAACTGCGAAATCCAAAATTTGTTCAGGAAGATACGCTTAAAAGCACACTTTGGCGAACAACCTGTTTTACCATCAACAGATACTGGTCTGCGTAAACCTTCTACCTTTACACCCACCTCAAGTATGGTACCGCCAGAAGTTCTTACCTTCGAGCAAGCAGTTCTCAAAGAAATAACAGAGAAACGTCTTGTTGCCAGATTCTCTAATACCACGAATTCTGAAACTGAAGCCATAAAAGCACTATCAAACAACACTTCCATAATGATAAAGGAAGCAGACAAAGGGGGCGCCATTGTCATCATGGCCATCACAGACTACCGGACGGAATGTCTACGCCAACTGGAGAACAACCACTACTACACTCCCCTCACCCAAGATCCCACCCCACGCCTCCAAACCAGAATAAAGTCCATGGTCACAGCGGCACTCAATCAAGGGTGGATCACCAAGAACGAGGCAGATTTCTTAACCAATCAGAACCCCAGGCTACCCTACTTTTACATCTTGCCCAAAATTCACAAGGGGTCAACCCACCCCCTGGGAGACCCATTGTTTCGGGTATAGGGTCAGTCCTGGAACCCCTTTCCAGGTTTTGCGACCATTTTTTTCAACCCTTGGTCCGCAGAACCCCCACCTTCCTCCTTTGTGGAGCTAAATCACACCGCCAATGACATACAATGGACGGTTCTTGAAGCCTTTCCAACTATCACCAAGGAGGCTTTATTCAGAAAGGAACAATGTTGGGTATTCAAATTGGGAGGACATATTAGGGGACTCAACGATGATATTCCCTGGGCAGAACTAAACTATTAGTGAATACGGTTACCATCTATTTATTCACCCACTCTATTAGCTCCCCCAATCAGCAAATTCAACCCACCATTGTATGTATTTACTTATATGGCTTACATCCATTCTCCATCACTTATGAAGTTCCCTTATAGGAGGGCAGACCCATTTGTATACCCCCACAGACCACACACTAACATGTCCACTGCATCTTAAATCTCCACTTGGATATTCCTTACAGGATAATTCCATTAATAACTTATTCTTGTCCTTTTTCCAACACATCACAGATCACATGGGTCACCTCTTAGCGGAGCGAGAGATCCTCCTCAGCTTGGTGCTTGCCTTGCCCCCTTTTAAGAAATTTTCTTAATGAATTTTAGGATTATATCCTGTATAGATGGCCTCTTATCTGTTACCCTTTTTAGTGGCCATTTATCTGTTACCCATTTTAGTTTTTGCTACTAAGACCAGCAATTCGGTTCCCTAAACGAGATTACTGCATTCAGTAGCACTCCCTTTTTTCTAAGAATCATTTTTTGCTAATATAAACACATCACATATGGTATTCCATTCCGGAGCAGAGATCCTCCACTGCCTGGCTCATCAACTATAATTCCTGTTCGTCTCACAGACGAGCCCTGTTCTGCTCAATAAAGTTTTAGGATAACATCCTTCCAAGATGGCCGCCAACCGCACACGCATTCCAGCCTCCGCTATAAAGACCGGAAACCCGGAAGTCATCTCTACGGGGTCCGGAGCAAGGGTAGGACGAGGGCTAGTTGCTTGTCTACGCTTGTAAGTATGCACTTCCTTTAGGAGCTCCCGAATTACTGGTAAGCCTCTGCCACTTTGATTTACAATTGATTCCACCACTTGTCCCTTTCAGATTACCAGAGCAACGACGTACTCTGGTTATCCCCGTCAGCCTTAGACGTTGTGACTAGGGGTGAGTGTGTGCCAGCATTTTAAAGTTGTGTTGAGTGCTTCTGTGCTGACATGTGTCAATTAGTTACTGGTTAACAGGCTCCCGGAGTGGCTTACACTACCCTGACCACTCCGTGGTTGCCCCCCCCCACCTGCCATCATGGACGGTTTTGATCGCGCACCATATTTTCACTGCCCGCATTTAGGTCATAGTACCTTCAGTACTCTGTTCCGTTCCTACCTGTCATCCTGGACGGCTTAGACCGCTTTTCATTGCCCGCATTTAGGTCCTGGTACTTTTACCTTTGGTACTTTTTTCTTTTGCTTTTACCAACTTAACGTTCAGCGTCCCTATGCCTCCTATTCGCCATACGGTGGTTTTGTATGAAAAAGCCCCGTTCTAAGCGCCACTTTTTCGCATAAAAAATACTTTTACATCTGAAGGTTACTAATTGATCCCATGATGTTACGCACATCAGTGTTTACAGTACTATAACGGTATAGCCCAAACACCCACGTTCGGTAACTTTTGTTGTCGGTACCTTTATGTTACGTAATCCGATATGCTTACAAGTATGAATGCCCCCGCTCACATGAGATTGTTTGTCACTTACCAGCTACACCAATGGTCATACTGGCGATGTTTGTACATAATTCAATCATCATGTGATTTAGATTGTTTTTAACCAATTCACTGACCAGCCATACTAAATGATGCATTGGCCATGTCAACAAAATAATGAGTTATTAAATGTTTTCGTGGGAAGTTGTACTATTACATTGTGTTGCTAACATGGGCCATACGTGCTGCTTCCTTAGACTAATGCTTTTACGCTCTTCATTTTTCTTGGTTGTTCCTACCCTTTTTGTCCCCCTTTCCCACAGGTCTACAGTACTCCCCAGTACACGTCTACTAGGGCATTCCTACCGGTCCTGGTAATTTATGTTATTGTACTGAATACCAGACGGTAGTGCACTTTATCACCCTTCTTCTCTCTACCGGTCCTGACGAAGTGCCAACTGACCCGTTAGGGGCGAATTGGGCACGAAACATGTTGACCACTCGCACTTAGTCTGCCCTTGCGGAACATTATTTCCACACGGGTACACACACAGTTTTTAATTAGGCTGGAGTTACCTAGTTTATTAAAATTTGACTCAATAGGATTACTCCATACCTATTTTAATTATTCTACCACCTTGTGCACTACCTAACCCTCACACCCGCACGCACCCTACAGCTTCTTCTTCAAAAGATCCCCGGCAAAGAGCCCCGGTTTGGGAGCCCGTCCAGGCATTGCAGCGCCGGCCTGACGAGGGCAAACGCCCTATGATGAAGCATGACACCTTCCGGGGTGTGTGAGGGCAGCACGAAGAAAGACCTGTCTTTCCCACCCGTCCAGACAGGAACTGCACACCTTTTTTAGATACTTGCCTGTCACTACTACCATCCCCACACATAGGGGAATTGATGCCTACCACTACCACCACCGCTACTCAGGGGGGCCTGGATGCCTACCACTACCACCACCCCACTCAGGGGGGGCTGGATGCCTACCACTACCACCACCCCTACCCAGGGGGGGCTGGATGCCTGTCACTACTACCATCCCCACTCATAGGGTGATGGATGCCTACCACTACCACCACCCCTACTCAGGGGGGATGGATGCCTACCACTACCACCACCCCTACTCATGGGGGGCTGGATGCCTACCACCAACACCCCCGTACCCATGGGGGCTGGATGCCTACCACTACCACCATCCCCACCCATAGTGGCCTGGATGCCTACCACTACCACCACCCCTACTCAGGGGGGCTGGATGCCTACCACTACCACTACCACCACCCCTACCCATGGGGGGCTGGATGCCTGTCACTACTACCATCCCCACTCATAGGGGGATGGATGCCTACCACCAACACCCCCCTACCCATGGGGGCTGGATGCCTACCACTACCACCACCCCTACCCATGGGGGGCTGGATGCCTGTCACTATTACCATCCCCACTCATAGGGGGATGGATGCCTACCACCAACACCACCCCTACTCAGGGGGGATGGATGCCTACCACTACCACCACTCCTACTCATGGGGGGCTGGATGCCTACCACCAACACCCCCCTACCCATGGGGGACTGGATGCCTACCACTACCACCATCCCCACCCATAGTGGCCTGGTTGCCTACCACTACCACCACCACTACTCAGGGGGCTGGATGCCTACCACTACCACCACCCCTACCCATGGGGGCTGGATGCCTGTCACTACTACCATCCCCACTCATAGGGTGATGGATGCCTACCACTACCACCACCCCTACTCATGGGGGCTGGATGCCTACCACCAACACCCCCTACCCATGGGGGCTGGATGCCTGTCACTACTACCATCCCCACTCATAGGGGGATGGATGCCTACCACCAACACCACCCCTACTCAGGGGGGGATGGATGCCTACCACTACCACCACCCCTACTCATGGGGGGCTGGATGCCTACCACCAACACCCCCCTACCCATGGGGGATGGATGCCTACCACTACCACCATCCCCACTCATAGGGGGGTGGATGCCTACCACCAACACCACCCCTACTCAGGGGGGGCTGGATGCCTACCACTACCACCACCCCTACCCAGGGGGGGCTGGATGCCTGTCACTACTACCATCCCCACTCATAGGGTGATGGATGCCTACCACTACCACCACCCCTACTCAGGGGGGATGGATGCCTACCACTACCACTACCACCACCCCTACCCATGGGGGGCTGGATGCCTACCACCAACACCACCCCTACTCATAGGACGGGTAATGCTTTACACAACCAGCATACTCCAACATAAGGAATGTAAGAAAAATACATCTCCCCAACACCATGACAAGCGTGTGTAGACTGTGTCAAATGCCTACAACACTGAACATGAAATTGAACATACAATGTGACCCCCTATCACATGTGTCACACATAAATGTGTGTGGCCTCCACAATGCAAGCAGACCATGACCACTGTGGCAATGGGGTCTAAACCCCCATCATCACAGTGACCAAAAGGTAAGTGTGGGGTCCATAGCTGAAGCATATTTTGAACATTGTGGCAATGGGGTCTAACACCCCATCATCACAGTGAGCAAAAGGTAAGTGTGGGGTCCATAGCTGAAGCACATATTGAACATTGTGGCAATGGGGTGTAACCCCCCATCATCACAGTGACCAAAAGCTAAGTATGGGGTCCATAGCTGAAGCACATTTTGAACATTGTGGCAATGGGGTCTAACCCCCCATCATCACAGTGACCAAAAGGTAAGTGTGGGGTCCATAGCTGAAGCACATTTTGAACATTGTGGCAATGGTGTCTAACCCCCCATCATCACAGTGACCAAAAGGTAAGTGTTGTCATGGAAAAAAGCTGCAAATGCCAAACAGCATGGATGATTCCTGGTCACAGAACAACAAACACATCAGTGGCATAGTAGTGCTTGTGTCACATAGCAACATAGATTGGGTGAGGCAAACAGTGCAGCGCAAATAAGACATACCTTTGGCCATGTGCAGACAAACATCACCCATGGGGGCTGACATTGTCAACATTCATCAATAACACAATGACATAAGTGACCATCATAATGCAGACCCACATATCTGCACCAATGGACACACAAATGTAGATATCCTGTGGAGACTGTAGATGTGAGGTGAACAAATACCATACCATGGCAGCAATGGGACATACAAACCATGATCACTGTGCTGACTGATGACCTAGGAGTCCCTGGGACAGCAGGGGAAACCCACCAAACAACATACAGCCAATGGCACACTAAAGATATGCCAATGCAGTGGTGCAGATGCACAAACACAAACAGGCAGCCCCACACTGCATATCAAACACAACAGGTGATGGGGGGGTGTGCCAGTGTCCCCAGGCAACCACACAACAAATGAGGAGGCCTGAATCCCAATTACACAGATGTGCATACATAGCCACACAAAAGTAACTCATGGATCGGATTCCCCTATGTGGGCAATCAGGCATTGTTAGATGAGAGGGAGCCCAAATTACACATGTCACACAAGCTTGTAGGAACAGCAACTAACACAGCAAGACACAGACCCACCACAGCACCACCCCCAGGGACCCCACATTGTGGTGATAGTGGCCTGCATGATAATCCCACTGTGATGACAAAGCTAGATGTCGTTCACACTGTGAACCACAGTCATGTGTCCTGAGCAACAAACTACCATCACACCTACACAAGCACAAATCAATCAGCACGGCCTGTCAGCCAAGGCCAATATGGAGGCAGGGGTCTAGCCGTGCACCAACTCTCATTTGCACACACTCAACACCACACACCTTGATCTCCACCAATGTGCAGCAGTGAAGCTCACATGGACTGGTGACATTGCACATGCACCCATGACAATCCCAGGGGTGGTGGTGGGAACTAAGGTGCAGAAACCCATCACACATGGCCAGTCAACAAGACTCGTGAATGTCTGACACACTGCACAGTACGCCGTACATGGGCATGACGTCAAATCCACACCAACCAATGGGATCCCGGCCACAGTCACACACCAATGAAGAAGCCAAGGTCACCCACAAAGAACACACATAGACAACTGTCTGTGCCTGGGGGAGGGTGTCCGGGGGTGAGGGGCACTCCCCTCTGTGTGGGTGGACTTCCTCTTCCCCCTGTATGCTGGATCAGCTGGATCGGAGGGGAAGAGGCCGAGGTCACAGAGGAAGAGCTGCTGTGTAGGTGGGGTTGCAGGTGAGGCAAGGGAAGGGGCCTTGGAGGGAGAGGTATCGGAGGACTGCGGAGTAACTGTGGATGCCTGTGTGTGTGTCTGTTCCCCATCCCTTGTGGGTGTGGTATCAGTCCCCTGAGGATGCCTGCATGCACGTTTTGTTCTTGTATTGGGTGTTCCTGTGCTGCCCGTGTCTGTGTGTGTGGGTGATTGTGCAGGTGTGCATGTGCTTGGGACAGGTAGGGTGCCAGGAAGTGTGGATGGGGCACAGGTAGGAGGGGTGAGGGACTGTCGGAGGAGGGACACTGCTGCCGTCAGGGAGGAGTCCATGGACCTATTGCTCCTCTGTAGGGCAGACATGCCCGATGAGATGCCCTCCATAAACGACACCAGCTGTGTCAACAGTGTGGTGTGGGCATGGAGGACACTCAGCATTGCTGTCTGCCCTACAAGGAGCTGGTGAAGTAGGTACACAGACTCCTCACTCAGGGCAGCAGGGGACACAGGGGCAGGGGGTGCGGTGCCAGGCACGAAGGAGACACGCTCCCGAACACGGGAGCCTCCACAGACCTCTGGAATGGGAGCCGATGGGAGGGCGGTGGTGGTAGTGGTGGTGGTGGCGGGGACAGCAATACTAGCTGGGGTGTGGTGGCTGCTGACACCCGCCTCCACAAGGGAGTCATCCTCGAAGCTGATGTGGTCCTCAGCTGAGGTGGATGGTGCTGAGGACTCCTCGGTGTGGCTCCCTTCGCCCTCCGTGCCACTGGGTCCCTCCGACCACTCATCGGCTGCTGACCCAGTCTGGCTCTGCAGCTCCTCCTGGTCCGTGGAGCTGTCCCCTCCTGTGGCCGTGGATGTATCTGCAAACAATTGGGGAAACAGACAAACATCAGTCACCTGCACTGACCGCACACACCACAGTAAGTACAGCACAGTACAGAGCAAGCCCTGGCATCCTTAGTTGTACATTGCCAAAAGTGCTCAAACAGAGTAGGAGAAGCCAATTGTCAGTCCGATGGTCAACCATGGCACTCACATCCCTCCTGGCCTTGCACCCATCTGTCTGGTGCCTGTCGGATGGCAATACCCCAGTGTGGACACATGCACCACCTACACAGTAGTTGGACAGTGCAGAGAACACGGTGAAGTATGTGAACATGCACACATCACATCTCTTGCCACTGAGTCAGTACAGGTGTCCGGATAAAGGGATGGCCAGAGTCTATTTTGAAATGCATGTGATGCATACCAGCACCAGACACCATGATGCACCCATGTCCTGATAGTCAATGCCACAATGGGGTGCATGTAGCACATGTCACTCACCTGCAGGATCGCTCTTAGGGAGTTTAATGCCATGGCACAGGCATGCCTGCAAAGTCATACATCACTGTCTCCAGTCACATGGGCAGGGCAGCCAGCCAACAACAGTCTGCATAGTGTCACAATCCTAGGTCATGGGGAATGCAAGTTCTGTAGCTGACAAGTGCACATGTCCATCCCCCACAAACCACATCATCTGAACTCTAATTTGTCCACGTCATACCTATTGGACATATGGGAGACATGAAACACAACCCTCTGAACCTGAGCACCTCACAATCTGCTGTGAATGGGAAACAGCTGCCTGAACTTCACAGTCGCATTCCCCAGTCTGCACAGTCAAGTGATCAAACACCTATATGTCACACAAGTATCGTCTCCTATGGTCACATCTCAGGTGGCATGCTGAGCCCTAACCGATAAACATCCCAGTAGTCCTGACAACGAAGCCACAGCACAATGACACAGAGGCAGACACCTGAGGGAACATTTCACTGAGCACAACGTGTCAGCTGATACACGGGAGTGGGAGTACAGAGTGTATTGTATGCCCTGGAGTAGGCATGACTGTCCTGCTCCACGTGAAAGATGTGCCCTGGACAGTAGGCAGGTGGCTAAGCATGTGTGACACACTTGATATACATACTCCTGAGGCCCAAACATTGTTCCCACCTGCAGCATGGGGGGGTGCCAAATACCCGAGGCACATGTGGTGAGCCAGATCAGCAATTGGACCACACATCAAAGCCACACGCAGATTACATGTCAGAACTCAGGCATTGTGTAAGCATTGACCCACCCATGAAGCCCAACACAGAGTAACGGGAACAAATGCTGTCCCCCACCTTCAGCTAAGCAAAATTGCAAGGACATAGTACCCAAGTGACACAATTTCCTGACTGCAAGGGCCACACCTGGGTATCAGATGAGGAGTGGGCATGTTACAATAGAGGGACATGGGTCCTGGACCACAAGACTGATGTACTGTGGAAGTTTAACCGGGCCAGAGGAGGGCACATAGCATGTCAGACAAAGTTCACAGTGCAGTCATGGACTCACCCCCTCCTTGCTGCTGTCTGGCCTTCAGCTGCCCATCCAGGTCAGGGAAGACCACCGCCAGGATCCTGAGCATGTGGGAGGTCAGGGTCCGGTGTCCGCCCCTCCTGCGAGGAGGCGACAGCTTCAGCTGGACCCTTGCGATCCTCCGGGTCCAGCCCGAAGATCCTGGCACCTCTTCTGGCAGTTGCGGATCCGAGCGCTTGTAGACCCCCACGGATCTTACTGCCCGGACGATGGTCAGCCATATTTCCTGCTTCTGGTGGGCGTCAACCTGTGAGGATGACAAAGTGAAAAGGCCATCACTACACATGCAACATATCCGTGCATCACACAGTTGGACATACATGTCTCAATCACAGGGGCATATGATGTACACAGGCAGTGCAACGATGGCTATGTACAGTTTGCCAGCAGTTACCACATGGTATCATTGCCTGGGAAGTCAAACCTTGTTGGAATGCACTGTTACTGCACTATGCCTGTTCAGTACATGTAACTACACACTTTGGGGGGTGTGAACTACTCAGTGAGCATGCTGGCCAGTGGTGTGCACACTGTAAGCCTTGCTAGTCAGACAACATGCACAATTAGTAAGGCAGTGGACAGCACACTCACCTGCTCCCCTAGTTTCCCATACAGCTTGCTTTACTCTGGAAGGAGGCTGTCCAGCAGGGCCTGGTTCTCCTCAGTGGTGAAGGCTGGGGCTCTCTCCAGAGTACGTGCCATTGCAGTAGCCAGAGGATGCAGAGACAGCAGCAGTGTTGGTGGCAGATGTCGTCCTGGAGCATGTAGTGCAGGCAAGTGAGCCCTCAGGGGAACAGCCAGCATTATATGTGTGCTGCAGAGGCAGATACTGTCCCATGTGTCCAAAGTGATAGGTCCAAGTCGTTTGCATCTTCTGAATCTGGCCAATCCATGGATTTGCATCACTTATACACACCCACATCATCCTTCAAAAGTTCAACCTCATGACACCCATGTATTTGCAACATTGTTGTGGCTGGCCAACTGAATTCACTGCATCAGACTCGTTAAAGCTTCGAAAACGCGTCCGTTGCCATGCCAGGCCCTAGCCAATGCGTGCGCACTGATCGGTCCATTGCTGTACAACGCGTACCCGCTCACATCATATGCAATGGCCAATGCGTGCGCACCGATCGGTCCATTGCTGTACAACGCGTATTTCGGACCACATCATATGCAATGGCCATGCGTGCACAACGATCGGTCCATTGCTGTACAACGCGTACCCGCTCACATCATATGCAATGGCCAATGCGTGCGCACCGATCGGTCCATTGCTGTATAACGCGTACCCGCTCACATCATATGCAATGGCCAATGCTTGCGCACCGATCGGTCCATTGCTGTACAACGCGTACCCGCTCACATCATATGCAATGGCCAATGCGTGCGCACCGATCGGTCCATTGCTGTACAACGCGTACCCGCTCACATCATATGCAATGGCCAATGCGTGCGCACCGTTCGGTCCATTGCTGTACAACGCGTACCCACTCACATCATATGCAATGGCCAATGCGTGCGCACCGATCGGTCCATTGCTGTACAACGCGTATTTCGGACCACATCATATGCAATGGCCAATGCGTGCGCACCGATCGGTCCATTGCTGTACAACGCGTACCCACTCACATCATATGCAATGGCCAATGCGTGCGCATCGATCGGTCCATTGCTGTACAACGCGTACCCGCTGACATCATATGCAATGGCCAATGCGTGCGCACCGATCGGTCCATTGCTGTACAACGCATATTTCGGACCACATCATATACAATGGCCAATGCGTGCGCACCGATCGGTCCATTGCTGTACAACGCGTCCCTGTACAAGTCACTCGCATATGTCACAATGGTTGTCACTGGTGTACGTATGCCAGCCACATTTACTTGCCAGGGACTCAGGGGCACACCTACAACACCACAGCCTGTCCACACTGTATCCTAAGGCATGTAAGGCTGCATTACCTTTTCTGTGTATGGGGGTCAACATGTGGTTTTTTGGGTGGCACTTGGGGGCAGTCACTCCTAGTCTGTGCACGTGTACATGGGGACAGAATCCTTTGTGTGTTGTGCACATGACCACTGTGGTTTGCAACGGTTCATTTCAGAGCATGTGGCATGGTCACATTTCCAGGTTGTGTATGTGTATGTCATGTCACACCCCCCCTGAGTCCCATGTGGGAAGGTATGTACATCACAGGGTGACCCATTGCCACAATAGTGATGTCCCTCCAGAGTCTGTGTGCATGTTGTGTTTACAATGTCTCTGATTCCATGTGCACAATGGGAGACAGTCTCCACATCCACGTTGTTTGTGCATGGACTTTGATGTTGTGTGTGTGTGTGTGTCACAGACGTCCATGTCTGTCCTGCAGAGGCAACAGGGACCACTACCTGTGGGGGTCCTGGTTGTTTTGCTGTGGTGTATTCATGATACGCCATGTCATGCCAGTGTCCATGTGGCAATACAGGGTCCCTGGGGATCTACCTGTCAATGAGCTGTGATGCCTGGGGCACATCTGTCCTCACATGTCACTGTGGTGTGTGTTTGGAACTTGACAGCAGTACATGGGTACTGTGACACAGCCTAATGATGTCCCATAGCACAACCTGGAACTTGTTGTCAACACATGTTGAACAGTGATGTTAGATGTTGGCCATGTTGGTGCCATACATGTCATTACAGAACGGCACACATCAGGTACTTGTGTCTTGTAATGATGTATCATGTGATATAGAGTATGGTCAATGCCACATATGTGGGGTGAGTGACAATCTTTCTTTGTTCACCTATGCACTGCAGGGCACCAGCTGTCCATAGACCATTCCCTGACCTATCAACCATGGTTGAACGTGACTGCATTCGACGGTACCGCTTCAACAGGCCGCTGATTGAGGAATTGGTGGTGCGTTTGGCCCCACATTTGGAACCTGGCCGGCCATACCCTACAACGCTGACCCCCAAGGTAAAGGTGATGGCAGCCCTACACTTCTTTGCCACCGGTACCTTTCAACACACTGTGGCGTCTGCTGGTGGGATGTTACAGACCATGTTCAGCCGTGTGCTGCGCGATGTTTTGGAGGCAATGTTGAGATACCTGAACCAGTATATCTATTTACCTAAACGTCAACAACTCACTGACATCAAGAGTGACTTCTATGCCCTGGGGAGGATGCTGCATGTCATTGGCTCCATTGATGGGACACATGTGGCTTTGGTACCACCACAGGCACATGAGCAGGCATACAGGAACAGGAAACATTATCATTCGGTCAATGCTCTGGTGGTATGTCTTGCAGATATGAGCATCTCACACGTGTGTGCCCGTTTCACCGGTTCTGCACACGATGCCTACGTAATGAGGAGTAGTCGCATCCCGAGGGTGATGACTCAGATGCAGAACCAGCGTGCCTGGCTTGTCGGTGTGTACTGACTTTGTACCATTGTGTGTGTTCGGCAATGTTGTATTCCACCCTCTTTTCCAACCCAGCTAATGTGCAATTGTCTGTATGTAGGTGACTCTGGATAACCCAACATGCCGTGGTTGCTGACACCCTTCAGGAACCCTGTGACACCAGCCCAGATGCACTACAATGAGGCACATGGCCGGACCAGGAGAGTGATGGAGCGGACATTTGGTCTCCTGAAGAGCCGCTTTCGCTGCCTGGACAAGACAGGAGGGGCCCTCCCACATGCCCCTGCAAAGGTGTGCAAGATTGTCATCATCTGTTGCATGCTACACAACCTGGCAGTGCGGAAGGAGTTGCCTCTCATCCTGGATGACGATGACCAACATCCGCCACCTGTGGAGGATCCTGGCCTGGGCCACGATGCCAGTGATGATGATGATGATGATGAGGGGGATGTCCGCACACAGCTCATCAACAACCTCTTCAGCTGAATGTGAGTATACAGAGATGTCATGTCAATGATTTGAGTTTGCATGATATGTGTTGGTGGTGATCTGTTGCTGTTTGAGTGTGGCCATGTGCTACTTGACTGTATGCGTGCAGCAATGTGTCCGTACAGGTGGTCTGTACTCCCCAACAGTGTTGACATGCTAACTTGGTTGTCTGTAAGTATCTTGTGACATGTATTGGGCATGAGTATTGCAGTTCTGTCCTGTTCTTCAGTGCTTTTGACTGTGTGTCATGTCTGTCCTCCCCAGGGTACTTTCAGAGTTGTTTGGTCAACTGTGATCCCCCGACACCATGATTCAACTTCCAGGGTGGACGCAGTCGTTTCCCTACAGGTGATGTGCCACACACCCCTGGACTTTATTTCTTCTACACTTGGTGACTGTGTGGCCACTGCCACGTGGGATTACCTTGCATCTGTGGTGGAAACAACATGTTGCTAATGTGTAATAAACATGTGCTTCAGTTTGGGATGTGCGTTGTCTGTGGTCACACATCTGACTGACATTTGCTTACTGCACCTGTGGGCTAGTTAACACAGACTCTGAATAGGTGTGGTGTCCATGCATTCCACTGTATTTCCTGGCAACATCATTGTAGGCGAAGGTTGAGATGGCCCTGATGTGTATGTGTTGTGTAGCCCTAGTGGTGTGTCTCCCTCAAATGTGTCACGTTGCCATGACTCACATGATGGTGTAGAACTCACTGTAGCAGTTAGCATGCACAGTGTCATTTTGCAGATCATCATCTCCATGACAGAAACCACGTTGGAATCACAACAGAGGCAAGTATGGTGTATTAGTGAGTTTATTTCCATACATGTGTGGGGATAGTGCACAGGATGGTGGGTGCTGTACATTGTGTTCAGAATCCAAAGTTCCCAGATGAGTTGGAAGTCTTGGTAGCAGAAATGTCCAGAGTAAAGTCCACAGTCATGTGATACATTGGTCCAACTTAAACTCCCCATGTCATGTGGGAGAGTTGGGTTGCATTCGACAGGGTGAACAGTTTGCACACAAAGGAGAATGTCCAGAACAGGTGTTGGGTTCCTGGGGGATGTGCGTGGCCATCGGCCTCTCAGTTATCCTTCCTCGGACGGCCCCTCTTCTTTGGGGGGGACCCTCACGTGCAGGCTGCTGCGGTGCAGAGGACTCTCCGCCAGAGTCATCCTCCCTCCCTGTGGCAGTGTCAGTTGTTGCAGCACCAGATGTTGTGGGCACACAGGGAGGTGTGGCCATGTTGGTGCTCATCTGGCGGAGGCATGTCAATATGCCCCTATGCACCGCTGTAAGTTCTTGCAATGTGTCCCACTTGGACTCCATGCGAGACATGTGTGTCTCAACACGGGACATGTGGGAGTCCAAGCGGGCATGATGGGCAGCCTGCTGCTGTTGTATGTCCTTGAGGATCCCCACTACCTGGCTGACCTCTCCGGTGCTAGTCTGGTACGCATCAGCAATGCGTACCAGTTGGGGGTCATCATGCAGTCCAGACCCCTCTGCAAACAGCGACCTATGTCTACCACCCCTCCCACCACCCCTGGCGACACGTGCAGGACCTGCGGTGGCACGCACAGGTGACCCTAGGCCCCCTTGGAGGTTGTTACTGGTGTTGTTGTCCATTGCTCTACGGTGGGCCTGGGTCCCTGTGCTGTTGTCATCGGTGCACCTTGGTCTGTCCGTGTCGGCGGGGGTGGTCTGTGTGTTGGCAGTTGTTGGAGGGGTGGGTGCAGGGGGTACAGATGTTGGTCCTGCTGGTGCTGCATGATGACTCACACCGGAGGTGCCAGGTAGTTCTTCGCCATCCGAGGTGGGCAGAGGCTGTTCCACACCAGTGAGCTCAGTGTCTCCCGGAGCCTGGGACAGGGACTCCTCCTCGTCTGCTGCTGTGTCCCCATCATCACCTGTTTTTGGAAGAGAGAGACAATGTATGTTATGTTTCTACAGGCATCAATGGTTCACACACCTGACAGTTGTGACTGTACCTCTGGATGCGGGCCTGTACATTGCATTGTCCTAAGTTGTCAGAGTCAGAGGTTGATATTGGTGTTGCACATTGTCCTGCCAACCTGACGCATTTCAATGTGAATGTTGAGGTGTGTGCATGGCCAGCATTGGTTGCATTTGGTGGACATCCGGCCCTCCTTCTCCCCCCCAGCCCAGTTATCCCACCATGAAGCATGCCACCCTTGCAGTGTGTGCAGGTTGACTCTCAGGATGTAAGTCAGTGGTGTCCTGCTGTTGGTTGGTGCCCAGTTCCCAGCAGGGCTTGTGCTCCCCACAACAGAGCAGCATTGTCAGACATCTTTGAAGTGGCTTTTCACTCCCTGTGAGGTGTGCATGCTTCAGTGTGAGCTTGCCGGGCCATGGGGGTGGGGGATGTTGAGCTGTGACTACCACTCCCATTATGCTATTGCCTACACCCCCCTTCCCAGCATGCCCATACTTCCTTCCTTTTGACTCTGCTTACCTGTGGGGTAGTGTGCCTGTGCTGACAGGATGGCTGACAGTGTTGACCTGGCTTTAGTTTGCCTACATGTCCCATAAGTGTCCCTGTGCTTCACACAGCATAAGCCAGGGTGGTGGTTCTTTGTGGGATATTTAATTAAAGTGTGAGGCATTGCATTCTCCCAGGTGAGTTGTGTGGAGTTTGTGTTAAGGGTGTGTGTGTGAGAAAAGCGGCTTGTAACTATGGTCAGAGCTGTCAGTCCTCCTTCCCACCCAGGCAGATATCCCACCATGGAACGTGCTTCCATTGCAGGGAGTGCAAGTTGTCTTTCAGGATGTCAGTCAGTGGTGTCCTGCTGTTGGTTGGTGCACAGTTCCCAGCAGGGCCTTGTGCTCCCCACAGCAGTACCCAGTGTCAGCCATCTTGTCAGTTGTTTTCCACTCCCTGTGATGTGAGCATGGTTCAGAGTGGTGTTGATGGGCCAATTGTGAGGGTGTGCAATATCTGTGACTACAACTCCCATCATGCTATTGGCTACACTGACTTCACCAGCATACACAGGATTCCTTCCTTTGAGTGATCTTCCCTGTGAGGTGGTGTTCTAGTGGTGGGCAATTATCTGACTGTGTTTGTTAGTTAGATTTGTGCCACTGCCTAGCTGTATTTGTTGTTGGGTTTGTACATGTCATGACACAGTTACATATCACTATGAGATGGCATGTATTGTGTTTATCTAACTGACATACACATCTTGGGATGATTATGTTTTGTTTGCTGTGTATTTGCTAAGGGTGCATGGTTTGACTATCCCCTTGACAGTGATGTGTGTGTATTGTCACGCAATATTGTGTATATTGGTTGTGTACTCACCAGGCTCTGGGATGTTTGATAGTCCATATACGCTCACTGGTGGTAGGATGGCCCGCACCTTCTCCTCCCAGGGCCTGAGGTATACTGGTTTTGCAGGAGGGCCACTGCCGGTGTGTTGACTCAAGAGGTAGTCCTTCTTTAGTAGGTCCTTGACCCTCCTGCGCACATCATACCACCTGTTCTGGATGTCTTCCTTTGTGCGCAAACATGGTGATTGTGCGTTCACCCTGTCGACGATCCTCTCCCACATCTTGGTTTTCTGCGACATGGGGGTCTGTTGGACCAATGTACCAAACAAGTGTGGCTCTACCCTGAGGATCTCATCTACCAGGACTTCCAATTCACTGTCTAGGAACTTTGGATTCTTCTTTGGGGGCATGGTGATGGGTGGTGGTGGGGATTGATGTGTGGGTGGGTGTGCAAGTGAGGGTGGGTGAGTGTAGGTTTTGCTGGGTGTATGTGAGGGTGCTATTTGTGAGGTGGTGATGGTATGTGGCTTGTGTGATGTATGAGTTGTGTGTGTCTGTGGTTGCTGTGTGATGGTGTTCTGTGGTGGCAGGTCAGTAGAATTTGCAAAGGATCATGGTAGGGATTTGTGGCCTTTATATGGGTGGAGTTGGGGGTGTGTCTTTGTTCCATGTTTTCCCCCCCCCCAGTATTTATTGGCTTTGTCATTGCTTGTTTGGCCCTTTTTTTAGTGATTTTTCATTAGTAGTTTCTGGGCATGTAGGAGACGTTCTTCGGACGGAGTCGGACGCTGCAGTTGGCTCGTGCGAGCTTCTCCGAGTCTTTCACGCTGTGTTTCTGATGGATTTCATGTGCGGCGTACGCGTCGGTCGCGGTGTATTGGGTTGCTTCGGCTGGGTTTTGTATGCGTGTCGGTCGTACGGCTTGGGCTCCGTGCGACTCGGTCTGTTTTTGCACGCATTGCATCGTACTGCGCGGGTCGGTGTTCGCGGGCACGTTTCGGTCGGGTTCATTCCTGGTGCGTGTCGGTCGGTTCGATTCGCGTTGTTTCCCGGCCGGATGGCTGTTTTCCGTGCGGTTCGGTCGTTCGGCTTGTGTTCCGTACGAGTCGGTCGTGATTCACATGCATTGCATCGTACTACGCGGGTCGGGCAGCGCCGGTACGTGTCGGTCGGACAATATTCCCGTACCGAGTCGGTCGGTACGTTTTCCGGCCCGAATCGGAATCGGCCCCTTGATTCCCAAATTCAAAGCACAGGCGTGCACTAAAATATGGGGGTGGATTAGACTAAAATTTTGGGAAAAAAGATGTGAAATTTGTGTTGTGTCAACTTTTTGAAAATATTTTATTTTACTTTTCCAGGTACACGACATTGACAGCCATTTATCTAAACAATAGCACGTGATTAGTCCTGCATTAAGCAGATGGGGAAATACATCTGCAGATTCGTCATGTTTGTGGAAAAATAGTAAAAATCTCCAACAAAACCTTTTGTGCAAAATTGTATTCACACCTGAAGTTTTGCAGATTGCAAGCTTTACAATTTTGTGAAATTGTAACGTTTCACAACTTCTCAAAACTTTGATAGCAAAATGATATATTTTATTATCCATGCTTGTTTTGCCTTAAGAAAGTCTTCTTTGATTGGCATGTATTTTTGAACGAAAACTCCTTCATACAGTCCATTACAAAAATATAACATAGGGAAAATCTCCAAAGCAATGTAGAGCATACTTTAGGTACCCTTGCTTAATTCCGGCAAAAGCAACAATAAACCGCACCAAAACACTTCTTATCACTGACTAGTAGCAAGAGGAAGACGAGTTAACACCGACGAAAACACCCAGAGGGCCTTCACATAAGCAAATACCTGAGAATCCTTCTGCTATTTTACTAAACGTTTGTGCCTCCAGAAATGCTCTCAACCTCGACTTGTGACTCATTGCAAACATTAATTACTTTAGCAAAGATGTGTAAATAGCATTTATTTTTTGAGAAGAGAGGGCAAAGAATAGCCTGAATCAATGTTCCCCTAATTCGCTCCTTTTTAAAAACTTTTTTCAATGTTGTCTCAAATACTTTTTTACTTGCTTTTCTCCATATATTTGCATTTCAATACGCACGTGCTCTTCCTCACTGTTTCTAATCACCGGCATTTATACTGTTTTGTCATGTCCTCTTTGTAAAATCGAAGTTCTGGTATGTCTCACCCCTCGATGCTATTAGAATCCGTCCAGGTCTGCTCAGGAGTTCGCAGCCAATGTTATATCATGGTGCAGGTTTCGACCTGTTCAATGCTTCTGTCGGCCTGCATTGTTAGACGTACACATCACATTTTTTTTCTATGTCTAGCCATTTAAACAGGTTTGCAAGTTTTCAACTAAAACAAACATATTTAGAAAGGTTATCGCCTGTCTCTTAAAAGTAATTTCTGTAAATTATTGCACATTTTAACTTGACTTATGTCTCAGGCATTCAGCAGCTGAGCTGAAAAAGCAAACGGAATGTAAAGAAACACGTTGGGCCTCATTTGTGAGGTTTTGCTTAGGGCAGCGCTGCAGGTCTTCCTGCTGCTCTGCCCTACGGCACAAGAAAAGGGCAGGAATGTGCTGCATCTATCAGATTCGGCGTATTCCTGTCCTTTTCCCCTGCGCCGGCGCAGAATGGGCTGCCGTGCGCCAACGCAGGCACCTTTGCACCATGGTGCAAGGGTGCCTTCGTTGTGGGGATGACTATTTTTGTGCAGGAAGGGACACCTTCCTGCACCAGAACAATCACAACAGGTTTTTTCCTCTTTCTGTGTGTAGAATGCAGCACACATAGAAAATGGAAAAACGAGGAGAAATAAAGATATTTCTCCTCATTGTTCCTCCCCTAAGCCTCCGGGGAGGCGTAAGTTTTCGGCGCTGCCTCAGATTTACGATTCCTCGTAAATCTGGGGCAGTGTCAAACAGCCATGGATGTTGCTGGGAACGCCCTCAGCAACATCCATTGCACGCCCCTTTAATGCAGAAAAACTGCAGTTAAAGGGAACGATATTTACGAGGCAGTATTAAGCCAAAAAAAGTGGCTTAGTGCTGCCTCGTAAATATGGAGCAGGCTACCGCGCCAACGAACATCACAAAAAGTGATGTTCCGGCGGCACAGGGGCCTCATAAATGAGGCCCGTTATGTGTATGTATATATTTGCAGTTATTTTAACAACAGGAACCTAATGGAAGTGGGAACGGTGGAAGTAGGTGGGGAGATCATTTGGTCCTGTGTAGGCAGCAGTAGTGGCCCGTGGTGGGAGTGCTGCCGGGCGGTGACGTGGGGCGGGGGAGGGGCAGGGTGGGGGGTAGTAAACTACGGATTACGGCGGCACAGAGATAAGTAAACAAACAAAAAAAAAAAACGAATTTCGTTGCGCGCGCTGCATCGCATTTGGCGATGCAGCGCGCAACGAGATTCGTTTTATTTATTTTTTTGTTTACTTATCTCTGTGCCGCCGTAATCCGTAGTTTACTACCCCCCACCCTGACCCTCCCCCGCCCCACGTCACCGCCCGGCAGCACTCCCACCACGGGCCGCTACTGGTAGGCAGGTATATTGTATCAGTATATCTTAATACGTGTTGTGCCATGTTACATTATATAATGGTATATTCTGATAATGGTATGTATTGCATGTTATATTACATTATGTTATACTGTTATGTTATAAGGTTTTTCTATACTAGGCGTAAACCATTTTTACTGCCCCTTAGCATTTGTGTGTATCCCAAGATCTGTAACTGCACAGGCCTCACTGCTTTATTAATTAAGAGATGATACTAAACAGTAACGTAGCAGTGCGTGACTAATGCAAAATCTAGTGCCAACGCAGAGATTGTGCATTATTTGGGCTACCACAACTGTTTATGCATTGTCTGAAAGATAGAACAGAGGGTATTTCCAAGGAAGCCGATTTCCCTTGAACCAATCTAGAAAACAAAACAGACATACGTGCATTGTTATTGTTTCATATTACTGTACTTTACCTGATAATTCATTTGGCTTCGGATTATTTTAGGACAAAAGGCAACTTTTAGATGGTTACTAAACAAAAAGGAAGCCATCTGACAAAGTCAAAATATATTTCATGGGTGATGTCCTTGAATTGTCCTGTGGGAGAATTAAACAAGAGTTAGTACTTTTCATTTGCAGCAGAAAGGGTGCAATTAAAATAAAATACAATGAAAAACAAGTAGATTCAGTGTAGCAGAGAGAAATGTGTGAGTACATGGACGGTAGGCAAGAAAAGAGGAGGAGCTTCTAACAACTAATCCATCCTGAGGGCTATTTGAGAAAAACAAATGGAAATCTAGGAGTGTAGAATTAAGTATGCACTTATCTTAGATTTATGTTTTGGGAATTCATGAACTGAAAAATGCATAGGTTTGCAGCCATGTCTTCTTCCAAATCTCTAAACCTGGGTGATAGTGCCCGGGCAGTCAATTGGACAGGTCTATGATTTAGCGGAAAGGTGCATTTACACTATACTTTCTCCTGATTTCTTAATTTATTTCCTGCATTGCATGAAAAAAGCCAGTTCAACTACACCCCACCTGAACTTAACGGTGATCCTTTTTTTTTCTGACCCTGCAAACACACTTACACCAGCTTTTTGTCGGGGGTTGTGTGAAATTACGAGTGTTTGCAGAATTACCTGTAAAACACTTATACTAAGTTACTGTGACCTTGCCAACATGGCAGACTGGACAGGAAATTACAGTGTTCCTTTAAGCTTCTCCCGATATCCGTAAACATTCTGTCACAAACGAATGAAATGGACCTTAATGCGAGACAGTCAAAATATCCCCATGAGTAAAGCAGTAAAATATATTGAATACTCAGAGATTTGCACCCCCAAGAACCAATTTACACATGCAAGAAAAAGTCAAACAGTTTCCCCTCGAAAGTAGGCCTACCTTGATTTAGCCAGACTAACCCCAACAGGTCTAAAGAGCGCAAGAGTAGTGACACAGTTAAGACAATGCTGAGAGGCAGTGCACTTACATGCATGCTTGTGTACCCAGTCCCAAACAGTCAATAAAGAGAGCAAAATGTTTTTCTTCACAGACCCATAGTCAGGTGGAGAGTAGCTTGATTTCTGCAGGGGTACCACTCAAATTAGACCAGAACAAAGAACCAGAAGGTACTGTGGGCACAGCGGCTACTCAGATGTTGACAACTACAGACAGAACTGAGTGTGAGGGGTGCCCTCAGCATATGAACCGCAGTGTGGCAACCCCAGAAGATGGAACACTACACTCAATATGAAAATGGTGGATTGAGGCAAGGTAGTTTAACTGTTGATTGCATAATAACATCCAAATGTTGAATAATACAACGTACATGGTACCCAATATGCATAGAATGCTGGGAAGAATTAAGGGAGTTGCGACAGATGTCTAGTTGAACTTCACCGATGTTGGTATAGGGGCAAGGATACACACACGGGTGCACAGACAAAATATCGATTTTTAAATATCGACCTACATTAATATCGAGTTTTAAATATCGTAGGGACAGAATATCGACATCAAGAATATCGGTGACCAGAATATCGACCTGAAGGTAAGAAATATCGTTTTTGTTAATATCAAGTTATTAATATCGATAGTAAAAATATCGATGTTAATAATATCGATGTTTATGTTAGTGTTATGTATTTTAGTATGTATTTTATATGTATGTGTTCCACATGTTTTGTTATGTTTTGTATTATTTTTTTAAATATATGTATTAATTGTTTAGAAGTTAGTAATTTTTTTAAAGTAAATTTTGCGTTTTAGTACCGTAGCGGGTTGTGGGTTTATAGGGGAATAGGGTGGGAAGTAATTAAATTATAGTAAATTAATTCCTAATTTTTAGAAATTATTAAATATTTTTAATTACATTTTGCATTTTAGTTCTGTAGCCGGTTGTGGGTTTATAGGAGAATAGGGTGAGAAGTAATTTAATTGTAATTAAGTAATTATTAATTTTTATTTATTGTTATTGATATCTAATTTATTGTTAATTAATTATTAATTGGTAATTAATTTTAATAATTGATTAATTGATAATTCTATTAATTGTATACATTTCTTATTCAAGTGGGTTGTGGGTTTATAGGGGAATAGGGTGGGAGGTAAATTAATTATAATAAAGTAATTAATAATAATTATTTTTTGGTATTGATAATTAATTTATTGTTTATTAATTATTAATTGGTAATTAATTATTATTAATTAATTAATTGATAAATATATTAATTGTGTTTATTTAGTTTAGGAGCGGGTTGTGTGTTTATAGGGGAATAGGTGGGAAATAATTTATTATAATTAAGTAATTATTTATTAATATTTATTGGTATTGATAATTAATTTATTGTTCATTAATTATTAATTGGTAATTAATTCTTATTAATTATTATTTATTGGCATTGATAATTATTTTATTGTTAATTAATTATTAATTGTTAATTAATTTTTATTAATTGATTAATTGATAATTATATTAATTGTGTTAAATTTTATGTGGAGTGGGTTTTGAGTTTATTGGGGAATAGGGTGGGAAGTAATTTAATGTTATTAAAGTAATTATTAATTTTCATTTATTGGTATTTATAATTAATTTATTGTTAATTTATTAATAAATCATTATTTAATTAAAACAATTATTTAATTGATAAGTATGTTATTTTTAACCCTACGCTATCCAACACTTTCCCTACTGTTGTACTCTCTGGAGTTGGAATAGTAATTTTTACCCCTACGCTATCCAACACTTTCCCTACTGTTGCACTCTCTGGAGTGGGAATAGTGATTTTTACCTCTACGCTATCCAACACTTTCCCTACTGTTGCACTCACTGAAGTGGGAATAGTAATTTTTACCCCTACGCTATCCAGCACTTTCCCTACTGTTGCACTCACTGGAGTGGGAATAGTAATTTTAACCCTTTTGCTATCCAACACTTTCCCTACTGTTGCACTCACTGGAGTGGGAATAGTAATTTTAATCCTTTCGCTATCCAACACTTTCCCTACTGTTGCACTCTCTGGAGTGGGAATAGTAATTTTTAGCCCTACGCTATCCAACACTTTTCTAGTGTTGCACTCTCTGGAGTGGGAATAGCAATTTTTACCCCTACGCTATCCAACACTTTCCCTACTGTTGCACTCTCTGGAGTTGGATTAGTAATTTTTACCCCTACGCTATCCAATACTTACCCTACTGTTGCACTCTTTGGAGTGGGAATAGTAATTTTTACCCCTACGCTATCCAACACTTTCCCTACTGTTGCACTCTTTGGAGTGGGAATAGTAATTTTTTTCCCTCTGCTATCCAATATTTTTCTGTATTGTTTTACTTAATGTTGAGTATAATTTATTTTACAAAAATTAAAAGTATTGTAATTTTTTTAATTTGTTAAATATATATATATTTTTTAATAATATTATTTTTGTATGTGTATGTCTGTATTTATAATTTATAAAATATTTTTAACAATTTATGTTATTAAAATAATTATTTATGAATATTGTTAAGTAAGTATATATATTATATTGTATATGTATATGTTTAATTTATTTTAACATTATATGTATCAGTTTTTATTTTTAAACATTTTTAAATAATTTTAACTATATTTCTTTTAATTATATGTACTTACTTTATTTGACATTATTTTTTTAACATTTAATAAAAACGATATTTTTACAACGATATTTTTGTACTTACCATGATGTAGATAGGATGTCGATATTCTTGACTTCGATATTTTTGTCACGATATTTTTGTACCTCGATATTTTTGAGGTCGATATTTTGTCAGTGATTCACACACACACGTTTATTTGTGTTTCCTAACTAGGGGCTAGAGCTGGTTTGGCACTCAACTGAACAGATCAAGTGATGGACGTGTAACTTCCGGTCGGGCACAACATTCTTTATCTGATCCTGGAAAGTAACAGTTCTACGTAAATTGAGATCGCTTCTTTACAATATGAACGTTATAAGGTTATTTTTTTGTACTTGCTTCTAATTTGGTACACAAGTTATTGGTTCATTGGGAAGGGCTTTGGGTGCACATATTGAAAAGGGAGAGGGTGCTGATGGTGTGACATTACACTTCAACTGAGCCATCCTTTCATCAGCTGGTTGGGCATTCTTTATAGACTTGCTCGAGTAGGGTGGGCAACAAGGGATAACTTTTTTGGGGTGATAAAGGTGAGTACAGGGTATTAAAATAGTTACATGAGGAACAGTAGAGATGTACCATGGACTACAACATCATTCACCAAAAATAATTAGATGTTGAGAGGCCAAATGAGATGGATGTCTATGTCTAAATGGAATGGATGAACAGGTTCAATTAATGTCTTCGAATGTCAGAGACCTCAACAACTACTATTCGCAACACTGGATCTACTCTGGACTGATCCCTCTACAAGAGAAATCCCTACTTGCTCCTGGATATGTTGAACTGGCCAAGAAATGGCAGTGGTACTCTGCTGCTTAATCAACATATACTAGAGGGTTGTTCTCGGCATAGCTCCAGGTGAACCACGACTGGTGAAACTAAATGTCCAAGACCCAGGTGGGATATATTTTTTAGGTTAACTACTGGATGGCCAGGAGTACTGTCTACTTAATATTTATGCACCTAGTTTGAAAAACCCTCCTACCTTTAACAAACAGCTTTATATGCCAGTACCATATCTAGGAGTACAGTGATATGAGCTGGGGTCTCGAGTGCATGTTGAATGGCAAATTAGACAACTATCACGGATTAGTGTCGGGCAGACTCCATGTGCTCTTCTGTGGGATGTCCATCTAAAGAGAGTTTGTTTGACACATAAAGGAAACTACATCCACACACCTACATCCACAAGATTTACTCCTTCTATTTAGCCTTTCATCATACTGTCTGGTAAATGCTGAACATCTTCACAAATTTGCTGACATTTCATACATGGGCAGATCTCTGCCAGATCGCTCATTTCTCAAGGCAGCCTAAAATGTGGTAGATCATGACCCAAATTCCTCACATGGCCGCTAACAGTAGAAGCTTTAGGGTTCAAGCTTTTGGAAGTTATCTAAGACCTGAAGTTGACAATTATTTCAAGTTAAATTAGGATATGAGTAGCATTGAATGGGAGGACATGAGAGCTGTGATAAGAGGGACCCAAATGGGGAAAATAAATTGCTCTAAACTAACTCTGGAGAAAACTATCCAGAGTCATTAGGACAAAATACAACTAGAGAACAACTTTTCGGTGAATCAGGAGTAACAATAAGAAGTACTAGACGAACAACAGACATTAATTACAATTTATAAGATACTTATTAGGTTTCCACATATGCAATGAAAACAGGGGTTACACAAAACAGAGTGTTTGCTCATTTGGCTCTTAGGTGAGAGTGACATATATTTAATAAGAAAGGGACTTGGATGGTACCCAAATGCTCATAACTCACACCTTTTCCAGGTACATGGTGGTGCTGTATGGTCAACCGCCTTTCCCACATGCGACTCACATGAAGGAGGCCTTATGCTTTGCAACCCTCTCTAAACTTTGCATATTTATTTCTGGCTAGTGACTACAGATATAAGTGGTCACTGCATTGATATAACCATTTTTCCAAGAATGTTATCAGACTGTGCACCTGTCCTTCTCCCTTTAAACATCAAACACACAATGGATACTTGGATATTTCCTTCTTCAGCACTGACATGGTTTTCCAAGAGGAGGCACACCAGGGTATCCTTGACTACTTCACATGCAAGGAGGGCTCATTTGACACCATATTGTATGAGTATATTCAAAGTTTATATTAGAGGCCTCTGTCTCTCCAAGTAATTGGGCATTTTATGCTCAATACAAGCACACTTCATCACTTGGAATCCAAGTTAAATGGTATGGAAATTAACTATAACCATACAACTGCACCTTTATTGGTGGTAGGCTGCTTAGGTGCCGTCTTGCTCTGCCTTAAAATCGCTGCTAAAAAAGCTGCTTTCTATCGCTGTTGACATTTTAAAAATTTTAATAATTTTACTTGTTTAACTGTGATTGTGTTCTACACTTGTATTTGCTGCTCTCGCTCCCAGCGCCCCCTTACCTCCGCATTTGCACTTCCAGGGATCGCCACGGTCTAGTGCTCGGAACAGGCAGCCGCTGCACAGCAGGGCTGAGTGGTGGGTGGGAGGAGTCCTCGGCCTTAAAAACAAAGCTGGAGCAAGCGCGCGGGACCAGAGGGCTGCACCTTTATTGGTGGTAGGCTGCTTAGGTGCCGTCTTGCTCTGCCTTAAAATCGCTGCTAAAAAAGCTGCTTTCTATCGCTGTTGACATTTTTAAAATTTTAATAATTTTACTTGTTTAACTGTGATTGGGTTCTACACTTGTATTTGCTGCTCTCGCTCCCAGCGCCCCCTTACCTCCACATTTGCACTTCCGGGGATCGCCACGGTCTAGTGCTCGGAACAGGCAGCCGCTGCACAGCAGGGCTGAGTGGTGGAGTGGGAGGAGTCCTCGGCCTTAAAAACAAAGCTGGAGCAAGCGCGGGACCAGAGGGCTGCACCTTTATTGGTGGTAGGCTGCTTAGGTGCCGTCTTGCTCTGCCTTAAAATCGCTGCTAAAAAAGCTGCTTTCTATCGCTGTTGACATTTTTAAAATTTTAATAATTTTACTTGTTTAACTGTGATTGTGTTCTACACTTGTATTTGCTGCTCTCGCTCCCAGCGCCCCCTTACCTCCGCATTTGCACTTCCGGGGATCGCCACGGTCTAGTCCTCGGAACAGGCAGCCGCTGCACAGCAGGGCTGAGTGGTGGGTGGGAGGAGTCCTCGGCCTTAAAAACAAAGCTGGAGCAAGCGCGCAGCGCGCGGGCGCGCCGCTGGCATGCCGAAGGCGCGCCTAAGGCAAGCCCGTCTGCGCCCGTCGGCGCCCAGCCGGGTCCAGGGGCCAAGACCCCTGGTCGCCGCTTCATGTACTCATCTAAGGAGCTCAAGTCCCTAAATCAAGGTATGTGGCCTCTACACAACAAAGTCACAGCCACTCTTAGGCGGGAAGGGCTGCTGATGCCACCTGCAAGTAGGAGGAGGTTAAGCCATACCTTACCCCTCCCCAGGCCGTCTCGGCCCTCTAGCCCTTGTGGACTTAGTTTCGCCACTCTTAACACCCGTTCATTGCAGAAACACTGCCTGGAGGTCTTCTCGCTCCTCCAAGAGGATAACCTGGACATTCTGGGTGTCACTGAAACCTGGTTGGAAGAGTCCTCTACCCCGGATCTGGTTGCTACGCTTCCACCGAATGATGCGGCTCTTCATCATAACAGACCCGGCCAGTTCCAGAGGGGGGGGTGTTGCAATCCTCTTTAATTGTCTATTAAAGACAGAAACTCTCTGTACTGAAAGCATTGAGGGTGCTGATGTCCTGGGGGTCAAGTTCTGTTCCCCCATGGACTGCCTGGTAATTCTGTTAGTATATCGCCCACCACGTACGCCGCCCAGGTTCATGGAACTCTTTCTGGAATTAGTCCACGATCTTCGCTCACGTTACCTAAGGCTGGTGGTGATGGGGATTTTAACTTCCACTGGGAGCAAACTCCCAAAGATAGCCAGGCAAAACAGCTAGAAGAGGCATTGACCTCCTTAGAACTCTGCCAACTAGTGGATGGGCCCACGCATGAGAAGGGCCACACACTGGATCTGGTCTGGTCGTCTCACCCGCTGACCAGCCCTATAGTTATCTCTCCCTGCTCCTGGTCGGACCATTATTTAATCCATGGCCGAATCCCTTGTACCAACCTAAGAGCGAATCCTCCTCCAGAGTGGAAAATACGGCGAAGCTGGAACAAGATCAGAACAGATGATCTGGTAGCCACCCTACGACTCTCTGCCCCACCAACGACTCTACAAGGAGACCTCGATGGTATTAATTCCACTCTATTGATAAGGCTTAGGAATGCCATTGACATGGTAGCCCCAGCGCATAGAGTAAGAACTAGGGACAAAGGGGCCCGTGGTTCAATGAGGTACTTAGGAAACTGAAACAAACACTCCGCCAATGTGAGAGAGCCTGACGAAAAGCGTATGAATCCAGCGCTCGGACAGAATATGTGTCAATGTTGGCCTCCTACAAGAAGGCTATTCTGTCAAGGAAGGCAGAATACTTCGAAGCAAGGATTGTTGTAGCAACCAATCCTCAGAAGGAGACCTTCCGGATCCTGAATGAGTTAAGAAAGAATAAGGGACAGATGCCCTCCTTCTGCCAGGAAGACTGTCACAAATTCCAGTCCTTTTTTACTAAGAAAATAGAGGACCTCCTGACGGAAATTCATCGCATCCCGACCTTTCCCTGCTTTGCAGGACTCACCTGCCCGTCCCCTTCGTTCTCGGACCCTCTAATTTCTCTGCCACTACTCACGAAGGATTCACTGACACTCCTAATGGGCCGGGTGAAATCAGGCTCACCGGCAGACCCTTGCCCGCCAAAGATCTTTAAGATGGCCCTCCCCGGAATTGACAGCGAGGTGTTCTCGCTGCTCAATCGGTCCCTGGAAGCAGGGCTTGTCCCTGCTAGCTTTAAGGAGACCCGGGTCATCCCGCTCCTAAAAAAACCTGGGGCAGACACCAAGAATCTAAAAAATTTTAGGCCAATTTCGCAGTTACCTTTATTTGCTAAAGTACTAGAACAGCATGTACTTCATTCCTTTTCATGCCACCTTGAAAACAATCACCTTCTTGAATTTAACCAGGCAGGGTTTAGGGCTCACCACAGCACGGAATTGGTTATGCTATCCGTGCTGGATGAATTAAGACTAAGGGCAGATAAGAAAAAGCCTTGTGCCCTGGTTTTACTGGACCTATCCGCGGCATTTGACACAGTCAATCATGATCAATTACTGTCGCGGATCTCGGATCTGGGAATCCAGGGTACGGCCCTGGCCTGGCTTTCATCCTTTCTTAAGGATCGCTCACAGAGAGTTCAGCTAGCTGATCTAGCATCCGACCTAGGCACACTTTCATGTGGGGTACCTCAGGGCTCGGCATTGTCACCCCTCCTTTTTAATGCCTACCTTCAGCCCTTGATATCAGCACTAAACCAGATGGAGTGCAGGATCTTTAACTGTGCCGACAAAACCCAAATCATCATCCAGATCGACAGCTCGCCGACGGCCCATCTAAGGATGCAAAACATCTTAAAATTCACTGTTAATTGGATGACGGCCAATTCCCTTAAAATTAATCCAGATAAGACTGAGGTACTGGCCGTCACCACAGCATCCAATCCATGGAACGATCTTTTTTGGCCACAAGAACTTGGCCCTTTTCCGGAACCGGCTGGTGCCGTGAAAAGTCTGGGCATCAAAATGGATGCTAAGTTATCCATGTTACAACAGGTGTCGGCAGTAGTGGGAACCTGTGTTGGCTTACTAAGACAGTTGCGGAAACTGGCCCCACTCCTCACCTTTTCTACACTCAGACGGGCAGTCTCAGCAATGATACTGTCGCGTCTGGACTATGGTAACTCCCTGTATATTGGCCTGCCGCAACAACTGTTGGCCAGACTTCAGGTTGTTATGAACGACGCAGCTAGATTAATCTTCAGAAAGCCGAGACGAGTGCATGCCACTTCTCTGCTATATGAGCTACATTGGCTCCCGGTCAGGCAGAGAATAAAGTTTAAAGGTCTCTGTATTGCTCACAAAACCATGTACGGCCAAGCCTCAAGCTATATCAAAGACCGTTTAGCTAACTACGTCCCTAGTAGGATGCTTCGGTCAGCTGAGGCCTGCCTACTGGTCTGCCCCCGTTTCAACCTGTCTTCTGTTGGAGGAAGAGCCTTCTCAGCATCAATTCCTCGGCTTTGGAATAGTCTCCCGATAAATCTACGCAAGGAACTGAACCTCCTCCCCTTTAGGAAGAAGCTGAAGACAGTACTTTTCTTAGAAGCTTGGGGCATCATTTAACATCTGATACTCCCCCACCAACATGGATAGGTGTCCCCTCTGGTAGCGCTTAGAGACCTGCTGGTGATAACGCGCTCGATAAATGTAAATTACAATTACAATTACAATTACAATTACAACTGATCTCTCCTCTCTCCCACAGATTCAATCAGCCCTTCTCGAATATAAGGAGAAGGCAAAAAGAGAGGTTACATTCCTAGATACATTTGCCATGGCTCAATGATATGAAGAAGGGGAGAGACCTTGTCGTACCTTAGCAAGACTCCTAAACCATTTATGGACATCTAAATATATTGTATGCATATAAGACAATACCGAGCCAAGGAAAACATTAACTGAGGACATCTTACGCACATTTTCGGCATATTACACTACGCTCTACCAAGCTAATGATGATACCACTTAGCCCTCCACAGCCGAAAATTTAGAAGACACCACCCTAGCTTGGTTTGCAGCTCCTGATCAAAATCTTCCTATCTTGAAAGAGGAGGTGGGCGATGTAGTTAAGTCCCTCATAGGATGTAAGGCCCCAACACTGCATGGGCTTACATCAGAATATTAAAAAAAATACTGTACTATAATAATTCATAAATTGTTGGAGGTGTATGCTGAGGCCAGGACTTGTGGTGTACTTACCCCCATCTTTATGCAAAGCAGTGATCACTGTACTGCTAAAACCCAGTAAACCACCAGAGAAATGATCCTCCTATCGGCCCCTTTCATTACTTTATCTTGACACTAAAATCCTAGTAAAAATTATAGAGAATAGGCTCCAACCCCACATAAGATACAGGGGGGCATATTCTCAAGGAGCTGTCACCGAGTTAATGGCACTTTAACGCAGCCAAAGTCGCGATAAAGTTAACGCCCCATTCACAAGCTGGTGCTAACAGCCCATAACACCAGTTTCCCTGTGAAAGCAGTCGCAAAAAACATCGTCACAGAGGACCCCGGCAACTATTGCTAATAAGATGCAGAGTAGGCGTTCCCGAGCAAAAAGACGCGACAACACCACAACGCAACATTCTCAATGACCAGCCACATCAGCGATAGGAACACAAAACAGGCGATACGGCGCGTTACGAGCAGGAAATTAACACCTGCTCTGACCTGGTGCAAAGTCGGATGTCAACCTGCACAAGAAAAGGGAGCCCAGCCCACAGCCACACCTGAAGAACAACAGATGCCATGGAGCCACTCACCTTGCACCCCGGAGCCCTCAGAGGACAACAACACCCACCGCCACCACCCCCAGGACCGCCACCCCTCCAGACCGCCGACCCTCTCCCAGACCACCACAGAGGCAGCGCAGACAAAGACAGCGGACCTCCAGGAAATGCACCAGCCCCACAGACCTAACACCAGACAATGCCAATGCCCACTACAGGCCCAAAAGGACAACCATCCTCCGCAACCTGAACATCATTGCCCACAGGCTGACGGTACCAACACAGCGGACAACCAACATCCCTCCGCAGTCAAAGCTGCTGGCTGTGCTGCACCTGTTGGCCTCTGGTACCCTCCCAAACAACAACCTCCCGAGTCGGAGGAGTCTCACAGCCAGCCCCATCCAAGTTCCTCACACCTGTCCTGGATGCCCTCACCAGCTCGGGACCCCAGCACCCATACATCCCCCACAATGTGCAGGAACAGCTGGAGACCAAGCAAGGACTATACGCCATGGCTGGAGTCCCGCACGTGTCGGGGGCAATCCACTGCACACTTGTCCCACATGTGCCCCCTGCCAACACCGCACACAATACCCCAACAGAAAGCACACGCATCCCATCAACGTGCAGGCAATAGTGGACCACAGGGGACTCCTCACCAATGTCATGGCCAACTACCCAGGCAGTGTGCATGTCCCCTTCATCTTCTGACAGTCCAACATCAACCAGCGCTTCCAGGATGGCACCCATGGGAATGCACTGCCCGTTGGCAAGTACCAAATGAACACACCACACACCTCAACCCCACAATCATGCAACTCACAACTCTGGCACTGCACACGTCACAAAACCACATACAACATACCAAACAACATGCCCCCCCACCAGACACGACAGCACAACTTACTGTGGCAACCTTGGTCCGGCATGTACATGAGCCATCGACGGCATGGCACCTCAGCCACACAATACTGGAATGTTGGGAGAGGTGGGAACCAGGCATGTGCGAAGGAGGCAAGTGACCCATGAATGAATATGTACACAATGCCAAGTGTGGCGGAGATGTGCTGGACAGACTGCAGTATGCAGACCACAGACACAGCCATGTCTACATGCACTGCTGGTGTCTGGAGTATCGTGGACAGTGGACGCAACCATGTCACCCCAGCCAATGGGGAAGATCGCAGAAATGTAGCCTGTGACGTCCCCCCGTAAGCGTGTGCGGAGTGGGCTGGCCCGGCATACGCCAGACCAGCGCAGGGGTGTGAATAAAAAGCACATAGCGGAATGCCCAACGCATCTGCCAGGGCGGCGCCTCCCACCCCGCCAGGAGGCCGACGCCATCGCCGTGAGCGGTGTGGCCTCCGACCCTGTGCGCCTGCTGCACCCCGGGCCGCTGGTCCCCGGAGCCGTCATGCCTGCCCCTGCGCAGCCAGGCCTCACTGCTCACCTGCCGACACCGGCGTGTGTCAAAGAGGGCCCACCACGTGCCGGCGCAAGCTCCAAGCCCGAGGCCCGCGACCTTCGCAGCCTCCTCAGACCATCACGGCCTTCGCGACACAGGCCCGCTTTACTCCTTTTTCGTTGACGTACACACCCGCTGCCTCCGGCCTACACTACACTCAAGTAGGTCACACATTTGGAACTGAGTCTTGATCATGCTATGGCAGAGTACACACTTTATGGCAGAGTTTATATCACTATACTCCCTTTGATGTAGTGACACAAAGTATGTGCACGGCACCCCAACCACACGTGTCTGTGGGCCCTTGATGACTACGCCTACGGCCTACACTGCGGTCGAGTAGGACACACATGTGGAACTGAGTTGTGATTCCCGCATGGCGGAGTACATATCATTGTACGCAAGGAGATGAGTAAGAGGAAGATACGGATCAGTCCGGAGGAGAAAAGGACCATCGTTACAGAGGTGTACGAACACTGCCGACAACTGCCCTAGTGTCACTAACTCTGTGCATCGCGGGCCAACGACACGTGGCTGTGGGCCCCTACTGACTGCTGCCCCGGGCCTACACTGCGGTCAAGGAGGTCACACATATGGGACTGAGTCTTGATTTTCCCATGGCCGAGTACACATGACAATGCAGAGTTTATATCACTGTACTCCCTTCGATGTGGTGCCACCAACTCTGTGAATAGCATCCCAGCCACACGTGTCTGTGGGCCCTTGAAGACTATGCCTTCAGACTACACTGCAGGCCTGCAGGCCTCACACAAATCCAATCCAGTCCGTACCAGGTAGGACACGGCTTCATCGCTGGCTAAACACCCGCTCGGCTCTGTCGCTAATGCCTCGGTCAACAACGAGTCATCACCACATGCCATTTCAACGCCGTGTGTTAGTGTTCCAGGAGGAGCCTGCTGAACAGCGGTTGGCCCGCGCTGCCCGCTGCCTCCGGACCACACAGCGGTCGAGTAGGTCACACATTGGGAACTCAGTCATGATTCATTTATGGCAGAGCTGATATCATTGTACTGGCATCGTCGCAGACTGCATCCCCTTTCGGCTCCGGTGCCACTAAGTCTGTTCTCCGACATCCATGGACACTTTCTTCTTGAGATTTGTTGGCGACTGAGTCTATGGACTGGGGGTTGTCTTCATCATCATGTCGGTGATACTGACTATGTGGCCAGAACGGGCCTGTAGCATTCCACTCCTCCATTTGCCACTTCCGGCCGGCTTCTGCCCTCTGCACCATGCCCTGGTGGACACCTTCCACTGTCCCCCGCAAACCTCCGCTACATTCACCTTCGACATCGACAAGGACCCGCCCACCTCACGTGGGCCTATCTCACTGCACCGCAAGTCACCGTCCCGTGGCGGTGTGCCTGTGCCGGCCGCAGTGCATCCGGGGCCACTAACTCTGTGCAGCTCAAATCATGGCCCCAGTCTGGTGGCATGTTGGATGGCCTCTGGGTCGATGGCCTGGGGGTCATCAACGCCATGTGTCTGTGGCCCTGCGCTGTCCGCTGCCTCCGCCTTCAACTGCGGTCCACCTGGGCTCACACATCAAATCGAGTCCTGACCTGCCTGGACGTCGCATCACCGCAGGATGCACGCGCCACCACCGCCAGGACCAACTCCAGACAACAGGTGCCAGAGTCGGAAGTGTCTTACTGCCAGACTTTCAGAGTAGCTCACACCAGTCATGGGTGCCATCATCAACCTGATACCCTGCTCAGCTCCTCAGGTGCCACTAACTCAGTGCACCACAAATCAAGGACCATTCTGCTTGCATGTAGGGTGAACACTGTACTCTCTCCGGCAACCACCATGATGCTTCACAGTTGTTTCTGTTATGCTGATGTTTTATGTTTCTGCTTCAATTGTGATCACTGTTCAAGTTGTTGCCAGCACCAACGACTCCCTGCGGGCTGGCTTACACTCACCCCACGCACATCCAGCACATGCGTCACTGTACATGTGACCATGCCAATAAAGGTGTCGAGCGCACGTGCTCGTGGCCAGTTCAACGAACTATCTGAGTGTGTCCGTGTGCTCATGATGTATGCATTAGGGCCCCGGCCCCACAACCTTACATTGTGCCGTGTGCAGAGGACGCAGCCATGTCACCGCAGGCAGAGGGTGGGACATGGCACATGTAGCTTTGTCATCCCCCACCCAATACGTAAGAGGAGTGAACTTGGCCGGCGTACGCCAGTCCGGCGTGGGGGTGTGGGTGATTATCACGTGGATCTGGGTGTGGTTCAGTACTGGAAATGTGCAAAGGCATGTGTCCCTTTCGCAGTGTGGGTCTCCGTTGGGGTGTGTAGGTGGTCCATGATGGGACTTTGACACCCACGTATGGGATCTAGTTCGTCTCCCATGAGGTAGTTCCCCACCCGCACATGTTCAGCCAGCCCCTTCTGGCAGTCTGACAGCTGGCCTTGTAATGGGATGTGTGCTTAGGTGGGCTGCTGTGAGCCAGCCGGGGTGGTGGGTGCGTCCAGGTGTGTTGTCCGTGCAGGGGGTGCTGTGTCCTAGGTGCAGCGGGGCTGCCCTGCTCCTGGAGCTCTATTGCCTGAGATGTCCATGGACTGTTGTAGGGCGTCGGTGTCGGAAGTGTGGAGGTCTTCTTCAGCATCACTGATGGGTTGTCGTAGTCTGCTCTGCTGGAGGTGTTGTTTGTCCCTCTGCAATGTGAAGGGGAGATGCTTGTTGACATTGTGTTGGCATGTATGTTGACGCATTGTTCGGGTTTACATACAGACTGCATGACAATGTACATTGTGACTGTTTTGGATTGGCGGACTATTTGATGCGGGATAGTGGACAATTGGACTACATGACGTAGGTGATGTTGTACACGTACATTTTCATCTCACAGTTTCCTGCTATGTCAGATGTGATTGGCCATTTTCTACGCACAGGCTTAGCCAGTTGTGTCCTCTGTTCTGCAGTGTAAGTGTTGCACTGTGTCCCACATTGCCGTCCATGTGGATGTGCTGTGATTGCTATGTGTGTGTGCTGCATTGTGTAGGAGTCGCACCTGCTGCTGTGATTTTGCTGCCCCTTATCCCTTGGAAGTGGTGTGCCTTTGGCTTTTGTGCTTTTGAGGTGCTGTGATGTTGGCGACTGGGGTCATTTGTGCTCCTGGACGGATTTTGTTCTCTTGTGCATTGTTTGTCTGCAGATGTATTGTTGACGTCAGTGGTTGTTTGTGCACGTGGATGTGTCAGGGTGTGACCTGCTCCTTCCGGATGTAGTCCACACTCAGCCACCTCACTCTCATGGCATGCACAGTGTCATGGTAATTGTACTCCGGCCATGCTGCTCGTCATGTGGTGTCAGTGACTCTCGCATACGCATCTTTGCTGTGTTTCGCACTGGTGCATGTGTGTGTAGTGGAATTGGTGTTGTGTGGGGTGGGACCCCTTCGGGCACATGGTGGACGAGGGCCTACTTGGTGTTTGTACGTGTGCTGCAGTGTGCCACGGGGATCAGGGACATGACCCAGGGTCGTTGTGGGTTTGCGGTGTGCTACACGTCGTTGTGCATGTGTGCCATTGTGCCCGTCCCCCCAGTCCCTGTTAGTTACTCACCCTGTTGATGTTTTGTCAAGTCATGTCGAGCAGTGTCCGGACTCCTTGCACCGTCTCCACACTCATGACTGTGTCCACCATTTGCTCCAGCTCCTCCTGTGGCGCAGGACTCCCACCTCCATTCGCCGTTGCTGCCTTCCGGGTGGCAGCGGGTTTCTGCTTGGTTTGGCTTTTGACTTCGTGGAAGCGCATCTTGGCCTCCTCGGCAGTCCGACTGCATTCACGATGGAATGCCATTTTTCCGTCTGTGTTGCCAATGACACGGTGGTGGAGACGGACAGTTGTTATTAGTGCTCTGTCACCTCTGTGACGATGATCAGGTTGTCATGCGGACTGTACCCCGTCTTCCTCTTCCTCTTCTCCTTGGCCTTCCCTGATCCTGAGGTTCCTTACTGGTGGTCTGTGGGGCTTGTGGGGTTCGTGTTGACCTGGGCACTCGTTCCGGGTGCGTCCATGTTGCTACGCATTTTATTTTGTTTATGGTGTTTTTTTCTTATTTGGCTTTTATGGTGCATTTTCCTGCCAGGCGCGTGGGAATTGCAGGCCTGTCGCTGGTTATCGCTGTTTTTGTTTTCGAGGTTGGCCTCATCGCAACTTTATTCGCGTTGGTGTTTCGCATTTTTTGGGCGTCGCGTTGTTTTTTACGCGGTCATTTGGTGCGTTATCGTGGGACTATCGCATGGTGCCGCCAGGTTGAGAATGCTACGTTAACACGGCGTTGTTTTCACGCGATGGACTGCGATGTGAGAAGTTGCGTTAAGCTAAACTTGCGGTGGTTATCACACGTTCTTGGGAATATGCCCCATAGTTTCCATTGAACAACAGGGTTTCACACCTGGTAGACTAACTTCTGATAACCTTTGAATGTTCTTTGCCCTACCGGTTGTGGCTGTGCTACTGGAAGCCCAAAAGGCATATGATTCCCTTACGTGGTCTTACATGTTTGAAATGCTCTCCCAAATGTGTTTAGGGAATGGGTTGTTGGGATGGATATAATTGCTCTATACCCAACCCACAGCGAAACTGCGTATTACTGGTGAAGGCTCCCCATCTATTAACATAAGGAGGGGCACCCGTCAGGGGTGTCTCCTGTCACTGCTTTAGTTTGCAAAGGCAACTGAACCATTAACGAGTATATTAAAAGAAAAGCATGGTCACCACAGTCCCTGAATAGCAGGAAAGTGTTATTTATCTTCTCTTTATGATGATGGCATTGTATGATATGTTCAACACTCTGATGTCAACCATAATCCTAAATGAGGGAAGTAACCAAGCTTGGAAGATACTCAGGATTGCACATTAACTAGAGCAAATCCCAAATGCTCCACTGACTTTCTTCTGGAATGCTGTGATACTCCTACACAGTGTTTGGGAATTATGGTTCACCATGAGCCATCCCTAGCACTTCGAGCCACTTATACTCCAGTTGTTCAGAGAATCGAGCAACAAGCTGAGCACTGGAAAACTCTTCCGATCGCCCTTGCTGGTTGTCTACCATTGTTGAAAATGGTATTTATGCCCTGATTACTCTATCTGTTCACCAATATCCCTTTACCTCTTAGCAAGAAATGTTTCACCACAATACATTCCATATTCATAAACTGTGCTTGGGCTGGAAAACAACCCTGAGTCAACTGGGAAACACTGACACTTCCTTACGGGAGAGGAGGGCTGGCTGTACCACATGTAGAGTTATACTATCTGGTAACTCAAGCAAAATACCTGTGCCACTGGGTTTATACTGAACATAAGTAGCCGACCTATAGGATTGAAAGATATATGGCCAGTGATATTCCCTTAATCACATTCATTATCCAGAGGCAGTCCCGCCATCACTTGCACTCTGATATGGTTTTATGTACATCCTATGCTTGGACCTCAGTTTTTCAGTTGGTGGTATTAAAGACATTTTCTCACCATATTTTTCTAACAGAAACCACTCCACCTGCTCTCTTTTATAGCCCAAGGCTTTAGTTCAATTGCAATTGCTCAAACTTCAAACACTAGGACACCTATTCCTGGAAGGCAGGTTCATGGCACTAGACACATTTCAACAAAGGGGTGGCACCACCTCCTTGGATACTTTCCTATACTGGCGCTGAAATAAACCTTGCAAACACATTATACAAATTTTCAAGACACGTCCCCACATTAATGGCCTTGACATTCATCTATGCCTCAACGTCCCCACGAGGGTTTTAATTACGCAGTTATATGATGTGATAAATATAGTAGTGGTAGCTCATGAATCACAAGCCAGAGAGAAAGAAGAATGGAATCTTGCTAGACCACTTACAGCGGACATTTGAAATACTGTTGTTTACAAATAACATAGATTTAATTGAACAGCAGACATAGAGCACTCCACTTCAAATTTTTACATAGGGTGCACTATACACCTGCTAGATTCTAGTCTATGGATCTGCATGATGACCCAAAATGTCCCCGATGTTACTCACCCACTGCAAATTACTTACATGTAGCCTATTCTTTTCCCTTATAGCTGAGTTCTGGAAGGCAATATATAAAACCTTGTCATGCATGCTGTCACTACAGTTAGCCCCCTCCCAGCTTCAAGCTCTGCTAGGCTATGTGAAAGACATTCTCAAACCAAGAGGTAAATTTGCCTTATTGGCACTTCTTCTTCTTGAAAATGAGTGCAATGTGATGAGGCCGAGGACCAGCTCCTAAAGAAAAAGATTGGCTTGAAGACTTAGGGACTATGATGGTCCTCCAGCAGCGCCGCCACCACGCCATCCACTGCAGGACCACCAAAGCTGTGGTGCGCCTGCCTGATTAGGAGTTCAATCCTGGTTGGGTGGGTGGGGCTGCGGCGGTCTCATGGCGGTGCGCTGTCAGGCTCATTGGAGAGACTAATGTGCAGCCCGCTGCCGTGACAGCACCTGCAGCACGTTCCTGAACGGCGTTGCATGCATGCCACACAAGGCAGGAACAGGAGTGCACCCCCAGGCCCAGAAGCGGCATGGGGCCCAGTTAGGGCCCCCTTAGTTGACCCTCCCTTTTCTTGGCGGGCTCACCGCCCTGAAAAGGGCGGTTAGAGGACACCTCAGAATTTGCTTGGCGGTGCCTCACTGGCACCACCAGGACATTCCTGCTCCAGACCGCTCCGGATCCTGGATCCCCAGCGGACGCAGTGGTCCTGTGGCAGTCCGACCACCCCAATCGTAATACTGCAGGCGGTCCCGCAGTGTGGCAGTGGTCAGACTGCCACCGCAAGTAAGGTGGTCCTATGGACCACCGTACTCGTAATAAGGCCCTTAATTTATTGCAATGATGCAATGGATATTTATGCCTTAACACTCCCATTCACATCATGACCAAACGACATCTGGTCACCACTTCGTGCATACCCACTGAATGCCAGACCCCCTAACACCTGATGCTACAATCCCAACATCACAAATATTGACTGATGATGTTGTACGTTTTATTGAACTGATGAAAGGGCTATCCCAGCCTGATCCGCGTGTGGGTGACTGCATTGGGATACGTGCTCTATTTTCTTTTAATGTACTGAACATCTGGAATTTATGCACGGATACCAATAATAATTATCTAAAAAAGCAATGATAACTGATACTGTGCTTAAAGTGATTATGTCTATCTTATCTGTTGTATTGCTGTAATCAAAAACTACAATTAAAATTAAACATGAAATAGTTACCACTGACAATGAAGGAGGCACTCACCATATGGCTCCTACACCTAGGAGAGACCTCAAATATTTCAGAGTATATGGATCACTCTCGATATTAAATGTGGAAGCAAAGCTACTTAATAAAGCTCTCCACCAGATGTGAAGAGAGTGATGACCACTCTAAAGCAGCCTTTCAATAGTGAAAAACGAAATTGGCAGTATCTCACTTTCAGGACATGCCACACACATCAGGACATGTCCTACCTTTCACATACACTGCACCCTGCCCACAGGGGTACCTTGGGCCTACCTTAGGGGTTACTCACATGTAAGAAAAGGGAAGGTTAGGGATTGGCAAGTGGGTGCACTTGCCAAGTCGACATGGCAGTCACAACTGCGCACAGACACTGCAGTGGCAGGTCTGAGTTACCTTTGAAAGGCTGCTTGTGTGGGTGGCACAATCAGTGCTGCAGGCCCACTAGCAGCATTTGATTTACAGGCCATGGGAACACACAGTGAACTGTACTAGGGACTTGGTAGTTAATCAAATAACCAATTATGGAAACACCAATCCATCATAACAATTTACAGGGAGAGCATATGCACTTTAGCACTGATCAGCAGTGCTAAAGTGCCCAGAGTCATAAAACCAACAAAAACAGTTCGGAAACAGAAGGCCAAAAAGCAAAAAAAAGTCTGGGGATAAACCCGCTGGACAAGCCAGGTCTAACAATGTGTTTAAGATGTAAATTGGATTAGAGTTCTATGCACAGTTCTTTGTAACACAGTAAAGATATCGGCTTAACATAAGAGGGGAGAGGATGTAGCCTAATGACTAGAGCTGTCGACCACAAAGTTGGGGAACCGGGTCCGAGCCTCAGCAGGGAAGCTTACCATCCTGTGATTCTGGGCAAATCACTTAATCCCCAAGTGCCTAAAAAATAAAATAATTTAAAAAAAATTGTATGTCTGTAACGCAACTGGTGCTCATCTAAAGCACTCTGATACCTGATACCTCGGGGTCAAGTTTGCGCTATATAAAATTCCCCAAAAAATAGTACATTGAGATCTTAAAAAAGACACTTCCTGATTGCCCCCTATCCCCACTTTTCTCCTCAGTGATGGGCCATTGGCAGGGAAACTAAAAAACTATTGAACAGACTTCGTCATAATAGCTGAAGTGGCAACATATTTTGTTTCTATGTATGCTGTTGTCATGTTTGTTCACAGAAACATTGTCACAAGTTGGTCCTGTAGTCAATGAGGGACCTAGAACAGTTTGCTTAGGTGTCAGGGCTACAAACAGACTTAGCCAAATAAACTACCATCCATCTAGGGAGGTAACATACTAGGTATCTGAAGAAAGGAGGAAATGCAGAGATACAAACAACAGATTCAGGAATATAAGAATCTGATAATCTCTGAAAAAACCATTTTTTCACCGATAAAATTAGATCTGCAGCTAACTTGTCCCGGGAGCTGTTTCAGACGGTATACAGCCTTTCTACCCTGTTTGCTTTTTTGCAAGTTATTTTAAAAATAAAGTGGAGGACGTATTTAACGACCTCATTCTTAATAATGGAAATAACCATCCACTACAAGTTATCACTCATATAGATCAAAATCAATAGGCTTTTGGTGAGTTTCCAGCTATTCCTCCTAACTGTAAGATTGAGCTATTAAAACAAACTAAGTCAGGTGCTCCCTAAGACCCATGTCCTACTAGGGTGCTGCACAAAATAGTTGATTTTATTGCACCCCCACTCTCCTCGATGTTTAACAACATTTTAGAAACTGGGATCTTCCCCACAAAATTGTAAAAGGCTTCTATTTGCCACTTTTAAAGAAACAACCCCTTTACCCGGCTGAAGAATAAAACTACTGCCCTATATCGAGACTTCCTTATCTAGCCAAAGTGCTAGAAAGACATCTCAATGTCTGTCTCACTAAGTTTCTGGACCAAAATGACATCCTGGATAAATCCCAACTCGGCTTTAGAAAAGACCATAGTACGGAGACTGCGCTAGTCACAGTATCCAAGGAGGTTAGGGAAATCCTAGACCGTGGAGACAGGGATGCTGTGGTCCTTTTGGACTTATCCGCAGCCTTCGATACAGTAAGCCACGCAATTCTGAAACAGCGTTTGCTAGACAGAGGTGTCCAAGGCTCTGCTTTTAAGCTTCTTTGTGCCTTTTTGGATGAAAGAGAACAAACTGTTAGTTTGGGAGACTTTGGGTCATAATCTTTCTCCTTAACTTGTAGAGTCATGCAGGGCTCCTCAATAATTCCCACTTTATTCAATATCTATGTGGCCCCTCTTATAGGACTGATAAAGTCATATGGTTTTTCCACAGTGTCTTATGTGGACGGCACCCAAATTATTGTTCCCATAAACAACAATATTGAAGAGGTGGCTTCTCGTTTCAATAAATACCTGAGTGCCATTCTGCACTGGATGAGCACCCATTGCCTAAAATTAAACTCAGGAAAGACTGAGGTTCTCCTGTTTGGGCGGGACACCTCCTTTTTGAATAAATCTTGGTGGCCAGAAACTCTTGTGCTCACTCCCTGTCCTAGTGTCTAAATCTAGGAATCTCTGAATAACTTTCAATACAAATCTTTCCTTTAGTGATCAAACTAACTACCTAACATCCTCATGGTTTCACACACTTAAAATTTTGAGGAAAATCCTTCCCTTTTTACCATTAGATTTACAAAAAACAGGGGTGACCTCATTGGTACTATCAAAATTAGATTATTGCAATGCCCTTTATGTTGGAGCCCAGCAGGGTGTTCTGAGCAGGCTCCAGGGACTGCAAAATGAAGCAGTCAGGGTTCTGAAAAAAATTAAAAAGTCTATATCTGTGACTAAAGCTAGGGATGAACTCCACTGGTTGCCTGTCAAAAAAGAGTTGCCTTTAAAGCACTCTGCATTGCCAACAAAGCATTGCACCTTCAAGGCCCTGAATCTCTGATGAAAACATTTTCATGGTACACCCCTTACAGTTCTCTCTGTTCTGCTACTTCAAAGAAGCTGTGCATTTTCCGCATCTGCAAAGCCTCCTGGGGAGGTAGAAGTTTCTCTCATGTCACATTGTGCCTCTGGAATCAAATGGCAGAGTACTTAAGGAATACCCCTAACTTTCTGATTTTCAGACACAAAATAATACATTGTTTGTAAAATATTTTCTTTTGAAAATAATTATAAATTACTTTCATGCTAGAGGCTATTTAAAAGCAATTCTAAATCAAAAAGTATCATGATCCATGGAAGATCGTACCAATAACTTTTCAATACAATATAACCTTTGCCAAGTGCAAGGTCTCCTTCCATGTCGAGCGATCCCAACCCCTCGGTAAAGACCATCATCAGCACTTCTTCTGTAAAAACCGAAACCATCATCAGGCTGGGTGATGCTTTACCCTAGTGGCCACTCTCAGCATCTTGAACAAGAGCAGCACTACGGCTGGCATCATGTGTGTGCATGCTCAATATTTCCAAAGAAATGGGTGACATATGCACATTTTGACCAAATAGTTTTGTGACCTTCTGACTTGAGAGCGCATATTTGTTAGCTGACAGTGATACTCTGTATAGCCCTCTTTACTTAGGGCTTACAGGGCCGAATCACAAAATGAACTTATAAAGCGCTTTTGTAAGGCACAGTGTGTGACATGATTTTATGCTGATTGTTATCCTGGAATGTTGTAGAGATAAAGCAGTGGTATGCTACCACATGTAGTGATGGTATTTTTTTCCTTAAACCTCTACTGTAATGTGCAGTTTTAGCTTGTTGAAGTATTTAAAGGGGAGTTACATAACACAATAACAGAAAACAGCACCTCAGTACTAAGAAATGCACAGCAACAAAACAGCAGCAGAGTATAACATAAATAAAAGAACATTACACCACAACCAGATAGCACAAGACAACTATACAACAACTTAACAAAATGTGATAACAAAATATAATAATGTGGTAACACAATGCAACATAACAACAGAATACAACCATAATGCAAAACAACACATCACATCAACATAACACACAAACACAACAGGCAAAAACAACACCATTGTATTGGTGTGCTTCTGTCTCAATATCTTGTGTTTTGCTAGTATGTTTTTGTATTTTTATATTGGTTTATTGTTTTGTTATATTGCTGTGTTGTGTTCTTTTCTTTGCATGTAGTGCTGTATTGGTCTGTTGTATTCTTGCTGTGTTGTGTTGAAGTTTTGTCCCTCTGGGTTCTGTCCTTTTGTTGTGCTGCGTTGCGATGTTTTGTTGTTGTATTATGCTGTTAACGGGTTACTGTGTTGTTATGTTTCATTTTGTTATCATGTTGTGTCTGTTGTGATGGTTCATTTTCGTGTATTTTGTGTTTTGTTTTGCTATGGTGATGTAATACTGAGTTATGTTATTGTGAAGTATTGTTGTGTTTGGTGTATTGTGTTGTATTGCTTTTGCATTATTGTTCTGTTGTTTTGTTGCCAGCATGGTGGCATAGTGAGTTAATGCTCACCACGGCCACCTGAAGGCTGCAGTTCGCAATCTAGCAAGGCAAACTAAAATTTCTATCCTTCCGAGGTTGGAAAATTGAAATCTCTTAAATTGTGTAATAGTTAACCCTATTCTTTACATAAATTAAATGCACCAAAGTGCACTTTGAAACTCTAAATAAACATGTATTACCATTCACAAACACTTGCTTCATAATATTGCTGTTCAAAACCTGCTGTCGTAGTAAGGCAGTTAAAGGGGTTTAGTATGAAAGACAATGCTGTTTACAGTGAGGACTTGCAATGACAATGCTCAAAAAAGTTTAGTGACATGGCATATATTTGATGAAAACCCACTATTTTGGTTTACTTTATTTGTAAAAAGCAAAACAGACCACATTTTAAGATAGCTAGATGAATGGAGTCAAGGTACTTGTTTCAGAGGTCTATGTGCTTCCAATCGGCTTCAATAAGCCTTAGGGTATAATAGTGACAAGACAGCTCAGGTCCCTTATGCAAGTTCTGCAGAGATCTGTGTTCAATTTACTGGTAACAGGTTTGGATCATCATACAAAAATGCAGAGGGTTACTGTGCCTGCTGCATTGCACCACAAACAACCTGCAGACCACAGATGTATATCCTAATACACATCACCTTACCTAAGTACAGTACACTACATACAATGTATACTGAACTGAGTTGTTATTCCCTCGGTTAATAACAACTTAAATACAAGATCCAAATTTTCTTGTGACCATTATTGTTGTCATCAAACAAATATTCTTCACTTTTTCAGTGGAAGTATACAATCCCTATGCTTTCCTGCATTCAGTACCTTTGTACACACTTGGCCTGATTCACAAAGGTAAGGTAAGATAAGACAAGAAAGAACAGTTCTATCTTTTTATATGCGGTGCCCTGCCGTCGTAAAGATACTACTAGTAAAATACAGCAAAGAATTGTAAACTTACACAAAAGCGTAAGTTTATCTTTGTGACTCAGGCCCTCAGTGGATGATGCCCTAGATTGCTTGTTGCTTTGAATGGCAAGAGACTGATTTATAACCTTTAATTTACAAGAGTAGATTTGCTTTCCTCCTCAAATGTCCCAGTGTCCTGAAAATGCATACAAAAAAATACATGAGGGTACAGACTGTGCACACCCTGTCTCCAGGGCCATGTGGGGGAGCCCAAAGGGACCCCTCCTTGATTGGCTGGACACAATATGGACAACATGTTATGGCAGCCATTACAAGACTCTGGGTCATTGTCCTAATTGGTGCACAGACAGAATATCGAAGTTTTAATTTTGACCTACCATAATATCGAGTTTTAATTATCGTAGGTCAAGAATATCGACTGCAAGAATATCGTGGTACAGAATATCGACAGTAAGGTAAGAAATATCTTTTTTTAATATCGAAGACAGTAATATCATTTGTAAAAATATCGTTGTTAATAATATCGATGTTTATATTAATGTTCTGTATTTTAGTATGTGTGTTAAAAGTATGTGATGTAATTTTTTGTTATGTGTAGTTTTTTTAATGTATGTGTTAAATTTTTAGCAGTAAATACTTTTATGTAAATTAATTTTTGCGTATTTTAGTTCTGTAGTGGGTTGTGGGTTTATAGGGGACTAGGGGGAAGTAATGTAATTATAAAAAGTAATTATTAATTTTTATTCATTATTATTTATAATTAATTTATTATTAATTAATTATTAATTGGTTATTAATTAATATTAATTAATTAATAGATAATTATGTAAATTGTGTTATTTTTTTAGGAGTGGGTTGTGGCTTTTTAGGGGAATAGGGTGGGAAGTAATTTAGGGGCCCATTACGATACCCGGCGTAAATAAATCCGCCAGGCATGGAAGCGGTAAAAATCCGCCCGCACACACCGCCTGAACACCGACCACGCCATTAGGATTACACAAACCAAAACCGCCATCGGCGGAAAAATCACACAAAATACCGCCCGCCATCGTCCGAGTCGGAGTCAAACCGCCCGCCACGGACGGAAACACGCACGACAACACAAAACCGCCCGCCCACACGGCCGACACACCGCACGTGAAATTACGATCGCACCGCCATGAGCGCGGAAAACCACAAATATACCGCCCGCCAGCGCAAACAACGCCGATGAGAATCGACACGGCAGAAGCCATGGCGCCAACGTACCTGCACAGAAACCATCCGCACACAAAACCAATAGCACACAACATGGCCAACAAGTCCACACAGCAAGGCACGCACAAATACACAAGCACAGTACACATCCCGAAAACACCCCCCCGGACAAACAAAAAATACAAAGGCCAAAACCCCAGACACAACACACCTGAAACCAACAGACCATGAGGACACACCCACATAGGTGAGTACAAAAGCAGCACTCCCACAGACCACAACCCCTTGCTACATTGCAAACCAGAGAGGAGAGGAGAGGACACAGTGACACAGCAAGGACAGCAGCACACCACAGAAACGCACACATCACTACCACCACCACCACCACCACCACCACCAAACACCACCACCACCAACACCACCACCACCACCACACCCCGGCACCACAAACCCCCTGCACATTACACAACACACACCGCACCAGCACCACAAACACCATGGCACCACAAAGGATGCCCAAGTTCACGCCCATGGAGCTGACGGTCATGGTCGACGAGATCATCAAGGTGTACCCACAAATCTATGGGAACATGGTCCAGCACACACCACTAGCCACCAGAAACAGAATGTGGAACCGGATCGTAGACCAGGTCAATGCAGTCGGGACCCTGCCCAGGAACAGAGTCGAGATTAACAAACGTTGGAATGACGTAAAGAGCCTGGTCAAGAAGAAGGAGGGCAAAAACAGAGAGCTGGCTGCCGTCACTGGCGGAGGGAATCCCGCGCTCTTTAAGACCTTCAAAGCGTGGGAGGAGAAGGTGCGAGTCGTAATCCATCCGGAGATCCTCGCCGGATTAGCAGGGGGAGTGGAGGCTGGTAAGTACAAACTAATGTAAACCAGCACACCGCTATGTACTCACATGCGCAACTACCATGCCACAGCTCCCAGGGACAAACACCCCCATGTCCAGCACACAATACACAACACATCACACACACATGCAACAGACACTACCACACACAGCCCAAACCGAACAACTGTAAGATGCGTGGGGACATGTGTACACTAAGCCAGCCACGTAACCACCAACAGGTCCCCAAATATGCCAGAAGCGCCACAACGAGCACCCACCACACCCATGTGTCCGCCACAGCTGCACTAACCGACAAGTAACAGGTAAGTGGCAGGAACACAAAGTGCAGTGGGTGGGAGGGTGGACAGCCCAAGTACAACACACACCAGGCCCCAGTCCCACAGCACAGCAAGGAGGAGCATCCCCCACACCCCACAGCCACGTGTCAGCCACCGCAGTGCACAACGACAGCCGAAAGGCAGACATCACGGTCCACAGCAATCGGTGTCAGTGGGTGTCCAGCCACCCCCACGACCCACAACACCCCCCCACCCCCACAGACCTGCAACATGGAGCACCCTCCGCTTAGAGCCATGTGGCATCCAGTACAGTGCACGCACGAACAACTTGCAGGTGGGAAACTGGACAGGGCTGGATTACTGGAGGCATGAGGACCATAACACGACCAACACATGGGACATGTCACGTAGCAGACGAACACGCAGCACCGCCCACCGTCACGAACAAGTGAACAATGTGCACACGGACATGAACAACAGACTCACACCCCACATGACCCATCACAGACATAGCAACACCCAAGGAGCCACGTCTGCATGCACAAGCCACACTGAATATAGTCCCACACGGCAGCCACTGTGCAACTCATTACACACAACCGAAACACCATTGAAGTCCTGTCCATGTAGCCCCTACTGCCTGTCAACCACACACCCCACAACTACGCCTATGTAAGACAAACAACACTAGACGCAACAGAGCGGAACAACAGAAATGCACACGAACACCACTGAACCCATCAAACTCACAGACACACCATGCACATACAACATACCATCCATCCCATCCGTCAGCCCCGGTCTCATGAAAGGCATGTCATCCGCACAGCTGCCACACATACAGCAGTCACGCTAAGATACATACCCATGACCAACCATGTGCCAGAAGTCAATGAAGCGCACGACACACTGTGAGCAACAACACACAACATGGGCAACACCCCCGAGCACTGCAGTGATGCACATGGCACAGGGCAGCACGCACACCAAGGAGATGGGACAACTGCAATACGTTGGCTGGCACACAACTATCACTCACTCATAACGATGCGTCCAATGCCATGTCCAGTAATCACAACAGACAGCAAATATGCAGGCCATGTCAAGCATGCACACACCTCAAACCATGCACTGTCATGCTGCCACAACACATGTCACGTTCGGCACCCATGGCTCACAGCATGTACCCCAAAAGCATATCCCCTCCCAAATGCGAATCTGGGGCATGGCCCCCATGTTGCCATATGCGTTCCTAAGCGTTCCATTTGAACCCCAAATGCATATCCCCTCCCAAATGCGAATCTGGGGCATGGCCCCCATGTTGCCATATGCGTTCCTAAGCGTTCCATGTGAACCCCAAATGCATATCCCCTCCCAAATGCGAATCTGGGGCATGGCCCCCATGTTGCCATATGCGTTCCTAAGCGTTCCATGTGAACCCCAAATGCAAAGTACAAACCAGACCCAGGATGGGCCAGGAGCCCGCATACACCAGAGTCACAATGAGTAGGGGCACAGCAACACACCCATCGGCATGGCCAATCCGTCCCATGCCACATGTGCACAGCACACAGTCCCATTGCCTAGCACACACAACTACAGATGCCACAGCCACACACTCGCCTCCGGGAAACCCATGTACGAGATTGCACGAACTGCCAATGTCAGACGACAAATACATACTTCGCCAGGTGCAACACAATAACAAATCTCATTCTCTCCACAGGTGACGAACTGCCGGATGCTGGGGATGGAGACAGCAGCCAGCACAGCCAGCCCACAAGCCCCCAACGAGGACACACGGATCTGGAGGATCTGTCCTCCTCTTCGGACACGGACCACCAAGCAGGCCCATCTGGCGTGGCAGGGCCCAGCCGCTCCCCAGGACCCCTCCTACCCACCAACCCATCATCCAGGGATGCTGAACAGTCCCAGCCCCCTGCTGCCACTGTCGTTGCGGCCACACCCACGGTCATTGTGGCCACTACCACTGCCGCAACCGCCACCATCGCCGCACCGACCACCACCGCCACCACCACCACCACGTCTTCGCTGGCACCAGCCCCAGCGCAGGTGGTGGCCCGGCCGACTGGATCCACCCTGGGAGCCACAGCGAGGACCGTGGTGTGCAATGTGGCTAGTGGGCAGGCCGGTGGCAGCAGGACTGGTAGGAGGAGCAGGGTCAGGGAAACGCCAGCCTCCCCTGGGAGCCATGCCCTGCCTCAAATGGCCAGAGTCCTTGGGGCCTATGAAGAGGCCCAAGGACAATGGGCCAGGTCTGCTACAGACACGCGGGAGGTGCTGGGGGTGCTGAGGTCCATGGACGCCCATATGGGCCAATTCGTGTCCCGTATGGACCAACTCGTGGACCTCATGGGCCAGCTGGTGGTGGCGGTGGGGTCACAGGCAAGGCCAGCAACACCACCTCCGCCACCACCTGCTAGGGCGCAGGGTCGGGCAGCAGTGTCCACTTCCCCTGCGTCCACAGCCAGTGAGCACACCTCACCCACCACCAGCAGGTCGCCACCACACACCCCCTCCCAAACGTGGAAGGGGCCGTCCGAAGAGGAAACAGATCTCCCGGGAGGACTTCGCACGCTCCAGTCGCAAGTGAGGCAGCCAGCCAGCCTTCCGCCAGCCTTCCTTGACCAGCCACTGCATTGACTTGCTCTACGATCCCACTCCACACAGCCATCTGGATGGCATGTGTGTGTTGGACTATGGACATAGAACCAGTGGGTACACCCTGATCATCACGCAGCCATGACCGACAGCTCATTGTCACTGCACGCACCACTTTTGTCATCACCTTACACACAATCACATGTCACAGTTTGTAATAAATGCACCTTTTTCACTAACTGCTGTTTGTGCCCTGTGTTTTATTTGTACGGAATACAACGGCCACCTTGGGCGGAAAGGCACCTGATGCGTGGCATGGCAATGGAATCCGGAGGGCCTGTAGGGACCTAGGGGTGGGAGACAGAACAGGAGCACATTCAATGAGTGTGTCACACACCCATCACACAGTACATGTCAACAACTACAAGCAATGTACACACATCGCACAGAGCAATAGGGCACAATGCCACAGCCACCAACAGTGGCATACTACCCTGGCCATGGAGCGTTGACACACAGCACGCAGTGAACAAACGGCCACCCTGACACAGCACACACACACCTGCACAGATACAGCCACATCAGCCGTCGTACATGGACACTCACCGTCAAGTGAAGTAGCGGGCGATGAGCTGCTGCCGCACATTACCAGCTTCCTCCTCTCCGCTGTCCTCCTCACTCGAGCTGTCCTGGTCTGCGGGCTGGGGCCCTGGTTGATCTCCGTCATCCACGATGAGGGGGATCTGCTTCCGAATGGCCAGATTGTGCAGCATGCAGCACGCCACCACTATCTGGCACACCTTCTGTGGGGAGTACGCCAGCGCACCCCGGTGCGGTCCAGGCACCTGAACCTGGACTTGAGGAGGCCAAAGGTACGCTCGACCACACGTCTGGTCCTCCCATGTGCCTCATTGTATCGATCGTCTGCTGGGGTGCGAGGATTCCTCAATGGACTGAGCAGCCATGCCCCATTCGGATACGCAGAGTCACCTGGGTGTGAGGGACACAGAGAACCGTTGCTATTCCAACTGGACAGGGGACAGCATCGCACAACCAGCACGCTACACCACTCCACATACTCACCGACAATACAGCCACGATCCTGTTGCAGATTGGCCATCAGTCGTGGCAAGATGCTGTTGCGCATTATGTGTGCGTCATGTGCCGAGCCTGGAAACTTGGCACACACGTGGGTGATCACCATGTCCGCAAGGCACACCACTTGCACATTCAGGGAGTGCGTGTGCTTCCTGTTGCGGTACAGGTGCTCAGTGGCCTGTGGTGGAACAAGGCCAACATGTGTGCAGTCAATGGCTCCCACGACGTGTGGGATTCTGCCAAGGGCATAGAATGCACCCTTCACTGCCGCCAATTCACGAGCCCTGGGGAATCTGATGTACCTGTTCCGGTACAGCATCATGGCTGCCAGTACATCCCTCAGCACCTTGCTGAACATGGGCTGGGACATCCCTCCTCCACTGCCCACTGTGTGCTGGAATGACCCAGTGGCGAAGAAATGCATGGCGGCCATCACCTTAGCCGTGGGGGTGACAGCAGTCGGATACACCCTGCGGGGACGGAGATGGGGCTCTAACATGGCACACAGTCGATGCAGGGTTGGCCTGTCCAGCCGAAACTTCCTGATTACCTCTGTATCGTCCATGTCCGCCAGCAATTGGTATGGGCGGTCAATGTTCGGTCTCCGCCTGGGTTAAATGGCAGAGGACACATGTCAAAGCAACACGGCACATAGCAATTTCGCATACACATCACTGACATGACTGAGCAAGCACATGAGCCACAGCCCAGCTGTCAAGCTGGGACGGCACGGCCACAATACACTTACACAGGTCTCCCAACAATGGCAATGGCAAGTGGGACATACCACTGCCATGTGCATGCACATGGGGATCTAGGCCCCAATGACTTGCGGGGCGTGCTGATGGGGACTGACTGCATATTCGTCAAGCGGCAACGCCACGGCAACATGAGTGTCTGCTGAGCATGGAACTGCTTCCGAGGCTGGATGAGTATGGCACACGACGACGACGATGTGGGCACGGGCTGAGCGGCCAATACAAGTGGGACCTGTGGCACGAGGGGATATGAGACAGTAGTAGGTGTCAGCACTGCACCCTATGTACAGCACTGTACGGATCACAGCTCCCGAAACATTGACTGGTGTCCACATTGACAGCCCCATGCCAAGACGGCTGTGTGCTTGCAGTCACACGTCACAGGTGAGAGGTTACATTGCACGTGCCAGGTGGCAGACGTACATAGTGGGAGCTGGCATGTGTGTGCATGTGTCTCCTGTTCAGGATCCACCAGATGGGCGCTGACTCTGTACTGACCATTGGACACAGCATGTTCCGTGGAAGGCTTGTGTGTGTGGGATGGTGGCACTGGATGTGCCTCCGTTGGGTGGGGGGCCAGGCACAGGGCGGGTACGTCGATGATTGCGCATTGTTGGTCACGGTGGGTGCACCAACTAAGATGTGTTGCCCTCTGTTCAATTCCTATGTCCGCATGATGATGGACTGTGGATGTTGGCAGACTACACATTGGTCGATGTGCTGTCTATATGCATGTGCCTTCACACCAGGCACAGCTGCCCCTGCACATGTGACCCCTGCTGGACTCGCTGCTGGGTCTGTGGAGCTGATGCACCTTCTGCGCGTGGGGCGGACAGCTCTCCTCACTTCCCTCATTGCGCATGTCATGTCTTTGCCGCAGGTGACATGGATCATGGATGGCCCACATGTACGCGTGGGTAGGCTACACATGATTGTTCACTGGTCGCCACCCCCAGTCAGTGTTTCGAATGGGAAGGTTGTCGTGCTGGTGGTATGTTCGATGTGGCGGATGGGCGGGCCTAGGTGCGGGCTTACATTCCGGACATGGGGGGTAGTTGGATTGGCGACTAGTTGCAGTACACACGGGACACGTCTCTTCCTTTCCACATCTGGGTCATCCCTTGTACTAACTGACAGTGATACAGTCATCTTCGCCCCAGCCCTCATGTCCTCCCCTCGCCCCCCAATATGCATGCTCACCTGCGAGGCTAGCGCTTGCACAGGCAGCCCCAAGCTCGCACCAGAGAGGGCAAGGAGTGTATGTGTGGGTCCAGTTGCACGAGTGGGCTGTCTCAGGGTATGATGTGTGGCGGGACGCCGTCCACCTGCGTGGTGCCCCAAATGGAGACCCGGCCTGCATGGACTATGCATCACAGTCTTCGCCTTCCGGATCCGCCACCTGCGACACCCAGTGGCTGTGGCTGCCCTTGCGGCCAGGCCGCGTCCGTCTGTGGCTGATGGCCCACACATTCACTCTTTGGCCTCTCTGGGGAGGGCTCGGGGGTGGTGGCGCACGCGCTTGCACTTAGTCGCAATGGCATGTGGCGTGGTTGGTATGATGGGCAATGGATGGGATGGTGCGAGCCACCTCCCGTGACATCAGTGCTGCTCGTGCTGTGGTGCGTCCCCCTACACTTCCATCTGACTTGTGCCATGCTAGACGTTGAGGTTCTATTGCCTGCGTGATATGACCAGGAGGAGCGCGAGGAGACCTCTCACACACCATGCTCCACTGCCATCCCGTGCCCTGTATCGCCTGTGCGGATTGACTATGTTGGGGTTACACCTGGTCGACTGGGGCTGTGTGTGCCTTGTCAAGGGGCATGGCGGGTGCACAACAGGATCCAGCTTGTCCACAGAGGGTGGGCTGAGGTGCGCCTGGTACCGCTTTGTACGTGTGCCCGGCAGCTGTGCACACACGTGTTCACTCCCCCCCCGACAGGTGTCCTCTCACAATGCCCTGGGAAGCGGTGGTGTACTGTTCATGACCCCTCCCAACACGGCATGCTCCAACTTGGCATGTGCGCATCTACCCGTCGCACCCACCCACCTGAGCACTGCGTCCATACGACTTCACACGACACATGTGTGTCTTCCACAGTAGTGCTACTCATTTGCGTTGACATCCAATACCAGTGGACTACATGGTCATGTCACGACTGCCGTGTACTTCACATACTCTCATCCTCTCTCATTCGTACTTGTGAAATGAGTCAGCGGAGACAGTTTTGGTTTCAAACATTATATTGAGTCTTCTGTCCTCTGTGATGCAGTATAGTGGACACTACTGGCAGCGGAATACATGTTGAGGATATACTGAGCATGATTACAAATGGGATAGGGTGTGGGGTTACATCTGCTTGGCCAAGGCTGTGCTAATGTACATTTACGTATAGCTGCGGAGCTGCGGACTTTGACACAGACGGTATACATGTAGCCTACCAGACCGCTCGGCATCATGGGCACAGTCCATCTCAGTTCCATGTGACAGGTTTGCTGCGGTTGTTCCTCATGCACGCGTGCATGTGAGATGACATCAGGGCATGTGCTTGCGTGCATGCAGCGGCGTGCCACTTGTTGTTGCACTGTGGTGGTTACTGGACATGTCACAGTCACTGGGGTCGTGTTGTTGTTGTATGCACTTGTCGTCCATGCAAAGGTCCTGGTATGGGATTCCCGGGGCGGGGGTGGGAGGGGTGCAGCACCCACAGACTCCAGGCGACCTATTCATGTCCACTGAGCGGTGTGTGTGTCCATGTGCGCTGGATCCATGTTGTGTCCTGGTTGTTCGTGCAGTTCCGTCCATGTGGGTGCGATACACAGAGCCCATGCCACTGCCTCCCACGATGCATGCGGTGTTCCTGGATGTGATGGGGAACAGTGTGCATGTCCCGGTCATATCCGATGTCATGGCGATGTCGTTGATGGTGTGGTTACAGTTGCCGGTCGTTTGGTATGGCTGTTGTGGTGGTGACTGTCCAGTCCGTGCGGAAGCTGAGCATGGGTGCGGGGTTGGACTTCATAGGTCACTCGGGGAACCTGCGTTGTGGTCCGACGTATTTACAGGTTGTCAGGTATGCGATGCCGTCCAGCAGGGCTTCCATGTCATTGGTGGTGTACATGTTTGCCAGCCAATGAAGCGGATGGTGGCTGTCAAGGTGTTGTTCGTAAGTTGTCCCTTGGAGGACCATGATGGGGCATGCTGGGTGACATTCGATGTAGCTGTTCTCGATGATCCGTCGTGTGGAGGCACAGTGGTCCCATTTCAGTGCGGGTGCGATGTTGGCCACATACCCCATGCCCCCATAGGCAGAGCAGGCCCTGTCGTGTGCGTCCAGAGGGAGGAGTAGTGGTAGCAGGTCCGCCTTCAGACATGCCGGGTTGGAGAGGCATATCTCGACGGGATGCTGGTAGGGACACCTCCGACAGTAGAAGACGGGCATGACGCAGCTGAACAATGTGATGCGGTAAGTCAGTCGGTAACTTACGTTCAGCAGGGACAGGAGATCGCATCCCAATGTATGTATCGTGTTGGTTTTGTACAGCTTGAGCTGTTCGGCGTAGTTGGGTAGGTGTGTTGCGGTTGCCATTTCGCAGCGGTTCGTTGAGGTGGCGTGCTCCGGCTGTGTGTGCAGTCTGCAATGTGCACGCTCCGGGGTTGCTGTGAGCTCTGTGTAGTCGTAGGGAGACAGGACTTGTGTTCTGTTGGCTTGTTTGGAGGACACGGGCCCTCTTCCCACATGCTTCTCAGACAGTTCAAGGTCAGTGCTGTGTGACTCCTTCCAATTAACTTGCATGTGGCCGACATGGGGGAGTGTTTTCTTCTTTCTTCCCCGTCCGTTGTGTGCTTCTGTGATATGTGCTATCTGCCGTGTGGTCGGTCTCCTCGGCATGCCTGTGTTGGTCTATTCTTGGACAATGGCTGTATTCACCGGCTTCTGTCGTGGGGCTGTGGTTTCGGAGTTGGAATGGAAGGTCATTCAGTGCTGTCTGCTCTCCCTTGTGTGGGCGGCAGCCTGCCTTCCGCTCTGCGTTGGGCCTTGTGTGTGGATGTTATTCTTGGGCCACCTGTTGTCGGTCCCCGGGCTCTTTGGTGTTCCGTTTCATGTGTCTTGTTCATATGTGCAGGGTGGTATGGGTTTTTCAGTGTGGTACTGGCGTTCCTCTTCCCGAAGGGGCCCTGCTTCTCCTAGTTGGTGTTGCCGCCGCTGTGTGCTTCGCCATGTTTGTTACACTGGGGTGTGTCCTGCTGTTGCGTGACTTCACTGACATGTGTGCGTCGGTTGTGTGGCGTTGGGTGTTGTCCGTGAATTGGGCGTTGGGGACATGTCTGTGGCCGGCCTGTCACGTGTCATGTGCGTTCGGGGTGGGGCTGATGTGTGTGCTGCTTGGTTGTGTCCCTGTGTCTGTGTGCGACGCATGCATGGCGCTGCGGTTGGCCTCTGCGTTGTGCGCATGTGTGGCGGCGTCATCGGCGCTTTGTGGCCGTGACGGGGTGGTTGGTTCCTAGTCCCAGGTGGTGTGTACACATGTGTTCCGCGATGTTGGGATTTGGCCTGTGTGTCATATGTGGATGCAATGGTGGATGTGTAGTGTACACGCGCTGGTGGGGGTTGTCCGCTTTTTCCGCCCTTGCACTGTGTGCGCTGTTTGCGTGCACTTGTTGTGTGTGTGCCTACCTGCGTCTCCGCGGTACGTTGCGTCCTTGGTGGTGCATCAGCAGAAGCATGGGAAGGGCCTGCAGTGCTGGATTCATGCCCGGGTGCCGCTTCTTCGTTGTCCGTGCTCTGCGTCCGTGTTACCGCCTCTCTTTCACGTGCGGTGTCTCTTAGCCGTGGGAGCCGTTTGTTTGCGGCATCGTAATTTATGCGCCGGGCGGGACGTGTTTCGTCGGACGGTGTGTGTCAGTTGGGCTGCGCCGCTACGTGTACGGGCGCACTTTGATGGCGGACGGTGTTGCTGGCTTGCCGGCGGTGTTTGGCCTACTTTTCGCATCGTAATTGGGCGGGCGTGTGGACTGCTGTGTGCTGGCGGTAACTGGTGGTTTTTGCATCCGCCAGCACGGCGGTTGTGCTTCCGCCCGCCATCGTAATGGGCCCCTTAATTATCAAAAAGTAATTATTAATATTTATTTATTAGTATTTATAAATAATGTATTATTAATTAATTATTAATTGGTTATTAATTAATATTAATTAATTAATAGATAATTGTATTAATTGTGTTATTTTTTTAGGAGTGGGTTGTGGGTTTATAGGGGAATAGGGTGGGGAGTAATTTAATTATAATAAAGTAATTATTAATATTTATTTATTAGTATTTATAATTAATTTATTATAAATTAATTAAAAAATTGGTTATTAATTTTAATTAATTGATAATTATATTAATTGTTTTTTTAGGAGTGGGTTGTGGGTTTAGAGGGGAATAGGGTGGGAAGTAATTTATTTATAATAAAGTAATTATTAATATTTATTTTTTAGTATTTATAATTAATTTATTATTAATTAATTATTAATTGGATATTTCATTTTAATAATTATTTAATTGATAAGTATGTTAATTTTAACCCTCTGCTATCCAACACTTTCCCTACTGTTGCACTCTCTGGAGTGGGAATAGTAATTTTTACCCCTACGCTATCCAACACTTTCCCTACTGTTGCACTCTTTGGAGTGTAAAAAGTAATTTTTACCCCTACGCTATCCAACACTTTCCCTACTGTTGCACTCACTGGAGTGGGTATAGTAATTTTTACCCCTTTGCTATCCAACACTTTCCTAACTGTTGCACTGTCTGGAGTGGGAATAGTAATTTTTACCCCTCCGCTATCCAGCACTTTCCCTTCTGTTGCACTCACTGGAGTGGGAATAGTAATTTTTACCCCTACGCTATCCAACACTTTCCCTACTGTTGCACTCTCTGGAGTGGGAATAGTAATTTGTACATCTCCGCTATCCAATACTTTCCTACTGTTGCACTCACTGGAGTGGGAATAGTAATTTTTACCCCTCCGCTATCCAAAACTTTCCCTACTGTTGCACTCACTGGAGTGGGAATAGTAGTTTTTACCCCTACGCTATCCAACACTTTCCCTACTGTTGCACTGTCTGGAGTGGGAATAGTATTTTTTACCCCTCCGCTATCCAACACTTTCCCTACTGTTGCACTCTCTGGAGTGGGAATAGTAATTTTTACCCCTACGCTATCCAACACTTTCCCTACTGTTGCACTCTCTGGAGTGGGAATAGTAATTTTTACCCTCACGCTATCCAACACTTTCCCTACTGTTGCACTGTCTGGAGTGGGAATAGTAATTTTATCCCCTCCGCTATCCAATATTTTCTCTACTGTTTTAGTTAATGTAGTGTAAAATGTATTTTAAAAAGATTAAAAATATTGTAATATTTTAATTTGTTATATATATTTTTTATTTTTTGTTTATATTATTGGTGTATGTGTATATATATGTATTTCTAATTTTTAATATGTTTTTTAACAATTTATAAGTTATTAAAATAATTATTTAGAAATATTATTAAGTAAGTATATATATTATATTTTATACATATATATGTTTAATTGATATTTACATTATATGTATACCTTATAATTTTAAACATTTTTTAATAATTTTAACTATGGTTTTTTTAATTATATGTATTATTTACTTTATTTTACATTACTTTCTATACATTAAAAAAAACGATATTTTTAACAGCGATATTTTTAACAACAATATTTTTTTATCGATATTTTTGTACTTACCATTATGTAGATAGGAATTCGATATTCTGGACATCGATATTCTTGTGTCGATATTGTTGTAGCTCGATATTCTGACTGTCGATATTCTGTCAGTGATCCGTCCTAATTAAAGGCAGTGCATGACAGGTTTTGAAGATCACAAAAAGGAGGATATATAACAGATTTTAGTTTCAGTATAAATCATTTGTTGGTGGTACCATACTGATTTTAGGAATTGTGGTGTGTTATAAGGTGATTTTACCTAGTTGAAACATGATGATCCTCTGCTGGGATTAGATTAACCATGTCTGAGATAAAACGGTTTTAATTTGTAATAGTTTCATAGAGGTTTCATAGATGCTCCAGAAGTTCAAATAAGAGCACATTTTCTATAAATTCACACTACCTTTTTCAGACATATGAGAATAAAGTCTCACTTGCAGACTGAAACGTACTTACAACACTGGCAGCAATCTTTCAATTAGTTCCCCAGTGTTCTACTGCAGATTTCCACAGTGTTCTAATGAACGACTAGAGTGCTAACATTCTGCATTTATGACAGAAATGTGGCACATCTGAAACCATCTTGTTGGATTCAAAGCTATAAAATGAATAGCATTTGCTTCAGAAAAATACAAAATTGGTAGGGTTGTTTTGCTATAGGAATTATGGTTAGTGATCTAGTAGGCTAAAATGAGGACACATTTTCTATGAGTTTTCAAATATATTTCTCATCAGTGTCAGTAAAACATTGTAACATGCAGAGTGTTCTTTTGCAGCTTCCCACAGTACTTTAGTAAGCAACTAGAGCGCTAACATTTGTATTTATGACAGAAGTGTGGCACACCTGAAGCCATCTTGATGGATTCAAAGCTGTAAAGCATTCCATTTAGAAATACACAAAATAAGGGTGTTCTCTTTTGTCATAAAAATTATGGTTAGTGTTCTACAGTGCTAAAATGAGGCCAAGCAGGGGGCAGGGGCTGCAGCAGAACAACAGGACATGCAGGGCAGGATGGAGGGTGCAGCGACATACACACAGACAGCAGAGGGAAAGGGGTAGGGAGCAGGGGCAGCAAGATGACCATGGAGGAGAGACCAACATGGGCAATTGCAGCACAACAGACCATGGAGGGTAGGAGGCAGGGGCATGCACATGGAGAATGGAGGGCAGGGGGCATGGGCTGGAGCAGCAAGCTGACCACGAAGAGTAAGTGAGAAGGGGTAGAGGCACACAGACGGTAATCAGAGGGTAGGCGAGAGAAGGTCAGGGAGACCACGCTGACCATGGAGAACAGGCTGGCATGATCAGGGGTAGTACAACAGACCATGTAGGGCAATGCACAGGGAAAACAGAAGGCAAGATATAGGGGTGAGGGCTTTGTGCAGAAAGCTGACCTTGGAGGGACAGCCAGCATAGGCAGGGATGCAAGCTGATAACTAAGAGCAGTTGGAAGGGAGCAGGGGCACACAGATGGAGAATAGGGGCAGACAAGAGGCATGCAGGGGTGGCAAGTTGACCATAGAGGGCAGGAGGGAGAAGGCAGGGTCACGCAGATGGAGAATGGAGAGTAGGTTGGAGGGGAGCCGAAACAGGGACAGCAAGTTGACCACCGAAGACAGACTACTTGGGTTGGCCACTCATGGGGGTTGCCTGGACCAATACTCTGCTGTGCATGGCCAAAGCCCATGCACCGTTGGGGTGTCGGCTAAGTATCATCAGAAAACCCCAGAAATTCACAGAAAAAAACAAAAGTAAAAGAGACATTATAGTTAGGTGTGGTGAAATTGATGTTCTATTACAGTAAAACCCTGAGAAATTCACTGAAAAAACACAAAGGGTAAATTGGCGTTATAGTTAGTTGTTGAAATGGGTTAAAACTAATATGTATACACCTAAAACAACACTGAAATTTACCACTTATAGTTTAGTGAACTAACTATAACTTGCACCTCCACCATGCACTGCTTATGACCTCGCTTATTATACCACTCATAATGTGAAATTACAACATTGATTACATCACTGATGACATCTCAAATTACATAGTTCATGACATCCTTGACAACATCATCCAATGAATGTGAAGTTTTCTATATGCTTTTCATACTGGAAGGCTTTCAGCAAGGTACCTCCAATTTTCTATAACCTCCATGGTGCTAAACTGTGTAACCTTTTGCAACATGCAGAACATGAAGCATATCTGTGAAATCACCCAGATTAAGTAGACATTATGCTTTTTTTACTGGTATTCAGGTGCGTAACAAAAGTAGATTTTCTGTAGCTATAAGGTAATCAGCAATTTATGTCAGAGTAAATTTATATGTGTAAATTACTCACTAGTGTAAGTTGCCTTTGTGAATTGCCCCAGTAATGTCTCTGTAGACACTAATGGAATCAGCATTTATTAATCCTTGAAAACCATTCAAAAGAGTGTTTGATGATTATTTACCCTAATTAGATGTACCTGTTAAATATTGCAATATGAATTTTAATTCAACTGCTTCACAGCTAAGCATTAAGCCACTGCTAAGTCTTGCTCAATCAGTTCCTATGCACAACCCTTTGTAGTTTGTTAAAATAGCTCTCATATATTAATACAATTAACAAAATGGCTCACACCATTAGGACAGTACTTAGAGCCATATTGTGAATTGAATGGTTTGCGAGTCACCCATACATTATACAATCTGTAACAAGGTATAATGTCTCAGAATTTTCACTGAACTTCTGGAAATATATATCTGCACATTATAAATCTGCAATTTATATAGAAATTGTCGAAAACACTACATGACAACTGTTTAACATCAGCATGGGCACAGACATCCACAGGTGAATAGTGTAAGGATAAGCTTTAATTTTCATCACATATTGTGGCAAAAGGACTTTGATTTAAGCCACAACCTGTTTGGCGAGGGTGTGAGTTAAAGTTACTTCAGTTAACTATAACTGGTGAATTTCAGTGTGTTTTTAGTTTAAAATGTTATGTTTAAACCGACCTTTTCACCTACCTGTAACCTTACTCTAAGCTTTTGTTGCCTTCAGTGAATTTCTGTGCTTTTATCAAAGTAAAGTGAGACGTTATTACCATATCCAACTGTAACATCACTTCAACCTTTGTTTTTTTCATTGAATTTCTGAGGTTTTTTTAAACTTAAAGTAGCAATATAAAGAGGTGACATTTTAAGTAAGGCAGACCTACCTGCTTTGTTAAAGGGTCAGAATTCCAAAATATTAAGGGCTGGCCTATTGGCTTAAGCAGGGGGACAGCACATCAACCTAGACAAAGCAGACCTATTGGCTTTGCCAAAAAATCACCACAATAATTGTTCAATAACCATAGTTCAAATTGTTCCTTATTAACACCCAGATGGCAAAGCATAATAATAATTGTCACAAAAATATTTAAAATAAAGCATTTTATTCCAAACAATCATAAATGTGTATTTGAGTCTTTCTTTGACACTCTTCATGCCACAAAATGCAGCCATAGTAACAACCACAAGGAGTCCCTGCACTCCACCTGAAAAGCATAGAGCACCAGCTTAGAGTACTTTAATAATGATGGTGAGTTCACCTGGGGTCACCCAGGAGAATTACAGTGTTTTTAAAAAAACAATTCCTGTGAGCTGCTGGGCTCCCTGCAGCCCCCCCACAACAGGTATATTAATGGTTGGCGGTGCCTCTTCTCTGGGCACCACAAGAACTTAAATATTTAAATATAAAGCCCACTTATGGCTCCAGGAAAAGCACAGTGAATATATAATGAAGCGACAAGGCCATGACAATTTTTCTTTTTTTTATTATATTGGGGCTGCCCTGGTCCCACCCGGGGCACACACCCAGCTTTTTTCCTAACAGCAGCATAGATAACCCCCTCCCACGCTGTAAGTTTAGCACTCTTTTTTATTGCGTTTGGGCGTCCCAGCAGCTTCCTCCTCCATGCAGGCAGGCTACTGTGGTGTGCGTCCCGCTACCCCAGTCATGGAGAGTGAGCAGGCACACAGGAATGTACGGGGTGAGTGACAGCCCCCTCCTTCTAGCCCTTCAAGGTTCTAGGGATGGGGTTCCAGGAGTCCTTGCTACAGACACTGGTCCCTGGGGAAATGGCTTTCACTACCATGGGGAGGATACCCTGCATTTGGTTCCTACCTCAAATACAATTAAAACACCTTAATGTGCCAAAACCCCGAGTCCTGGTCCACCCTGAGGAATAAAAATTGAAAAGGACAAGAGCACCTTTAAAAAAAAATATGTTACTGCGGTACCGCAACACCATGAAAATAATTATTTTTTGATTTTGGCCCCAGGGGCATCCCTTTGGGACCACCCCACAAGGCCTAGGGAGGTCAGGGTATAACTACTCTGCTCCTTTATATATTTTTTTTTATTTTTTTCAGGACACAAGGAACTAAATCTCCAAGTCCTAAAATGGCTACCAACATCTTTATTGATGTGAGGCAGTCAAACAGAGCTTATCATATGATCTGCCAGCCTCGTGGTGCTCCCATGTCTCTAGATAGCTATTGTTTTGAACCTTAACTTCTCAAAAACTGCTGAAAGGATTTACACCAAATCAAAAAAAGCACGCTTTCTGGGTAAAGATCTAGCTTTCTGCCACATTTTGTGTAGTTCTGTTCATCTAACTGTGTCTAAAGTAACAATTGGAAATTACATTGGGAAAATGCACTACCCCTTTTTCTTGGCCTTCACTTTAAGGATCATCCCAAAACTTTCCAGGAAGGCGCTGAGGTGGCTAAACATTGTTTTTTGGAACGTTTTGTGAAGATTAATTAAACAGCGCCAAAGTTATTAGCAAACCAAAAAGTCAATTTCCTATATAGAATTGCAATATAGAAATAACTTAATTCATTTAACATGATTTTGTATAGGGTGTTAGTTTAAAAGATGGCCTCCATTAGTTTCTATGGCAGTATGTTGCAATCCCAGTGGTTGGCCATTTGTGGTGTTTGAATTACTTCAAGCCTGGGCTTGAGTATATTTAAGCATTTTTGACAGCTATTACAGCTAGAGTAACTTTAGAAGTGTATTTTGTGAAGTGCAATGGTCTTACTCTTGTGTGTGGGGGTGGTTTGTATTAACATATCCCGCCCAAACTACTGTTTAATTTTTCCTTTCACCATCCATTTTGAGAAATTATTCCTCATTTTCCCACCACTCTCTCTGGTCCCACCTACTTTTACTACCAAATAATATACTTACATGTGCGGTGATCTCAGGCACCGGGGCAGAGATCCCTCCATAGAGAAGATAGTAGAGAAGGTGGTGGAGAGCTCCACCCATAGGCTTGTCAACTGCATTTTGTAGTAAGTAGTACTACTGGAGTACTACTTTACATACTACAAACTGCAGTATGTGAATCAGGCCCAATGTCTTCAGCTCTCCGAGAGGGTAGCAGGAATAGAACACTGGCAGCATCTAATGCTGTGGGAAAAGCTATGACTGCTTAATCACACAAATAATGAAACAAGAACACCAAATACAATTATCAAAGTTCTTTATACTCACCTTAAACACCTCTAACCCATAATATTGTAATATCAATTATGAAATAGTTAAACCTCTTAGACCTACCAACATTTAATATGACAGCTGAAATCATGCAGCTTTACTCTCATCAATGCCATTGTCTCTATGAAAACTGCACTGTCAAAGCAAATGAGTCTGAGTGTAATGTGCTGTTAATTGTGCTGTGCCAATGTCAATGGGATATTAGGGTTCAATGGCACACCTTGTTTTAATATACATTACAACGAAAGGTGCACACTGAGAGCCTCACCTTATTCAGAACCTGCTGTGACATTTCTTATCTTGTTTAGCTGTAGATGGTTTCAGGTGGAATTTCTTTGTAGCATCAGAAGATTCCATTACAGTTGTTGTTGAGACTGTAATTAAATCACTTCTGAAAGGAATACTATTCTGCACCACAACAGGGTCATAATTGGAAAAACGAGAGAAGGGGCAGGGTCACAGGCTAGAGGATTATAGAGAAGGGAAGAACCCTTTTTTTTTTTTTTCTTGTCCTCATATCACCATGGCTACAGCACTCTGAGCCTTTTGTAAACACCCTCGGTCCGTCTGTGGTGCATTGCAGTTTCACCCCCTTAACATCCACGGCACTGGTCTTTTTACTGGGGGCAAAAACCCCGCCCCCAAGTCCATGGCCTGGTGTAATCATAGGACCATATATCGATGTTTCCAACCGCCCAAGGGATTATCCTGGGCCCTGACCTGACCACTTAAGAAATTCCCCCCAAATTTCTCCTGACCGCCGTGGGTTGCATTTGATATCTAAATTGCATGTCCACTTGACTACACTTAACCATCCAGTGTGGTGTGGGGGAAGAGAATCTAACCAACGTTTACAGATCTCCCGCCTGGCCAAGAGCAACAGATAGAATACTAAGCCCCTTTGCTTACTGTTTAAGGAGTGTTGTGTGACACTATCCACCCCCAAAAACACCAGGGTTTCCGTCAAAACTACATGTTCTTCTAAAATAGCCCTCATAGTGGCTTCCACAGTCTTCCAGAATTCTTTTATCATTGGGCATGTGAAGAAAACATGAACATCATTGGCACTTAGATGATTACATCTCTTGCATCTGGGGACCGGCTGTGACACAAACGTGGCCAATCTTTGCGGAGTCCAATACAACCTATGGATGACAAAGAAATGATGATGTTTAAAGTTGGCAGGTATTACTGTAGCATATAGTAATTTCAATGAATCTGTCCAAAGAGATTGTATGTTTCCTTCCTGAAGTGAATCCACCCAGATCTCAAAGGGAGCCTTCAATTTCTCTTCCTCTGCCTCCAGAAATTGCCCATACCACTTTGCCACTTCTTTAACTTTCGGGCTGACTTCCTGGAGTGAAGCCTCGAAATCCCATGGACCCCCTACTTCCTGTAAAATAGTTGAATACCCAGAAGTAAGCTGCAAATACTTAAACCTGGAAAGTCTGTTGCCCGTCCTATAATTCAATACCTCCCAGGGTGTCACGCCTCCTGTTGATATCAAATCTCCCCATTTAGTTATCCCTGCCTGCTTTAAGGGCAGACTTAGAGCATCTTTCAGGCATTACGGCGTCCCCGGGGATTCCCAGATTGGGGCAAATTCTGAAAAATAACCAATCTTTAGAAACCTCCTTACTGCAAGCCAAAGGCTCAATGCGGATTTTAAAACCTTTAGCCTTACTTTTTAAAGAATTTTTGGGCTCCGAATTTATATAAGAAGGCTACTGGGCCCAACTCTTTGGTCATTTCCCCCAATATTAAACCCCAGGTGGAACAAATGGGCTCCCCCACCAACATACGAATATTTTTAAATTGAAAGGCCATGCAATAGAGCCCCCCCTTCTTAAGGCTACTTCTTAGTTTTTTTCAAGAGAGGCGAACCCCCCGGGAAGCCCAGATAAAACTAGATATTTTCCCCTGTATTTTGTTGATTTCATCCTTGGGGAAGTTGAGTGGAATACAGTTGAAGAGGTATGTTAGCTTCGGCAGAACGGACACTTTTACTAAGTTAACCCTCCCGTAAATGGTCAAAGGTAGGTTCTTCCACCTGGCTAATAACCTATCCGCCTCCTTTACCACCCTCTTCAGATTACGTGTAGGAATCTCATCAATTTTATCTACTATGACTATCCCAAGATATTTCATCTCTGTGCACATACTACCACCCCACTCCTCTATATTCCAACACATTACTTCTGTCTTTGATAGATTCACTAAATACCCAGAGAATGCCCCATACTCTTTTGTCAGTTGTTCCACCCTGGTTAATGTTTGAGCCGGGTCAGAGGTGTAAATTATCAAGTCGTCGGCATACAAGGCAATTTTACTGCGTGAAGGGAGCTAATGTATGGGGATAATCTGATCATCATTTCTTAATATGTGCGCCAGGGGTTCGATATATATATGTCAAAAAGGAGGGGGGACAGGGGACAGCCCTGCCTCGACCCTCTGTGAATATTAAAACTCTTTGTCAGGGAGCCATATAGGAGGAGTTTAGCCGTAGGGGCACTCATATAATTTTCGAATTGCCCTGACAAAATCGGTACTAAAGTCCATTGTGCCTAAAGCTGCCCAAAGGAATGCCCAACTGACACGATCGAAAGCCTTGGCGGCGTCTATAGTGATCACCGCCAACGGAATCGATCGAGCGACTGCTAGGTCTATAGTTCCGATTAATGACAATGTAAGTTCTTGTATTTGTCTCTTCGGGACAAAGCCTATCTGATCGATATGTATCAGTTGGGGGGCCACCTTTGCCAATCTCCCTGCCAAAATACCCATATAAATTTTATGGTCTACATTCAGCAGGGAGATTGGCCGATATGAATCAGCCTTCCTCGGGTCCTTAGCCGGTTTTAAGATCAAGGTAATTATGGCCTGTCTCCAAGAATTCGGGATCGGCACTTCCCCCTTATAAACTGAATTAAAGAGTGACTTCATTTCCGGCACTATCTCATCGGCTATTAGCTTGTAAACCTCGGCCGGTAAAGAGTCTGGGCCTGCCGCCTTTCCGTTCTTCATATGCTGGAGCTGCTCTCTTATTTCCCCCTCTGTAATAGGGGCATCTACACTGTTCCTACCCTCTATCGTTAGAGCTGGGAGGCCTATGTTATTTAACCAACACTTTAAGGTCTCCTCATCTGGCCTCTCTTCTTCCGCATATAGATCCGAGAAGAGTGAAACCAGACTGGCCTGTATTTCCTCATCCTTGTTCGTAATGTCACCTTCGGGGTTGATGACCAACTCCCCAATATGGTTTCGCACCCTCTCGGCCCTCGACTTCCAAGCTAACAGTGCTCCAGCTTTTTCACCCAATTCAAAATGTTGCATACGTCCCGAAGCCCACCTTTCTCTACATTTTGTCTCTAACTTAATCTTATAATTTATTCTGGCTTCCTCAAGCTGTTTCAAGACCTCCTCCCTGTTTTGTATATTTTGTGTCTCTTGCTGCGTCATGACTTCTAATATCCCAATTTCCCCCTCCAATTTCCTTAACCCAGCCCTATCCACCTTGTTCCTGTACGAGACCTGACTTTGTAAGATTCCTCGTGCATAAGCCTTAAAAGTATCCCAAATGACTCCAATTGGAGCCAAATGGGCATTGTCCTGGAAGAACTCTAGGGTTGTTTTTTTCAAGAGGACGGAGACATCAGGATCTAATAAGATAGATCTTTTCAACGTCCATCTCGCATTATGCCTTACACTGATTCCCTTTAATGTAAAGCTGACCATTGCGTGATCAGAAATATGTCCTGGTGATATATGGACCTCTTTTAATTTCCCAGCCCACACTCTATCCACTAGCAAATAGTCCAGTCTTGAAAAATGACGGTACTTTTTGGTATGGAAGGTTTAGCCTTGCTTGTCCTGCATTAAAAATCTCCAAGTGTCGACCAGTCCCATTTCATGTATCATATGCTTGAGGGCCTGTCTAGTCTTTGGCGCTTGGGCTTGGGTTCCCCTTCTAATAGTAGACCTGTCCAGTATTGGATCTAAAAGAGTATTGAAGTCACCCCCTATTATTATAGGTGTGGTTACCCCGCCTAATGTCAATTGCAAATCCACAGGGAAGAACAAATATAAAACTCTAGGTGGAAAGGGAACGAGCCACAGGCAGGAAAAATAGATCTACAGTCTTGGGCAGGAGTTAGTTCAGGACAGAACAAGAGGAATTGAGTAGTGAACACTACAGAAAACCTTTAACAGCCACAAGGGGAAGAGACAGAGCTATGACTGTGGTACATTAGTGGAAGAGAATAAGAGGTACACAAAGGAAAAGTGGGGGATAAGGCAAAATTGCCCTTTGCAAGCAGAGCCAGCAGAAGAGCGGTAACAGAAGAAGTAACAAAGCTAGAGCACTAGTGTTAAAAATGGGGGTCTCTAGTTGGCAGAGGTATGCACTTTGTCCAAGGAGGTACCCTTCCTTCTAGTCAGGGTAAGGGGATTAAAACAACCCCTGCTCATCCCATTGGTAGCTTGGTACGAGCGGTCAGGCTTATCTCAGAGGCAATGTGTAAGCATTTGCGCATAACACACAGTAATACAGTGAAAACACTACAAAGGGACACCCCACCAGTTTTAGAAAAATAGCCAATATTTATCTGTGTAAAACAAGACCAAAATGATAAAAAATCCAACATACAGTAATCAAAATACGAAGATTGCAAAAATAGACTTAATAAATAATTCCTTGAAGCCAATAGCTCCGTCCGGCGTCGTGAACAAACAAATGCAACACTTCAGGCCGGCCACGGTGTCGCGGGTCAGCTACAGTGTCGGGAAGACCCGCAATCAGTACCTTGAAAATGCAGGGCGTCGTGGACTTTGCAATGAGTTCCGAAGAGGCAATGTCGGTAGGTGTCGGTCACGGAGGTCGCTGCATGAGTGTTGAAGTTAGAAGCGCTGGCAGGCGTTGGGGTTGCAGTGTGAAGTGGAGTGGTGCGGAGTGCCCTTAGGTCGCGGTGCAGGCAGCGACTCGGTGACGGCATTCAGCAGCGTTGGTGAGACCAGGGCTGTGGTGCGAAGTGGTGCGGTGCTTGTCGCTGTGCTGGCAGGTCACGGTACGAGCAGCAATGTTGCTGTTGAAGGGCTGTCGTCGGTAGACGATCCGGAGTCGATGGTGCCAGCATCGTGGACCAAGGCTTTGGTGTGGGACAGGGCAGTGCGTCATGTAACTTACGAGTTGTGCCCCCACGCCATGGTGCAGGCAGCGGCATCGATGTCGGCGTGGAGCGTCGTCGTCGGGGATACCAGGGTGGTGATGTGAAGTGAGGCGGTGCAAAATACGGTGCCCTCAGGTCACGGTGCAAGCAGCGGCTCAGTGGCGGCATTGGGCGTTGTAGTCGGTGAGACCAGGGTTGTGGTGCGAAGTGGGGCGGTGCTCTCTGCGGTGCCAACAGGTCACGGAGCCGGCAGCGGCGTTGGGTTGCTTTTTCTTCTGTTGCAGTACAAAACATACAGTTCCCAGCGCTGGTAGCAGATGATCTTGAAGTCTTTGCTGTTCCTGAGACTTCTTGAACAGGAGGAAAGCTCTACCTCAAGCCCTTGGAGAAACTCAGGAAAATAAGTTGCAGAAAGTACAGTCCAGTCCTTTCACTGCCCACGACAGAAGCAGCCACTGCAGGCCAACCCAGAAAAGCACACAGCAAAGTGGTAGTTCCCCCTGACTGCTTCTCCAGCTCTTCCTCTTGGCAGGTTCCTTAGTCCAAAAGAAATCTAATGTTCTGGGGGTTAGGGCCCCGATATTTATACTACTTTTCCCCTTGAAGTTTTAGGCAGAAAGTCTCTGAGTTCAGTAAAAACCAGTTCTGTCCTCATTAGTCCAGCTTCACTACAGGAGGTAGAGACAGCATTATAAAGAGCAGACACAGCCTACTCAGGTGCTAGTGAGAACTCCTCCTGCCACTCTAAATGCAGAAAGGTCTACTGAGCCTGGCTATGAGTCACCCAGGAAAGGCAGGACACACCTCAACCCCCCCTTGTCTAGAGTGAATGCACATCCCTAGCTCCTTCCACTCCAAAACCAGATGGTGAATACAAAAACTGACAGAGGCACATAGGATGGTTAAGTAAGAAAATGCCCACCTTCTAAAAGGTAACTTGTAAGAGGTAAGGTAACTTGTAAGAGGTTACAAGGCAGCCCAATGTTAACCTATGGGACAGACAGCCTTATAATAGTGAAAAATGAAATGCACAGTATTTCACTATCAGGACATGTAAAACACCCTACAACATGTCCTACCTTTCACATACACTGCACCCTGCCCACAGGGCTACCTTGGGCCTACCTTAGGGATGACTTCCAGGTACAAAACAGGGAAGGTTAGGGCCTGGCAAGTGGGTGACCTTGCCAGGTCGATATGGCCGTAAATCTGCGCGCAAACACTGCAGTGACCTTTGAAAGACTATTTGTGTGGGTGGCACAATCAGTGCTGCAGGCCCACAGTAGCATTTGATTTATAGACCCTGGGCATACACAGTGGACTGTACTAGGGAATTACTAGTAAATCAAATATACCAAACACGGAAAGCCAATCATAACACAATTTACAGTAGGAGCACTTGCACTTTATCACTGAATAGCAGTGAAAAAGTGTGCGGAGACACTAAACCAGCAAAAACGAAGTCAGTCTTACCATCAAAAACAGGAGGTCATTTTTGTTTGTTATAATGTGTTTGGGGGAGGTGTGTGGAACATTGGGGTAGAATGTTGAGAGTGGAGGTTGATGAGGGATGTTGGTGTGGGAGGTGAATGTTGGGATCGTCAGTTGCCTGGAGTACCAGTTGGGAGAACAGGCTCCCTGCGTTGTACTACTTATTGCTTGTATGTTACAATAAACCTTTCATTGGACGTACTTACCTCTGTTTTGCCTGGATCCTTCTAAACACTCATCTTTATCCTTTAACCTAATGTATCTCACTATCTCACCCATCTCTATCACTCATCTCTAGCCCTACCTCTCTTCTACATCTACTTGACCACCTTTGTTGTATTCTCCTTTATCTCTCTGCCCTTCTGCTGTTTCCAGTTCTCTCGTTTTTTCTTATTCAGTAGAGCCGGAGGTCACTCTCTAGCCAGAGAAGGGTGCACCTAGAGGAGAGGAGGAGCAAAACAGGGGAGGAGAATTGAGGAGATAATTATCAGATTTCACCCGACAGAATGATGAATCTCCCTGGACCAGAGCTTCCGTTTTCACTTCTGATGCAAGAACAGCAGTTGAAAAGGAGGATTTGTTTGTGATCGTAAATACCCATAAAGCAAAGGTACAATTTCAAGCATTATGTGGATATTTTGTATTTTAATGGTAGTCATTAGTTGAACAGTCACCACCGCACCTTTATGGTGTCTTTCTTAAAAATGGAGGAACAGACTGCTGCTTTTTTAAAACAAAAGGATCTGCAAGTGCAAAAAGCAATGGATTTATCAAGGCGTGTCAAACTTTCTTATTGTGCTATTTGGCTGGCAGACTCCGGGCAGTTTGGGCTTTCAGCTCTTTTTGCATGGGCACATCTTTGAAAGTTCAATATATAATTCAATGTTGTCCGGCATCATGACGACTTGAATTAGTTGAAAATGATTACTACATTCAAAGTTGTTCTGAGCTAAGGTCCCAAACTATGTCTTACCCAGGATCCCAAAAGTCCTTAAGATGGCATTGAGTGCCATCATTTGCAAATAAGGGAATACTTTTCAGCTGTACCATTCGATATTACAGACACAGATGCAGTGGCAAAGAATCTGTCAGGAGGCACACTGACTCTGCACTATATAAAGATGAGCACAATCAATGTGCCTTCTGAAGGCGCCCATTTTGAGGGGGTACTTGGGTCCCAGTGATACCTCAGGCATCTTCCTTCAGGCAGGTGCAGTCACTTACTCTCCCTTTAGTAACGCAAGTCTGTCTGCGACCTACAGTAAAAAGTAGACCGGCAGCTTCAAACAGCCGGTCTGCTTTACACTAATGTGCTGTTAAGAGTACATGCACTAGTTCCCGTCTGCACTCTGACCAGAACCGCTCTGTCCCGGTCAGTCTATGCTTGGCACTCCCAATTAAAGGTGTGTCATAGCATAGACTGGGATGTGTACTCTATGCATATTATGTCCCCTGGAAGTTATAAAACAATGAATAAACATCTGGCCAACCAGATAAACAACAAAACGTTTTGAAAGAGTGTGCACTTTGTGCTTTGCTGCTCAACATCGCCTTATATTTTAATAAGTCTTGTGTGCAGCAGGGCACATGATGGGCCCGATTCACAGAACTAACTTACTACAAAATCCTAAACTTACTACCATTTTGGTATTCACAGAAGGCACTTACTCATTTTGGTATTCACAGAAGGTACTTACTCATTTTGGTATTCACAGAAGGCACTTACTCATTTTGGTATTCACAGAATGCACTTACTCATACTAACTTTATGTCCGCACTCGGGCCGGAGATTCCGGCCCGGTGGTGGGAGATTCCGGCCCGGAGGTGGAGATTCCGGCCCGGAGGTGGAGATTCCGGCCCGATGGTGGAGATTCCGGCCCGGTTGTGGAGATTTCGGCCGGTACGGAATCTCCGCCACCTGCCGGAATCTCCACCACCGGCCGGAATCTCCACCTCCGGGCCGGAATCTCCACCTCCGGGCCGGAATCTCCAGCCCGAGTGCGGACATAAAGTTAGTATGAGTAAGTGCATTCTGTGAATACCAACATGAGTAAGTGCATTCTGTGAATACCAAAATGAGTAAGTGCCTTCTGTGAATACCAAAATGAGTAAGTACCTTCTGTGAATACCAAAATGAGTAAGTGCCTTCTGTGAATATCAAAATGGTAGTAAGTTTAGGATTTTGTAGTAAGTTAGTTCTGTGAATCGGGCCCAGCGTTTTGCTGGCTCACCTTCCTCACATATCCACCGGGGTAAAGGTCATTCAGGAAAGTGCCACAATCAATTGCTTACACTCCATTCACCCCCAAAAGAAATAAACAACACCTAGACTAAATAATATATTAATACTTGAAGCTAAAAAGAGACTGCTTCCAGGATACCCATGCATGAGTTAGTTAGCAATCTATGATAACCAGGATGATGAAAAATGTTGTGCGTCCAGTTATGCATCTGTGGGCACACTAGACCAATTAATTGAGCTACACCTGTCTGATAATCCCTCTTTCAGGTGGCACAGTGGTTACATGAAAATTTGCCTTTGACACAAATATTCTCCTGTTCCTGGTAGGTAAAATGAAATTTTCCTTAATAGCCAATTGCTCTGATTAGGTCAAGATATGTGTGTCACCCACTGTTAGATGTATTTCTGATAGGCAATGGTCAATTAAAATAAATACATTTGCTATTTTTTCTCTATCTGTCACCAGAGGACAGGGTTTATTAATCGCGATTCATTATGAATTCATATTGAAATGAGATGCTACTGTTGTGTCCAGTTTAGCAGCAGTCAGCACCCCAAACCTACTGAAAACATGTATGTTTGATATCCTCACTCTAAGGAGTCCCAGGACAATCAACGCTAGTGACCATCTTCCCATTATCATGTGTCTGTGGGGATCAATCTAATTTTATGTCAATGCATTTCAGAGAAACTCCTTTCTAAATATTTTCCAATTAAATTCATTTCAGTGACAGGGCTAGCTTATCCTATATCCTAATTGGAAATCTGCATTTCACTGAAAAATACTACTGATTCTCAATGGTACTGCAAACCTTTCTGTTATATTTTTCTAAAATGTTTTCTTAATAATTTACTGAAAGCTTTCCCTTACTCCTAACCTGCCAAAAGAAGGGCAAGTATGTAGAGTGCACTGCATAAATGTTCATACTCACTGGATCACTCCCTCACTCATTCACTTACTGACTGACTCACTCACTCACTCACACACTCACTCACTCAATCACTCACTCTTTAATCCAACCCTTACTAAAGCCTTTGTTTCTGACCCAAATTCTAACTCTGACCTAAGCATTACTCACCCAGCACTTGTTTCTAATCCTACCCTTGACAGTATTCTTAACCTAAAGCAAGCATTACAAAAACCTTGCTGCTAACCCTTGTTCAAATGTTATGCTTAAACCTTACTCTAACACCTACCCTGATGTTGTTGTACCTCCAATCCCAACCTTAAACCTAAAGATAAACATCAGTCCTGCATAACTTACATATAACTCTGGTCATATCACTTAACCCTATTGCTACATTAAACTGACCTTAACCCAAGCCCTAATCTTTAGTCATTTCCTTATCCTGACACTAATCCTGACCCTAATTGCCACTCTGATCCTAAATAAACCCTAACAATGATCTCAGCTCTAGCCTACACATGTACTATAACTAAGACAAATCTAAATCGGACCCAAACCCTTACTGCTAAGTCTAATGTTATCCGTGACCATTGTTATGACCTTACCTTAAAAATTATCCTCATTCTAGGTATATCTTTAGCCATTATGTTTTACCAAAATGTATTACTGAATATTACAGTGACTCGGCATTAATCTTGAACTTATCCCTCTCCTTCTTATCCTAATGTTGATAATACTTATTTCTCTGATTTGTAGTTCCATGACTTTGTTAAACAAAGAAAAGCGTATTTATTTACCTTTTTTTTCATTTTCATCTGAGACAAATTGACAGGATACTGTTTGACGGAGCTAGGATACATTATCATGAAAAAAAAACTAACAGGCTCTACAAGCTGTTTCGGACAGTCAGTTAAGCAGAGGGAGGTTTGCCACCCAACAATAGATTTCTTGAAATGTGTAAAAATAGAAAATATACTATTTGTCTATGTATCCCTATGCTCCAGATGTAATATATGACATGAAATACAGTACTCCATAACAAGTGAAGCTTGCATATAGTCGCGATGTGTGCAAAGAGTGCACCCAGGCAAGTATAGATAACTACCTCTATAATAACCTATGCTTCTTTGGTATTTCCATGCTCAAGTTTATATTCATAATATTGTTAATGTTATGGTATCAATAGTTTCCAGCCTAAAACAAATAATAGTATTAAGCTACTTTGTTAAAAACAAATGATTACAATTCTCACAGTTGTTGATAGGAAATGCACCAATAAACAACCCTGCATGTGCAAAAAAGCAAATAATTTGTATTCACTTGGCAAGAGAGATAAATATAAAAACTTGAATCAAAGATGTAAAAAACTCTGGCACAGAGGTAGGTATGCAAACAGCCTGGTACTGAAAGGGTAAAGCTTCCAAAGAGTCATGCAGAGTGCTTTATCTTTCCAGAGATCTACGAGAACCAAGCTACACCTGACTAATGAGCCCCAATCAGGGTGAAACCAGGCTGGGGTTGCTTGTGTTCCAGTTCAGAGAGGACCTGGCCTGGCAGTTCTGCTGAACTTTTCCTTTTGGTGCATGGTCAAGACTGATTTGCATATTGCTGTGTCCAAACTGAGGTGGCATGGTGGGCAAAATAACGATGAGTTATTGTGCTACCCAAGGGATTGCCAGTGGTTAGACAAATTGCAAGCATTCCTCCCATCACTTGTGGTTTGTTTGATATACTACCCGAAGGGGTAGACATGGGTCCTGTGCTCACTGTACCACTGGAACCAGCTACACCCAACTGACAAGCCCGAATCAGAGTGCATCTGGTCTTGGCTTGCTTGTGTTCGGTTTAGGGCTGTAAGAACTTTAGAAGTTTCGTTTGTGAATACCAATGGACTTACGCTTTTGTGGGTGGGCATTTGTAGTAGCCTCCCCCTCCCTAAATCCTTCCTTACATTCCCATAAAACCCTCCTATTTTGTAGTAAGTATTCCCCATTTTCAAGGCATTCCTCCTTGTCTCTCTGACATTTCCAACTAAAATGTATGCTTACAAGTGTGGCTGACAGAGATCTTTGCACGGAAAAGATAGGATACGCAGAGGTCTACCTCGATAGGTTAGTGTATAGCATCTTGTATTAAACTTGGACAGAGATTTGCTTGTATAAGCATTCATTTCCTATCTGTCTTGTTTTCCTTCACTTTACTATTTTTTTTCGTATTTTGCATTTCCTTTTTTTTCTTTTATCATTGTTTTTCCACATACTTTGCTCATGCCTTTTCACATGACTGTTATATTTTTTAAAAAAATTCCTATGTATTGCTGCAGTGTTTTAAGTCGGATGAAAAAGGTGGTGGCAGGGGCGTAACACAGGCCCCCGCAGCTCCTGCAGTGCGAGGGGGCCCCCAAGCTCCAGGGGGCCCCCTCAGCACAGCACTTTGGCCGGAGAGCTCTTGATAGAGTCCGGAGGGTGCCCCTCCACGTACCTTGCAGGGGGGCCCCCTCAATTTTCGTTACGCCACTGGGTGGAGGGCCCCTAAAACAAGTGTGGCTTGAAAAGCTTTAACCCCTGGTGTGACCTATGTAGATAGTACATGTGAAATAGCATCCTGTGTTTGACAAATTCATAAACGGGGTAGCACTAGACAAAGCATGAAACTGGATATTTTATCTAACATTTTTTATATCGCACTTTTACCCGGGACTAAAAACAATAAAACTCTTGACAAGGTATGATTAAAAGGAAAAAGAATACATTAGTTATTCAGTTGAAATTAAATAATGCCTTAGGTCATGGAACACCAATGATAAACAACAGTAGCCACCAGTCACTTAGCCCCTGTGTCACAAAAGGTACTACTGCGGATATTGCGATACAGTACCTGCATGTGACAGGCAGGAGGGTAGGGTTTTTTTCCCACAATTAGTGAATGACTCAAATAGAGGGCCCAGAAGGGCTCTGGTTCAACGACCGTTTTGGTTTTGTTTTGCTGGGTTCCGGCCTTAGAAGGCCCTGGGACACTTTTAGCTGTCTTTTTTTTCTCCTCCAGAACACCCACTTTCCACTACTTTTCACACAGGCGCTAATATCCGTACACTACTATATAGTAGAAAGTGGATAATTTTAGTTCACGCTCTAGTTATTAAAATCAGATTTAAAGATGCAGGAAAATGATGCTTCTTTTCTTAGCATGATAAAGATGATATAGGTGATTAATTCATAAAAATATTATTTCAAAAGTGTTTGCTGCAAATATGTTCAATTTGTCATTTTATGTCCGCAACTAATATACATAATTTATCAGATACCTTTAGTGAATTTTCGTGGTCTGGATTATCCCCTAACATCATGAATATATGATATATGTTTCTTATCTAGAATGACCAAAATAATTACACAGTTAGAAAAAGACCCCATTTGAGCACCGAAATATCTTCTTGTTGATTTCGAGTGTACACATTATTTGGGTTTCCATAATCTGTTTTACAGGCAGCTTGCAGATAAGGCAGTGTGAACTTCTCAAGGAAAGTGATTATCCATAATTCAACTCAGAAAGGAAACAGAAACACGCCTAATGCCTATTTTCCGTAGTTTGTAGCAGGACGTTCATTATTCCACCAAAATGACTTCACTAGTTGTAAGTGAAAATCACCAGCGATTCTGCTTATCCTTCAGACATGAGTGGCAAGATGACAAGTTCTGTTACTATCTCAAAATAGACAACAGCCCTTCCCTGAAACCTGTCTCTTCCAGGACTACTGTATCTGTGTGTTGTAGATAACATTGTTTGTCTGCTGTTATAGTAATGTAAGTTTCAGTCTTCCTATATTCATTTTCTGCTGGTTTTAGAAGATTAATTCCTTATATTCTATTTCATAGTTTCAGGGCCATATTTATCAAGGGTTGCGTCGCTTTTGCAAAATGTTGCGTGGCGCAAAAGCGATGCAACCCTTGAAATGCGATTTATCAAGCCACACAAGGCCATCTCGTGGCCCTGAGTGGCTTGAAAACTCCACAGTAACTCAACACAGCGTTGCAATACTGTGCCCCAGGGAGGCGTTCCATGGGTGTTTCCATGCAACGTCCATGGATTTCGATGCATTTCCCAAATTTACCATTACTCGTAGACCTGGGATTGTACTGATGGAGCAGGATTTCGCAAAAAGAAACCTGCTCAGATTAACACCCCCATAAAACTTACTAACAGTGTGCAGTGTAAACTAATATGCAAACCACATGAACATGTGGGAAACCGCTTTGCGCATGCGTGCCCTAATGTGAACTAAAATGCATGAAAGAACTAGGCCGCACTTTACATTGCGCTTCTAAAGAGACAAAACGAATGCATGTTTAGGCCGCATTTCGTATTCGTATTTTGCTTTAAACGATAAATGAATAATGCCGCTTTTGCTCTAAGCTTATGCTAAGAAACCATTAACAAGGGATAGTGCAAAGGTGGGTGGTAAACAGTGAAAAATGCATTTCCATGTAATTAATTAATGCTTATGTTCTATTTGCCGTAGTGAGTCAGATGGGCCTGAAATCTCTTAAGTTATCCGGATAGATGAGGGGCTGGAGGATGAATAAAAATGACATGACAAGCAGACCGAAGTGCTGAGCGCTGCAGAGAAAGTGAAAAGGTTCAAGGCTATACAGCACAGAGAACATTGTATGACTGCCAAACGAATGAGCCTGACCGTGGGATCCAAGCTTCTTCTGCGGAACGTGAATAAAAAAATATATGAGAAGATGGAGAAATGTTTCAATGTCGGAATAACTGAACGAGTCATATTGGAGAGGATATAGAACAATGAGTACAAAGAAATTGTGAATGGGAACCTGGTGGTGTGACAAACCACCTCCCAAATTGATTAATGAACTGTCGAGTTTCATAAATTGTTTCAACTAATGTGGGTTGGACATGTAGGTTTTAGGGTATAACTGGGGTCCCTTTTGGGGGTGTATTTAGGCGTAGCTCTGATTGAGTGCAGAGGAGAGAGGGGTGATGCGTCGCTGTCCGTCTGTTTGCAGAGAAGCCTAGCTGTTCCGATCCCTGTCCTTTCCCGTTCCTGAAATCTTTGTCTCTTGACTCTATCTCAGGAGACCCCCACTACTCCCTTGGCCAGGGGGGTGGTATTTCACTGAATTCCTTTGGGTTTGTATTATCTTGATGACTCGTACTTTGCATGATTTATTTGCAAAAGTATTTTTGTCTCTGAAACTTATGTCTCTTCATCTATCCACTCCGTCATATGTATGTTGTTTCGCATTATTTTGCTGAAACTTATATCTCTTCATCTATCCACTCCGTCATATGTGTATTGTTTCACATTATTTTGCTGAAACTTATGTCTCTTCATCTATCCACTCCCTCATATGCATATTGTTAATTGTTGATGAGGTCTGACACTGTTTGTATTGCTGATTGATTTTCTCTCTCTTATGTGAGATTCTTTCTTTGCATTGTGACCTGTGTACGATGAGCATAATCATTGATTTGAGATAAACTTTATAAACCTTACTGAGAGTCTGTGATTATTTAGTTGGTTAGATAGGATCACTGACAGAATATCGACAGTCAGAATTTCGAGGTACAAAAATATCGTCGCAAAAATATCGATGTCCAGAATATTGAAGTCCTATCTACATAATGGTAAGTCCAAAAATACCGAAAAAATATATCGTTGTTAAAAATATCGTTTTTTTTAATGTTAAAAAAATAATGTAAAATAAAGTAAATAATACTTATAATTAAAAAAACATAGTTAAAATTATAAGAACATGATTAAAATTATAAGTAATACATATAATGTAAAAATAAATTGAACATATATATGTCTAAAATATAATATATATACTTACTTAATAATATTTATAAATAATTATTTTAATAACTTATAAATTGTTAAAAAAACATATTAAAAATTATAAATACATATATATACACATACACCAATAATATAAATTAAAAACAAAAAACATAGTTAACAAATTAAGGGGCTCATTACGATGGCGGGCGGAAGCACAACCGCCGTGCTGGCGGATGCAAAAACCACCAGTTACCGCCGGCACGCAGCAGTCCACACGCCCGCCCAATTACGATGCGAAAAGTAGGCCAAACACCGCCGGCAAGCCAGCAACACCGTCCGCCATCAAAGTGCGCCCGTACACGTAGCGGCGCAGCCTAACTGACACACACCGTCCGACGAAAACACGTCCCGCCCGGCGCATAAATTACGATGCCGCAAACAAACGGCTCCCACGGCCAAGAGATACCGTACGACAAACCGAAGCGGTAACACGGACGCCGAGCACGGACAACGAAGAAGCGGCTCCCCGAGCATGAATCCAGCACTGCAGGCCCTCCCCATGCTCTTGCTGATGCACCACCAAGGACGCAACGTACCGCGGAGACGCAGGTAGGCACACACACAACAAGTGCACGCAAACAGCGCACACAGTGCAAGGGCGGAAAAAGCGGACAACCCCCCAGCGCGTGTACACTACACATCCACCATTGCATCCACATATGACACACAGGCCAAATCGTAACATCGCGTAACACATGTGTACACACCACCTGGGACTAGGAACCAACGACCCCGTCACGGCCCCAAAGCGGCGATGACGCCGCCACACATGCGCACAACGCAGAGGCCAACCGCAGCGCCATGCATGCGTCGCACACAGACACAGGGACACAACCAAGCAGCACACACATCAGCCCCACCCCGAACGCACATGACACGTGACAGGCCTGCCACAGACATGACCCCAACGCCCAATTCACGGACAACACCCAACGCCACACAACCGACGCACACATGTAAGTGAAGTCACGCAACAGCAGGACACACCCCAGTGTAACAAACATGGCAAAGCACACAGCGGCGGCAACACCAACTAGGAGAAGCAGGGCCCCTTCGGGAAGAGGAACGCCAGTACCACACTGAAACACCCATACCACCCTGCACATATGAACAAGACATATAAAACGGAACACCAAAGAGCCCGGGGACCGACAACAGGTGGCCCAAGAATAACATTCACACACAAGGCCCAACGCAGAGCGGAAAGGCAGCCTGCCGCCCACACAAGGGAGAGCAGACAGCACTGAATGACCTTCCATTCCAACTCCGAAAACACAGCCCTACGAAAGAAGCCGGTGAATACAGCCATTGTCCAAGAAAAGACCAACACAGGCATGCCGAGGAGACCGACCACAGGGCAGATAGCGCATATCACAGAAGCACACAACGGACGGGGAAGAAAGAAGACAACACTCCCCCATGTCGGCCACATGCAAGTTAATTGGAAGGAGTCACACATCACTGACCTTGAACTGTCTGAGAAGCATGTGGGATGAGGGCCCGTGTCCTCCAAACAAGCCAACAGAACACAAGTCCTGTCTCCCTACGACTACACAGAGCTCACAGCAACCTCGGAGCGTGCACATTGCAGACTGCACACACAGCCGGAGCACGCCACCACAACGCACCACTGCGAAATGGCAACCGCAACACACCTACCCAACTACGCCGGACAGCTCAAGCTGTACAAAACCAACCTGATACATATATTGGGATGCGATCTCCTGTCCCTGCTGAACGTAAGTTACCGACTGACTTACCGCATCACATTGTTCAGCTGCGTCATGCCCGTCTTCTACTGTCGGAGGTGTCCCTACCAGCATCCCGTGGAGATATGCCTCTCCAACCCGGCATGTCTAAAGGCGGACCTGCTACCACTACTCCTCCCTCTGGACGCACACGACAGGGCCTGCTCTGCCTATGGGGGCATGGCGTATGTGGCCAACATCGCACCCGCACTGAAATGGGACCACTGTGCCTCCACACGACGGATCATCGAGAACAGCTACATCGAATGTCACCCGGCATGCCCCATCATGGTCCTCCAAGGGACAACTTACGAACAACACCTTGACAGCCACCATCCGCTACATTGGCTGGCAAACATGTACACCACCAATGACATGGAAGCCCTGCTGGACGGCATCGCATACCTGACAACCTGTAAATTCGTCGGACCACAACGCAGGTTCCCCGATTGACCTATGATGTCCAACCCCGCACCCATGCTTAGCTTCCGCACGGATCTGGCCAGTCACCACCACAACAGCCATACCAAACGACCGGCAACTGTTACCACACCATCAACGACATCGCCATGACATCGGATATGACCGGGACATGCACACTGTTCCCCATCACATCCAGGAACACCGCATGCATCGTGGGAGGCAGTGGCATGGGGTCTGTGTATCGTACCCACATGGACGGAACTGCACGAACAACCAGGACACGACATGGATCCAGCGCCCATGGACACACACACCGCTCAGTGGACATGAATAGGTCGCCTGGAGTCTGTGGGTGCTGCACCCCTCCCACCCCGCCCCGGGAATCCCATACCAGGACCTTTGCATGGACGACAAGTGCATACAACAACAACACGACCCCAGTGACTGTGACATGTCCAGTAACCACCACATTGCAACAACAAGTGGCACGCCGCTGCATGCACGCAAGCACATGCCCTGATGTCATCTCACATGCACGCGTGCATGAGGAACAACCGCAGCAAACCTGTCACATGGAACTGAGATGGACTGTGCCCATGATGCCAAGCGGTCTGGTAGGCTACATGTATACCGTCTGTGTCAAAGTCCGCAGCTCCGCAGCTATACGTAAATGTACATTAGCACAGCCTTGGCCAAGCAGATGTAACTCTGAAGCCCACATCCCACATGCAACAGCCAATCACATGTAACCCCACACCCTATCCCATTTGCAATCATGCTCAGTATATCCTCAACATGTATTCCGCTGCCAGTAGTGTCCACTATACTGCATCACAGAGGACAGAAGACTCAATATAATGTTTGAAACCAAAACTGTCTCCGCTGACTCATTTCACAAGTACGAATGAGAGAGGATGAGAGTATGTGAAGTACACGGCAGTCGTGACATGACCATGTAGTCCACTGGTATTGGATGTCAACGCAAATGAGTAGCACAACTGTGGAAGACACACATGTGTCGTGTGAAGTCGTATGGACGCAGTGCTCAGGTGGGTGGGTGTGACGGGTAGATGCGCACATGCCAAGTTGGAGCACGCCGTGTCGGGAGGGGTCATGAACAGTACACCACCGCTTCCCTGGGCATTGTGAGAGGATACCTGTCGGGGGGAGTGAACACGTGTGTGCACAGCAGCCGGGCACACGTACAAAGCGGTACCAGGCGCACCTCAGCCCACCCTCTGTGGACAAGCTGGATCCTGTTGTGCGCCCGCCATGCCCCTTGACAAGGCACACACAGCCCCAGTCGACCAGGTGTAACCCCAACATAGTCAATCCGCACAGGCGATACAGGGCACGGGATGGCAGTGGAGCATGGTGTGTGAGAGGTCTCCTCGCGCTCCTCCTGGTCATATCACGCAGGCAATAGAACCTCAACGTCTAGCATGGCACAAGTCAAATGGAAGTGTAGGGGGGACGCACCACAGCACGAGCAGCACTGACGTCACGGGAGGTGGCTCGCACCATCCCATCCATTGCCCATTATACCAACCACGCCACATGCCATTGCGACTAAGTGCAAGCGCGTGCGCCACCACCCCCGAGCCCTCCCCAGAGAGGCCAAAGAGTGAATGTGTGGGCCATCAGTCACAGACGGACGCGGCATGGCTGCAAGGGCAGCCACTGGGTGTCGCAGGTGGCGGATCCGGAAGGCGAAGACTGTGATGCATAGTCCATGCAGGCCGGGTCTCCATTTGGGGCACCACGCAGGTGGACGGCGTCCCGCAACACATCATACCCTGAGACAGCCCACTCGTGCAACTGGACCCACACATACACTCCTTGCCCTCTCTGGTGCGAGCTTGGGGCTGCCTGTGCAAGCGCTAGCCTCGCAGGTGCACATGCATATTGGGGGAGCGAGGGGAGGACATGAGGGCTGGGGCGAAGATGACTGTATCACTGTCAGTGAGTACAAGGGATGACCCAGATGTGGAAAGGAAGAGACGTGTCCCGTGTGTACTGCAACTAGTCGCCAATCCAACTACCCCCATGTCCGGAATGTAAGCCCGCACCTAGGCCCGCCCATCCGCCACATCGAATATACCACCAGCACGACAACCTTCCCATTCGAAACACTGACTGGGGGTGGCGACCAGTGAACAATCATGTGTAGCCTACCCACGCGTACATGTGGGCCCTCCATGATCCATGTCACCTGCGGCAAAGTCATGACATGCGCAATGAGGGAAGTGAGGAGAGCTGTCCGCCCCACGCACAGAAGGTGCATCAGCTCCACAGACCCAGCAGCGAGTCCAGCAGGGGTCACATGTGCAGGGGCAGCTGTGCCTGGTGTGAAGGCACATGCATATAGACAGCACATCGACCAATGTGTAGTCTGCCCACATCTACAGTCCATCATCATGCGGACATAGGAATTGAACACAGGGCAACACATCTGAGTGGGTGCACCCACCGTGACCAACAATGCGCAATCATCGACGTACCCGCCCTGTGCATGGCCCCCCACCCAACGGAGGCACATCCAGTGCCACCATCCCACACACACAAGCCTTCCACAGAACATGCTGTGTCCAATGCTCAGTACAGAGTCAGCGCCCATCTGGTGGATCCTGAACAGGAGACACATGCACACACATGCCAGCTCCCACTATGTACGTCTGCCACCTGGCACGTGCAATGTAACCTCTCACCTGTGACATGTGACTGCAAGCACACAGCCGTCTTGGCATGGGGCTGTCAATGTGGACACCTGTCAATGTTTCGGGAGGTGTGATCCGTACAGTGCTGTACATAGGGTGCAGTGCTGACACCTACTACTGTCTCATATCCCCTCGTGCCACAGGTCCCACTTGTTTTGGCCGCTCAGCCTGTGCCCACATCGTCGTCGTCGTGTGCCATACTCATCCAGCCTCGGAAGCAGTTCCATGCTCAGCAGACATTCATGTTGCCGTGGCGTTGCCGCTTGACGAATATGCAGTCAGTCCCCATCAGCACGCCCCGCAAGTCATTGGGGCCTAGATCCCCATGTGCATGCACATGGCAGTGGTTTGTATCACTAGCCATTGCCATTGTTGGGAGACCTGTGTAAGTGTATTGTGGCCGTGCCGTCCCAGCTTGACAGCTGGGCTGTGGCTCATGTGCTTGCTCAGTCATGTCAGTGATGTGTATGCGAAATTGCTATGTGTTGTGTTGCTTTGACATGTGTCCACTGCCATTTTCCCTAGGCGGAGACCGAACATTGACCGCCCATACCAATTGCTGGCGGACATGGACGATACAGAGGTCATTAGGAAGTTTCGGCTGGACAGGCCAACCCTGCATCGACTGTGTGCCATGTTGGAACCCCATCTCCGTCCCCGCAGGGTGTATCCGACAGCTGTCACCCCCACGGCTAAGGTGATGGCCGCCATGCATTTCTTCGCCACTGGGTCATTCCAGCACACAGTGGGCAGTGGAGGAGGGATGTCCCAGCCCATGTTCAGCAAGGTGCTGAGGGATGTACTGGCAGCCATGATGCTGTGCCGAAACAGGTACATCCGCTTCCCCAGGGCTCGTGAATTGGCGGCAGTGAAGGGTGCATTCTATGCCCTTGGCAGAATCCCACACGTCGTTGGAGCCATTGACTGCACACATGTTGGCCTTGTTCCACCACAGGCCACTGAGCACCTGTACCGCAACAGGAAGCACACGCACTCCTGAATGTGCAAGTGGTGTGCCTTGCGGACATGGTGATCACCCACGTGTGTGCAAAGTTCCCAGGCTCGGCCCATGACGCACACATAATGCGCAACAGCATCTTGCCACGACTGATGTCCAATCTGCAACAGGATCGTGGCTGTATTGTCGGTGAGTATGTGGAGTGGTGTAGCGTGCTGGTTGTGCGATGCTGTCCCCTGTCCAGTTGGAATAGCAACGGTTCTCTGTGTCCCTCACACCCAGGTGACTCTGCGTACCCGAATGGGGCATGGCTGCTCAGTCCATTGAGGAATCCTCGCACCCCAGCAGACGATCGCTACAATGAGGCACATGGGAGGACCAGACGGGTGGTCGAGCGTACCTTTGGCCTCCTCAAGTCCAGGTTCAGGTGCCTGGACCGCACCGGGAGTGCGCTGGCGTACTCCCCACAGAAGGTGTGCCAGATAGTGGTGGCGTGCTGCATGCTGCACAATCTGGCCATTCGGAAGCAGATCCCCCTCATCGTGGATGACGGAGATCAACCAGGGCCCCAGCCCGCAGACCAGGACAGCTCGAGTGAGGAGGACAGCGGAGAGGAGGAAGCTTGTAATGTGCGGCAGCAGCTCATCGCCCACTACTTCACTTGACGGTGAGTGTCCATGTACGACGGCTGATGTGGCTGTGTCTGTGCAGGTGTGTGTGTGCTGTGTCAGGGTGGCCGTTTGTTCACTGCGTGCTGTGTGTCAACGCTCCATGGCCAGGGTAGTATGCCACTGTTGGTGGCTGTGGCATAGTGCCCTATTGCTCTGTGCGATGTGTGTACATTGCTTGTAGTTGTTGACATGTACTGTGTGATGGGTGTGTGACACACTCATTGAATGTGCTCCTGTTCTGTCTCCCACCCCTAGGTCCCTACAGGCCCTCCGGTTCCATTGCCATGCCACGCATCAGGTGCCTTTCCGCCCAAGGTGGCCGTTGTATTCCGTACAAATAAAACACAGGGCACAAACAGCAGTTTGTGTAAGAGGTGCATTTATTTCAAACTGTGACATGTGATTGTGTGTAAGGTGATGACATAAGTGGTGCGTGCAGTGACAATGAGCTGTCGGTCATGGCTGCGTGATGCTCAGGGTGTACCCACTGGTTCTATGTCCATAGTCCAACACACACATGCCATCCAGATGGCTGTGTGGAGTGGGATCGTAGTCCAAGTCAATGCAGTGGGTGGTCAAGAAAGGCTGGCTGGCTGCCTCACTTGCGTCTGGAGCGTGCGAAGTCCTCCCGGGAGATCTGTTTCCACTTCGGACGGCCCCTTCCACGTTTGCGAGGGGGTGCCTGCTTGCGACATGCTGGTGGTTGAGGTGTGCTCACTGGCTGTGGACGCAGGGGAACTGGACACTGCTGCTCGACCCTGCGCCCCGGCAGGTGGTGGCGGAGGGGAGCTGCTGTCCCTGGCTGTGACCTCACCGCCACCACCAGCTGGCCCATGAGGTCCACGAGTTGGCCCCATACGGGCGTCCATGGACCTCAGCACCCCCAGCACCTCCTGCGTGTCTGAAGCAGACCTGACCCATTGTTCTTGGGCCTCTTCATAGGCCCCAAGGACTCTGGCCATTTGAGGCAGGGCATGGCTCCCAGGGGAGACTTGCGTTTCCCTGACCCTGCTCCTCCTACCAGTACTGCTGCCACCCGGCCTGCCCACTAGCCACATTGCTCACCACGGTCCTCGCTGTGGCTCCCAGGGTGGATCCAGTCGGCCGGGCCACCACCTGCACTGGGGCTGGTGCCAGCGAAGACGTGGTGGTGGTGGCGGCGGTGGTGGTCGGTGCGGCGATGGTGGCGGTTGCGGCAATGGTAGTGGCCGCAATGACCGTGGGTGTGGCCGCAATGACCGTGGGTGTGGCCGCAATGATCGTGGGTGTGGCCGCAACGACAGTGGCAGCAGGGGGCTGGGAATGTTCAGCAGCCCTGGATGATGGGTTGGTGGGTAGGAGGGTCCTGGGGAGCGGCTGGGCCCTGCCACACCAGATGGGCCTGCTTTGTGGTCCGTGTCCGAAGAGGAGGACAGATCCTCCACATCCGTGTGTCCTCGTTGGGGGCTTGTAGGCTGGCTGTGCTGGCTGCTGTCTCCATCCCCAGCATCCAGCAGTTCGTCACCTGTGGAGAGAATGAGATTTGTTATTGTGTTGCACCTGGCGAAGTATGTATTTGTCGTCTGACATTAACAGTTCGTGCAATCTCGTACATGGGTTTCCCGGAGGCGTGTGTGTGGCTGTAGCATTTGTAGTTGTGTGTGCTTGACAATGGGACTGTGTGCTGTGCACATGTGGCATGGGACGGATTGGCCATGCCGATGGGTGTGTTGCTGTGCCCCTACTTATTGTGACTCTGGTGTATGCGGGCTCCTGGCCCATCCTGGGTCTGGTTTGTACTTTGCTTTTGGTGTTCAGATGGGACGCTTAGGAACGCATATGGCAACATGGGGGCCATGCCCCAGATTCGCATTTGGGATGGAATATGCTTTTGGGGTACATGCTGTGAGCCATGGGTGCCGAACGTGACATGTGTTGTGGCAGCATGACAGTGCATGGTTTGAGGTGTGTGCATGCTTGACATGGCCTGCATATTTGCTGTCTGTTGTGATTACTGGACATGGCATTGGACGCATCGTTATGAGTAAGTGATGGTTGTGTGCCAGCCAACGTATTGCAGTTGTCCCATCTCCTTGGTGTGCGTGCTGCCCTGTGCCATGTGCATCACTGCAGTGCTCGGGGGGTGTGGCCCATGTTGTGTGTTGTTGCTCACAGTGTGTTGTGCGCTTCATTGACTTCTGGCACATGGTTGGTCATGGGCATGTATCTTAGCGTGACTGCTGTATGTGTGGCAGCTGTGCGGATGACATGCCTTTCATGAGACTGGGGCTGACGGATGGGATGGATGGTATGTTGTATGTGCATGGTGTGTCTGTGTGTTTGATGGGTTCAGTGGTGTTCGTGTGCATTTATGTTGTTCCGCTCTGTTGCGTCTAGTGTTGTTTGTCTTACATAGGCGTAGTTGTGGGGTGTGTGGTTGACAGGCAGTAGGGGCTACATGGACAGGACTTCAATGGTGTTTCGGTTGTGTGTGATGGGTTGTACAGTGGCTGCCGTGTGGTACTATATTCAGTGTGGCTTGTGCATGCAGACGTGGCTCCTTGGGTGTTGCTGTGTTTGTGATGGGTCATGTGGGGTGTGAGTCTGTGGTTCATGTCCGTGTGCACATTGTTCACTTGTTCGTGACGGTGGGCGGTGCTGCGTGTTCGTCTGCTACGTGACATGTCCCATGTGTTGGTCGTGTTCACGGTCCTCATGCCTCCAGTAATCCAGCCCTGTCCAGTTTCCCACCTGCAGGTTGTTCGTGCGTGCACTGTACTGGATGCCACATGGTACTAAGCGGGGGTGCTCCATGTTGCAGGTCTGTGGGGGTGGGGGGTGTTGTGGGTCGTGGTGGTGGCTGGACACCCACTGACACCGATTGCTGTGGACCGTGATGTCTACCTTTCGGCTGTCGTTGTGCACTGCGGTGGCTGACACGTGGCTGTGGGGTGTGGGGGATGCTCCTCCTTGCTGTGCTGTGGGACTAGGGGCCTGGTGTGTTTTGTACTTGGGCTGTCCACCCTCCCACCCACTGCACTTTGTGTTCCTGCCACTTACCTGTTACTTGTCGGTTAGTGCAGCTATGGCGGACACATGGGTGTGGTGGGTGCTCGTTGTGGCGCTTCTGGCATATTTGGGGACCTGTTGGTGGTTACGTGGCTGGCTGAGTGTACACATGTCCCCACGCATCTTACAGTTGTTCGGTTTGGGCTGTGTGTGGTGGTGTCTGTTGCATGTGTGTGTGATGTGTTGTGTATTGTGTGCTGGACATGGGGGTGTTTGTCCCTGGGAGCTGTGGCATGGTGGTAGTGCATGTGAGTACATAGCGGTGTGCTGGTATACATTAGTTTGTACTTACCAGCCTCCACTCCCCCTGCTAATCCGGCGAGGATCTCGGGATGTATGATGACTCGCACCTTCTCCTCCCACGCTTTGAAGGTCTTGAAGAGCGCGGGATTCCCTCCGCCAGTGACGGCAGCCAGCTCTCTGTTCTTGCTCTCCTTCTTCTTGACCAGGCTCTTGACGTCATTCCACCGTTTGTTTATTTCGACTCTGTTCCTGGGCAAGGTCCCGACTGCATTGACCTGGTCTACGATCCGGTTCCACATTCTCTTTCTGGTGGCTAGTGGTGTGTGCTGGACCAGGTTCCCATAGATTTGTGGGTGCACCTTGATGATCTCGTCGACCATGACCGTCAGCTCCATGGGCGTGAACTTGGGCATTCTTTGTGGTGCCATGGTGTTTGTGGTGCTGGTGCGGTGTGTGTTGTGTAATGTGCAGGGGGTTTGTGGTGCCGGTGTTTGGTGGTGGTGGTGGTGGTGGTGGTTGTGATGTGTGCGTTTCTGTGGTGTGCTGCTGTCCTTGCTGTGTCACTGTGTCCTCTCCTCTCCTCTCTAGTTTGCAATGTTGCAAGGGGTTGTGGTCTGTGGGAGTACTGCTTTTGTACTAACCTATGTGGGTGTGTACTCATGGTCTGTTGTTTTCAGGTGTGTTGTGTCTGGGGTTCTGGCCTTTGTAGTTTTTGTTTGTCCAGGGGGGGGTGTTTTCGGGATGTGTACTGTGCTTGTGTATTTGTGCGTGCCTTGCTGTGTGGACTTGTTGGCCATGTTGTGTGCGATTGTTTTTGTCAGTGGATGGTTTCTGTGCAGGGACGTGGGCGCCATGGCTTCTGCCGTGTCGATTCTCATCGGCGTTGTTTGCGCTGGTGGGCGGTATATTTGTAGTTTTGCCGCGCTCATGGCGGTGCGATCGTAATCTCACGTGCGGTGTGTCGGGCGTGAGGGCGGGCGGTTTTGTGTTGTCGTGCGTGTTTCCGTCCGTGGCGGGCGGTTTGACTCCGACTCGGACGATGGCGGGCGGTATCTTGTGTGATTTTTCCGCCGATGGCGGTTTCGGTTTGTGTAATCGTAATGGCGTGGTCGGTGTTCAGACGGTGTGTGCGGGCGGATTTTTGCCGCTTCCATGCCTGGCGGATTTTTTTACGCCGGGTATCGTAATGGGCCCCTAAAATATTAAAATTCTTTTAATCTTTTTAAAATACATTTTACACTACATTAACTAAAACAGTAGAGAAAATATTGGATAGCGGAGGGGATAAAATTACTATTCCCACTCCAGAGAGTGCAACAGTAGGGAAAGTGTTGGATAGCGGAGGGGTAAAAATTACTATTCCCACTCCAGTGAGTGCAACAGTAGGGAAAGAGTAGGATAGCGTAAGGGTAAAAATTACTATTCCCACTCCAGAGACCGCAACAGTAGGGAAAGTGTTGGATAGCGTAGGGGTAAAAATTACTATTCCCACTCCAGAGAGTGCAACAGTAGGGAAAGTGTTGGATAGCGTAGGGGTAAAAATTACTATTCCCACTCCTGAGAGTGCAACAGTAGGGAAAGTTTTGGATAGCGGAGGGGAAAAAATTACTATTCCCACTCCAGTGAGTGCAAGAGTAGGGAAAGAGTTGGATAGCGTAGGGGTAAAAATTACTATTCCCACTCCAGAGAGTGCAACAGTAGGGAAAGTGTTGCATAGCAGAGGGGTAAAAATTACTATTACCACTCCAGTGAGTGCAACAGTAGGGAAAGTGTTGGATTGCAGAGGGGAAAAAATTACTATTCCCACTCCAGTGAGTGCAACAGTGGGGAAAGTGTTGGATAGCGGAGGGGTAAAAATTACTATTCCCACTCCAGTGAGTGCACCAGTAGGGAAAGTTTTGGATAGCGGAGGGGAAAAAATTACTATTCCCACTCCAGTGAGTGCAACAGTAGGGAAAGTATTGGATAGCGGAGATGTACAAATTACTATTCCCACTCCAGAGAGTGCAAGAGTAGGGAAAGAGTTGGATAGCGTAGGGGTAAAAAGTACTATTCCCACTCCAGAGAGTGCAACAGAAGGAACATTTGTGGATAGTGGAGGGGTAAAACGTACTATTCCCACTCCAGTGAATGCAACAGTAGGGAAAGTGTTGGATAGCAGAGGGTTAAAATTAACATACTCATCAATTAAATAATTATTATAATTAAATAAACAATCAATAATTAATTAATAATACATTAATTATAAATACTAATTAATAAATATTCATAATTACTTTATTATAATTAAATTACTTCCCACCCTATTCCCCTATAAACCCACAACCCGCTCCTAAAAAAATAACACAATTAATATAATTATCTATTAATTATTTAATATTAATCAATAACCAATTAATAATTAATTAATACATTAATTTAAAAAAATAATAAATACAAATTAATAATTATTTTTTTATAATTAAATTACTTCCCACCCTATTCCTCTATAAACCCACAACCCGCTCCTAACAAAATAACACAATTAATATAATTATCTATTAATTAAATAATATTAATTAATAACCAATTAATAATTAATTAATTATCAATTAATTATAAATAATAATAAAGACAAATTAATAATTACTTTATTATAATTACACTACTTCCCACCCTATTCCCCTATGAACCCACAACCCGCTACAGAACTAAAATACGCAAAAATTAATTTTCATAAAAGTAATTACTGCTAAAAATTTAACACATACATTAAAAAAAAACTACACTTATACCAAAAAATTGCATCACATACTTTTAACACACATACTAAAATACAAAACACTAATATAAATATCGATATTATTAACAACGATATTTTTACAACTGATATTACTGTCTTCGATATTAAAAAAAACGATATTTCTTACCTTACTGTCGATATTCTGTGCTGCGATATTCTTGTACCTCGATATTTCAAACTCGATATTGTTGTAGTTCGAAATAAACAACTCAATATTCTGTCTGTATACCGGTTAGTCAGTTAGTTCTAATTATTACCATCAACTACTCAACAAATTGGTCCATCGACCAAGAGGAAAGAGAGTTGATATAGAGGTCTAGATATATATTTTGAATTGTTAAACATGAATCTGTGAAGTAAACATTTTTCCACGTCTTTAAAACTTGACCCCCAGCGCATCAGGGATTTGGGTGAATGTGTATGGGCCATTGTATGAAATATTGATCCCTGATTAAATGTCGCGCTGGATCAGTTTTCTGGTAGCAGAGGACGGTTTAATTATTGATTAGTTTGGTAATAATTATTGATTATTGATTATATGTTCTTAACCTGAAAAGTTAGTGTCCTGTTCTATGTTGTCTGGAAGTACAGGTACGAAGTTACCTGAGGAAACCCGGAAATGGGGATTTAGCCTGAAGTAGGCAGAAGAAGAGTGTGGATAAAGAAATCACACTGCAGAAGTACTTTGTCTGTTGTTATAAAACTGTACGGCGGAAGGCTGTAGGTGTTATATTTAGGGACAATTTCGTATGAGAGTAGAGTGTCTGAAATAGCGAAGGGTCCACTTCAGAAACTCTGGCTTTATCCCCAGAGGAGTACCAAGACCTCTTTTTACACCAAAAAGTCCTCTTGCGAAACTTTGGCCTTATCCCTAGAGGAGTACTTGGGGGCCCATTACGATGTCGGGCGGAAGCACTACCGCCATGCTGTCGGAGGCAAAAACCGCTAGTTACCGTCCACCAGCAACGGCCCACACGCCCGCCAAATTAGGATGTGAAAACTCAGCCAGACACCGCCCGTAAGCCTGCGACGCCGCCCGACATCAAAGTGCGCCCGCCTATGTAGCGGCGCGAGCCAATGGAGACACACCGTCTGACGAAATGACGTACCGCCCGGCATCCAAATTACGATGCCACAACCAAACAGCCTCACCGGCAAAGAGACACCGCACGAGATACCAAGGCGGAAACCCGACTGTTGAGTTCGGAGACCAAAAAGGCGGCCCACCCCGAAATGAATCCTGCTCTCCAGGCCATCCCCATGCTGTACCTGATGCACCACCTAGGAGTGAACGCGCCACGACGACGCAGGTAGGCAGACACACAACAAGGGCATGCAAACACTGCACAAAATGCAAGGGCGGAAAAACTGTACATGGCCCCCCCAGGCATGGACAGGACACATCCACCACTGTACCCACACATGTCCCACCTTTTAAAATAAAACAACTCGCAACATCCTGGGCACCCACTACCCGGGACCAGGAAGTGACGTCCTCGTCATGGCACCGCAGCGCAGCGGCGATGACGCAGGTACACATGCGCACAACGCAGAGGCCAACGACAGCGCCATGCATGGGCTGCACACAAACACCACAGGGTCACAACTACACACCCCACACACCAGCCCCACCCTGAAGGCACATGTCACGTGGCCTTCCTGCATCAATCATGTCCCCAACCGACAACTCACAGTTGTCAACTGGATGTCACACAAGTGTCCCGAACAGGGGAGTAATGTGATGGCAAAATAGGACACACCCTTGTGTGCAAAACATGGAGAAGCACACGGCGGCTGATGGATTACAGTGCAGAATATGGACATTGCCCGCAAAAGGCACGCCAGTCTCATCCAAAAATACCTATTCCATCCTGCTCGCAATATTAAGCCATGCAATGTACAAAATAGAAAAACCCTGCTGCCTGAGAACAGGGGTTCCCAATTACTACACCCACACAGAAGCCTCAATGTACAGCGGCAACGGAGTGTCCCACCCACACACGGGAGAGCAGATAGCACTGAATGGCCTTCCATTCCTACTCTGAAATCACATTGCAACAAATTCTGCAGGAGAATGGAGCCATTGTACCAACAAGAAGCCAAACATAGCCATGCAGAGTAAACCTTCCACTGGCAGATAGCGCCTAACATGAAAGAAAGATAATACCACAAAATACATTTATACCACTCCTCCTTGTGGGTCAAATGCAAGTAATCTGGAAAGAGTCAGACACCACTGGCCTTGACCATTCATTGAAGCATGTGGGATGAGGGCCTGTGTCCTCCGCCCAAGCTATACCCCAAGTCCTGCCGCCGTACATCCATTCCAGAATTCCCAGCATCGTCGGAGGTTGCACTCTGCTGACTGCTCAGGCAGCTGGAGCACGCCATCACATCACCCTGTAGCAAAATGGCTGTTGCACCAGTGCCTCTCAACTACGCCGGACAGATGCAGCTGTACAGTGACAGCTTGCTACAGAGAGTGGGCTGGTCAAATCTGGCTATGCTGAATGTAAGTTACCGAGTAACTTACAGCATTGCAATGTTCAATGGCGTCATCCCCGTTTTCTACTGTCGGAGATGTCCGTTCCACTGGCCTGTGGATTTATGTCTCTCCAACCCGGCATGTCCAAAGGCGGACTTGGTACACTTGTTTGCACCCCTGGACGCCCACGACAGGATCTGTTCAGTGTATGTGGGCATGGCGTATGTGGCTGCAATCGGGCACACACTGCAATGGGACCAGTGTGCCTCCACACAACATATTCTGGATCACAGTTTCATCGAATGTCATCCAACATGTCCCATCATGCTTCTACAAGGGACAACTTACGATGAACACGTTGCTACCCACCATCCGCTTCATTGGATGTCATCCATGTTTACCACCAATGCAAGGGATGCTCTGCTGGAAGGTATCGCATACCTGACAACTTGTCAATTCATGGGTCCCCGACTCAATACCGCCAATTGAACATTGATGTTCAACACCGTACCTATGCTTGGCTTTCGCACGGAGTGGGCAGTTAGCTGTACAACAACTATACCATACAATCTGCAACAAACACCTTACCATCAACTCCACTGCCATGACATTTGACATTTTCGGGACATGCACTCTGTTCCTCACCATATCCCGTGTCTCTGCATGAACAGGGGGAGGCAGAGGTATGGGACTTGTGTACAGTAACCACATGGCCAATACTGCATGAACAACTATGCTATAATATGTATTCTGCGCACCTGAACACATGCACCTGTCAGTGCACACTTATCTGTCTGCTGTATTACGTGAGAACTGTCACCTCACCTTTGTCTGTACTTCAGTGCCAGGACTTTTGCATGGACAACAAATGCAACCCCCTACAACATGGTCCTAGTTATTGTGTCATGTTCATTAGCCACCACATTGCAACAACTTGTGAGACGCTGCTGCATGCATGTAGGCTCATGCTCTGATGTCACCTCTGACGCAGGTGTGTCGGAGTCACTATTGTAGTAATCCTGTACCATGGAACTGAGATGTACTGTGCCTATGATGTCAAGCTGTCTGGTAGGCAAAATGAATACTGTCTGTGTCAAAGTCTAGAGCTCTTCAGTAATGAGCAAATGTACTGTAGCATAGTAAGGGCAAGGCAGTTGTAACTCTGAAGCCTTTATTCCACAATCAACAACTAATCACATCTACCTGTACCCCCTTTTGTATGTGTAATCATGCTAAGTATATCCTCCACATGCATTTCGCTGCCAGTAGTGTCCACTATACTGCATCACAGAGGAAGTAAGTTCAAATACATGCCTTGAAGCAAATATGTGACTCTGTAGAATCATTTATCGAAGACAAGTACGAATGAGAGAGGATGAGAGTGTGTGAAGTACACGAGAGTCGTGAGATGACCATGTAGTCTAGTGTCATTGGATGTCAATGCATATGAGTTGCCGCCACAGTGGACCTAGTGAAATACCAGAGGTCGTGGGCCTTGGCTTGTCAGAATCTGACGTGGCCCAACAGATCATCACATTAACACTGACGGCCTGGTCACTACAAAGCACAGTCCTACATATGTGTACAATTACCTTCACAGTCTGACATCACACTCATCAAGCAAAATTAGGAGCCACGCAAGAAGCATGCTACAGCAATGCATGACAAAACACACACACAATATCAGTGTGGGTGGGCAGGTCTGCACAGTGAGTACGAACTGCAGAAATTCACATACATGCTTAATTAAACAAGGCACAATCTTGACAGTCACACACCCTGCAGACCCACAATGGCCAAAACATATTTAAGTAGGAGTCATCCTGAACTGCAAGGACACACCCACACACTGCACACTGTGCAACATACAATACACACATGTGCTCACATTCACAGACCTGAACACGGATACAAACACCCACCATGCCCCTGGGTAACACATGTGTGTAGTCGACATTGCCAGAGCGCACACACACACACCAACACTACCCCAAAGTCACACCCTTCACACCACACACACCTACACCTCCCAAATGCACACATTGAAAGTAAGCCATGTGCCCAGGCTCAATGTTCATCACAAGATTAACATACACCTACACTGCTGGCCACCCAGAAAGTAAGCTCACACATACCCGCACACTCTGCACATGCTACCTGTCATCCTGTGGCTAGACTCACACCCTGTGCTTTGCTTGCACGCAAACATGACACGTATACATTTTCCCAGAAATACCACCAAATACATGCAGACAATCCGTGTCACATAAATACTTCTTCATCACACACACAAGTAGCAGAGTCTGAAAGAAGTGAAGTCCCAGCCACGTGTAAAACACATTGGAATGTGAGACCAGACATTGCAATTGTTGAGGTACCATACACGGCATGTGCCTCACTTAACTATGCACACACAGTAACAACTGCAATCAGCAACTACACAGACACAACCGACTACAGGAACAACAGCATCCAGTCACAGATTACATAGACAGGCGGCAATATTGTTCAACACCAGGGACAGTGGCCAGTCCGATGTGCAGAGTAGTGATACGAAAAGCTGCGTATGCATTGTGTGTGAGTGTACCCTGCCATGGCCAGCAACACTGCCATGGCAGTCACAATAGCCATTACAGCCACCACTGTGTCACAGGTAGTTGTGTGAGGGTGCCTACCATTCAAACAGGCTGCCAGTCCGACTCGGTGATGTCTGTGTGCTACGGGACAGTTGGAGGTCCGCCCCTGAGAGAGAAGCACAACTGTGGAAGACACACATGTGGCATGTGAAGCGGGAGGGCTGCTTGGCCCAGGTGGGTGGGTGGCACGGGTAGGTGCACTCATGCAGTGTTGAAACAGACTGTGTGGGGAGGATCCCGGAGGGGTAGATTTCCACTGTGTTGGGTATTTGGAAAGCCTACCTGTCTGGGGATGAATGTGAACTCGTGTGGGCACAACAGGCGGGCACACGATCAATGCTACATCAGGTGTAGACGTTAGCCCTCCCTCTGGGGACATGCTGGATTCTGTTGTGCGTCTGCCAGGCCCTTGCCAAGGCACCTACATCCCCTGTCCTCCAGGTGTACCCCTTACATTGTCCACCTGCACAGGCTACCCAGGGCACGGGATGGCAGTGGAGCTTGGTGGGTGGGAGGTCATGGCGCCCTTCTCCTGGTCACATCTCGCAGGCAACACATTCTCAGTGTGCAGCATGGCACAAGTCCTAAATAAGAAGTGGGGGGACGCTGACGTCACGACAGGAAGTGACGTCACGAAAGGTGGCTTGCACCATCAGACTCATTGCCACCCCTCGCTCACCCCTTAGATGCGATTGCATCAGAGAAGCCAGCGCGTGAGCAGCAGCTCCAATCTCGCCCCAGAGAGGCCAAAGAGTGAATGTGTAACTCCATTTGCTCCAGTTATCGAGCTCACAGTAAAATAAGTGTGGGGACGCCGTCCACCCGTGTGGTACCCCGACTCGAGCCCTGGTGTGCAGGCAAAGTGTCCTATTGGCTTTGCGATATGTGTGAGTAGCATGACACTCGTTGGCGGGGGATGGCTCGGAGGCCCATCACCCTGAGGCCCATATCTCACTCTATGGGTCCCTTGTCAATGGCAGCGGATGTAATGACTATGCGCGCCGCGGTGGGTCTACCTTTCGTCTGGGATGGTGTCTGCGGCCTGGCCCGCTAGGGCAGCTACAGCTTCTGTGTGTTGCATGTGGTGTATCCGGACTCCGGAGACTGTCATGCATTGTCACTGTTGGCCAGGGCTCGAGTCGGGGTACCACGCGGGTGGACGGCGTCCCCCCACTTATTTTACTGCGAGCTCGATAACAGGAGCAAATGGAGCCACACATTCACTCTTTGGCCTCTCTGGGGCGAGATCGGAGCTGCTGGTGCACGCGCTGGCTTCTCTGATGTAATCGCATATAAGGGGTGAGCGAGGGGAGGCAATGAGTTTGACGGTGCAAGCCACCATTCGTGATGTCACTTCCTGTCGTGACGTCAGCGTCCCCCCACTTCTTTTTTTAGGACTCGTGCCCTGCTGTTGTCAGATGTGCCACTTTCCAGGGGTGTGGAGAAAGGGTCAGGAATGTCAGCCTGAGATTGGCCCAGTTGAAGGCCCACCTTGACTGGGGAGGACAACCATTGGACAGTCTGGTGTAGCCCACCCACGTGTACATGCAGGCCCTCCATGAACTATGTCACCTGCGGCAAGGTGATGTCATGGGCAATTAAGTTATTGAGGAGAGCTGTCTGCCCCACGCAGAGATGCCGCACAAGCTCAACAGACCCAGCACTGAGGGCAGCAGGGGTCACATGTGCAGGGGCAGCTGTGCCTGGTGTGAAGGACACTCTATCCTTCATCCTTGTGCCGACACGTGTTGCACCAGTGGAAGTAGATGGGAGGGCGGGCATTGGCCTCCGCGTGGCTGAAGAGGAGCCAGAGTCCACGTCCCCTGTGCTAGCAAACATGGATGCATCACCTCTGTCCTCAGATGATGCAGAAATTGCAGTCTCGGCCTGTGATTCATCCAGCACACGTCTGGCCCCTCCGAGGCGCTGGTCACATCTGTCTCACTCAGCTCCTGTGCAGCTGCTTCATCCGATGCCTCACCACTGTTGACCGTCCCCTGTCCATTGGCACCCACGGGAGATGCTACATGAAAGAGAGCGAGGTGGCCTCACTCATTTGGCATCAATTAAACAGACATGTGCAAGGGAAGCAGCACAGAACATTCCCAAATCCACATGTTGCACGATACCTGTGCAATTGTATACAGCCACCACAATCAACACGTAATGGCTGGCGTACAGAAAATGAAGCCGCTAATAAGTGGCACATGTGTTGTGCACATAGCACAACACCCGGCCTGTGTCACCCTGCGACCATAGCCACAAATCGCTGTGTGCACACCCACTGTCCTGATGGTGGCAAGGATGACCACTACGTATTTAGGCCAAGGACATACCTGCATGGAGCAGAATGGGACACCACTCACACAGACTGCAACATGACAGTCCACAATGGTCATGAGCCCATGCCATCCACCTGTCGTTCGCACGAGCACAACTACTGTTGCACAGTGTGCCGGATGTGTAAGTACCAGGAATATGAGCTGAGGCATCGCACACATATGTCCGAACGAAATCAGAGTAGGCACAGTGCCTCAAACATACATGTGAATTGCCACTCCAGCCTACTACAGGTTGTTCCTGAGGGCTACGACTCTGAATGCATTGACAATGCAGAGTGCTCAAATTACATCTTGACCCTCAGGAATCGCATATGCATGTCAGATGCACCCAGCACAGAGTACACTTACAACCCACTGCATCACACAACAAACATCACATTACCCAGATTATGGGTAGGCTGTGGACACATGCTGCCTCTCACAGCAAAAGACACCATCCCACAATACTGTACACTTGCTTGCTGCTGATGCCCCTACAAACGTGCATCCGGCACAGGCTGTGTGACTGTCAAGATGCAGACCATTAGTGGTGAAATGCAGCGCCGTGCTAACCTGACAATACGAGGGGGGATCCCCCGATTCATCTCCGCCACGTAGTCGCTCATCCGGCAGATGACATTGATAACGCCGTTTCTTATCTAATTATCTATAAGAACCTTCTGGTCGCCAAGATCTTTTTACCTGTTGAATAGTGTAAAGGAGAGAATCTCATCTGATTATACAACGGCATTCATTTTGTCTGAAAGGACCACTGACTCCGAATTCAAGTTTAAGAATTTATTATCGCCAAAAATAACTGAACATGCAAGCACCTCAACACGAGGTTAAAGAAATAGATGGGCACTAATACAAATAATAACCTACGCAGGAGTCTCATCCGACTAAGAATAAAGAGAATAGATAGTTCTAGAAGGATCAACCAAGCTATGATTGCTCCAATTTCTACGTTGCTCTTCATTTATCTAAGCAAGCTTTAAATCAATTGCTGTCCCTACACTAACACTTAGTGACATCCCTACATAACGATTTTCCCAGGCAAGAGTGAATAAAAGGTGTCAGCTGTGAAGACTTCCTCAGAAGTGCAATCACATAATACCTAAGCTCAGCTCCTTCCTCAGGACACTCTTTGTCCTTCTCTCTGGTCTCCCCTACCTCTTCTCTGGCCTCCTCCCTCAGGGCACTATCCCTATTACAAATCCCTAATACAATTGTACACGCCTTGATCACGCCTCCTTGGCCAGGTCTTCTTTCTTGTACTTTTCCATCGAAACGGTTACTTCATCCTGGACGGTTGCGATGACCTTGAGTCCCAGGCACCTTCTCCGCTGAAAGTATCATCCCTAAATTCCATTGCACTCCCGTATCATGCCTCCCATCTCTCTAACTTTGAAAACAAAGAGTTAGTCTTTACTAACGAGACATGTGTCCTTGCACCTGCAACAAAAGATACGTTCAACAGAAACCTTCTACTGTGCTAATTAAATCTACCGTTTGTGCCCAGAGAGCCTTACCAAGAGAATCTTTTCTCTTCCTACAAAATAAGCTTACATAAGAATAAACCAGGCCTTCCCTAAGCATATATGTAGTCAGGCCTTTACATATAACTTTTAAACACACGCCTTACTTTTCCCTATAAGCATTTCCATTACCATTCATATGCGAAAAATGAATTACATGTGCAACTTTAATATGGTGCACGTTTAAACTACTACAATTGAATTACACACGAACTAATTTCTCTATGCATTATGTTCACACAATTCAATAAGCATTACATTACATGATTATCATAACACAATTATACTGCTGATTCACTTTATCTCAGTGAACTATTCATTCTTTACTAAACATGCATGGATATACAACTGAATATATACGAATATATGTCTGAGTACATGCGGGTGCGGCCTACCAGTAACTATGATGCACCCCTACAATTCACAAGAACATTTCGCTCTATCAGTTCCCCCCTTTGATGACTCCTGTCATCACATTCCATTCAACTCCCTTGGAGAAAGAACCGACCTAAACAGAACTCGTTGCCATTTTCCCTGATCTTAGTTTCTCCATGCTCTTGAGCATCTGATATTGACTGTCCTGCAGCCTTGCCAATCTCATCTCATTTTCCCTCAAAGCTCTCTTGACTCGGCCTGCTCGATACCATTTGTAGGCCTTGATCGAAATCCACAGACAGACCACACAAACCACCACAATAAGGAGTGGTCTCAGAACATACCCAAGGAATCCTTTTCCCAGATTTGCAACCCAACTCCCCACTTGACCAAAACCCTTGCCAACCTTTTCCCAAGCCCCCTCTTCAGTCAAATCCGCTATTTTTGTGTGGATTGTAGTGATGTTACTTATATATTTCTCCAGATCTTTGCTACGGTCTGGTATATAAGTGCAGCACTCTTGAACCTTCAACAATTTACAGACTCCGCCCTCTTTTGCCAACAAGACATCCAAAGCAAGGCGATTCTGCAAAACCATTGCCCTTATCGACAACATCTCTCCTTCCACCAGCACCAATGACTTTGCTGTATTCATTGAAAATTCATCCACCACAGTCGCTAACCTCCGGATTTTCACATCATTCAAGACTACTCCCAGACTGGGTATCATAGCTCCAGAGATATCCCCCACAACGATTCCTGAACTTGCAGCCCTTCTCGCTCTTGAATGCTCCCCACTTTCTAGAAGTTCCAAATCCTCTGTATGGTAAATCTTTGGAAATATTATTGCCAAATAACATGTTCCATACCAATTTGCAGGCAACCTCACATAAGCATTCTTCCCACACACATAATACACCGTTGGTATCACTTGTACAGGACCTTGGAGAAAATCTTTTGCCACATCTGCCATGGTGAAAACGTGATCACAAGTGCTTTGTCCCACTGCAACCTTTTCATAGTAAGTCTGATAACGCCTTATACACAACTTACCCCTCTTCTCTTTGTCTAACGCTATAGGACCATAGCTTCCCTTTGTCTTATGCAACTTTTCTTCATCTGTCCAATCAAGCCTGTGATGCCCCATGTCTCGTGACTGGGTCAGCTTTCTATACCTGTCCTCTACCTGATCTACAAACTTTTTCTCTACATCTGACAACGAGCAGGTCAGATTGTGTCTGTGAGCGAATGCTGTATCCAATTCCAAACTCGGTATGAAGAACTTCCTGAGTCTATCCTCGGTCTTATAATAGTCATACTTATTCAAATGCTTGTAAGCTGGGACTTCAGGAAGCACTGCGTCGAAATTGGAAAAGAAATACTCAAACTGATCTCTCTCATAAAATAAACTAAGCAAAAGACTACATGAAATTCCATAAGTCAGTGGAAGATGGTGATACCTAATACCCTCGTCCACTGAAGCAGGCAACTGCATACACACATAACAATCTTTCGCATCCATCACATCAACATACTCATATAGCAGCTTAGCATATGCATTAAGCTTAAAATCACTCCTAGACAAATCTATATGTAACCTACGACTTTCTTCTAATAGCAAAGCTCTGTCAGCTCCCATGTTTACCCCCTTTTGGCTAGGTGTAGTAGGTGTAGGTGTCCCTGGCACCCCCTTCACTTCTAGCTCATGCGAACCAGTATATGAAACTATGATTACTATGATTATAGAAACTATCACACTACTTATAAGTACGCCTACAATCCACTTAGATCTACGATTGGGATCTCCCGGCTCCATGGTTTCGAAAGTTCTCAAAAGTTCTTGGTTATAGCAATGAACTATGAAAAAGTCTCTGTGTCCTTTACTCGTGACTTGCTTAACCAGCTCGAGCAATCATGAAATCTCCGGATTTTCCCTTTTCGATCACAATCTTATTTACACAGTCCAGAAAAAGACTTCCCTAGTTTTCGTTCCTCTTCTGTGGAAAGTCCCTAAGTTTATTCTTCTTCCTCTCGGACCTAGGTTATCTTCTTCTTTTAGACTTTTATTTACAGTTTATAGTTGATCCACAATAAGATCCTCATTAAGCAGTTCCAGAACGTGATACAAAAGTTCAAGACGCAAGATTACCATTTCATGTGAAGACGGCTCAAACCCAAAAGACGGAAATTCGAGTCGATGCAGAACCAAGTTTCGAACTTCACTCAGAAGCGGGGGATTCGGAACTGTGAGGGTCAGTGTTCCTTCTACTTCGAGCCCCGGCAACTGCAGCACCACCTTCACCACCACATTCGGGCTCCGACGAACCACCAGAACTGACCTCAGCCTTCCCGTACTCACCACCCCCTGCATCAAACACTGTGTAAGTTCACTCAGGGGTAGAGTATCTGCGACAAGGTACTCTGGTTCTTTTCGACCTTCGCCGACTATCTTGAGCCTGGTCTTCGTCACTTGCCTCTGTTTCGGACGCTTCAGACACTGGGGCAAGGTCTCTTTCAGGTGCTAACTTCAGGTTCCGTCGCCTCTGTCTTTCAGGCCAACTTTCTGCACTTCTGTTCGTTCGTCTGCCTTCCCCTGCTATACCCAGTGCACTACTTCCTCTTTCTGCTGAATCTGACTCTTCTCCGCCCACTGCACCGTTTCTGTCTTCGGTGTCTGAGTCAGGGTTCGAACTGTGGAAACCCCCTTCAGCTTGCTCTAGTGCACCACCAGCTGTGTCAGTGACCCTTACAGCTTGACTTGTCCTCTCATGTGGCCCTGCCACATCAGCTGGATTTTCATTTACGAGAGGAGCTGTTTCTTCCAAGGGTGCTGAAACTCTGCGGGTATGGGAGGCATGCACCCAGTTCGGCAATCCTCCACACTTTACTGCTGTGTTCGTGATGAGTATCACCTGATACGGGCCACGCCAACGGGCATCCAAGCAACTCTTCCTCACGTGCTTCCGGACAAGCACCCAATCTCCGGGGCACAGGTCGTGGCACAGATCACTCGAGGCTGGGACCACTGCTGCTTGCACCTGCTGGGATACAGAACGGACCACATCAGAGAGTCCTTTACAATAATCGAGAATCAAGTCATCAGTGATGCTTATCAAAGCTGTAGCTGGTACTGCCGGCAACCTCATTGCCCTTCCCATTAGTATTTCGTGGGGGGACAACCCGGTTTTCCTGTCTGGGACACTTCGCATGCTCATTAACACAAGCAGCAAAGCGTCGGGCCATTTCAGGGATGTCGAAGAACACATTTTTGCCATCCGGGCCTTCAAAGTTCCATTAACTTGTTCCACCATCCCAGAAGCCTCTGGTCTGTAACTACAGTGGAGTCTCTGGTCAATATTCAATGCAGCACAAAGTAACTTCATGATTTCACTGTGGAAGTGCCTTCCTCTATCCGATTCCAAAGAGGTTGGGATCCCGAACCTAGGGATGAGCTCCCTCAACAATAACTTAGCCACTGTGAGAGTGTCACACCTGCGTGTTGGGTAAGCCTCCACCCACCGTGAGAATACACATACCAGCACTAAAATGTACCTCAACCCATTACACTTAGGCATTTCCACGAAGTCTAGCTGTATCCTGTTGAAAGGCCCACCTGACCTCCCAATGTGACTCAATGTAACTACAGTTTTCTTTCCAGCGTTCATCTGCTGACACGTAACACACCTTTGACACACTGTTTCAGCCATTGCCCGAAATCGTGGGTTGTACCACGTCTGTCTAAACACCCTCATCATTGCATCTCTACCAAGGTGTGCCTGTCCATGTATCAGCCTTGCCATCGGACTCAACAATTCTTCTGGTAATACGGCTCTCCCATCGCTGGATACCCACACATCCACATCTCCTCTCTCACAACCAGATTTGATCCATCCCTCTCTCTCCTGGTCTGAGACTTCGTCCTGCAATCGCTTAAGCTCTTCCCAAGTGTCTGCCATGGCCAACATTATGCTGAGCTCGGTTCTTTCTTGGCTCTCCCCTGCGTATCTATCTGTGAATATGCATCCTTGTTCTGCACAGAAACGGGCGACCTCGTCCGCGTAATTATTGCCCAATGACACAAAGTCCTCCCCTTTCCCATGGGCTGAACACTTTACAACAGCAATTTCCTTCGGATGCTGTAATGCATCCAACAGTTGTCTTACATATTCTCCATTCCGAATGGGTGAGCCAGATGATGTCAAAAATCCCCTCTGAGACCATAACTGCCCGAAGTCGTGCACCACACCAAACCCATATTGGCTGTCAGTGTAAATCGTGATTCGAATTTGATCAGCGGCCAAACAGGCACGGGTCAAGGCAATGATCTCAGCTACCTGTGCGGAGCGTACTCCTTCTAGGCAAGCAGCCTCAACCACTCCCGAAATGGTACACACAGCAAACGCTGCTCTCAATTGCCCCACACTGTCTCTTAAGCATGAACCATCGACAAAGAAAATTTCATCTGGGTCAGCCAACGGTTCATCGACAATGTCAGGTCTCGGTTTGGTGCAAAGTTCGGTCACATCGAGACAATCATGGTCCGCACAATCTTCATCATCCGTGTTCGGTGTAGGCATCAATGTCGCAGGGTTCAAGACAGAGCACCTTTTCAGAGTCACATTCTCTGCGGCAAGTATGACTTGCTCGTACCTCGTTAACCTATTGTTCGTTAGGTGCTGAGTCTTGGTCCTGGTCATTAATAACTCAACCGAGTGTGGCACATGTACAGTCAGTGGATGTCCCATTACAATGCTTTCACATCTCTCAATGCTGACACCTGTTGCAGCAACGGATCTTAGACATCCGGGCAACGCAGAAGCTACTGGATCTAGAGTAGCTGAGAAATAGGCAACTGGTCTATGGACACCTCCATGGTTCTGAGCTAACACTGCTAATGCACATCCTTCCCTCTCATAACAGAACAATGAAAAGGCCTTGTTGTAATCAGGCATTCCCAGTGCCGGAGCACTGCACAATTCCTCTCTCAATTTCAGGAATGACATCAAGCACTCCTCGTCCCATGGTACCGGATCACTCACATCCTTGTGTGTAAGCCTCTGCAAAGGCTTTGCTCTCAAGGAGAAACTAGGAATCCACTGTCGACAGTAGCCGACCATTCCCAGGAACATCCTAACTTCCCTTTGTGTGGTGGGTACTGCCATACTCATTATTGCCTCAATTCGATCTGGTGACACCTTCCTCTTGCCTTTTTCCAATCAGTGTCCCAAGTACTGTACCTCATTCAAACAGTACTGCAGCTTGTTCGGGGACACCTTATGTCCATTCTCTGCTAAGTGGTTCAACAGGGCTACAGTGTCAATTCTGCAAGCATCTTCTGTTTCTGAGGCAATGAGTAAATCGTCTATGTATTGCACGAGGACTGAGTTCTGCGGCAACACAAGGCTCTCAAGATTCTTTTTCAGGATCTGGTTAAAGATCGATGGACTTTCTGTATACCCTTGAGGGATATGACACCATGTTAACACGCGATTTTCCAGCCTGAACGCAAAAAGAAATTGGCTTTCCTCATGGAGCGGTATCGAAAAGAAGGCTTGACACAAGTCGATGACCGTAAACCACTCGGCTTCGCATGGGATCTGGAACAGTATTACTGAAGGATTCGGTACCACTGGACAACAAGGGACAACTATCGTGTTGACCTTTCGCAGGTCTTGCACGATCCTGTATTTCCCGCTCGGTTTCTGTAGTCCCATAATAGGTGAATTACAGGGGCTACCTCTGATCTCTTTTAGAATGCCCTTCTCAATGAAAGTCTCGATCACAGGTTTTATCCCTGCAATCGTTTCAGGCGACAAGTTGTATTGAGGTGTCCTGGGGAAATCAACATTTTGCTTCACCTCAATCCGCACTGGTTCAACCCCTCTGATTAGACCTATTTCATCGCCTGCGAAATCCCACACCACAGATGACACTGCATCTCTCAAATCAGGTGGAAGTTCTTCCACTGTCACCATTGGGTACAGATCTATACACAGATGCTGATTTGTAACCTTAAAGTCGGCATCGTCATCTCTCGTCTGGACCTCCACTCCCTGAGGCGTACAATAAATCGTGCAGTTCAACTTGCACAATAGATCTCTTCCCAAAAGGCAAACTGGACTCGTATCACACACTACAAACTGATGTCTAGTTTGGAAGGAACCTATCTTTACTAAGATCGGTTCTGTCAATGGGCTGCTTATTCTTTTGTTCGCTACTCCAACAACCTGGATTGATTGTCCCGAGAGGGGTAGGTTAGGGACCACTGCTGATCTTACAGTAGACCGGGTAGCACCAGTATCAACCAAAAGTGTGGCAGGATGACCCTCAATATCTGCCTCCACAAAAGGTCCTCTCTGGTCTACCTCCAAGACCGCTCCAAGCGTGCAGTCTTCCTCCCCCCTCAGGCACCGTCAGGATAAAGGGTCTGAGCTACTCTCGTCATAGTCTTCGAACAGGGGCATCTGTTGATACGTTCGTATTCCTTGTGTAATCCTTGAAGCCTGGGGAACCTGGGCGTGAGAGCTGTATATCCCCCCTTTCATCGTCCTAGGCCTCGTCACTGTGTTAACTACCTCTTGCGCGGGTGCCTGAGCCCCCTCTTCCTCTTCCTGCAGCTGATTAACTGGGTTCAAAGGACACTCGCGTTTCCAATGTCCGACCTGGCGACAAAGATGACACGCAGTGGTCTTCTTCAGTGTGGCCACGTCCACTCCCGTCTTGGGGTCTATTGGTTTTCCCTTTCCCTGTCCTTGCCCATTCTGGTTCCCCTGGAAATTTCCTTGTTTTCTTCCTAAGGTCCCTCCATTAGACTGACCCTGTGCTGTCTGCATCTGGACAAGCATCAATTTGTCTTTTAGCTTCCGATGTTTTGATTCCACCTCAACACTACAGTATCTCGCATACCTCAAAATTTCATCTACCGGCTTGTGGCTTGTTCTGCCAGCAGATCAAATGGTGCTGTATCATGAGACTGACTTCCATTCTCAGACCCAGTACAAACTTTGAGACAAACTGTCCCATATCCTTGGGGTCTAACGTATCTAATCCACTATACTGTTTAAAAGCTTGCAGAAGTCTTTCGTAATATTCATGCACCGTTTCTTTGGGTTCTTGTACAGTCCGATCTATCTTAACCCAATCTATATCTTGAGGTGAAATCTTCAGTTTTAGCCATGTAATCACCTGCTCATACTTTTTCATTACTAGGGGTGATGGACCATTTGTAACCGGCTCCCTTTCAGGTTCCGAAGTCGGCCACTCAACAGCGACTTTACAAGCTGTCCACAAATCTCCCGGTACCACTATGTCAAACAAGGTGTTCAAATCAATCCACAATACCTTTGAAATTTTAACAAACCGCTCAACCTGCTTGTACCACTCTACTGGTTTCTCCCTCAGCCGAGGAAAATCATTTGTAAATGCAGCCAAATCACCTCTATTCCACGGCACATGCACATACCCTCCATTCTGTACTTCCCGTAAAGGAAAATTTCCGACACCCGTCGCCCCCTCCTGGAGGCGGCGTTTCCCTCAGCTTTCTTTGCTAGTTTCTTCTTGGACCACCTTTCTTCCCATTTGTCCAACAAAATCCATATTCTCATTCCTACAATCAGGTCTCTGGTGTGTGTCCTTAATCCTGTGATTCTTTTCTCCTCCAGCTCCTGGTCACTGTATTGTAATCTATGCGGTCCTTGCAACGTTTTAGTTTTGTTCAGGTCTACCTCATATCTTTTGGCCAACGGCGTTAATTTTTCATGTGCTATTCTAGCTTTTCGAGTCACATCTTTTGCTACGAACAGCAGCTCATCTGATTCATAAATTTCTATCCTTTCCAGAGGCAGACCCCCGCTAATCATCTCGTCTACCTCTGCTTTCAACCTTACTACGTCTAGCAACCTTGCCTGTACTGCACTCCTCAGTACTTCTCGACAAGTTGAACCGTCCCGCTCATCACAGTCACTATTCTGTCCTTGTGACCTATTCCCTTCCATCATATTCCTGGAACTTGGTCTGTCTTCCGAGATGTTTTGTGCCCTATCTCCTGGCATCCTATCACTTTGGTTTGTTACTGTTGGTGTCCACATCCTCAAAGCTGACTTGGATTCATGCAAAGACCTCGGTCTGACTGGTCTCTCATCCTCCTGTCTAAAGGAAGAGTCTGCAGTAGCCGGTAACGGCGTACTTGTCTCCAATGGTCTTGGGAAATGAACCACTCGTACTCCGAACCCATTCCCACTCTCACTGGTTATTTCTTCCCTTCCCATCTGTACGGAGCTCCCTTCTCTCACTCGGTCTGGGTCATATACCGCTACTATAGGGCCAATGGTAACCGGTACTGTCAAGGAGTCCGGTAATCTTGTGTTCCCAACAGGAGGCTGTGTTATCATAGACGTCGTTGCCCCTTCCGTTCCTGTGGAAATCCTTCCCACTACTCTCATGCTAGTCTGATTCTGGCTCTCATCAATTGTTACTACTGGAGTCGGCTTTCCCTCTTCTGAGTCTGGTTTAAATGGTGGTGGCCTCTCTGCCAACAACCTATCTAACAGGCTGTCGTCTATATCACTGTCGTCCTCATCAATTCTTGTAATCTTTCCATTTTGTATTAGCAGTGGGTATAACTTATCTCCCTCAATCGTTTCCACTCTCCACCTTTTCTCCAGTGCATCCCACCTTGCATCTTGAAATGCCCTGACCGATTTCTTCACCCTTTCCTGGCTCTTGTCTTTCCTCCTATCGTACGCTGCTCTAATCCACACATGTAGCGCCTCAAACTGTGTTGGTCTAGGTAGTGGTCGTAAAGAAGCCATTATACTTTTTAGCTGGTACAACACCTCTAACCTGAAAGTACCATAACGTGGGAAAGTCAATTCTCCTTCTCCTTCTGTCATTTTATGCCAATTCTCAAGCCAAATTATAGTATGCAATCCTACATTCTTTGCCATATAATGTGCTGGCGTATCCTCGGGAGGAGCTTCCTCTCCTTCCCGAGTAACCACATGCCTATCACCTCTACAAAGTTCCCGTAAAACTTTAAAACATTTCATGATGAATCAACTTTTTATTAGCACTCAAAATGTCAGCTTTTACTTCCTGATTTCAATCTACCAATGCCAGCGCGGCTCACACCAACCGACCTATCGCAGCGCGGCACTTGTCTGACGTCACTTTTCCTCCGCTCGCAGCAGTTCCCCTCCTCCCTAATTCACTCCTTCTCGCTCGCACCTGTCCCAATCATACTCTGAGATAATATCCGTCCTACCGAACAATTACCTCTCTGACCGTCAGTCTTACCAATCACCGATCAGCCTCTTGAGCTTGTTGACCTCAATCTGGCAACCGTCTGTCCGCGAAACGACCGGACAATCACCTCTAACTCACTCGATAGGATTCAATCACTCGATGTTCTGCACACAATAACCTACGACCTGCGTCGGTTATTCACACACTCACACATGTGTTCCCTATCTTCAGTGGGTCTGTCAATGACGTCTCGTGACCCCCACAACCTCTGGTCAACGCTCTCAACTCTGGGTGTGTTCTACACCACAATATATCTCCCGGTCCCGCGCGCGCTCACGGTCCGGTTCTCAATCACACAACTCTCTTTCCAACTCCGCAAGACATCACACAACAATAAGACACCGCAATCTACCAAACACCACTCTTTTCATACTCACTCTACCACGAACTGCTACTTCCGCCGCACCGTCACTCTCCGTCAGTTTTCAACGACCTCCGACCTCCGACATCTTTTTCCCGCGGTCCTCTGGATCTGCGTCACTCGGGCTCTATGGGGCAACATAGTCTCCTATCTTGCTCTAGATCTCCCCTTACCATCAAAGGTAACCATCCTACTCTGCTACCAACTGATAACGCCGATTCTTATCTAATTATCTATAAGAACCTTCTGGTCGCCAAGATCTTTTTACCTGTTGAATAGTGTAAAGGAGAGAATCTCATCTGATTATACAACGGCATTCATTTTGTCTGAAAGGACCACGGACTCCGAATTCAAGTTTAAGAATTTATTATCGCCAAAAATAACTGAACATGCAAGCACCTCAACACGAGGTTAAAGAAATAGATGGGCACTAATACAAATAATAACCTACGCAGGAGTCTCATCCGACTAAGAATAAAGAGAATAGATAGTTCTAGAAGGATCAACCAAGCTATGATTGCTCCAATTTCTACGTTGCTCTTCATTTATCTAAGCAAGCTTTAAATCAATTGCTGTCCCTACACTAACACTTAGTGACATCCCTACATAACGATTTTCCCAGGCAAGAGTGAATAAAAGGTGTCAGCTGTGAAGACTTCCTCAGAAGTGCAATCACATAATACCTAAGCTCAAGTCCTTCCTCAGGACACTCTTTGTCCTTCTCTCTGGTCTCCCCTACCTCTTCTCTGGCCTCCTCCCTCAGGGCACTATCCCTAATACAAATCCCTAATACAATTGTACACGCCTTGATCACGCTTCCTTGGCCAGGTCTTCTTTCTTGTACTTTTCCATCGAAACGGTTACTTCATCCTGGACGGTTGCGATGACCTTGAGTCCCAGGCACCTTCTCCGCTGAAAGTATCATCCCTAAATTCCATTGCACTCCCGTACCATGCCTCCCATCTCTCTAACTTTGAAAACAAAGAGTTAGTCTTTACTAACGAGACATGTGTCCTTGCACCTGCAACAAAAGATACGTTCAACAGAAACCTTCTACTGTGCTAATTAAATCTACCGTTTGTGCCCAGAGAGCCTTACCAAGAGAATCTTTTCTCTTCCTACAAAATAAGCTAACATAAGAATAAACCAGGCCTTCCCTAAGCATATATGTAGTCAGGCCTTTACATATAACTTTTAAACACACACCTTACTTTTCCCTATAAGCATTTCCATTACCATTCATATGCGAAAAATGAATTACATGTGCAACTTTAATATGGTGCACGTTTAAACTACTACAATTGAATTACACACGAACTAATTTCTCTATGCATTATGTTCACACAATTCAATAAGCATTACATTACATGATTATCATAACACAATTATACTGCTGATTCACTTTATCTCAGTGAACTATTCATTCTTTACTAAACATGCATGGATATACAACTGAATATATACGAATATATGTCTGAGTACATGCGGGTGCGGACTACCAGTAACTATGATGCACCCCTACAATTCACAAGAACATTTCGCTCTATCAACGTCACACCCTTTGTGGAATTGGCTGCACTGTCGGTTACACATACACAGAGGCATCAACTTGGATGCAATGGCTCATCACAAGGCCTTGGGCTGAAGGACTTCCAACTGCAGGGATGGTACACAAGAGGGTTGAAATATCACTCATACACTTCTCATCATCACCCACATCCACCAATCACAGTGGCATGATGCTGAGCCATCCAAAATACTCAGAGATGTGTAACAGATCCAAGAAGTAATCGGACATGGCATAACAGCATGTGTACACCACACGTGAATGCATGCTGGTGGGAGTGTGTACACAGTACCTGTCCATCCCATTCACATGCAGGATGCCAGCACATTGAGCAATGTGTAGTCTGTCCACATCTACTGTCCATTGTCAGGTAGACCGACACATAGATCACAAGGCAACACATCTTTGTGGGTGGACTCACTGTGTCCAACACTGCGCAGCCCTCAACGTACTCGCCCTGTGAATGGCTCACCCCGCAATGGAGGTCACATTCAGTGCCACTATCTCTCACACACATCCCTATCACAAGGCCTGGAGTGTTCAATCGACAGGGCTGAGTTTGCGCATTTCCGGAGAGTTGTGAACAAAAGACACATGTAACCCACTGTACAGTCAGTGTTGTTTCCTTCTAGGATTGGGCGGTCAATGTGCAGCCCAGGTCTGCTGAGACTGAGAAGGCCAGCAGGGACCCAGCCAGCCATTCACACAAGCAATAACTGCCCTGAGTCCTGCATTGCCAAGTGGCTGCGTCACTGGATGTCTGACATGAAAATGCCATGTACCACCACTCGGGAGGGACATGCATGGGAAAGCGCCAGAGAGCCTACATACCCCTTCCACCTGTAGTAAGCATGGTAAGCAGTGCATGTTGGAACCCCAAAGGCTCTGACTCATAGTGCTGCGGATCAATGACATGTGTGTCCCCCACATGCACTCCCACACACACTGTAGTTGTCTTACACACACAACTTTTGCAAGAAATAGCCTTGGGCAGTATGCGTGGAGCTCGGAATCCAGGATCTCCAGCTCCTCGCTGGTGAGTGGACCTGGACATATCTTCAGAGTCGTCGACATGAAGGTGGACAGGTGGCAGCAGCAGCAGGTGTTGTTGAGGGATGCCAGGCAGCAGTCCCTGGAAGCTGTGGTAATGCCGGTCTCCCTCCCACACTCATATAGCCCCCTGGGGCTGTTTCAGTGGGTCCAAGCTGCTGCAATTGGTGTACCATGTCTGCCTACTTCAAATGCACACAATGGCCTGCTCCAAGCTGTCCCGGTACACTTACCTCTATAGTCGAACACGCAGGATGCAACTGCGAGGGCCATTAGAGTTGGCCTCAAGGGCCTGGTCCATGGCAGGTACAGTCCGCTGGTGCCATGTGGAATCCACAGTTTAATGTGCGCCATGCATTTGCAGGTGTGGCCATGATTTGTGTGTGGGAGCATGTCCACACTAGACAGGGCCACTTCATGCTGTGTGCATAGGCATTGTCGGACAGTGCTCAGCCTCCACATGTCTGTTGGCACATCATCATGTACACATTTGCATGGGAGCATGGGATGTGCATATGCACACACATGCCATATCTCTCAATGTACATCTTCCACTTGGCACGTGCAACGTTACGTGTCACTTGTGATGTGTATTTGCATTCACACAGCTGTGTTGTCATGGAGTTGTCAATGTGTATACCTGTCAATGTGTGTTGGAGGTGTGATACGTACAGTGCTGTACATTGGGTGAACTAGGGACATCATTGACTGTCTCATATCCCGTTGTGCAACAGGACCCACTTGTTTGGGCCGCTCAGCCTGTGTACATTGTGTTGTTGGTGTGTGCCATACTCACCCAGCCTCGGAAGCTGTGTCAGGCACAGCAGCTAGGTATATTGCCGTGGTGTTGCCGCTTCCCACATATGCAGTCTGAAATCATCATCATGCCTTTCAAGCTATTATGGCCTAAATCCCCATGTGCATGCTCATAGCAATGGTTTGTGTCAGTGGTCATTGCTATTGGTTAGGGGACCTGTGTAAGAGTATTGTAGCTGTGCTGTCCCTACTTGTCAGCTGTTCTGTGATTCTATTGCTTTGTCAGTAAATTTAGTTTTGTGTATGTGAAAATGCCATGTGGTGTGTTGCATTGACATGTGTCCACTTCCATCTGTCCTAGGAGGAGACCAAACATACATCGCCCCTACCAATTGCTGGCAGACATGGAGGATGTGGAGGTTATACAGAAATTCCGTCTGGACCGACCCACCCTGCATCACCTATGTGCAATGTTGGAACCCCACCTTCGTCCTCGCAGGGCGTATCCTACAGCATTCACCCCCACGGCTAAGGTGATGGCTGCACTGCATTTTTCGCAACCGGATCTTTCCAACACACGGTGGGCAGTGGAGGTGGGATGTCCCAGCCCATGTTCAGCATGGTGCTACGGGATGTCCTGTCAGCTATGATGCTCTACAGGAACCGGTACATCCGATTCCCCAGGGCTAGTGATTTGGCGGCAGTGAAGGGTGCTTTCTATGCCCTTGGTCGCATCCCCCACGTTGTTGGTGCAATTGATTGCACCCATGTTGGCCTTGTTGCACCACAGGCCATGGAGCACATCTATAGGAACCAGAAACATTTCCACTCCCTGAATGTGCAAGTGGTGTGCCTGGCGGACATGATTATCACACACGTGTGTGCGAAGTTTCCCGGATCCGCCCATGACTCGCACATCATGTGCCATAGCATCCTCCCACGAATGATGACCAATCTTCAACCGGACCGTGCATGGATTGTTGGTGAGTATGCATACTCGTGTAGCGTGCTGGGTGTGACATGCTGTCTTGTATCCTGTTGGAATTGCAACGATTCTCTGTGTTTCTCACACCCAGGTGACTCTGCATATCCTAATGGGCCTTGGCTGCTGAGCCCACTACGTAATCCTAGGACACCAGCTGATGTCAGATACAATGAGGCACATGGGAGGACCAGACGTGTGGTGGAGCGGACTTTTGGACTCCTGAAGTCCAGATTCAGATGCCTGGACCGCACCGGGGGTGCACTGGCATACTCCCCACAGAAGGTGTGCCAGATAGTTGTGGCATGCTGCATGCTGCACAATCTCGCGATTCGCAGGCAGATCCCCCTGATAGTGGATGACGGTGATCAGCCAGGGCCCCCACCTGCAGACCAGGCCGTGTCCAGTGACGAGGACAGTGGAGAGGAGGAAGCAGTGAATGAGCGTCAGCAGCTCATCGCCCGCTACTTCACTTGACGGTGAGTGACCATGTACGACGGCTGATGTTGCTGTAGTTGTGTAGGTGTATGTGTGCATTGTCATGGCGGCCTATTGTTCACTGAGTGCTGTGTGGCAATGGTCCATGTCCAGGGTAGTATGCCACTGACACTGGCTGTAGCATTGTGCCCTGTTGCTCTGTGAGATGTGTGTACATTGCTTAAACTTGATGACAAGTACTGTGTGATGAGTGTGTGACACACACATTCAATGGACTCTTGTTCTGTTTTTCACCCCTAGGTCCCTACAGACTCTCCTGGCCTATCGACATACCACACACCAGATGCATTTCTGATCATGGTGACGGTTGCACATCCTTGCTTAAACACAGAGCAGATAAAACAGAATGTGATCCAGGTGTATTTATTTTAAGCGGTGACGTGATTGTGGGCAAGGTGATCACAAAAGTGGTGCATGCTGAAACAATGAGTTGACGGTCATGTCCGCGTGATGGTCAAGGTGTACCCATGTTGTTCTGGGTCCACAGTCCGACAGACACATGCCATTCACATGGCAGTGTGGGGTAGGATAGTAGTCCAAGTGAATGCAGTAGATGGCCACCGTGGCTGGCTGACTCACTGGCGTTTGGAGCGTGCAAAGTCATCTCTGAACACCTGTTTCCTCTTCGGACGACCCCTTCCACGTTTGAGAGGGGGGGTTGTGTTTGTGAGCTGCTGGTGGTGGCTGAGGATTGCCCACTCGCTGTGGACGCAGGGGAACTGGATGTTGCACGACCCTGCGCCCCAGCAGGTGGTGGCGGAGGTGGTGTGGTTGGCCTTGATTGGGCCCTCACCACCAATCAATCAGTCAATCAATCACGGCATTTATAGAGCGCGCTACTCACCCGGGAGGGTCTCAAGGCGCTGGGGGAGGGGGTAGGTTACTGCTCGAACAGCCAGGTCTTGAGCTGCTTCCTGAAGGAGAGATGGTCCTGGGTTCGCCGAAGGTGAGTGGGGAGGGAGTTCCAGGTCTTGGCTGCCAGGTAGGAGAAGGATCTTCCTCCGGCGGTGGTTCTGCGGATGCGTGGTACGGTGGCGAGGGCGTGGCTGGTTGATCAGGCTGGCGTGTGGGCGTGTAGAAGGTCATGCGGTCGTTGAGGTACTTTGGGCCCAGGTCGTGGAGGGCCTTGTGTGCGTGGGTGAGGAGTCTGAACGTGATTCTCTTGCTGACGGGGAGCCAGTGCAGGTCTTTCAGGTGTCCGGTGATGTGGCTGTGTCGGGGGATGTCCAGGATGAGTCGTACGGAGGCGTTCTGGATGCGCTGGAGTCTTTTTGAAGTTTGGCTGTGGTTCCGGCGTAGAGGGTGTTCCCATAGTCCAGTCGGCTGGTGACGAGTGCCTGGGTGACGGTCTTCCTGGTTTCAGTGGGGATCCATCTGAAGATCTTGCGGAGCATGCGCAGGGTGTTGAAGCATGAAGATGAGATGGCGTTGACTTGTCTGGTCATCGACAGGGAGGAGTCCAGGATGAAGCCCAGGTTGCGTGCGTGGTCCGTTGGCTTGGGCGCGGTGCCCAGGGCCGGGGGCCACCAGGAGTCGTCCCAGGCGGAGGGAGATGAGCCCAGGATGAGGACTTCCGTCTTGTCCGAGTTCAGTTTAAGGCGGCTGTTCCTCATCCAGTCGGCGACGTCTCTCATCCCGTCATGTAGGTTGGCTCTGGCGGTGGTGGGGTCGTTGGTGAGGGAGAGGATCAGCTGGGTGTCGTCGGCGTAGGAGATGATGTTGAGGTTGTGTTGGCGTGCGATGGCTGCGAGGGGGCTCATGTAGACGTTGAAGAGGGTTGGACTGAGTGAAGATCCTTGTGGAACGCCGCAGATGACTTCGGTGGCTTCGGATCTGAACGGGGGAGGCGGACTCTCTGGGTTCTTCCGGCGAGGAACGAGATGATCCATTCCAGTGCTTTCTCTCGGATTCCGATGTTGCTGAGGCGCTTCACTAGGGTGCGGTGGCAGACGGTGTCGAACGCCGCGGAGAGGTCCAAGAGGATGAGGGCAGCTGTTTCCCCGTTGTCGGTTAGGGTTCTGATGTCGTCGGTGGCTGCGATAAGGGCGGTCTCGGTGCTGTGGTTGGCCCGAAACCCGGACTGTGAGGGGTCGAGGGATCCATTCGTCTCGAGGAAGGCGGCAAGCTGTCTGTTGACGGTCTTCTCGATGACTTTGGCCGGAAACGGAAGGAGCGAGATGGGACGGTAGTTCTTGAGGTCGGTGGGGTCCGCCGTTGGTTTCCACCGACCACCACTAGCTGGCCCATGAGGTCAACAAGTTGGCCCATACGGGTCACGAATTGGCCCATATGGGCGTCCATGGACCTCAACACCCCAAGAACTTCCCGCGTATCGGCAGCTGACCGGGCCCATTGTCCCTGGGCCTCTTCATAGGCCCCAAGGACTCTGGCGATTTGCGGCAGGGCTTGGCTCCCAGGCTCTGATGGCGTTGCCCTGACCCTGCTCCTCCCACCTGAACTGCTGCCACCGACCTGCCCACCCGCTACATTGGTCACCCGGGGCCTCGTTCTGGCTCCCAGGGTCGATGTCAACGTGCGTACCACCCCTTGCGCAGGGTGAGTGGTCAGGGAGGCCCTGGTGGTGGTGGTGGTGGTTGCGGCGGTGGTGGTGGCCGCAATGACCGTGGCAGCAGGGGCCTGGGACTGGTCACCAGCCCTGGGAGATGGGTTGGTGTGTAGGAGGGGTCCTGGGGAGCGGTTGCGCCCTGCCACACCAAATGTGCCTGGTCGGGAGTCCTCGTCCGAAGAGGTGTCCAGGTCTTCCACATCCGTGAGTCCGGGTGGAGGACTTGTGGACTGGCTGTGATGGCTGCTGTCTCCCTCTCCAGCATCATGCTGTTCGTCAACTGTGGGGCGGAGACGAAAGGTTATTGTGTTGCACCTTGCAAGGTTTGTGTTAGATGTCTGACATTCACAGTTTGTGCACTGTTGTGCACTGATTTCCCAGATGCGTGTGTATGGCTCTACAATGTGTGTGCGTGATCAAGGCAATGGAATAGTGTGATGGGTGCATATGGCATGGGACGGATTTGGAATGCCAATCGGTGTGTGTTGCAGTACCCCTACATTTTGTGGCTTTGGTGGAAACGGGTACAGCCCCATGAACGCTTTTGAGATGAAATATGTTTTTGGGGTTCAAATGAAACGCTTAGAAACGCAGATGGCAAAAGGGGTACAGCCCCATGAACGCTTTTGAGATGAAATATGGTTTTAGGGTTCAAATGAAACGCTTAGAAACGCAGATGGCAAAAGGGGTACAGCCCCATCAACGCTTTTGAGGTGAAATATGGTTTTGGGGTTCAAATGAAACGCTTAGAAACGCAGATGGGAAAAGGAGCACAGCTCCATCAACGCTTTGATATGAAATATGGTTTTGTGGTACATACTGTGACATATGGGTGCAGAAGGGGACATGTGTTTTGGCCACACGACACTACAGAGACAAAGGTGTGTGTATGTCTGACATACCCAGCATATCTGCTCACTGTTGTCATTTAGGGACATTACACTGCAAGCATTGTAGTGAGTGAGTAATGGTTGTGTGCCACACAACGTATTGCAGATGGGACAATTCCTTGGTGTGCGTGCTACCCTCAGCCATGTGCAGCAATGCAGTGCTCTTGGGGTGTTGACTATATTAGGTATGTTGTTAATCACAGTGTGATGTGCGCTTCAGACACTGCAGACACATTTTTGGTCATCGGCAGGAATCTTTGCTGAACTACTGTATATGGGACAACTGTTTAGATGATATACCTTTCATGACACTGGGGCTGAAAGATGAGATGGATGAGATTTTGAATGTGCATTGTGTAGCTGTGTGGTTCATGGGTCCAGTGGTGTATGTGACATTACTGGGGTCCACTCTGTTACATTGAGACAAGATAGACTTACATGGGTGATGTTGTACAATGTCAACGGAACAAGCTGACACGACTACATGGACAAGACTTCGATGGTGTTGCTGATGTGTGTGATGACTGGCACAGTGCACGCCATGTGGGTCAGTACTCCAGTGAGACTTGTGCATGCAGACGTGACTCCTTATGTGTTACTGTATTTGAGATGGCTCATGTGGGCTATGACTCTGTAATTCATGTCTGTGTGCACATTAGTCACATGATTATGACAGGGAGCAGTGCTACCTGTTCCTCTGCTACGTGACATGTCCCAAATGTTAGTCGTAGTACAGTCCTCATGCCTACAGACACCCCGCCCTGTACAGTAGTCTACCTACTTGTTGGTTTGGAGGGAGCAATGCAATGGCTACCACATGGTTATGAGAGGGAGGGGTGCTCCATCTTGCTGGTCTGTGGGAGTGGGGGCCGTGTTGTGAGTTGTGGTGATGGCTTACCACCCACAGACACCCCTCCATGTAGGGAAACATATCTACCTGTCGGGTGAAGGTGTGCACTGCAATGGCTGACACATGGGTGTGGGGAGTGCTCCATCTTGCTGCGCTGTAGGACTAGGGGCCTGGTGGGGGTTGTACTTCTGCAGTCCCCCTCCGATACACGGACTTTGTGGTAAGGCTACTTACCTGTTACTTATTGGTTAGTGCAGCTATGGCTGACACATGAGTGTAGGTGTGGGGAGTGCTCCTTCCGGCTCATCTGGGGTACAAGGGGACCTGGTGGGAGTTGTGGTGCTGGCTGACTGTACACATGCCCCCATGGTTTTGTTTGTTGGTACCTTTGGGCTGAGTGTGTGGGAGTGTCTGTTGCATGTGTGAGAGATGTCTTGTGGATTGTGTACTGGACATGGGGGTGTTTGGCCCTCGGAGCTATGGCATTCTGGTAGTGCATGACAGTACATAGCGGTGTGCTGGTATACATTTGTTTGTACTTACCAGCCTCCACTCCCCTGGTATTCCGGTGAGACTCTCCGGATGTAGAATGCCTCGCACCTTCTCCTCCCACGCCTTGAAGGTCTTGAATGGCGCGGGATTTCCGCCGCCAGTCCTGTCAGCCAGCTCACGATTCTTGGCCTCCTTCTTCCTGACCACGCTTTTCAGGTCGTGCCACCTCTTTGTAATTTCACCCCGGTTGCGTGGCACGTTCCCAACTGCATTCACCTGGTCTACGATCCTGCTCCACATTCTGTTTCTGGTGGCTACTGGTGTCTGTTGGACCTGGTTCCCATAGATTTGTGGGTGCACCTTGATGATCTCGTCGACCATGACCGTCAACTCAGTGGCAGTGTACTTAGGCATTCTTTGTGTTGCCATGGTGTGTGGTTTGGTATTTGTGGTGCTGGTGTGGTGGGTGTGTGGTGTGTGGTGTGTGATGTGCAGGGGGTTAGTGGTGCCGGTGTTTCAATGGTGATGGTGGTGGTGTTGTTGGTGATGAGTGTGATGTGTGCGTGTGGTATGCTGCTTTCCTTTGTGGCTCTCTGGGTTCTCTGCTGTCGTCTTCGCTTTGTAGTAGTGCAAGGGATTGTGGTCTGTGAAGGGGCTGCTTTTGTACTCACCTATGTGGGTGTGTCATGATGGGCTGTCGTTTTCAGGTGTGTTGTGCCTGGTGTCCTCGGATTTGTAGTTTTTTTGTTTTGCCAGGGGGGATGTGTCTTTGGGATGTGTTCTGTGTTTGGGTATTTTGGCGTAGTTTGCTGTGTGGACTTGTTGGCCATGTTGTGTGTATTTCTTTGGTCCGCCAATGATTTCCGTGCATGGACGTGGCCGCCAGGCCTTCCGCCGTGTCAGTTATTCATCTCTGTTGTTAACCGTGGCGGGCGGAAAATATGTAGATTTTCCGCGCTCATGTCGGGGAGATCATAATTTCACGGCCGGTGTCTCGGTCGTCAGAGCGGGCGGATTTGGGTTGTCGGGCGGGATTGCGTCCGTGGCGGACGGATAATCTTCTACTCTGACATGGACGGGCGGAATTTTGTGTGTTTTTACCGCCGCGGCCGGAGGTTGCTTCGCGACATCATAATTGCTCGGTCGGTATTCCCATGGTGCAGGCGGGCGGTTTTTCAGGCTATAGTAGATGGCGGATTTTTTACCACCGGTTATCGTAATGGGCCCCTAAGTCCACCTGTAGCTTGTTTGGGTGTAAAATAGTGCTGGTCGTTATTTTACTTGAAGTAAAAGAATTTCTCGTTTGAAGTGAAGAACTATCTCTTTATTTAGAGGAACAGACAAGGTAGCATTGTTTTATGTTGTTACTAACAAAGATTTTTGGTTAAGAAGAGTTAGAAATACATTGCTGTATCATTTTGTAACGGGAGGGTCAGTAGAAGGAGTAATACTGACGTCACAAAAAGGGCGCTGGCATTGGTCAGACAGCGAGCGTGAAGTAAGCTGTGATTGGACGGTTGGTGTGAGCCGCGCTGGTACTGGTTGAAATAGCAGATATGTAGAGAGCCGTGGTTGGACGGTTGGTGTGAGTCGCGCTGATATTGGACAAGAACTGACAAATAGAAAAGGCAGAATACAAAAAAGGTTTCCTTGTGTGTTTTGTTGAGGTACATTAGCGTAAAAAGTCAGAAAAATGAAGTTGCTAAAGAAAAGAAAGAATTTCTTTAAAAAGGATAAACCAATAGTGACTAGAGAGGGAGTTCTTGGTCCACCTCCAGGAACGCCAGCTGCTTATATGATGTTGGAGCGAGAATACCATGCGTGTACTTGGTTAGAAAATTGGGTGGAATACACGAAGGATGATGGTGTTATAGCTTTTCCACAGCATGGTTTGTTTAATATGAGGATTTTGCAGAATCTGAGAAATCGAATGAGTTTGCTAGAGCCAAATCCCAGACCTATGCAGTATGAAGCATTAGAGGAATGGGAAGTAGAAGCATACGAAAGAGAGAGATATCGAGGTGGTAGGAGATACAGAAATTTAGTGCCTAGATACCCTTTTGAGAGAAGAGAGAATACAATGAAACGATGGAGGAGAGCTGTGGTAACGGAGGGTTTGTACCCAGTTTTAGTTGCTGAAGACCAGACAGGAGGCAAATGTAAAGAGAAAAAGAAAAATATAGAAACTTCAAGTTTAAGAGATGATCCAAACGATTCAGATGGTGAGTTGTTAGAGGATATTATGACCAAAAGACCTCCGCCATACCAAGAAAATTCAGATGATTTGACTCCGAGTGCACCACAGATGGAGACTCCATTAACCCCACAGGTTACGGAAATAGCTAGGGTAGAACGAGAAAAAGAAATAGACATATTAAATAAGGCAAGGGTAGAGCAGATCCAGAAAATAAATCAGTTAAGTCTAAATGCAGAAGCATTGACGGTACCGGTAACGATTGGTCCCGTAGTTCCATTGTATGGAGAAAAACAGAATGTATCAAAAGTGCATACGTTAGCAGTTCCTAGGAGTAACGTCCGGAGTGGAATAGTGACTGTAGCAGATGAGGATGGATAGGATGACACGAATACTACCTTGTTAGATCTTCCGGTTTGTGAGATGATAACAGAAACCCCTAGAAGAAGTATGCAAATAGATCCAAGGAGAATAGGGCCGAATGTCATTTCAGCGACAGGAAGTTCAGCAGGTCCTTCACCAGAGGAATTAAATGATTGGATAAAGGGAATGGAAAAGCGAAAACCTCAACCACCGAGTATAAATGTGAGCCAATTGAAAGTAGATTTGGAAGAGATGATTATTGTCACAATAAGTCCAGACAGACTAAGAACTTACCGTGACGAAGAGCTGTTGTTTTTGTGTAAAAGTATTACTTGGAGAGCGAGGAATCTTCATGAGAAAATTGCAGAGGCTGCTAGTGATTATGGAATAGATATGGAGAAGTCAAAAGTGTTGCAGAAATCGTACAGATTGGCCTTTACTGAAAAGGATTTAGAGAGTTTGAATGCGTCAGGAAAAAGATTACAGATAAAAAAGTTGATGAATATTTTGAAAAAGTGGGGAGATGTTGAACGGTGGAAAGGTAGATGGACGAAAAAGAAAGAAGAGGCAGCTAGAAAGGGAGCATCAATGTTTCCGTTAAGAGAGACAGAACAAGTTGAAAGGGCGTGTGCGATGAGAGAAGTTCCAGGTGGTGGATATGTGCACGTTCCTTGGACAATACAGGATATATTGTCTTTCACGAATGATTTTCCCGGGTTAAGGGAGAAACCGATTGAGTGGTATAAACAGGTAGAGAGGTTTGTGAAAGTTTCAAAGGTTTTGTTAAAAGATTTAGATGGTTTGTTTGAGATTGTCGTTCCAGCTGATTTGTGGACAGAATGTAAAATCACTGTTGATTGGCCAAAAGAAGAATATCCTAGAGATCCTAAAACAGGTGCACCATCTGATGAGGTGAGGAAAAAGTACAATCAGGTAATAACCTTTTTGAAAGGAAAAATTTCCCCTAAGGAAACAGATTGGGTAAAAATTGACAGAACGACTCAAGAACCAAAGGAGTCAGTGCATGCTTATTATGAAAGGTTGTTACAAGTATTTAAATAATACAGCGGGTTTGAGAACATTGGAGACAAAGATATGGGACATTTTGTGTATCGTTTTGTGTTTGGATTAAAACCAGAAATTAGTAATATGATTCAGCACCATTTGATTTGTTGGCAGAGTAAAACAATTGATGAAATTTTGAGGTATGCAAAGTATTGGAGTGATGACATTGATTCTAGACATAAAAAATTAAAGGAGAAAATGATGTGGGCACAAGTGAAGGTAGCAGAACAGCAAGAAGTAAATAATAATTCTCAAACAGGTTACCAGATGAATGGTCAGAATCAAAATAGTCAGGTACCCAGTGGAGGTAGAGGAAAAATGAGTAAGGAAGAGGCTAGGAAAAAATTTCTGTGTCATGCGTGCGGAAAGTATGGACATTGGAAGAACGAGTGTAGATCTGCACAAAAGAATAATGGGGCAAATCAAAATTTAAATCCACAGATGCAGAATGAGGTGGGTGTGAATCAACAGCAACAGCAGCAGGTAGTTGCTCCACAGTTACAGGTGCCACAAGCTGCTATGCCCAATAATGTGAATGCTCAAGTACAGAGGTACGGTGCGAACACTGGATTTCACAGAGGTGATCAAGTTGGTAAGAATCAAAATGTGCAAATGAGTCCGCAATACTGGTTGCAGTGCAATGAGAGTGATTCAGACTCATCTCAATAACGGTGCCTGAGGGGGGAGGAAGAGTGCGTACTTGGCGCATCTTTAGCGGTAGATCAGTCAGGTCCATTTGTTGACGGAAAAGTGGAAGGTAATGATATTACATTCCTGGTGGACACTGGTGCTACCCGTTCTACTGTGAGAGCAGCAGAAATTCTAAACCTACCCCTCTCGGGAGAAACTATCCAAGTTGTAGGAGTCTCAAATAAGCATATTAGAACCCCAGTCACAAATCCCATAGAAGTTCATATCGGAAGTTGCAGAGACATGCATCGTTTCGTGGTATGTGACTCAAGTCCAGTAAATCTCTTGGGACGAGATTTATTGTGCAAAATGAATTGTATCATCTATTGTACACCAGATGGTATTGCGTTTCAGACACCTGATGAGGATGTTGAATTCAAGATGATGTTAGCGAAGCAAGGGACAGAGGTGGATGAGTTGGTTTCACTTCTCACAGAAGAGAATTTTCCCGAAGAATTAAAAGGGACAGTGAGGTCAGATGTATGGGACTTTATGGGAAAAGAGATTGGCCTAATGACAAATGTAGATCCAATTCAGGTTACAGTAAAAGAGGGTGCTGTATATCCAAACACACCTCAGTACAAAATGAGTCCAGAAGTAATTGCAGGAGTCACTCCTGTGATTGAGCAAATGATTAAACAGGGAATTTTGAAAGAAATAATGAGTAGTCCTCGTAATTCGCCTATTATAGGAATTAAAAAGACAAGTGGAAAATATAGAATAGTACAGGATTTAAGAAGGATTAATAAAATTGTAGTACCCTGTTGTCCAGTAGTACCAAAACCAGCAGTAATCCTTTACCAAATTCCATGCGATTCTGAATGGTACACAGTGATTGATTTGTGCCAAGCATTTTTCTCGATTCCTTTACATCCGGAAAGCCAATATCTTTTTGCATTCCGGTTCGGAGACCGTGTTTTGGCATGATGCCGAGTTCCTCAAGGCTACACAGAGAGTCCTTCAATCTTCAATCAGATTCTGAAAAGGTGTCTGGAGACCTTAGTCATGCCAGGAAATTCAGTTTTGGTTCAGTACATTGATGACCTACTTGTGGGATCAAAGACCCGAGAGGCATGTGGACAGATACCATTGCCTTGCTGAACCATTTGGCAGAAGGAGGACACAAAGTGTCGCCAGCAAAATTACAATTTTGCAAACAGGAAGTCCAATACCTAGGACACAAAATAGAAAAGGGAGTTGGAAAGGTGACACCAGAAAGAATTAGTGTGATTAAACGAATGAGCCCACCTACCACTTAGAAAGAAGTCCAAATGTTTTGTGGAATGGTTGGATACTGTAGGCAGTGGATCAGTGGTTTCCCACTGATTGCAAAACCTCTACAGAGGTTGACACGAAAGGATGTGAAAGATCCGATTGTGTTGGATGATGAAAGTATGGAAGCTTTAACTAAACTGCGAAACAGTCTTTGTCGAGCACCTGCATTGGGAATGCCAGATTGTGCAAAGGATTTTGCATTGTACTGTTGTGAAAGAGATGGGTGGGCACTTTCAGTTTTAACTCAAAAACATGGAATGGCACGACGTCCAGTAGCATATTTTTCTGCTACTTTGGATTCAGTGGCTGCAGCGTTGCCAGGCTGTTTAAAAGCAGTAGCTGCTGCTTGTGTGAGTCTGGAACAGCGTGAAGCAATTGTGATGAGACATCCAGTCAGGGTGTATGTGCCACATTCAGTTGAGATTCTTTTGACACGCACCAGGACGCAGTACATGACCTCTAGTCGGCTGACTAAGCATGAAAGAGTGATCTTGGGTGCTGAAAATGTGACCGTGGTAAGGTGCACTACAGTAAATCCGGCAACTCTGTTGCCGAATTCATATTGTGAGGAAGTGAGAGAAGAGGCAGATCATGATTGCTTGGATGTGACAGAGTTGTGCACAAAACCCAGGCCCGATATTGAGGACGTCCCATTAGAGGAATCAGACTGTGAGATGTTTTTGTTGACGGATCATGTTTAAGAAATGAAAATGGAGAATTATGTTCTACTTATGCTGTTTGCACCATAGCGGGAGTTTTAGAAGAATCCTGTCTAAAAGGGGTAAACTCTGCTCAAATTTCTGAATTGATAGCTCTGATTAGAGCGTGCAAAATTGCCAAGAGCCTAAGGGTAACCATATTTACTGATAGCCAATATGGATTCGGGGTTGTCCATGATTTTGGGCAGCTATGGATGCAAAGGGGATTTCTGACTTCTTCAGGTTCCCCTATAAGAAACAGCAAAACTGTAAAAGATCTATTGGATGCTTTACAATTGCCCAAAAGAATTGCAGAGGTCAAATGTTCCGCACATAAGTCAGGAGATGACTATGTGACGAGGGGCAACAGATACGCAGATCAAGTAGCGCGTTTCTGTGCACGAAATTTAATTGCCCTAAACAGAGGGATTGAAAAAGAAAATACCAATTGCCATATTATGTTTTCTTCTTCTTTTGAAACTTGGGATGAGATTAGGCAGTTACAGAAAGAGGCAAGTGATGAGGAAAAAGAAATCTGGAAAAATTCAGGCTGCAGAAAGAGAACTGAGGATGAAGTGTTGGTGTATATAGACGAAAGACCAGTCATGCCGGATAGTTTACTATCCCATATGGCAAGGATATACCATGGAATTGCACATGTTGGAAGAGATGCAATGATCAGGCTCTTCAAGCAATCATGGTATAACCCAAAGTTCAGGGTCATTGCAGAGAGTCTCTGCCAGAGGTGTGTCACCTGCCAGCAGCAGAATCCAGGCAGGAAGACAGTTGTTATTGGGGACGAATTGGAAAAGCAGCAGGTCCATTCACCCGACTTCAGTTGGACTTCATAGAGCTCCCCCGTGCAACGGGCTGAAATACGTGTTGGTTGTTGTTTGTTTGTTTTCTCGCTGTGTGGAAGCCTATCCAACGAGAAGGAATGACAGTCTAACTTTCGCAAAGCTGCTCCTAAGAGAGCTAATACCTAGATTTGGATTTCCAGTCACTTTAGAAACAGATAGAGGAACCCATTTTAATAATGAGATAATTCGAATGATCTGTGCAGCGTTACAAATTGAACAGAAGCTGCATTGTGCCTATCGACCCGAAGCATCTGGAGTGGTTGAACAGATAAACGGCACAATAAAATCTGGGTAGGAAAGGTGTGTGCATCCACAACACTGAAATGGCCTGATGCTTTACCCCTTGTATTGATGAGTCTTAGAAGCATTCCTGACAAAAAGACGGGTTTGAGTCCACATGAAGTCCTGATGGGAAGAGCAATGAGACAAGCATGTATACCAGTGAACAAACTGATGAATATATCTGATGATCTAGTGCTTGATTATTGCAGAGGGTTGGCTGATCTGGTGCGTTCTGTGTCTCACCATGTTGGAGAAGATGCCACTATAACACAGCTGAATCAAGCTCATGATCTGAGTCCTGGTGAGTGGGTCCTCGTCAAGAAACACGTGAGGAAATCGTGTTTAGAACCCAGGTGGAACGGACCTTACCAGGTGATTTTGGTGATGACAACAGCAGTGAAGTGTGGTGGTTTGCCAAATTGGATCCATGCCAGCCATTCCAGACGAGTCCCAAGTCCACTTGAAAGACAAGAAGAGCAGCAACTGGTAAACAAAAGCCAAAGACCAGAGGCTGAAGTGTGTGAAGCTAAAGAATCTAGAATAACAGATTCTGAAGAACAAACAGATGATGAACAGCCAAGCACAAGTCAAGTAGAGTGGGCACCAGATACTGGGTCTCATAAGACTGCTGTTGAACCAGAAGAAAGAGAAGTTACTGAAAGTCAAGAAGAAGGGCAGATAGAAGAAAGGCCAAATAAGAGAACCTATGAACCAGATGGAGAAGGTGAAAAAGTAGTTCAAGTCAAGAAGCCAAGAAAAGGTGACAATTGGCCAAGTGGAGTGAAAAGACTGAAATACACTCTTGTGAGGAGGAAGTCAAAGAAAAGACCAGAGCAAATCAATGAGTCAGAAGAAGAGTCAGTACGAAAAACAAGGAGAATAAGAATTCCAAGCAGCCAAAGTTGCAGAGAAAACAGTCAACAGGAAACTGACATGATTCATTGAAGAGAACGCCGTCCTCGACCCATCCCAATCAGGATTCCGAAGCAACCACAGCATAGAGACCACCCTACTCGCCGCCACAGACGACATCCGCACCCTCCTGGACCAAGGCCACTCCGCAGCCTTCATCCTACTCGACCTATAAGCGGCCTTCGACACCGTCTCCCACCGCACACTAGTCGCCAGACTACACGACGCAGGCATACAAGGAACAGCCCCGGACTGGATCCGATCATTCCTCACCGGAAGAAGCCAAAGGATCAGACTCCCACCCTTCCTCTCCGACCCCACGAAAATCACCTGCGGAGTCCCACAGGGTTCATCACTGAGCCCCACCCTCTTCAACATCTACATGGCCCCCCTCGCAGCCATCGTCCGACAACACGGCCTCAACATCGTATCCTCTGCCGATGACACCCAGCTCATCCTCTCCCTCACCAAAGACCCCACCACTGCCAAACTCAACTTCCAGAAAGGAATGCAAGACGTCGCAGTCTGGATGACCAACAGCTGCCTGAAGCTCAATGCCGAGAAGACAGAAGTCCTCGTCCTCGGTACCACCCCTTCTGCATGGGACAGCACCTGGTGGCCGACCGCCCTTGGAAGCCCACCTACCCCCTCAGCCCACGCCAAGAACCTCGGCATCGTACTCGACTCATCACTCACCATGAACCGACAGGTCAACGCCATCACCTCCAGCTGCTTCAACACCCTCCGCATCCTCCACAAGACCTTCAAGTGGATCCCCCCTGAGTCAAGGAAGACAGTCACTCACGCACTCATCACCAGCAGACTGGACTATGGAAATGCACTCTACGCCGGCATCAACAAGTCCCTACTCCGCAAACTCCAAACAATACAGAACACCGCGCCAGACTCGTCCTAGGCATCTCCCGACACGAACACATCAGCCAACACCTACGAAGTCTCCACTGGCTCCCCGTGGAGAGAAGAGTCACTTTCAAAATCCTCACTCACGCCTACAAATGCCTACACAACAACAGACCCAAATACCTCAACGACAGAATCAACTTTCACGTACCCAAAAGAAACCTCTGATCTTCCAACCTCGCACTGGCCGAAACCCTGCGCATACACAGAGCCAGAGCAGGCGGAAGATCCTTCTCTCACATTGCAGCCAAGACCTGGAACGAGCTACCGGCAGACATCAGACACGCCCCCTCCCTGAACACCTTCAGGAAGACCCTCAAGACCTGGCTCTTTGGCTAAACAGATCTGCGGACACCCCCCTCAGCGCCTTGAGACCCTCACGGGTGAGTAGCGCGCTTACAATTCCCTGATTGATTGATTGAAAATACACAACACCGGAATGGACGTATGTGATCTTGGAAGAAATTGAAAGCTCAGATCCAAGTGAAGAAAAGGACGGTACTGACACTGAGCAAGTGGATGAAAGTAAATTGAGACCACCTTAAGAGAACTGTGAAAATTTAAGGTGGAAACTTTGCCAGATGAAATAAATTGAATGACTCTGAAGACTTAAAGAAAAATAAAATAAAAGAAAGGGGTGAAGAAGTAAAGCTTTGAAGTGTAGGATTACACTATTTTTCAGAAAATTATTTTTAGTAAGTTTAGAGTTTCTATAGACTTAGATTTAGATTTTTAACATTTTTTTAGTAGAACACAAAAATGGCAGAAGTAAAAGTGACTGAACATCCAAAGTCTAGTCTAAAACGTAGATGTATTAAAACTTGCTTATGTAGTGTCTTTTAACTGACATTTATGTGGCTCATACTAACTGTCATTGTACCTATTCTAATGGTAACTAATAATGGAAACAATACTAATAATGTAATTAGTGAAAGAGTGAGTGATGTTATAAAAGAAACCCCTAATATTAACATAGAACAAATGGATGGAAGCATTCTCCAGCATGATAAATCAATTAGTGATTTCTTGTTAAATGTTTTTACTAAACTGTTGTATGAATATGTGAATACAATGAATGTGAGTGATTGTTATGTGTGCATGCAATTACCTTTGTCTGTCTCAGAAGGGGTGACTTATCACCACCTTCCTTTAACCTAGAGTGTGTCTTGCAGTGTTTTAACCAGCTTATTTTATGTGACAGGGAAGCTGGAGTACCATTATTCTAATATAGATTTAGTATTTTAAGAGATACCTATTATAAAGGAGCTGAACAAGGTTTTAAGTAGTAAAAATGCACGGTATATGGGAGAATTCTTCCATATTACCAAGACATTAGATATAAAATATGCTTATAAAAATAATCTAACATGTAGTTTGCGGGTTGAAGAAAAAGTATTCATAGATATGGTAGAATATAGAAGAGAAAGTTTCCAAAGAAAAGCTGCTAAACAAAAGTCACAGGTACCACCATGGGCATTTAGAGAAGGAAATTATGAGAAAGGCGAGACATACGCTGCAATGTCCATGGACTGGTATAAAAAGGGGAAAATCTGTTTACTTAGACTAAGAACTAACTATAATAATTATTTCATTGGGACTAGTGAATGTGAGCATACTTTCCAAAAGACTGGAGGTTGGGGATTGAAGGGTGGAACTGATCCTGTTTTCCCAGGAGTCTATTATGTGTGTGGTAAGAAAGCCTATTATAGGTTGCCTGCACATTGGTATGGTAGTTGTTATTTTGCAGTCGTTTTTCCAAAGGTCTACCATGTAGACAAGAGCAACAACAGAATCAATTAAATAAAACAAGGACTAACACGAAACAAGAGAGCTAGTTTCTCAGAAATAGTAGGTGATATCTTTGGTGCACTGATATCCTCAGTTGGAGTCGTTCTGAATTTGCATAAAATTTGAAAATTGTCCACAGTGGTTGATCGTTTATCGACTGATACTGCTGCTGGGTTCTTGATGATTGACACTGAAATGGTTGCAATCAGGTCAATGGTTTTGCAAATTCGACTTGCCCTTGATATTTTATTGGCAAAAGTCTGTGGCATGTTGTTAGCGGGTCTGTAAGAACGGGCACGACTCCTTGTGGGTGTAGAAAGGGTTTTATTTTATTCAATACTCGTTTCCTCCTTGAAGCCAAGATACAGCCAAAACAAAGCAAAGGAAATGAGTCTGGTCTTTGTTTCCCGGTATCCTGTCCCCTTCTATCGGTGTCTTCAAGGCGTCTCTCAGGGGTCTTCTCGGACTCCGACCTTGATCCACGGCGTGGGGTTGCTCGAGGTGAAAAGGAAAATTAGGAAAGTGGGTGAGTGCCAAGTTTTATCAAGTGCAATGGGGTAGGGTAGTGAAGGAGCACCTCCAAACGAGTGACGATGGTATAATCTGGGGGAGTGGTCGTGCGGGGGTAGGGTAGTAAACCTTACAGGACTAGGCAAGGGGCTGTTTCCCTTCAGCGTCCGGTTTCTCCTGTCGCCCTACCCAGCCTGTGAACCGCTTGTGTACCTGGGTTAGCCACGCTCCTCCGGGAGTGTGGCTGGGCGAAGCGTGGTCCTCGTAGCCCCTCGGCTCTCCTGACGTCTTCGAATTCCCGACGTCCTCTCCTCCGCCAGTTGGTATTCGCGTCCCCCTTCGTTCTCCTTCTTCTCTCTCTTCGACTCGAACTCCGACCTCCTCACTCCTTCGTTCTCCTCGCTCCTCTCGACCTCTGGTGGTAAAACACACGCTCTTCCGGGATCCGTCGTCTCTTGTTGGAGCGTTGTCTGCCACATCACAACAAGGGGTGGAGTCGTAGTCCATTTTGTTCCACTTAAAGGCATAGTAACCCGTTCCTGCGGTAGTCTCGCAGTCTTCATGTTTTGTTGCCATCCAGTCGTCTTGCTGTGTGGAAAAAGAAGGCGAGTGGTCAGGTTGTGCCTCCCACCAGTCTACTGTCTGTGTTAACGCCTCCTCGGGAACACCGGCTCTGCGACACATGTTGAAAATTCAACACTGCAGTACTTATATCCCTGACAAAAGTAAAGGTATTGAGGGATATATAAAGAATATTACTGAAATTACATGAAGACTTTACCCAACTGGAGGATGACGGTGTCTGAGAGAGATTTGGTAAGAGTATCTCTTCTATAGGTAAATGGTTTTCTACCTTTGGAAGTAGTTTATTAGGAAAGATAATAATGCCAGTCATTTCAGTAGCTGGAGTAGCCTTAGTGATAATAACAATATATAAATGTTGTAAGTGTAAGTGTGAAAGAAAAGAGATGACAGAATCAAAAGATAAATGAAAAGTAAGAAAAGAAAAAGAGATGAGATAGAATTAGAAGATATGAAAAGAGATTACTATGATGAGATGAAGGGGTTGGATGAAAAGTTGATTAAAAGCGAAAAGATTACGGATCTTTAGATAGATAAAGATGGCACTTGGTATGGTGGATATTTTATGATGGCTCCAGAAAGCCATCAGAGGGGGGATTGATGGAGCAGGATTCCGCAAAAAGAAACCTGCTCGGATTAACACCCCCATAAAACTTACAAACAGTGTGCAGTGTAAACTAATATGCAAACCACATGAACATGTGGGAAACCGCTTTGCGCATGCGTGCCCTAATGTGAACTAAAATGCATGAAAGAACTAGGCCGCACTTTACATTGCGCTTCTAAAGAGACAAAACTAATGCATGTTTAGGCCGCATTTCGTATTCGCATCTTACATTTTGCTTTAAACGATAAATTAATAATGCCGCTTTTGCTCTAAGCTTATGCTAAGAAACCATTAACAAGGGATAGTGCAAAGGTGGGTGGTAAACAGTGAAAAATGCATTTCCATGTAATTAATGAATGCTTATGTTCTATTTGCCATAGTGAGTCAGATGGGCCTGAAATCTCTTAAGTTATCCGGATAGATGAGGGGCTGGAGGATGAATAAAAATGACATGACAAGCAGACCGAAGTGCTGAGCGCTGCAGAGAAAGTGTAAAGGTTCAAGGCTATACAGCACAGAGAACATTGTATGACTGCCAAACGGATGAGCCTGACCGTGGGATCCAAGCTTCTTCTGCGGAACGTGAATAAAAAAAATATGAGAAAATGGAGAAATGATTCAATGTCGGAATAACTGAACGAGTCATATGGGAGAGGATATAGAACAATGGGGGATATTCTCAAGAACGTGCGATAATCATCGCCAAAATAGATTAACGCAATTTTTCATATCGCCGTCTATCGCGGGAAAATAACTCCATGTTAACGTCGTATTCTTAACACGGCGGTAACATGCGATAGTTTCCCGATAACGCGTCAAATGTCCTTGATAAAATTACCAGGACGGCGATAAAAATCTAAAGTTGAACGGGAAAAAAGTTGCGATGGGCCCAACCGCGATAAAAAAATCATCGATAAGCTGCGCCAGGCCTGCAATTCACACACGTCAGGCGGGAAAAATCACTATAAAAGCAGGAAAAAAAACACAAACAAAACCAAAACAACTGCGAAGCACAATGGAGGTAGCAGGAGCAAGTACAGAGGACAACCAGAACCCCACAAGCCCCATGGAGGACCAGCCTGGGACCTCGGGGTCAGGGAAGGGCAAAGAGAAGAAGAAGAGGAAGACGCGGTTCAGTCCGCAGGAAAACAGGATCCTGATAACGGAGGTGATAGAACACCATCAACAACTGTTCGTCACCTCCACTGTGTCATTGGCAACAAAAAATGGAATGTGGCAGTCCATCGTGGACAAGGTGAATGCAGTCGGAGTGCTGAGGAGGACAATAGAAGAGGTCAAGAGGCGCTGGAATGATGTGAAGTGCAAAACCAAGCAGATACTCGGCAACAACCAGAAGGCAGCAATGCAGACTGGAGGTGGGAGTCCAGCGCCACAGGAGGAGCTGGATGAGATGGAGGAAATGGTGTCCACAGTCATTAGTGTGGAGACGGTGGCAGGAGTTGGGGGACCGGACACTGCTCAACATGACCTGACACAACAGCAACAGGGTGAGTAACGACCAGGGACTGGGGGACGGGGGAGATGGGCACAATGTCACACATGCACAATTAAGTATAGCACAGTGCACACCCACAATGACTCTGGATCATGTCCCTGATCCCCTTGGCACACTGCAGCACACCTAGAAACAGCAAGTAGGCCCCCGTCGACTCAGTGCCCAGAGGGGGCCCTTCCCACACATCACCAATCTCACAACCAACCCATGCACATGTGCCAAACCCAGCAAAGCGGCGTGTCTGTGAGCCACACTGACAATGCAAGGGACACTGCATGACGAATAGCCTGGCTGCAGTCAATATATCATGACATGTTGCACGCCACGACACTGAGGTGGTTGAGTGTGGACCACATCCGTAGAGGAGCAGGTCACACTCTGACACATCCACGTGCACAAACAACCCCTGACGTCAACAACACATCTGCGGACAAACCATGCCCCAGAGTCCCAACTCCCACCAAGAGCCCAATTTACCCAAATATGCAACATCTCAGCACTGTATAAGCACAGAAGTCAAAGGCACACCGCCTGAAAGGGATAAGGGGCAGAAAAATCAGAGCTGCAGGGGCAACTCTCCCAAAATGCAGCACACACACATAACATTCAGAGCACATCAACATTGACAACAATGTGGTTCAAACTGCAACACGTTCACAACAGAACAGAGGACACAACTGGTGCCGCTTGTGTGTAGAAACAGGCCAATCACATTTGGTATAGCAGGGAAATGTGAGATGATAATGTACAAGTACAAACACACATCCGTGATGTTGTCAAAATGTCCACTGTCCCGCATCAAATAGGCAGCTCCTCCCAAACAGTCACAATGTACATTGTCATGCAGTCTGTATGTAAACTTGTACAATGCGTCAACATACATGTGAACACAATGTTAAACTGCATCTCCCCTTCACATTGCAGAGGGAGAATCAACACCTCCTGCAGAGCAGACCGAACATCTCTTCACTGATGACAAAGAGGACCTCCACACCTTCGACACCGACGCCCTCCAAGAACTCATGGACAGCTTCAGCACCTCACCTCCAGGAGCAGGGCAGCTCAGCTGCATCGAGGAGACCTCACCCCCTGCACAGACCACACAGCAGGAAGCACCCACCACCACGGCTGTCTCCCAGGACCCCCACGAACAACACATGGCCTTCCAACGCCGTGTGTTAGGCTGCCAGGAGAAGATGGCTGATCAGGTGCGGGTGGGGTTCGACCTCATGGCAGCCAAACTAGATGCCATACGTGGGTGTCTAAGTCCCATCAGGGACCACTTACAGTCCCTAACGGACACCCACAGTCCGCTCCATGCTCTCCAACGATCCATGGCTGACATCGCTGGAGTCCTGACTCTGAGACAAGGACAACTGTCTAGTCAGAGTGGCTCCAGCGATGTCAGCCGGGAGTTGGGACACATGCGGAGGATCATGGAGAACATGGAGCGGATGCAGGCGGAAAGAATGGCTGCCACGGCTGCACACCAGTGAGATGTAGCTGGGTCCTTCCATGCCCTGCAGACCATCATCATGGCATTGCCGCCACAAGGCCTGGCGCCGATGAATGCTGCTGCTGCTTCTACATCCACATCTCCGCCCCCTGATGTGTCAGTGACACACAGTGCTGCAGACAATCCACCTCCGGCCACTGATGTGTCACTGCCACACAGTGATGCAGACAAAACAACACCACCCACATGTGAGGCACATGAAACATCAGAGGACGAAGATGCGGATGATTCTGCCGTAGTGGTAAGAAGGAAGCGGTAGCATTCATCTCCGCCATATGGCCTGTTTCTGCTTGGTTCTGTACTCTGCATCATCACCTTCCACTGTCCCCCGATACACTCTGCGACACTCACCTTAGACCTCGACATGGACTGCCATATTCTGTTTGGTTACCAATGACACAGCAATCAGACTGCGGACTGAACTCTTCCTCTTCCAATGAACTTGTCATTCCCTAAAGGACTCTGGCTGGCCCTCCACGGGGCAACAATGGAAAGTGGGGTTTGCATGGCCCTGTACTGCTCCAGCTTCAACACTCTACTGAATGTGAATAAAACATTCAAATTCACACAGATGTGTCATGTCTATGATCATTCAAGTATGAAAGTATGGATGAATGTAGGGTCAGTGATTCCCCCTTAAGTCCATGTTGCTCCGGGACACCTCTGTTTGAGGTAGCTGTCGCGCTTTATAAGTGTCTGTATTATTATTATTATTGCTCATGTTGTGGGACTTGAGTCACAGGGTGCAACATTGCCGATTGTGGTCCGGGTGGCGCCGACACTACAACAGAGACACACGCATTAGTTACTTTCTTATCCAGCCCAGAACTGAACCACGCCCAGAGCCCCGAGCTCATTGTTCACACCCCTACGCTGGACTGGCATACGCCAGCCCAGCCCACTCCGCTTACGCTTACAAGGGGGGACGACAAAGCTACATGTCCCAGGTCTTCCCTGTAGTGATCTGCTGATCACTGGTCTAGTTGTCAGCATGCCACAGCCACTCCCTGAGGGCTGGTTTACACCCACACCACACCCATCCAGCACAGGCGTCACAGGACATGTGATGCTGCCAATAAAAGGGGCCTACCACATCACATTCCCCACTGCCGGAGGTGACATGATGGCGTCCGCACCACGAGACTCAATCATAAAGGGTCCATGACTTGTGGCACACTGGGTTAGTGACACCCGATGCACTGCGGCCGGCACGGGCCTACCGCCATGGGACGATGACTTGCGGTGCACAGAGTTGGTGGCACCCGATGCACTGCGGCCGGCACGGGCCTACCGCCACGGGACCATGACTTGCGGTGCAAAGAGGTAGGGGCACCTGAAGAGCTGAGCGGGTGTGCAGCCTGCGATGATGTGTAGAGCTCGATACGCCGTCCTGCCAATCAAGATTCGATTTGAATTGAGAGCCCTGCTGGACCGCAGTGTACGCCAAAGGCAGCATTCAGCACACACATGACTCCGCGGTGCGGTGCCGCAGGGTGTGCTGGGGGCATGTGGCGCGGAATCCAGCGATCGGCTGAGGAGGTTGCACCGGCACGTGATGGGCCCTCTTGGAGACACGCCCGTGGCGGCAGGTGAGCATTGAGGCCTGGGTGCGCAGGGGCGGCCAGTCATCGCTGGGCGACGGATGGGTCTGGGGACCAGGGCTGGGGTGCAGCAGGCGCACAGGATCACGCAGGCACCACCGGTCATGGCGGCGGCCTCGTGGCTGGGTGGGGGCACCACCCTGGCAGACACGACCCTGCATGCGATGACGAGACATGCGCGGGTTGGCTTGGGTCGTAGCCACCTCGTCTCCAGTGTAAATCTGGCTGTTGAAGGTGGTCAGCCACGTGTGTGTAGGCCTATGGGCAGGATATGGCGGACACAGAGACACACGCAGTAGTTACTTTGGTGGCCATCCCGGAACTGAACCACGCCCAGAGCCCCGGGCTATTTATTCACGACATACGCCAACCAAGGCCACTCCGCTCACGCTTACAGGGGGGGGGACAAAGCTACATGTCCAAGGTCTTCCACACTGCCTGAGGTAACTTGTTTGCGTCCACTGTCCACAACACTACAAACACCAGCAGTATATGTCCACATGGACCTGTCTGTGCTCTGCATACTGAAGTCTGTCCAGCACATCACCGCCACACTTGGCATTGTGTACATTCTTATTGATGGGTCACTTGCCTCCTTCTCACATACTTGGTTCCCACCTCTCCCCACGTTCTGCAATTGTGTGGCAGAGGTGCCATGCCGTGGATGGTTTGTCTACATGGCTGGCCACGGTTACCACAGTTACTTGTGTTGTCGTGTCTGGTAGTTGGGCATGTTGATTGGCATGTTGTATGTGATTTTGTAACGTGTGCATTCCCACAGTTGTGAGTTGTATGATTGTGGAGTTGAGGTGTGTGGTGTGTTCAGTTGGTACTTACCGACGAGCAGTGCATTTCCATAGGTGCCATCCTCAAAGCGCTGGTTGGTGATGGACTTGCAGAAGATGTAGGAATCATGCACACTGCCTGGGAAGTTTGCGACGACATTCGTGAACAGGCCCCGGTGGTCCACTTTTGCCTGCACATTGATCGAATGCGTGTGGTTTCTGTTGCGGTTATTGTGTGCAGTGTCGGCAGGGGGCACAAGTAGTACATGTGTGCAGTCAATTGCCCCCAACACGTGCGGGAAGCCAGCTATGGCGTAGTTCCCTTGCTTGGTCTCCAGCTGTTCGTGCGCAGTGTGGGGGAAGTGAAGGTGCAGGGGTATCAAGCTGATACAAACCGTGATGCTTACAGGTATGATAAATCCTGCATAATAAGACCGTAACAGAAGTTTGTGTGGTCGTAACCTTCCTTTTCTTTACTACGAAGGTTACGACCACACGAACTTCTGTTACGGTCTTTTATGCAGGATTTATCATACCTGTTAGCATTCCGGTTTGTCCAAGTGCAATACACTGTACCAGATTACGTTTGTGACTATACGGACGCTTGACCATTGTCACCATTTATCCAACAGGTTTCTGAATACTGACTTTCGGAATATGGAATTGTATTGGGGAGTTCCCGCAGCATATGCAGTTAATTGACTCCACACGTTGCCCTGATGAAGTTCCCGTTGGGAATGGAACGCGTTGGCTGAGCTTTTCGTATTGTTGATTTATGTATTTGTAATGAAGAACTGTTTTTACACTACTGTTGACTACTGGACTTCATGACCTGGCGCACCCCCTTTCAGTAACTACAATCTTGGATCTGGAGCACAGAGGCGTCAAGCAACGGCTGGCGTTGGGGTTGGTTGCGCAGGAACACTACGAATTGGAACTAGCGTGTGGTGCGGATACAGGGGCCCGCCGTTGCTTTTGTGGACATGCATCCAAGACATGTGTGAGGAAGTTTGATAGGGCTGGCTGTGAGACTCCTCCGACTCTGGCAGTTGTTGGTTGGAAGGTACCAGAGGCCAACAGGTGCAGCACAGCCAGCAGCTTTGTCTGCGGAGGGATGTTGGTTTTCCGCTGTGTTGGTACCGTCAGCCTGTGGGCAATGTGGGTCAGGATGCGGAGGATGGTTGTTCTTTTGAGCCTGTAGTGGGCAATGGCATCCTCTGGCGTTGAGTGTCTGAGGCTGGTGCATTTTAGGAACGTCTGCTGTCTTCTTCTGCGCTGCCTAGGTGGTAGTCCGGGAGCGGGGTGGTCCGGGGGGGGTCCTGGGGGTGGTGGCGGTGGGTGTTGTGGCCCTCTTGGGTCTCCAAGCTGCATGATCATTGGCTCCATGGCATCTGTTGGTCTTCAGATGTGGCTCTGGGCTGGGCTCCCTTTCTACTGCAGGTTGTCGTCCTGCTTAACACCAGTAATAGGCAGGTGTTAAATCCTTGCTGCTAATGCGCCTTATCGCCTGTTTTTGGATCGCTTCGCCGATCTGGCTGGTCATTGAGAATATCGCAAAGTGGTGTTTTCGGGTGTTTTTGCACGGGAACGCCTACTCTGCATATCATTAGCGTTAGTTGTCGCTCTCATCCGTGGCGATGTTTTTTGCGGCAGCTATCGCTGGAAAACTGGCGGTTTCGGCAGTTTGCACCAACTTGAGAATAGGGCGATAAATCTATCGCCACTTTTGCGGCGCTAAAGTGCCGATAAATTGGCGATAAGTCCTTGAGAATATGCCCCAATGAGTACAAAGAAATTGTGAATTAGAACCTGGTGGTGTGACAAACCACCTCCCAAACTGACCAATGAACTGTCGAGTTTCATGAATTGTTTCAACTAATGTGGGTTTGACATGTAGGTTTTAGGGTATAACTGGGGTCCCTTTTGGGGGTGTGTTTAGGCGTAGCTCTGATCGAGTGCAGAGGAGAGAGGGGTGATGCGTCGCTGTCCGTCGGTTTGCAGAGAGGCCTAGCTGTTCCGGTCCCTGTCCTGTCCCGTTCCTGAAATCTTTGTCTCTTGACTCTATCTCAGGAGACCCCCACTACTCCCTTGGCCAGGGGGGTGGTATTTCACTGAATTCCTTTGGGTTTGTATTATCTTGCTGACTCGTACTTTGCATGATTTATTTGCAAAAGTATTTTTGTCTCTGAAACTTATGTCTCTTCATCTATCCACCCCGTCATATGTATATTGTTTCGCATTATTTTGCTGAAACTTATATCTCTTCATCTATCCACTCCGTCATATGTATATTGTTTCGCATTATTTTGCTGAAACTTATGTCTCTTCATCTATCCACTCCGTCATATGTATATTGTTTCGCATTATTTTGCTGAAACTTATGTCTCTTCATCTATCCACTCCTTCATATGCATATTGTTAATTGTTGATGAGGTCTGACACTGTTTGTATTGCTGATTGATTTTCTCTCTCTTATGTGAGATTCTTTGTTTGCATTGTGACCTGTGTACGATGAGCATAATCATTGATTTGAGATAAACTTTATAAACCTTACCAAGAGTCTGTGATTATTTAGTTGGTTAGATAGTCAGTTAGTTCTAATTATTACCATCAACTACTCAACTAATTGGTCCATCGACCAGGAGGAAAGAGAGTTGATATACAGGTCTAGATATATATTTAGAATTGTTAAACATGAATCTGTGAAGGAAACATTTTTCCACGTCTTTAAAACTTGACCCCCAGCGCATCAGGGATTTGGGTGAATGTGTATGGGCCATTGTATGAAATATTGATGAGTATTGATCCCTGATTAAATGTCGCGCTGGATCAGTACCAAACTGCTACGCCTCCCAGGGGAGGCTTAACAAGGAGATTTATCTGTATTATTCTTGTTTTGTCCTCTGTCCCTCTTTCTATCTGTGCTGCAGTCTGCAGGAAAATGCCTCAGGGGATTGTTTTTGTGCAGGAAGGTGTCCCTTCTTGCAAAAAAACAATCCTCCTTACAACGCAGGCACCTTTGCACCATGGTGTAAGGGTCTCTGTATTGGCGCGAGGCAGCACATTATGCCCTGGGAAAAGGCAGGAATGTGCCGTATTGTGGTAAATACGGCACATTCCTGCCTTTTCCCTGTAATGCAGTGCAGCAAGGTGACTTGTTGTGCTGCGCTACATTACAAGTTGATAAATATTGAATTCAGTCCGTTAATTATATGAATTGCGTATTTCTTATGGTTTTCAGTTTAAAGTTTTTCCACAGACTTCCTTCATGGCTTTGCAGATGAGTCTGCTATTTTTTGCACAGTCTCCAGCTTCTCTCCGCTGTCTCTCTCTATCTCATTCTTGCTTTCATCTTTTTCTGCATCTTTGCACTGTGCTGTGTCACTCGTGCTTTCACCCTTTTTATTGCCATCTTTTTGCCTTTTCCCACTGTTTGTCTTTGTATTTTTCCACTGTAATTACCCTCTCTGCTTCTACGCCTCGTGATTTGTCATGCTTCCTTTCTCTCTCTCTTCTGCATCTTTTTGCCACTGTTTGTCTTTTGCATCTTTGTCCACTGCCTTTCATTTGTGATCTCTATCTCTGTTTCTCTGTCAAGCTCTACTTACCTTTCTTGACCTCTCTCCCACGCTTACTCTTCGTTACTCCTAGTTTCTCCTCTACCTTTCTCAGCCATTCTCAACCACTCATCCACTCTCAGCTCTCATTCTTTTGCTGAATAGCACTTGTTACAATGCATGCGCTTACAACGCATGCCATTACAACGCAAGTCATTACAATGACGCGTTGTTACATCGCATGCCATTACAACGCAAGTCGTTATAACAACTTGATGTAGGGGGGGTGCTGGAGTTTGGAATAGTATCATTTACTATTCCAACTCCAGTGTGTGCAACAGTAGGGAAGGTGTTGGATTGAAAATCCAACAAACCCAACACCTTCTGCCCCCTACAGCAAGTCGATGCGTTGTAAACAATGTTTCCCTCTTTTGCCACCTTCTCCGTAGCTTTTGCCTCTTTTCCTCTCATTTTGAATCATGTATTTCTCCTTTTTCCTCTTGTCCTCCTTTTTTGCCCTCTTTTTGCTCCCTGCAACCCCCTCTCTCCTTATCTCTTGTTTTTGCCCTTTTTGTGCTCTTTCCCCAGGGGTGGCAATCCCAACATTTCTGTGCAGGGCTCTCCTGCTTCCCGCCACTTGCTTGGCAACCACCCAGCCCTGTCCAACACCCCGGCTCTTCGCCCTTTAAGACCTACTTAATTGCAGCCATAGCACAGATGCATGCAGCTGGCATGTGAAACGCAAGCATGTCTGCACATCGCCCACTCCAAGAAACCCTTCCTACCCACCACAGCCCCAAATGCTACTCTACCTCGCAGTCACACCCTGCATAGAGGAAGACTTTCCCATTGCTGCTCCTATATTGCTCCCCCACACCAAAGTCACCTGCGAGCTGCCTTCTCTGCCGCCTCTCGCCACACAAACTACTTGCAAATACACCTCGCACAGTCATATGGACACCCCACACTGACATGCCTCCTCCTAAAAACTCGCTCACTTGTCAAACACACCAGCTCTATGTAGAACCTTCTGAAAGGCCTCTTTCTTGACCTCCTCTGTGTGACCAAAGCTGTCTCAGCCTAATATTGGCCCCTGACATCGCTGTGGCCATCCCTCTGACTTCAGAATAGCAAGGCATGACAGAACTGCCAAACCAAGAGGACGACTTGCCTTCATTCACAGAAAACATCAGCTGCTCCACTACCTCGGTGAACTCCAATAACCACCTGAAACACTTGTCCTTTAAACTTCACATCGCAAACAACACCGCCCTGGGAGGAGCCCTCCTATACTGACCACCAGGACTGTGGGCATATTTCAGAATCACCATCATGGAACTCATTGCCACCCCCTGGCACTCAACCCTGGCTCTTTCATCCTCCTCTGAGACTTCAACTTCCACCTGGAAGATCATACAAATCCAATCACCATCAACCTCCTGGATGACCTTAACTCACCAATACCCATCCAACATGTGAAGGACCCTACTCACACCGTGGGACCTCTACTCGGCACATCTTCACAAACTTCGACAACATCACAGTCAACAAACCCACCTCATCACCTAGACGGACCATTCCCTGGTCAGCTTCAACCTGCACATCCCCCAACAATGCGAAACCTCACCCTCCAAGATCACACAGCATGACTGGAATAGAGTCCCAGAACAAGTCTGTGCTTCCAAACTCCAAACCAACCACTCGCAGGAACTCTGCACTCCCACGACTTCTACGATTACTTCTACGACAAAATCAGAAATGTTTACAATGACTTCGCCAGCCAACTAGACCCATTCACCCTTGCTGCCCTCCAATACAATAAGATTATCCACCCAGGAATTTCCCTGACATGCTGGACCATGATCTCTACAACAGGAACAGCCTCAACAATGTGGCGCATCCACTCAAGAGCCCCATCAGACCCATGCCCACACTTCATCTTCACTGAAGGATACTACCCCATCTGCTCTGTGCTCACCCTGATCCTCAAACACTTCCTCACCATGATGACTTTCCCGGCAGCTTGAAAACACTCTACCGTTGTTCCCCTCCTGAAGAAACCCTCAGCATACCAGAGGAAACTGATGAACTATCAACCTATCTCTCTGCTTCCCTACCCAGTGAAAAACGAATTAACAGATGATTATCGGACCACCTCAACGACAACCACCTCCTTGACCTCCCCCAATCGGACTTAAGGCCCATCCACAGCACTTAAACCGCCCTCATTACTGCCACTAATGACATTCACATGATCATGGATAGAGGAGAAACTGCGGCTTTCATTCTTTGACAGCGTCTTCAGTCCCAACCCATCCTCATACAATGCCTCCACCACTCTGGCTTAAGAGGACCTGCTTTCTAATCGATCTTCTCTTTCGTTATAGGGTGCATCCAGTCAGTCAGCCTGGCCCCATACACCTTTATGGTCACCAAACATGATCTGCAGAATCCCCCAGAATTTCTCACTCAGCTCAACCCTATTCAACATACACATGACTTCGCTTGCTGGCATCATTCAAACCCATGGAATCAACATCATCACATTTGCGGAAGACACTCAACTCATCCTTTCCGATGACACAATCAACACCTGGACCACCTTCGCCACCTGCATGTCCGAAGTTGCCAAATGGATGAAGATCAGCTGTCTTAGGCTCAACTCCGACAAGATGGAGGTGGTAATCTCCATAAAGGACACCTCTCTGTGGTCTCTGCCTAGTGGCAAATCAAAAGCAGACGAGCCCTCAACCACTCCAATCAAGCCAGGAAACTTGGCATAGTGGTGGACAAACAACTCTCGATGACCAGCCAACTCAACCCAGTGGCATCTTCCTGTTTCCATACTCTCAAACTCCTCAAAAATGTCTTCAAGTGGCTCCCTTTCGACACCTAGAAAACAATTGTTTAGGCTCTAATAGCCAGCATACTGGACCATGGCAATGCTATCTATGTTGGCATCACTGTTAACCTCACTAAATGTCTTCAGGTCATCATAAACACAGCAGACAGACTTACGTCTAACTCACCCCTGCATACACATCACTACCCACCTCAAAAATCTACAGTGGCTCCCAGAACACAAACACGTCATCTTCAAACGCCCCACCTACTTGAACAGCTGCATCACCTTACACACTCTGACCAGAAACCTCCAATTGGCCAGCCTCCTGCTAGCTCATATCTCCTACATCTGGAGAGCTAGATGTTGAGCTTTATCGTACCTAGGTCCTAAACCCTGGAACAGCCTCCTCCTGCATATCAGAGTCATTGGATCTTAGAGTTTTGCAAGAAACTCAAAACCTTACTTTTCAACCAGGTCCCTGCCAGTCTCTGGCATGTCTACTTCTCTAGGTGCCAAGATACCCTCCCAGGTGATATGCATGCCATGCAACAAATAACACAACATCACATGACATGACATGACTAGGGGTGGGCGATACATTTTGCTCAACCGGCAGAGACTTGGCAATTCTGCATTATGCATGTAACGTGGAGTCTCTGCCAAATTCTGTCAACTGCTGCGTGGCGGAGTTTTTTCACACGAGCGGCTCGCCAACGGTAAGCTGGCAGGTGTGAGCGAGAATTGGTGTCACCTAGCACTAGGAGATCACCCAATGAGATTTTCCCAACGCGAGCGGTCATGACAAACATGGGGGTCTGGAATAAGTGGGTCCTTCACACCATGCATAGTCCTAATACAGTCCCTGTTTCAGCACAGAAATTCCTCCTTCTGTATAGAAACAGTAGGGGACACACCAAGTATGAGTTCACATCAGGTGAACTCAAAATGTGTGATGCAGTACCTCCCACAGGTATACCACTCTTTTCAACTCATAATCCACCCCGATTTTGAAGGGTCACTCATCATTGCTATCTAATTGCAGTGCATCCTCTTTCTGGGTGCCATTTCATGTGAATCAGGGAAGGCCATCAGTCAGACTAGAGGAACCTGTGAGAAATTGGGTTATTGACTGAGGAGGGTATGAGCCCTTCTCATGCAACAGCCGCAATCCCTGTCAGGGTGAACCAGAAAAGTCACTAATTAACCTGTGCTTAAACCTCTGGTAGCTTGGCACAAAAGCAGGCAGGCCTAGCTTGGAGGCAATGTGTAAAGTATTTATGCAGCATACAACCAGTAATAAAGTGAAAACAAAACAGAAGAAAAATTCAACACCTATTTAGAAAAATAGAAGAACATTTAATTAATTATTTGAGATTAAAATGACAAAAATCCAGTCATTAGAAGTGGAGATATGCAATGTTAAAGATTTAGATCAAATTAGTGCAAATAAGGCGCAAAGTGCCAACTGAGGTTACAGGGTTGCACTGGACTGTGACACAGTCACAACTTCAGGCCAACTGCAATGGAGCCCAGTCTGAGGACAGGACCAAGTTTGGCCTACCGAGGATTGTACCTTATGTCCTTGATTTGGTCTGCACGGCATTGCTTTACGAGGCTTATCGTCGTCCGGCATTGGTACTGATGAAGCTCTGTGTTGAGGCTTTGCGTTTCTCTGTGTTGATTCTGATGAGCGGTGCAGTGAGGCTTTGCAGGGCATTGCATTGCGTTGATGCTGATGAAGCTGGCAGCTGTGCGGCGAGACTTTGCGGGGCTTTGGGTTGCTCTGCATTGGGTCTAATGAAGCTGGCAGCTGTGCTGGGAGGCTTTGTGGGCTTTACTTTGCTATGCATTGGTTCCAAGGAAGTTGGCAGTTGGGCTGGCAGAGCACCTTTATCCCCACTTCCAAGGGTCCAAGTCTGGCGAGGCAACACTTGGGGGGTTAGGACTCATAGCAGGCAGAATCCAGGTACAGGGTTCAAGGTGATTGGACCCTTTTCTGTACCTGAGGCTCTGATTAGGAGGCTAGCCAACTATCCCTTGGAGTCACTCTGGTGGTTCTGTGTTCAAGGCGCAGGTCCAGTCCTTCTTACTCAGGCAGCAGAGCAGCAGGGCAGCAGAGCAATCTTTCTTGTAACAGAGCAGTCCTTCTTTCGAGTCTTCCTGAGGTCCAGAAGTGATCTGAAGAGTGGGTCTAAGGGTTATCTGGGGCCACTTTAAAGTAGGAGAAGCTTCAGGAGTTTCTCCCTATAGAGGTGTCTGGTATTTCCTGACTCACTGCCATGGTCCCAGTCTGTCTGGGGCACAATAGGCTAGTGTGATGTCTTTTGTGTGGGAGCTGAGACAGTGCCTTTTAAGTACAAGTGTGGTAGGTGATAGCCCGCCCCCATCAAGTCAGAGATGGCCCATCCTGCCAAAAACCAGACCCTCTATTTTAATGCTGTCTGGGAGGAATACACAAAGGTCAACTACACTTAGTCATGTGACACAGGAACAGGCTTCAGGCGCCAAATGGTTAGGACAAGAAAATTAAAAATTTCTAAAAGTGGCATTTTCAGAATCGTGACTTAAAAATCTGACTCTACCATTGAAGAGGATTTTAACTTACAATTCCCCAGACACCAAAGTTGACTTTCCTACCTGCTCCAAATCAAAAGTTTTCACTTATTAAATGTAAGAGAGGTAGGCCTTGCAATAGTGAAAAGCAAATGTCACAGTTTTTTACTACCAGAGCATGTAAAACGTAAAAGGGCATGTCCGACCTTTTAAATACAATACACTCTGCCCTATGGGCTGTTTAGGGCCTACCCTAGGGGTGAGTTATAAGTATTAGAAAGGAAAGTTTAGGCCTGGCAAAAAGTTTATTTTGACAGGTCCAAATGGCAGTTTACAAATGCCCACACAGGCTGCACTAGCAGGACTAAGACATGTGAGCAATGACAAAGGAAGTTGATAAGAACATAAACTTTGTGTTATGTAGTTTGAAAATTTAAAACTGCTCTTTTTCTCTACCCGTAACAATTTAAATTTACATCTTGGTTTCTGTGCAATATGTGCTTTTAAAACTGCTCTTTTCCTCTGCTCATGACTGTTTACATTTATCCCTTGGTTTCTGTGCAATTTGTACTTTTAAAACCACTGTTTTCTTCTACCCATGACTATTTAAAATTCACTCCTGTTTTTTCCTAAAATGTGCTAAGGCCACTAGAAGGCAATCCCTTCCCTTTTCTACAAGCCAAAAAGACAAAATATATACCTAAGCAGAGCGTGTTTAAGAGACTGCTTAATCTGTTTTGTGGTTTAAATTGAATTTGGTACATGTATTTAGCACTCATTTTTGGGTAGCACATGTGATTTTTTTTAAGTGCACAAAAAGTAGTATTTTAGTGGTTTTAGATTTTGCCCTTACCTGCAGAGTTGAACAGGAACTATAAAGTGTGTATTGAGCCTGTCTGAATCCATGGGGATTCTGACTTCAGGAGCACGTCCTTGTCCCTTGCATGCATGTTTGTGCCTTAGTGATTGCCCCTTAGGGATCTGATCAGGCCTGACCCCTCCCCTCACTCCTGAACAGGCCCTGAACCCCAAGACTGTAACCTCCATTTTGTAGCCCCAGCTGTTCTGAGCGCTAAACAGCCCAGTGAGCGAGGACAAAGGAAGTTGACAAGAACACAGACTTTGTTCTGTGTCGTTTGAACCTTTAAAACTGCTCTTTTCCTCTACCAATCCATCCATCCATATACATTTATAGAGCGCTCGGCTACCACCAACGGCGGTGTCCCGGCACTAAAATAGCAGCATAGTCAGACAGGGGAACGGGGACAAGCTAGGGCAACCTAGACTACCTGTGACTGTTTAAACGTATCTCTTGGTTTCTGTGCAACTTGTACTCCTGGGGCCATATTCTCAAGAACGGCGATAACATTATCGCCGCTTTAGCGGCAGGAAACTGCCGCTAAAGCGGTGATAAGGGGCTTTATCGCTGCTTTAGCGGCAGTTTCCTGCCGCTAAAGCGGCGATAATGTTATCGCCGTTCTTGAGAATATGGCCCTTGGTTTTTCCTAAAGTGTGCTAAGGCAACCCCCTCCCTTTTCTACAAGGTATAAAGGCAAAATACACACCTAAGCCTAACCAGAGCGTGTTTAAGAGACTGCATAATCTGTTTTGTGGTTTAAATTGTGTTTGGTAAGTGGATTTAGCACTCATTTTTGGCTAGAAAATATGCTTTTTTTTAAGTGTGCAAAATTAGTATTTTAGTGTCTTTAGATTTGGGCCTTACCTGCATGGTTGAACAGGAACTACAAAGTGTGTATTCAACCTGTCTGTATCCAAGGAGATTTTGACTTCAGGTGCACCTCCTTGTCCCTTGCACACCAGTTTGTGATATAATGATTGGCCCTCAGGGATCTGAGCAGGTCTGACCCCTCACCCCTCACCTCCCACCTGCACATGCCCCGAAACCCAAGACTGTAACCTCCATTTGGCAGCCCCAGCTTCTCTGAGCGCTAAACAGCCCAGTGAGAAAGGACAAAGGAAGTTGGCAAGAACACAGACTTTGTGCTGGTTAGTTTGAAAATTTTAAACTGCTCTTTTCCTCTACCTGTGAATGTTTAAATGTATCTCTTGGTTTCTGTGCAATTTGTACTTTTAAAACTGATGCTTTCTTCTACCAATCACAGTTTAAATTTCTCTCCTGGTTTTCCCCTAAAGTGTGCTAAGGCCATTAGAAGGCAACTCCACCCCCTTTCTACAAACTAAAAAGGCAAAATACACCTGTAAGCCTAATCAGAGTGTGTTTAAGAAACTGCTAAATCTGTTTTGTGGTTTATATTGTGTTTGGAAAGTATATTTAGCACTCCGTTTTGGCTAGAAAAAGTGATTTTTTTAAGTGTGCAAAAACCAGTATTTTAGTGGCTTTTGATTTGGGCCTTACATACAGGGTTGAACAGGAACTCGAAAGTGTATACTAAGCCTGTCTGTATCCAAGGAGATCCAAAATTCAGAAGCACCTTCTTGACCCTTGTATCCCAGTTTGTTCTTTAGGATTGGCCATCAGGCATCTGAGCAGGCCTGACTCCTCCCCTCACACCTGCACAGGCTCTTAAGTTTGTTGAGAGCACCCCAAGTCAGCCACCTCCATGTTGTAGCCCCAGCTTCTCTGAACGCTAAACAGTCAACTGAGCAAAGACAAAGGAAGTTGGTAAGAACACTGACTTTGTGCTGTGTTGTTTGAAACTTTAAAACTGCTCTTTTTCACTACCCATGACTATTTTAATTTATGTCTTGGATTCTGTGCAATTTGTACTTCTAAAACTGTTCTTTTTCTTTACTCGTGACTGTTTAAATTTATCTCTTGGTTTCTGTGTAGTTTGTACTTTTACAACTGCTGTTTTCTTCTACCCATGACTGTTTGCATTTCTCTCCTGGTTTTCCCCTAAGGAGTGCTAAGGACACCAGAAGCCTACCCCAACCCCTTTTTACAATCTAAAACGGCATACTACACCCCTAAGTCTAACCAGAGTGTTTTTAAGAGACTGCTTAATCTATTTTGTGGTTAAAATTGTGTTTGGAAAGTATATTTAGCACTCGATTTTGGCTAGAAAAAGTGACTTTGTACTTGTTAGGCTTGGCATCTTTTGGCGTGTTTCCCCTGTCATTTTGCTTTCTGACCTCCCGGTTCTGACTCTGTTTTTGCTGGTTTAGTGTCCCTGCACACTTTCTCACTGCTGTTCAGTGTTAAAGTGCAAGTGCTCCTGTTGTAAATTGTGTTATGGATTGGTGTTTCCATGATTGGCATTTTTGATTTACTGGTAAGTCCCTAGTAAAGTGCACTGAGAGTGCCAGGGCCTGTAAATCAAATGCTACTTGTGGGCCTGCATCACTGATTGTGCAACCCACAGAAGTAGCCCGGTAAATGTAACTCAGACCTGCCACTGCAGAGTCTGCACGCAGTTTGTAAATTGCGATGTCGACCTGGCAAGTGCACCCACTTGCCAGGCCCTGATCTTCCCTTTTCTTACACATAAGTCACCCCTAAGGTAGGCCCAATGTACCCCTGTGGTTAGGGTGCTGTGTATGTTAAAGGTAGGACATGTACTGATGTATGTGGAATCTCCTGGTAGTGAATTACAGTGCATTTCATTTTTCACTATGGAAAGGATATCTGTCCCATAGGGTAGAATGTGAGTTTTACTTATAACATCTTATAATCATAACTTCCCATTGGGACAAGATAGAGAACTGGAGTTTAGTATGCCTGGACTCAAAATGTAAAAACGCATCTTTTAGTACAGATGATTTTTATGTTCTGTGTTTGAAAATACCACTTTTAGAAAGTAGGTATTTTCATGCTTAGCCATCCTGTGTGCCTCTGCTGGGGTTGTGGATTGACTGTCTGGCTTTGGAGTGACAGAGGCTGGGGATGAGCATTCTCTTCAGACAGCTACTGGGGGGGTCGAGGTGTGTCCTGACTTTCCTGGATGAGTCAGGGCTGGGCTGAATAGACCTGGGCTGCATTTAGAATAGTGGGAGGAGATTTCCTTGCATCTGAATGGGCCTGGTCTGCCTTAGACAATGCTGTCTCCACCTCCTGCTGGGAAGCTGGGCCAGAGAGGACCAAACTGGTTTGGACTAAGCACAGACACTCTGGCTGAGAGAACAAAGGAATTTTGAGTATAACAATTGGGGCCCAAACCCCGGAACTTTAGAACTCGCTGGAATCAAGGACCCTGCCAAGAAGAAGAGCTGGAAGAGCTGCCAGGAGGAGTACTGCCCCTTTGCTGTGTTGTTGCTTTGTTGGGTTGGCCTGCAGTTTCTGCTTCTGCCTTGGGCAGTGAAAGGACTGGACTGAACTTTCTTCACTTGTGCTGAGTCCCTCCAAGGGCTTGAAGTAGAGCTTGCCTCCTGTTCTGAAGTCTCAGGGACTGCAAAGACTTTACCAACCTCTGGGTACCGCTTCTGGAACCGCTGCTCCAGTTGCCACAGAGAAGGGAAACGCAACTGACTCCGTCACCGACTACGTCGCTGGCTCTGTGTCCTGACGGCACCACAGAAGGCACCATCCGCATCTTGCATCGCAACCATGGTCTCACCGACGACCAGCGCCGCAGCAACCGAGCCTCTGCTTGTACAATGACCTGTGGGCACCGCACTACGCACCGCCTAGCTTCACTTCGCCATCCTGGTCTCACTGACACCGTCGCTGGTGCTGACTTCGACACCCATGACCGCATCGTGGCTGGGGGGCACCGCTCCTAAGTTTCACGATGCACCGCCTCATCCCACACAACAGTCTGGGCCAACCAATGCCAGCTCCTGCTAACCGGCTCTGTCGATTGCACCGCAACCTGCCAGCACCGCATCGAGCACTGTCTCGCCCTGCACGTAAGTCTTGGACTCACCGACACCGTCTGGACGATCATCACCGAGCCTCTGCCTGCACCGCATCGTGAGGGCACCACACCCTGCACCGCTTCCATTTTGCAATGCAACGCAATGGTTGCCATGACCGACTCGCACTAACGTGCCAGCTGCAACGAGAAAGGTACTATTCACTAGTCTGTCCACGCTTCCGCTGGCCCGTACCGATGTGGGCAGCTGGAACTGTTAGACTCTGTTGTTCTCAGCATCGCGGTAGCCCCGGATGGAGCTACCGACTCCTAAGAACTGTTTTAGAGATATTTCTGCAATTTTGAGGATATCTTGCAAAGTATATATTTTTAAGTACTGTATGTTGGATTCTTATCGTTTTGGTCTTGTTTTGGATATATAAAAATATTGGATATTTTTCTAAACTTGTGTGGTGTCCTTTTGTAGTGTTTTCACTGAACTACTGTTGGTTATGTGCAAATGCTTTACACACTGCCTCTGAAATAAGCCTGACTGCTCATGCCAAGCTACCAAGGGGGTGAGCAGGGGTTATTTAGGAGTGTATCCCCCTTATCTTGACTAGGAAGAAGGGTCCCTACTTGGACAAAGGTGCAAACCATTGCCAACTAGAGAAACCATTTCTAACAGTAATTGTTCGAAAAGCAGGATTTTAGTGGCTTTAGATTTGGACTGTGCCTACAGGGTTTAACAGGAACTACAAAGTGTATATTGAGCCTGTCTGTATTCAAGGAGATTCTGACTTCAGGAGCACCTCCTTGCCCCCTGCCCACCAGTTTGTGTTTTCGTGATTGGCCTTCAGGCATCTGAGCAGGCCGACCCCACTTCCCTCACACTGCACAGGCCCTTAAGATCACATGCTCTTTAAATAAGTTTCTTATTGGTTGTTGCATCCATGCTCTGACTGGTTCCTAGGGCTAGGGTTTCTATTGGACCTAGAGCTCGCAGTTTGAGTTCTGATTGGCTGATAGAGCTATGGTTCTGATTGGTTGCTAGGGCTAGGGTTTCTATTAGATATAGGGCTTAGGGTTTGAGTTCTGATTGACTGATAGGGCTAGCGTCCTGATTGTTCCTAGGGCTAGGGTTTCCATTGGGCCTAGATCTTAGGGTTTGAGTTCTGATCGGCTGATAGGGCTAGTGCTCTAATTGGTTCCCATGGCTATGGTTTCTATTGGCCTAGGCCTTGGATTTTGATTAGTTGCCAGCGCTAGGCTGTGACTGATTAATAGGGCCAGGGCTCCCATTGGCTCTAGAGTTTAGGGCTAGGGTTCTGACTGGTTAGGGATACATCTAGGGTTCCCATTGGAGCAAGGTCACCTGACCTAGGGCTTTTGAGCCTTAGGGGTCAGGGCGTCTCAGTCCCGGCATCGAGGCTAAGTGTGGGGAGAACAAAGGCAGTTGTCTGTTTAGGCCTGTTTGGGTCAGGCTGGGCCTAGGGCCATACATGCAGCCCTTTTTTGCATTTACGAGCAACTACCTTAAGCCATCCACACCCTCAAACATATAAATCTCAGCAACCACACACTGCTCAATTACAACGTGCAAACTCTAACCACATTTCAATGTCTCAACAACTACTACAAAACCCCACAAGCAACATCTATACACACTTCTACTCCTACGGTCATACAATGGCACCTTCACTTTCACACAAACCATCCCTCTGCCCTATATCACTATCAAATCCACGCATCACCAACACAACACAAACACAAACTATACATAATCCCTTCAAACACAAACTCCTTGGTCATACAAAACACCAGCTCTACCCTCTACTTACACCCAGCAGACCCCTTTCCATCACCACTAATTCTATACTCAATTATCTCCCATATCATCCACTCACAACACTCTCTTCCTCTTTTTACCCCAAAACAGACAAACAATCTTTACACTGTGCTCAACCAACATATTACCTCTCCCTGCTACCAAATCTATTTCACACTCCTAAACCCTGTCCATCTCCTCTCACACACCATTTATAGTCTCCTCCAATGCACATCACCACCCCCTTTACCATTCAACATCCACTCGCCAACAGTAGTTTATATCCAAATCCCTCACAGAAATTCACTACACCAATATCTCATCTCACTGCTCCACAAAAACAAAACATAACACTCATCAAAATCTCTCTCTCATACAGTTTCATACTACATTCCATCCCAAAATAGAAGCAAACACCCACTCCCACCCTTAAAACTACACAAATAATACACATCGTAAACCAACTTTACTCCCAAGTTTTCTATCTACAGCAACACCTACCACACACACCCCACCACAACACTTATTCACCCGCCTCTCATCCATTGCACAATTTAGAGCTTTAAAAATTGACCCACATGCTCCATCACCATTCCTAACCCATACACCTTCCACCCTAAACAGACTCTAACGAAATAAACAACATACCACTCTTCACAACTTTGCATCTCCTGGTCTATTACACAACAAGACTGCTGTACAAAAGCAACACAGCTCCAACTAACTCTCAATCATCATCTCTACCACCTGCACACACAGACCCAACAAAATGTCTTCTAAGCTAACTGGACGAGGATCATGATATAGACAAACAACACTATTGCTATCCTGAAGCAGTTAATACCAACACTAATAATAGACCTGCTACTAGTTCAAAGAATACTACTCACACCACCACCAAAATACAGTCTCTAGACTGCCTACTGATAACTGCTCGCTCACTCTCTAAAAACAAGCATCACATCTGCGACCTAATCATTGACACACAACTTGACTTAGTCTTCATGACTGAATCATGGTTGGGAGATAACACGGCTCCAGTATTACATGAAGCTGTTGCTCCAGGCTATCAACAAAATAACATAGGCAAAAGAGGAGGCAGATTAGCTGTTATATTGAAAGAAACAATAAATCTCTCCAAAGCTGCCAACATTTTCGTACAAGGTTGGCAGGCCCCCATCACCAGATGCAACCCTACACCAACTTTCTCCTGTAACTTCGTCCTTCTTTACAGACCACTACCTACCAATGCAACATTCCAAAACAAGTTTCTAGCCACAGTTCAAACCTTATGACACTACACTCCAACTGTAAACATCGTTTACCACAAATCCTTTTCCCTGCAGGCAATTACAATGCGGTCGTTACAATGACCGCGTTGTAACAACGCATACCATAACTCCGCAAGTCGGAACAACGACTTGCGGAGGAGTCAGAAGGTGTTGGATTTAAAATCCAACACCTTCCCCACTGTTGCACATACTGGAGTTGGAATAGTAAATTATACTATTCCAACATCGAGCACCCCCCCTAGAGCAAGTCGTTGTTACGACTTGCGGAGTAATGGTATGCGTTGTTACAACCCGGTCATTGTAACAACTGCGTTGTAATTGCATGCGGGGAAAAAGAATGCGTAGTAAGGTGGCATATTCCACTCCAACCTATCCAAATCAAAAAAGCTGGAAAAAGGTAATGTTCAAACAGAATTCAAAATGCTAATTGTGCAAATAAAGAATTGTATAACATTCTCACTGAATTTCATAAACCTAAATGCACAGGAGGAACTCATCGCATTGCTCAAGAATTTACTGACAAACTGGAAAATCATTACACAACCAAAGCAGACATGTTGGACTCCTACTTAAAACAAAGGAAAACAAACAGCACCAACCCATTTGTAACAATACCCTCCAACAGTAGGGTAACCCAGCCTCTAAATTCCTTCATTCAACTATCAGAAACTGAATTTATGGATCTTGTCAAAGCAAGCAGGCCAGCCGGCTGCTCTTCTCACCCTTGTTCACCACAAATCTTCAAGAACATTCTTTGAGCCACCTCTGCTGCCACACCAGTCAAAACAATCATCAATAATTCTTTTACTAGAGGAGTCTTTCCAGAAGACTTAAAAAGGCATAAATGCGTCCATTATTAAAGAAAACAAACCTGGACCCACATGACTCAAACAACTACACGCCGATTACAAATGCACCTTTCCTGGGCAAACTAATAGAAAGAGCGGCATTTTCCTAGATGTCGCAATTCATTGTAGACAGCTCCATACTTTCTAACTTTCAAACAGGATTCGGTCCAGGAAGAGGCACAGAATCTGTCCTCATCACCATCTGGGATGACCTTAAAAACAAAATAGACCGGAACGGGGTCACTGCACTACTTCTCTTGGACCTTTCATCTGCCTTTGAAACAGTTAATGCCACTCTAATCCAAGGACTCCATGAAGTAGGCATAGAGGAGACTGCTCTCGACTGGATCACATCCTACCTTCAAAACAGAACAAATGTCATCCATACTCCCCCTTTCTCATCCAAACCGTAGTTCACAAAAGTAGGGAGCCCCTCAAAGCTCTATCATCTCACCCTTGCTTTTCAACAACTACATGAAGTCATTACCAGCAATGATCAATGAATTTCAGCTCCCATGCTACAACTACACAGATGACACACAAATACCTCTTAAACGGTAAAACCCCAAAGACATAGGAAACTCAAAATCTTTAGTTGCCTCAGAGTCGTTGATCAGTGGATGACATGGAGCCAGCTCAAATTGAATGCGCCCAAATATATTAAATATATATATTTATAGGTCTGCTTTACAAATGTACATATTAATTTTGGTTATTATATATATATAGCAGCTGAGGAATCATCACCGGCCAGAGGACGGAAGCGGCTGGGTCGGAGGACCCATCGGTGACAGAATCACGGCGGTGAGTGGAGCAGCATAAGGCGTAGGTGGGGAGGTACGGTAGACGACGACAGCAACAGCAGCCTGGTAACACCGCGCTGCACGCACACAGATAATTGAGCCTCGGCATGTCTACGGATGCAGTACGCGAGAGGGAGGCGGCAGCAGATGAGTTATTCAGCAATCTGCCAAAAGCAACTACTAGCGCACAGAGTTGCCATACAAGCACTGGCTATAGAGAAAGCGATGCAAAGACATTCTTAAGAACTATGGAGAAACTAATGAGGAACGAAATAACTAAGTGGTGGGAGCACAAATCACTGACCAAATATGAAGAAGTGGGGAGAGTCCCGCGGGGGCTGAGAATTCTCCTGGCACCTAGTTTCGATAACCCTAACCCAAGCATGCTCAAGGAATGGGGTGAAAGTAACTTAATAGCCTCTATGAATTTAGTCAAAATACTTATAAAGTATGCTGAAATAAATCGTCAAGCATTAATGGTAGAAATTGAAAAAATCGATGAAGAAATAATGAAATTGGAGCAAACAGAATACATAACTAAGACAAGAAATGAAATCAAAGACCGGCTAAAAAAACATGAAGAAAAAATAAAAATTCGCAAGGCACATAAATTTGCACCGATAAGGCTGATTACGAACAAGGCCAAATATTCACATTTGCGCGCAAGTTTGAAAACGCTAAAAGGCTGAGGATCAATGATAAAATAAGAAATACCTCAGCAAACACAGCACAGCAATCTGGTAGTACAGCCGCTGAAGATGCGTCTAACACAGAGGCAGAATCACTTACCAGCGATACAAGCTCAGAAGGCAGCAGTTTTAGCGGAGCAACAGAAAAAACCAAGCTAAGCCTAGGCGAAGAGGTTGATTTTTTAGCCCTAGATCGCCGTCAGACCCTGAGGCCAAGTAATCAAAAGAGGCCAAACGACAAAGAAGAAATGCAAGGAGAAGGGCAAGGCGTAAGAGGCGAAAATCCAAACTTAAAACCAAAGAGGGCACAATGGCGCAAGAAACAGCGATAGATGACAATACGATTATTAATCTATCAACCACTACGCTAACCCAGGAGGAAAAACAGATACTATCGCTGGGATTGAATTTTTGCCCGGAAAGCAATTTCAACTACACAAGAACAGGGGTCGATGTGTTTTGTTTTATTAGAAAGCTCAAACTTAAAAAATTCTTCACTTTCAAGACTGCATTGGAACAATCTAAATCAGTACAGCAAACTGTTGAGGGGAATGTGAATACACTCCAAGTCTCTGACATACCCACGCTGCTAACATTGCAAGCACTCAGTAATGAGGTCAATGACGACAATCAGGAATCCAGCAGTTTAAATTCAACACAGGAGAGGCTACAGAGTATAGATATACTACAAAGAGGGGCAGGAAGCAGTCCTTTCAAACCAAAATCTACCTTCCTACCTGTAATGCCAAAAGATGCTATAGATATTTACCATGAAAGAGTCACTGAGGACATTAAAAAACTTTACCATCAAGTCAAGCATAAAAAACGTGATAAACAGTACAATAAAACACAGTATGCCAAGCTGATCAAGAAACTGAAAAGTAATCATGAGATAATTATTAACACTCGGACAAAGGCGGGAACATTGTGTTATGGCCTAAAAATGAATATTTGCAGGAGGCAAAGCGGCAACTAGACAATGTAGAGTGTTACAAGAAATCAAACATGAAAGAATACAACACTTCAAGAGAAACCCTGAAAAAAGAACTCCAACAGTGGAAAAGGGAGGGACTCATATCATCCGATGAATATAAGTATATGAACATTGAACATCCAGTTGTCCCAATCATGTACTTTATCCCTAAGGTCCACAAGAACACTATTCCAATTCCAGGCAGACCTATCATTTCTGCAATAAATAGCGTGGGAGAGCACATTGCACAATATGTAGATTTATTTTTACAGGACATGGTCAAAAGGTTACCCACCTATGTGAAGGATACAGGGGATTTCATAACAAAATTAGGTGGGATAACATGGGCTGAAGATCTAATGCTCATCACACTAGATATTGAATCACTCTACACAAGTATTGAACACCAGACCGGTCTGAATGCAGTGAAGCATTTTTTAGATACAAGACCCCTGAATTGCTATACACACAACAAAATGCTGCTATATCTTATCTCATGGTGTCTTCATAATAATTATTTTATGTTTGGCAAAGAACTGTTTAAACAACTGAGAGGTGTAGCAATGGGGGCCTGTTTCTCCCCCAGCTACGCATGTTTGCATGTAGGCTGGTGGGAGGAACAGGTCCTCAAGACTGTCCATCAAGAAATGTATGAACAACATGTATTACATTGGCTACGTTATATAGATGACGTTTATATCGTGTGGAAGGGTGACGAAGTTAGTGCCACAGAATTCATTCAAAAAATCAATATTAACTCTGCCAACCTCGTATTTACATCACACATGAGCAAAAATGAGTATAGATTTCCTTGATGTGAGGGTGTACATCAATGAGGAGAACATTGAAACAACTTTGTTCAGGAAAGAAACAGCTGGTAATACAATGCTACATGCCAGCAGTGCACACCCGAAGCACCTCATTAGGAGTATCCCCTACGGGGAACTCCTAAGACTGAAACGCATCTGTAGCACACAGAAAGATTAATCAGGCTGCAAACAGGAAACACTCAACAGACTCAGGAAAAGAGGTTATAATGAAAAGATATTGAGAGAGGCAGAACGAAAGGCAGAAGAAAGACCCAGAGCCACTCTGTTACCCAATAGTGAGGAAAAAGCAAATCCACAAAGTTTGACATTGGTCCCAGACTCATCACAACTTACAGTAAACAGGAAAGGAAGATGAGGTCCATAATCCGCAAAAACTGGCCCATTGTCCTTACGGATGGTGTCTTAGGGACTAGGGGCATATGTATCAAAATGTTGTTTTGCGATTCACAAATAGCAATTTTTTGCGAATCGCTATTTGAGAATCGCAAAACGCGATGTATGTAGGATTTGCAAAAACTTTTGCAAATCCCACATATTCCTTAATTGCAAATCGCAAATTGCGATTCGCAATTAAGGAATACCTCCCCATTCATTCCTATGGGCCTAGAGGCCCATAGGAATGAATGGGAGACATTCGCAATTGCGAGTACCCATTAGGTACTCGCAAATTGCGAATGCAATTTCAAGGATGCAAGGGTGTCAAAGGGACACCCTGTTGCACCCCTGAAATAAGCATGGGTGCAGATGTGGCGCACATACATGCCCTAAGGGCATGTATGTGTGCCACATGGCATTTTGAAAATGCAAAAAGTGCATTTTTCAAAGAAATCATAAATTACCACCAACCTGAAGTTGGTGGTAATTTGCATTCCTTAAGCCAAAATCGCACAACTTGGGTGCTTCTACATTGCATTTAAGGAATCGCAATTTGCGATTCCTTAAATGCATTCGCAAAATAGGGAATCGCAAATTTTGGGATTCCTTATTTTGCGAGTGGGTTTTCCTTTCATACATTGCACACAGCTAAATTACGATCAGCAAACGCTGAAATTCTGCGAATTTCAGCGTTTACGATCGCAATTTAGCTTGATACATATGGCCCTAGGCTCCCCACACAACCTATTATTACATTCAGGAAATCACTGTCCTGCGGTCCCATTTGGTAAAAAACAGCCCAGAATTAAGTCCAACTTGCACATGGCTTCAACCGAGACAGGGATTTTTCAAATGCTCATCCTGTCGAGCATGCAAGTTTGGAGTCAATGCCACTCATTATACTCCTCCATTCTGCTCTGAAGAAGTTGCCATCAAAGGAAGTTACAACTGTAGAACAGAATATGCAGTGTATGTTCTGACATGCACCTGTGGCTTGAGATACGTTGGGAGTACCAAGCTGCAGGTGCATGTCAGAATATTGCAACATTTAAGAGCAATTGTTAATAATGACACTGAATACCCGGTGGCACGACATTTCAAGAACACACACAACAATAATTTGAAATGCTTAAGTTACTTTGTTGTTGATGCCATCCCCAAACCCAGGAGAGGTGGAAATAGGGAAAAACTTTTGAGGCAAGTGGAAACGCGTATGATTCTTGAACTGGACTGCAAAATACCAAATGGGCTTAACAATACGGAGGATTTACATAATATCCTGTAACGTAGATTTTAGTATAAGTATCACCACCACTAGCAATGACTATGTAGATTCTTTGAGCAATATGATGATAAAATGATTAACTGCTGCAGCTCAGATCTAATCTAATTTTAATCTCAGGTGTTTTTAATTGGTATATAGTTTTATTCACAGCACTAGCACTTTTTTCTTAGATGAAACATTGCACTTTACAGCACTCAGCACTTTAAGGAAGCATAGTTGCACTTTAGGCTGATGCTGTATGATATATAAGCACTTTACATGAGGTGATGAACTTATGAGTTTGAAGAAAAAAATGAAAAAAATGTAAAAAAGCAAAAATGCAATAATGTGAAAAAAAGGTATAAAATAGAACATGACTCTTATTATCATCTATTGGGACAAATAACCAGGGTAGTATAGGTGGACTGTGTTACCATTGTTGAGTAATTACAATCCAGCATTCATGCTGTTATATGGCAACTTAGCGAACGCTCAACAGAGCGATAAGCAGGCTTGATTTCATTGTAATATGTTTACATGGTATTATTTAATGCAATGTTTTGCACTAATTCGGTCTGAAGATTAACATATCTATAGACTATGGCAGCTATAAAAACCATGTACATATCATTCTATTTATGTATTTATTTATTTATATATATTTATATATTTATAGATATTTATTTATTTATTTACATGTAGTTGATGCCTGGTTTTAATCGCTAAAACAGTGATTTGCTTGTAATTGTTGCATCATATAACCCAACATATAAATATCCCATGACTACGGCACATATCAAGAGTCAATTTTGAAGTGTTTCTTTTATGTTTATTCTCACGTGACACTTGGGGGGGTGTATCATGAATAAAAGATAATGGCGGACTGCGTTCCGATTGTGATCAAGGGCACTGCGTCGCCCGAAACGCGTCAAGCGGAGGAGTGTGAGGAATAAATCTTGCCATCCTAAAAACAAAAAAGCGGAGGAGTGTGAGGAATAAATCTTGCCATCCTACCTTTGGTGTCCGTTACTCTCTGTTCGCCGCACAAAAGTCTGAGAATCTTTTGGTTCTGATATATATATACTCACGCCATCTCCTCCTTTTAAGCAGACAAGGGGACACAGCGGGGCATTAGGACTCTTGTTTATTTCTTTCTCTGGCATTACGCGTTTCGGCGACAGGCCTTCCTCTGATGCCTTTCTGGTGCTCGGGTTGCTTTTACTGTTCAGTTTGTATGTGCTCCTCCCCTCTCGTTGGCGAAAGCACACCTGATCTGCATTCGCTTGAGAACACGTTCACACAGTACTTTTAAAACTTCAAATCCCATCATGCATTATGTTCTTTGCACGGGAGAACGTCTTCTGCAGCCCTGATTGTAGATTTTACACACGGTAAGTGGGGGCTGGTAATACAAGCGTAATCAGGTTCACACCCCTGCGTTGTCTAAGGCAAACAAGCAGTCCCTTTGCCCCTACTTCCAGCCACAATTTTCCGACGGCAGCAAACACGGAGACAACAGTACAGTGACCATGCCTCTCCATGCAGTCATGGTCTGTTCTTTAACAGCAGTATTTCTGTTTCCCTCGGTTTTGCGGCGGCTCACGGTTTCCAATACCTCGGAAATAGTTAACTGAGCTTTTGCCACTGATGACCATGAACACTTGTTGGAAGGATCCTCCTGCGTGTCACTGGCTCCATGCAATATATACTCACTGCATCTCCTCCTTTTAAGCAGACAAGGGAACACAGCCGGGCACTAGGACTCTTGTTTATTTCTTTCTCTGGCGTTATGCGTTTCGGCAACAAGCCTTCCTCTGATGCCTTTCTGGTGCTCGGGGTTGCTTTTACTGTTCAGTTTATATGTGCTCCTCCCCTCTCATTGGCGGAAGCACACCTGATCCGCATTCGCTTGCGAACACGTTCACACAGTACTTTTAAAACTTCAAATCCCATCATGCATTATGTTCTTTGCACAGGAGAACGTCTTCTGCAGCCCTGATTGTAGATTTTACACACGGTAAGTGTGGGCTCTTAATACAAGCGTAATCAGGTTCACACCCCTGCATTGTCTAAGGCAAACAAGCAGTCCCTTTGCCCCTAATTCCAGCCACAATTTTCCGACGGCAGCAAACACGGAGACAAGAGTACAGTGACCATGCCTCTCCATGCAGTCATGGTCTGTTCTTTAACAGCAGTATTTCTGTTTCCCTCAGTTTTGCGGCGGCTCACGGTTTCCAATACCTCAGAAAAAGTTAGCTGAGCTTTTGCCACTGATGACCATGAACACTTGTTGGAAGAGTCCTGCTGTGTGTCACTGGCTCCACGCAATATATACTCACTCCATCTCCTCCTTTTAAGCAGACAAGGGGACACAGCGGGGCACTAGGACTCTTGTTCATTTCTTTCTCTGGCATTATGCATTTCGGCGACAAGCCTTCCTCTGATGCCTTTCTGGTGCTCGGGGTTGCTTTTACTGTTCAGTTTATATGTGCTCCTCCCCTCTCGTTGGCGGAAGCACACCTGATCTGCATTCGCTTGAGAACACGTTCACACAGTACTTTTAAAACTTCAAATCCCATCATGCATTATGTTCTTTGCACAGGAGAACGTCTTCTGCAGCCCTGATTGTAAATTTTACACACGGTAAGTGTGGGCTGGTAATACAAGCGTAATCAGGTTCACACCCCTGCGTTGTCTAAGGCAAACAAGCAGTCCCTTTGCCCCTACTTCCAGCCACAATTTTCCAACGGCAGCAAACACGGAGACAACAGTACAGTGACCATGCCTCTCCATGCAGTCATGGTCTGTTCTTTAACAGCAGTATTTCTGTTTCCCTCGGTTTTGCGGCGGCTCACGGTTTCCAATACCTCAGAAATAGTTAACTGAGCTTTTGCCACTGATGACCATGAACACTTGTTGGAAGAGTCCTGCTGCATGTCACTGGCTCCATGCAATATATACTCACTCCATCTCCTCCTTTTAAGCAGACAAGGGGACACAGTGGGGCACTAGGACTCTTGTTCATTTCTTTCTCTGGCATTACGCGTTTCGGCAACAAGCCTTCCTCTGATGCCTTTCTGGTGCTCGGGGTTGCTTTTACTGTTCAGTTTATATGTGCTCCTCCCCTCTCGTTGGCGGAAGCACACCTGATCCGCATTCGCTTGCGAACACGTTCACACAGTACTTTTAAAACTTCAAATCCCATCATGCATTATGTTCTTTGCACGGGAGAACGTCTTCTGCAGCCCTGATTGTAGATTTTACACACGGTAAGTGTGGGCTCTTAATACAAGCGTAATCAGGTTCACACCCCTGCATTGTCTAAGGCAAACAAGCAGTCCCTTTGCCCCTACTTCCAGCCACAATTTTCCGACGGCAGCAAACACGGAGACAACAGTACAGTGACCATGCCTCTCCATGCAGTCATGGTCTGTTCTTTAATAGCAGTATTTCTGTTTCCCTCGGTTTTGCGGCGGCTCACGGTTTTCAATACCTCAGAAATAGTTAACTGAGCTTTTGCCACTGATGACCATGAACACTTGTTGGAAGAGTCCTGCTGCGTGTCACTGGCTCCACGCAATATATACTCATTCCATCTCCTCCTTTTAAGCAGACAAGGGGACACAGCGGGGCACTAGGACTCTTGTTCATTTCTTTCTCTGGCATTACGCATTTCGGTGACAAGCCTTCCTCTGATGCCTTTCTGGTGCTCGGGGTTCCTTTTACTGTTCAGTTTATATGTGCTCCTCCCCTCTCGTTGGCGAAAGCACACCTGATCCGCATTCGCTTGAGAACACGTTCACACAGTACTTTTAAAACTTCAAATCCCATCATGCATTATGTTCTTTGCACAGGAGAACGTCTTCTGCAGCCCTGATTGTAGATTTTACACACGGTAAGTGTGGGCTGTTAATAGAAGCGTAATCAGGTTCACACCCCTGCGTTGTCTAAGGCAAACAAGCAGTCCCTTTGCCCCTACTTCCAGCCACAATTTTTCGACGGCAGCAAACACGGAGACAACAGTACAGTGACCATGCCTCTCCATGCAGTCATGGTCTGTTCTTTAACAGCAGTATTTCTGTTTCCCTCGGTTTTGCGGTGGCTCACGGTTTCCAATACCTCGGAAATAGTTAACTGAGCTTTTTCCACTGATGACCATGAACACTTGTTGGAAGGGTCCTCCTGCGTGTCACTGGCTCCACACAATATATACTCACTCCATCTCCTCCTTTTAAACAGACAAGGGGACACAGCGGGGCACTAGGACTCTTGTTTATTTCTTTCTCTGGAATTACGCGTTTCGGCAACAAGCCTTCCTCTGATGCCTTTCTGGTGCTCGGGGTTGCTTTTACTGTTCAGTTTATATGTGCTCCTCCCCTCTCGTTGGCGGAAGCACACCTAATCCGCATTCGCTTGCGAACACGTTCACACAGTACTTTTAAAACTTCAAATCCCATCATGCATTATGTTCTTTGCACGGGAGAACGTCTTCTGCAGCCCTGATTGTAGATTTTACACACGGTAAGTGTGGGCTCTTAATACAAGCGTAATCAGGTTCACACCCCTGCATTGTCTAAGGCAAACAAGCAGTCCCTTTGCCCCTACTTCCAGCCACAATTTTCCGACGGCAGCAAACACGGAGACAACAGTACAGTGACCATGCCTCTCCATGCAGTCATGGTCTGTTCTTTAATAGCAGTATTTCTGTTTCCCTCGGTTTTGCGGCGGCTCACGGTTTCCAATACCTCAGAAATAGTTAACTGAGCTTTTGCCACTGATGACCATGAACACTTGTTGGAAGAGTCCTGCTGCGTGTCACTGGCTCCACACAATATATACTCACTCCATCTCCTCCTTTTAAGCAGACAAGGGGACACAGCGGGGCACTAGGACTCTTGTTCATTTCTTTCTCTGGCATTACGCATTTCGGTGACAAGCCTTCCTCTGATGCCTTTCTGGTGCTCGGGGTTCCTTTTACTGTTCAGTTTATATGTGCTCCTCCCCTCTCGTTGGCGGAAGCACACCTGATCCGCATTCGCTTGAGAACACGTTCACACAGTACTTTTAAAACTTCAAATCCCATCATGCATTATGTTCTTTGCACAGGAGAACGTTTTCTGCAGCCCTGATTGTAGATTTTACACACGGTAAGTGTGGGCTGTTAATAGAAGCGTAATCAGGTTCACACCCCTGCGTTGTCTAAGGCAAACAAGCAGTCCCTTTGCCCCTACTTCCAGCCACAATTTTTCGACGGCAGCAAACACGGAGACAACAGTACAGTGACCATGCCTCTCCATGCAGTCATGGTCTGTTCTTTAACAGCAGTATTTCTGTTTCCCTCGGTTTTGCGGTGGCTCACGGTTTCCAATACCTCGGAAATAGTTAACTGAGCTTTTTCCACTGATGACCATGAACACTTGTTGGAAGGGTCCTCCTGCGTGTCACTGGCTCCACACAATATATACTCACTCCATCTCCTCCTTTTAAACAGACAAGGGGACACAGCGGGGCACTAGGACTCTTGTTTATTTCTTTCTCTGGAATTACGCGTTTTGGTGACAAGCCTTCCTCTGATGCCTTTCTGGTGCTCGGGGTTGCTTTTACTGTTCAGTTTATATGTGCTCCTCCCCTCTTGTTGGTGGAAGCACACCTGATCCGCATTCGCTTGAGAACACGTTCACACAGTACTTTTAAAACTTCAAATCCCATCATGCATTATGTTCTTTGCACGGGAGAACGTCTTCTGCAGCCCTGATTGTAGATTTTACACACGGTAAGTGTGGGCCGTTAATACAAGCGTAATCAGGTTCACACCCCTGCGTTGTCTAAGGCAAACAAGCAGTCCATTTGCCGCTACTTCCAGCCACAATTTTCCGATGGCAGCAAACACGGAGACAACAGTACAGTGACCATGCCTCTCCATGCAGTCATGGTCTGTTCTTTAACAGCAGTATTTCTGTTTCCCTCGGTTTTGCGGCGGCTCACGGTTTCCAATACCTCGGAAATAGTTAACTGAGCTTTTGCCACTGATGACCATGAACACTTGTTGGAAGGGTCCTCCTGCGTGTCACTGGCTCCACGCAATATATACTCACTCCATCTCCTCCTTTTAAGCAGACAAGGGGACACAGCGGGCACTAGGACTCTTGTTTATTTCTTTCTCTGGCATTACGCGTTTCGGCGACAAGCCTTCCTCTGATGCCTTTCTGGTGCTCGGGGTTGCTTTTACTGTTCAGTTTATATGTGCTCCTCCGCTCCTACTCCAAACCAAGGACCCTTGAGAAGTGGTGCATATGCCGGAAGAGCACCCGGCTTGAAAATTACGCACAGTTCCTCCGCGAATGCGGATTAATACACACTCAGGACACAGATCGAATTTGCAGTTCAGTGAATTTAATCTGCTTCTTCGTAGAACTGCAAATTCGATCTGTGTCCTGAGAGTGCATTATTCCGCATTTGCAGAGGAACTGTGTGTAATTTTCAAGACGGGTGCTCTTCCGGCATATGCACCACCTCTCAAGGGTCCTTGGTTTGGAGTAGGAGCGTTTGCAGCATTCAATATATATATATATTCACTGAAAAAACCATAGGTTTTAGGGACAGTTATAGTTAGTTGGACATTTCACTCGTACAAAACCATAGAAATTCCCCCGTTATAGTTAGTTCAGCTAACTATAACTCGCGCCCACGCAATGCACTGCTGATGACGTCACATATTACATCACTCATGACATGGTCAGTGACATCACTGATGACATCACTGATGACATCTCAAATGACATCACTGATGACATCATCCATGTGATAATTTCATGCATCTTCTCACACCCTAATATAACTTTTGATACACCCACTCTAAATTACAGACTGCCATTCTCAAAACCATAGACACTCCAACACCAAAAACTACATACCCACTCACTGATCCTTAGGTCTACACACACATCCACTCACTCACCCGTACAGTCACTCATACTTAGTCACTCAGTACAGGACTATCATATGCACTCATACACCTATATAAACACTCACACACTGCCACTCATCCATAGAGGTACTCACACACCTAGTCAGTCATGCAAAAAACTTAATCACACACCCATTTACTCACCTATACAGTTATACACACACCAGCTCACTTACTCATACAAATACTAGCACATTCTTACGCTCTTATACAATCACTGATACAAGTACACACTCATCCATACAGCCACTCTCACAATCACACACTCTCACTTATAGCCATTTATATACTCCAACACACATATATACTGCCTTTCACATATGTAGTTACTCACACATGTACCACTGAGATATACATTCAATCACTAACACACCCATACACACACTCACCCACCCATACAGTCCATCACAGATGCACTCTTGAAACCATGCACCCAGTGAATCACCAACTCACACATCTATGCACAGAGTCACACACACCCCACCCACACAAACACTCAGGCACCCATACAGATACTCAGACAATCAATCAATAACCCAGGTAGACACTCATGTAGCTATTCAGAAAGCCATGCAGCCACTTACAAACCAACAGACAGACGGATACAGACATTCACACAGTTTAGTCACTAACCCATGCATTCAGTAAGATACATTTAATCACTCACTTGTAGAGTCAGTCACTCACGTACTAAATCATCCATTCAGACACTTATACACCCACTCATTCTTCAATACGCCTTTCCCTATATATATTAAACATATTTAAACTTTACAGAAACACACAGTCACTGGATGATGTCATCAGTGATGTCATCAGTGATGTCATTTGAGATGTCATCAGTGATGTCATCAGTGATGTCACTGACCATGTCATGAGTGATGTAATATGTGACGTCATCAGCAGTGCATTGTGGGCGCGAGTTATAGTTAGCTGAACTAACTATAACGGGGGAATTTCTATGGTTTTGTACGAGTGAAATGTCCAACTAACTATAACTGTCCCTAAAACCTATGGTTTTTTCAGTGAATATATATATACAGGTGAGTGAGTGGATGTGTGTGTAGACCTAAGAATCAGTGAGTGGGTATGTAGTTTTTGGTTTTGGAGTGTCTATGGTTTTGACAATGGCAGTCTGTAATTTAGAGTGGGTGTATCAAAAGTTATATTAGGGTGTGAGAAGATGCATGAAATTATCACATGGATGATGTCATCAGTGATTCATTTGAGATGTCATCAGTGATGTCATCAGTGATGTCACTGACCATGTCATGAGTGATGTAATATGTGACGTCATAAGCAGTGCATTGCGGGGGCGCGAGTTATAGTTAGCTGAACTAACTATAACAGGGGAATTTCACGGGTTTTGTACGAGTGCAATGTCCAACTAACTATAACTGTCCCTAAAACCTATGGTTTTTTCAGTGAATTTCAAAGGTTTTTTAAATGCTAATTTCTAACTATAACGTGCCTGAAACCTATGGTTTTTTCAGTGAATTTCAAAGGTTTTTTAAATGCTAATTTCTAACTATAACGTGCCTGAAACCTATGGTTTTTCAGTGAATTTCAAAGGTTTTTTAAATGCTAATTTCTAACTATAACGTGCCTGAAACCTATGATTTTTTAAGTGAATTTCAAAGGTTTTTAAATGCTAGTTTCTAACTATGCCAACAGAGGTAGGACATGTGAAGAAAGAAGAAAAAACGCACAGAAAGAAGCAAAAGATGTGCAGAAAGAACCAACAGAGGAGCAGAAAGAGGCCTTGTTGCAAAATCATCCTGTGCCCAAAACTTTTTCAGACGGGTACTGGTGGTAACTGACTCTGACTAACCAGAGCCAGTGCGCGTGTGCACAGTGGTGAAGGGAGGGGGGCCTGAGGTGACATGTGTGCAAACGCGCCCCGTGGCGCGTTTTAAGTTGCGGGATTAAGTCCCCTTGAATCCTGAGGGTCCCTGGGGCCCAACTAGCCCCCCAGGTACCTACAGTTAGGACCACAGAGCTGAGTTGCAGAGAGGCGTTCCGAGGCCACGCACCTTTTTCACCTCTCTGCAACGCAACTCTGTTGTGCTTACTGAAGGTACCTGGTGGGCTAGTTGGCCCCCAGGATTCAAAGGGAATTAACTCCCCAACTTAAAACGCACCACAGGGCGTGTTTGCGCACATGTCTCCTGAGGCCCCGCCCTCCCTTCACCACTGTGCAAACGCGCCCCGTGGCGCGTTTTAAGTTGGGGGATTAGGTCACCTTGAATCCTGAGAGTCCCTGGGGCCCAACTAGCCCACCAGGTACTTCCAGTAAGCACCACAGGCCTGCGTTGCAACGCCTGTAACAAATTGTGCAGTTGTGTTTAGGTAGTGAAGAGGGTCGTGCTGGGGGTAGTGTTTTAGGGTTTAGGGTAGTGCAGTGGTGTTTGTGTAGTGTAGGGGGTCATGCTGGGGGTAGATTTAGGGTTTAGGGTAGTGCAGTGGTGTTTGGGTAGTGTAGGGAGTCGTGCTGGGGGAGTGTTTTAGGGTTTAGGGTAGTACAGTGGTGTTTGGGTAGTGTAGGGGGTCGTGCTGGGGTTAGTGTTTTAGGGTTTTAGGGTTTAGGGTAGTGCAGTGGTGTTTGGGTAGTGTAGGGGATACTGCTGGGGGTAGTGTTTTAGGGTTTAGGGTAGTGCAATGGTGTTTGGGTAGTGTAGGGGGTACTGCTGGGGGTAGTGTTTTAGGGTTTAGGGTAGTGCAGTGGTGTTTGGGTAGCATAGGGGTACTGCTGGGGGTAGTGTTTTATGGTTTAGGGTAGTGCAGTGGTGTTTGGGTAGTGTAGGGGTTCGTGCTGGGGGTAGTTTTTAGGGTTTAGGGTAGTGCAGTGGTGTTTGTGTAGTGTAGGAGGTCGTGTTTTAGGGTTTAGGGTAGTGCAGTGGTCTTTGGGTAGTGTAGGGGTTGTGCGGGGGTAGTGTTTTAGGGATTAGGGTAGTGCATTGGTATTTGGGTAGTGTAGGGGTCATGTGGGGGTAGTGTTTTAGGGTTTAGGGCAGTGCAGTGGTGTTTAGGTAGTGTAGGGGGTCGTGCTGGGGGAGTGTTTTAGGGTTTAGGGCAGTGCAGTGGTGTTCGGGTAGTGTAGGGGGTCGTGCTGGGGGAGTATTTTAGGGTTTAGGGCAGTGCAGTCGTGTTCGGGTAGTGTAGGGGTCGTGCTGGGGGAGTATTTTAGGGTTTAGGGTAGTGCAGTGGTGTTCGGGTAGTGTAGGGGTCATGCTGGGGGTAGTATTCTAGGGTTTAGGGCAGTGCAGTGGTGTTCGGGCAGTGTAGGGGTCGTGCTGGGGGTCGTGTTTTAGGGTTTAGGGCAGTGCAGTGGTGTTCGGGCAGTGTAGGGGGTCGTGCTGGGGGTGGTGTTTCAGGGTTTAGGGCAGTGCAGTGGTGTTCGGGCAGTGTAGGGGGTCGTGCAGGGGGTGGTGTTTCAGGGTTTAGGGCAGTGCAGTGGTGTTCGGGCAGTGTAGGGGGTCGTGCAGGGGTGGTGTTTCAGGGTTTAGGGCAGTGGTGTTCGGGCAGTGTAGGGGGTCATGCTGGGGGTGGTGTTTTAGGGTTTGGGGCAGTGCAGTGGTGTTCGAGCAGTAAAGGGGGTCATGCTGGGGTGGTGTGTCAGGGTTTAGGGCAGTGCAGTGGTGTTCAGGCAGTGTAGGGGCGGTGCAGGGGGTGGTGTTTCAGGGTTTAGGGCAGTGCAGTGGTGTTCGGGCAGTGTAGGGGGTGGTGCAGGGGATGGTGTTTCAGGGTTAAGGCAGTGCAGTGGTGTTCGGGCAGTGTAGGGGTCGTGCAGGGGTGGTGTTTCAGGGTTTAGGGCAGTGCAGTGGTGTTCGGGCAGTGTAGGGTGTTGTGCTGGGGCTGGTGTTTCAGGGTTCAGGGCAGTGCAGTGGTGTTCAGGCAGTGTAGGGGTCGTGCTGAGGCTGGTGTTTCACGGTTTAGGGCAGTGCAGTGGTGTTCGGGCAGTGTAGGGGGTCGTGCTGGGGCTGGTGTTTCAGGGTTTAGGGCAGTGCAATGGTGTTCGGGCAGTGTAGGCGGTCGTGCTGGGGCTGGTGTTTCAGGGTTTAGGGCAGTGCAGTGGTGTTCGGGCAGTGTAGGGGGTCATGCAGAGGCTGGTGTTTCAAGGTTTAGGGCAGTGCAGTGGTGTTCGGGCAGTGTAGGGGGTCGGGCTGGTGTTTCAGGGTTTTGGGCAGAGAAGTGGTGTTCGGGCAGTGTAGGGGGTCATGCTGGGGGTAGTGTTTCAGGGTTTAGGGCAGTGCAGTGGTGTTCGGGCAGTGTAGGGGGTCGTGCTGGGGGTGGTGTTTCAGGGTTTAGGTCAGTGGTGTTCGGGCAGTGTAGGGGGTCTTGCTGGGGGTGATGTTTCAGGGTTTAGGGCAGTGCAGTGGTGTTCGGGCAGTGTAGGGGTCGTGCTAGGGGTGGTGTTTCAGGGTTTAGGGCAGTGCAGTGGTGTTCGGGCAGTGTAGGGGGTCATGCAGGGGCTGGTGTTTCAGGGTTTAGGGAGTGCAGTGGTGTTCGGGCAGTGTAGGGGTCGTGCTGGGGGTAGTGTTTTAGGGTTTAGGGTAGTGCAGTGGTGCTTGTGTAGTGTAGGGGGTCGTGCTGGGGGTAGTGTTTTAGGGTTTAGGGTAGTGCAGTGGTGTTTGTGTAGTTTAGGGGTCATGTTTTAGGGTAGTGCAGTGGTGTTTGGGTAGTGTAGGGGGTCGTGCTGGGGGTAGTGTTTTAGGATTTAGGTTAGTGCAGTGGTGTTTGGGTAGTGTAGGGGTCGTGCTGGGGGTAGTGTTTTAGGGTTTAGGGTAGTGCAGTGGTGTTTGTGTAGTGTAGGGGTCGTGCTGGGGTAGTGTTTTAGGGTTTAGGGTAGTGCAGTGGTGCTTGTGTAGTGTAGGGGGTCGTGCTGGGGTAGTGTTTTAGGGTTTAGGGTAGTGCAGTGGTGTTTGTGTAGTGTAGGGGTCATGTTTTAGGGTAGTGCAGTGGTGTTTGGGTAGTGTAGGGGTCGTGCTGGTGGTAGTGTTTTAGGATTTAGGTTAGTGCAGTGGTGTTTGGGTAGTGTAGGGGTCATGCTTGGGGTAGTGTTTTAGGGTTTAGGATAGTGCAGAGGTGCTTGTGTAGTGTAGGGGGTCGTGCTGGGGGTAGTGTTTTAGGGTTTAAGGTAGTGCAGTGGTGTTTTTGTAGTGTAGGGGGTCATGTTTTAAGATGCAATGCTCCAATACCTGACCAGTCTGCACTACATAAAACTGCAAAAAAACTAAAAATAAAAAGTGTTTTGCACACTTTTGTCATTGGGCTATATGTGGGCTACATCTGGGTAATATTTGTGCTACATTTGGGCTCTTTTTTCACTGGTGGCCATCTTGGAAGACTTCTTTGTTATGAAGTTTCCTAATTTCTTCATTTACTGCAGTCTCCTCAGTAGGAAATGCTTTCAGTTTTTTACTTTGATTCCATCAAGAAGGCATTCAGATGTGTCTCACATCTGCCATAAATTCAGAATGTTAGCACTCTAGTTGCTCATTAGATCACTGGAGTAAAGCTGCTGCTCACCAGGGAGTTAACTGGTAGTCTGCTGCTGGTATTGAAAGTGATTGTTTCAGTCTGCATGTCAGAATTTTCTAATGAAATAGAAGAGGATTTGAGATCTCACTTAAAACATGCCCTAATTTTTCATTCTGCAGCACTAACCATAATTTCTATTTCAAAAAGAACCCCTCATTTTGTTCCTTTTTAAATTAAATGTTTTAAGTGTTACCGGTTTATTCCAATCAAGATGGCTTCAGGTGTGCCATACTTTTGTCTTAAGAAAGGCTGTTAGCGCTCTAGTTGTTCTTTAGAACACTCTGGGAAGCTGCAGTAGAACACAAAGGCATCAACTGGCAGGCTGCTCCTGTTGAAATATAACAGGAAGATATTTGAGATCACACTTGAAATATGTCCTAATTTTTCTTTCTACAGCACTAACCATAATTTCTATGACAAAATGAACCCCATCATTTTGTTCCTTTTAAATTAAATGTTTTAAGTGTTACCAGTTTATTCCAATCAAGATGGCTTCAGGTGTGCCATACTTTTGTCATAAGTAAGGCTGTTAGCACTCTAGTTCTTCTTTAGAACACTCTGGAAGCTGCAGTAGAACACAAAGGAATCAACTGACAGTCTCTGCCCTTGTTGGATGTACATGTTTTACTGAGAATGTCAGACTTCATTCTCACATGAGTGAGAAAGATAATGTGAATTTACAGAAAATATGCTCTCATTTTAGCTTCTGGAGCACCTTCCAAACCTCCATGGGACAAGCATGAGAAAATAGTGTTCTCTCAAACATGATTCATGATATCCCAGCAGAAGGTTTTTCACATGGTAAAATCACCTTAGAATACACCACAATTCCTAAAATTAGTATGGTACCATCAACAAATAAATTCTAATGTAACTAAAGCCTGTTATCACCCTTTATAGTTCTCCTTTGGTGACCCTCAAAATCTTCTATTCACTACAATGCATTTCAATGAGGTACTATCATTTATATTGGTCCCAAGATGGCTGCCAGCAATTCCAGGATGAAGTGCTGACAGCCAATCAGATCTCACGATGACATGTGTGGTTAGGCTCCGCCCAGATATATATGTGACTTTACTTTTGATTTTCTCAGGAACTGCTGAACGGATTTACACCATTTAAGCAAAAGGCACGACACTGAACCAAGGGCTACCTCTTTGCCAAATTTGGTGTAATTCCGTTCAGCAGTTCGGGCTGTAGCTGCGACTAAAGGTTCCTATGGAAAAATGAATGGGGAAAACGCGTTTTGGGACCCCCTTTTTCTCGGCCCCCGCTGACGTATCACCCCGAGACTTTCAGGATAGGAGCGGACCGGAGCGCCCCAACAAGTTGGAAACTTTGCGAAGATTCGTCAACCGGCGCCAACGTTATTTCAAATAGAATGTCGCAGATTTCCTATGGATAATAGGTTTTAACTATAACTATCTACTGGCGACCGCCAGTAGATAATATATATATATATATATATATATATATATATATATATATATATATATATATCTACTGGCGGTCGCCAGTAGATAGTTATAGTTAGGACCTATTTTCCATAGGAAATCCGCGACATTCTATTTGAAATAACTCTTGCGTCGGTAGACGAATCTTCGCGAAATTTTCAAACTTTATGGCCCGCTCCGGTCCGCTCCTACCCTGAAAGTCTCAGGGTGATTCGTCAGCGGGGCCGAGAAAAAGGGGGGTCCCAAAACGTGTTTTCCCCATTCATTTTCCCATAGGAAACTTTAGACACAACTAGAGCCCAAACTGCTGAACGGAATTACACCAAATTTGGCAAAGAGGTAGTTCTTGGTTCAGAAAGAACCCTTTTTGTTAAATGGTGTAAATCCGTTCAGTAGTTGCGGAGAAATTAAAATAATAAGAGTCAAAAAATCAATTTCCCATAGGAAACTTTATGCAAGGCTACAGCCCGAACTGCTGAACGGAATTACACCAAATTTGGCAAAGAGGTAGTTCTTGGTTCAAAAAGAACCCTTTTGTTAAATGGTGTAAATCCGTTCAGTAGTTGCTGAGAAAATCAAAAGTAAAAACACATATATATCTGGGCGGAGCCTAACCACACATGTCATCGTGAGATCTGATTGGCTGTCAGCACTTCATCCTGGAATTGCTGGCAGCCATCTTGGGACCAATATAAATGATAGTACCCCATTGAAATGCATTGTAGTGAATCGAAGATTTTGAGGGTTACCAAAAGGAGAACTATAAAGGGTGATAACAGACTTTAGTTACATTAGAATTCATTTGTTGATGGTACCATACTAATTTCAGGAATTGTGGTGTGTTCTAAGGTGATTTTACCCTGTGAAAAACCTTCTGCTGGGATATCATGAATCATGTTTGAGAGAAAACTATTTTCACATGCTTGTCCCATACAGTTTTGGAAGGTGCCCCAGAAGCTAAAATGAGAGCATATTTTCTGTAAATTCACATTATCTTTCTCAGTCATGTGAGAATGAAGTCTGACATTCTCAGTAAAACATGTACATCCAACAAGGGCAGAGACTGTCAGTTGATTCCTTTGTGTTCTACTGCAGCTTCCCAGAGTGTTCTAAAGAACAACTAGAGTGCTAACAGCCTTACTTATGACAAAAGTATGGCACACCTCAAGCCATCTTGATTGGAATAAACTGGTAACACTTAAAACATTTAATTTAAAAAGGAACAAAATGATGGGGTTCATCTTGTCATAGAAATTATGGTTAGTGCTCTGGAAAGAAAAATTAGGACATGTTTCAAGTGTGATCTCAAATATCTTCCTGTTATATTTCAACAGGAGCAGCCTGTCAGTTGATGCCTTTGTGTTCTACTGCAGCTTCCCAGAGTGTTCTAAAGAACAACTAGAGTGCTAACAGTCTTACTTATGACAAAAGTATGGCACACCTGAAGCCATCTTGATTGGAATAAACTGGTAACACTTAAAACATTTAATTTAAAAAGGAACAAAATGATGGGGTTCATTTTGTCATAGAAATTATGGTTAGTGCTGTAGAAAGAAAAATTAGGACATGTTTCAAGTGTGATCTCAAATATCTTCCTGTTATATTTCAACAGGAGCAGCCTGTCAGTTGATGCCTTTGTGTTCTACTGCAGCTTCCCAGAGTGTTCTAAAGAACAACTAGAGCGCTAACAGTCTTACTTATGACAAAAGTATGGCACACCTGAAGCCATCTTGATTGGAATAAACTGGTAACACTTAAAACATTTAATTTAAAAAGGAACAAAATGAGGGGGTTCATTTTGCCATAGAAATTATGGTTAGTGCTGTAGAAAGAAAAATTAGGACATGTTTTAAGTGAGATCTCAAATATCTTCCTGTTATATTTCAACAGGAGCAGCCTGTCAGTTGATGCCTTTGTGTTCTACTGCAGCTTCCCAGAGTGTTCTAAAGAACAACTAGAGTGCTAACAGCCTTACTTATGACAAAAGTATGGCACACCTGAAGCCATCTTGATTGGAATAAACTGGTAACACTTAAAACATTTAATTTTAAAAGGAACAAAATGAGGGGTTCATTTTGCCATAGAAATTATGGTTAGTGCTGCAAAAGAAAATTTAGTGCATGTTTTAAGTGAGATCTCAAATCCTCTTCTATTTCATTAGAAAATTCTGACATGCAGACTGAAACAATCACTTTCAATACCAGCAGTAGACTTCCAGTTAACTCCTTGGTGAGCAGTAGCTTTACTACAGTGATCTAATGAACAACTAGAGTAATAACATTCTGAATTTATGGCAAATGTGTGACACATCTGAATGCCTTCTTGATGGAATCAAAGTAAAAAACTGAAAGCATTTCCTACTGAGGAGACTGCAGTAAATGAGGAAATTAGGAAACTTCATAACAAAGAAGTCTTCCAAGATGGCCACCAGTGGAAAAAGAGCCCAAATGTAGCACAAATATTACCCAGATGTAGCCCACATATAGCCCAATGACAAAAGTGTGCAAAACACTTTTTATTTTTAGTTTTTTTGCAGTTTTATGTAGTGCAGACTGGTCAGGTATTGGAGCGTTGCATCTTAAAACATGACCCCCTACACTACAAAAACACCACTGCACTACCCTAAACCCTAAAACACTACCCCAGCACACCCCCTACACTACACAAGCACCACTGCACTATCCTAAACCCTAAAACACTACCCCCAGCATGACCCCCTACACTACACAAACACCACTGCACTACCCTAAACCCTAAAACACTACCCCAACACCACTGCACTAACCTAAATCCTAAAACACTACCCCCAGCACGACCCCCTACACTACCCAAACACCATTGCACTACCCTAAAACATGACCCCCTACACTACACAAACACCACTGCACTACCCTAAACCCTAAAACACTACCCCCAGCACGACCCCCTACACTACACAAGCACCACTGCACTACCCTAAACCCTAAAACACTACCCCCAGCACCACCCCCTACACTACACAAACACCACTGCACTACCTTAAACCCTAAAACACTACCCCCAGCACGACCCCTACACTACCCAAACACCACTGCACTAACCTAAATCCTAAAACACTACCCCAGCACGACCCCCTACACTACCCAAACACCACTGCACTACCCTAAAACATGACCCCTACACTACACAAACACCACTGCACTACCCTAAACCCTAAAACACTACCCCCAGCACGACCCCCTACACTACACAAGCACCACTGCACTACGCTAAACCCTAAAACACTACCCCCAGCACGACCCCCTACACTGCCCGAACACCACTGCACTGCCCTAAACCCTGAAACACCAGCCCCTGCACGACCCCCTACACTGCCCGAACACCACTGCACTGCCCTAAACCCTGAAACACCACCCCTTCACGACCCCCTACACTGCCCGAACACCACTGCACTGCCCTAAACCCTGAAACACCAGCCCCAGCATGACCCCTACACTGCCCGAACACCACTGCACTGCCCTAAACCCTGAAACACTACCCCCAGCAAGACCTCCTACACTGCCCGAACACCACTGCACTGCCCTAAACCCTGAAACATCACCCCCAGCAAGACCCCCTACACTGCCCGAACACCACTGCCCTAATCCCTGAAACACCACCCCAGCACGACCCCCTACACTGCCCGAATACCACTGCACTGCCCTAAACCCTGAAACACCACCCCCAGCACGACCCCCTACACTGCCCGAACACCACTGCACTGCCCTAAACCCTGAAACACCACCCCCTGCACGACCCCCTACACTGCCCGAACACTACTGCACTGCCCTAAACCCTGAAACACCATCCCCAGCACGACCCCCTACACTGCACGAACACCACTGCACTGCCCTAAACCCTGAAACACTACCCCCAGCAAGACCCCTACACTGCCCGAACACCACTGCACTGCCCTAAACCCTGAAACACCACCCCCAGCACGACCCCCTACACTGCCCGAACACCACTGCACTGCCCTAAACCCTGAAACACCACCCCCTGCACGACCCCCTACACTGCCTGAACACTACTGCACTGCCCTAAACCCTGAAACACCATCCCCAGCACGACCCCCTACACTGCACGAACACCACTGCACTGCCCTAAACCCTGAAACACCACCCCCTGCACAACCCCCTACACTGCCCGAACACTACTGCACTGCCCTAAACCCTGAAACACCATCCCCAGCACGACCCCCTACACTGCCCGAACACCACTGCCCTAAACCCTGAAACACCACCCCCAGCAAGACCCCCTACACTGCCCAAACACCACTGCACTGCCCTAAACCCTGAAACACCAGCCCCAGCACAACCCCTACACTGCCTGAACACCACTGCACTGCCCTAAATCCTGAAACACCACCCCCTGCACGACCCCCTACACTGCCCGAACACCACTGCACTGCCCTAAACCCTGAAACACCACCCCCAGCACGACCCCCTACACTGCCCGAACACCACTGCACTGCCCTAAACCCTGAAACACCACCCCTGCACAATCCCCTACACTGCCCGAACACTACTGCACTGCCCTAAACCCTGAAACACCACCCCCAGCACGACCCCCTACACTGCACGAACACCACTGCACTGCCCAAAACCCCAAAACACTACCCCCAGCAAGACCCCTACACTGCCCGAACACCACTGCCCTAAACCCTGAAACACCACCCCCAGCAAGACCCCCTACACTGCCCGTACACCACTGCACTGCCCTAAACCCTGAAACACCACCCCCAGCATGACCCCCTACACTGCCCGAACACCACTGCACTGCCCTAAACCCTGAAACACCACCCCAGCACGACCCCTACACTGCCCGAACACCACTGCACTGCCCTAAACCATGAAACACCAGCCCCAGCACGACCCCCTACACTGCCCGAACACCACTGCACTGCCCTAAACCCTGAAACACCACCCCCAGCATGACCCCCTACACTGCCCGAACACCACTGCACTGCCCTAAACCCTGAAACACCAGCCCCAGCACAACCCCGTACACTGCCCGAACACCACTGCACTGCCCTAAACCCTGAAACACCAGCCCCAGCACGACCGCCTACACTGTCCGAAAACCACTGCACTGCCCTAAACCCTGAAACACCAGCCCCAGCATGACCCCCTACACTGCCCGAACACCACTGCACTACCCTAAACCCTCAAACACCAGCCCCAGCACGACCCCCTACACTGCCCGAACACCACTGCACTGCCCTAAACCCTGAAACACCAGCCCCAGCAAGACCCCCTACACTGCCCGAACACCACTGCACTGCCCTAAACCCTGAAACACCACCCCCAGCAAGACCCCCTACACTGCCCGAACACCACTGCACTAATGCCTGAAACACCACCCCAGCAAGACCACCTACACTGGCCGAACACCACTGCACTGCCCTAAACCCTGAAACACCACCCCCTGCACGACCCCCTACACTGCCCAAACACCACTGCACTGCCCAAAACCCTGAAACACCACCCCCTGCACGACCCCCTACACTGCCCGAACACTACTGCACTGCCCTAAACCCTGAAACACCACCCTCAGCACGACACCCTACACTGCCCGAACACCACTGCACTGCCCTAAACCCTGAAACACCACCCCCAGCATGACCCCCTACACTGCCCAAACACCACTGCACTGCCCTAAACCCTGAAACACCACCCCCTGCACGACCTCCTACACTGCCGGAACACCACTGCACTGCCCTAAACCCTGAAACACCACCCCCAGCACGACCCCTACACTGCCCGAACACCACTGCACTGCCCTAAACCCTGAAACATCAACCCCAGCAAGACCCCCTACACTGCCTGAACACCACTGCCCTAAACCCTGAAACACCACCCCCTACACTGCACGAACACCACTGCACTGCCCTAAACCCTGAAACACCACCTCCAGCAAAACCCCCTACACTGCCTGAACACCATTGCTCTGCCCTAAATCCTGAAACACTAGCCCCAGCATGACCCCCTACACTGCCCAAACACCACTGCACTGCCCTAAACCCTGAAACACCACCCCCAGCACGACCCACTACACTGCCCGAACACCACTGCACTGCCCTAAACCCTGAAACACCAGCCCCAGCAAGACCCCCTACACTGCCCGAACACCACTGCACTGCCCTAGACTCTGAAACACCAGCCCCAGCAAGACCCCTAAACTGCCCGAACACCACTGCACTGCCCTAAACCCTGAAACACCAGCCCCAGCATGACCCCCTACACTGCCCGAACACCACTGCACTGCCCTAAACCCTGAAACACCAGCCCCAGCACGACCACCTACACTGCCCGAACACCACTGCACTGCCCTAAACCCTGAAACACCAGCCCCAGCACAACCCCCTACACTGCCCGAACACCACTGCACTGCCCTAAACCCTGAAACACCAGCCCCAGCACGACCCCCTACACTGCCCGAACACCACTGTACTGCCCTAAACCCTGAAACACCAGCCCCAGCACGACCCCTACACTGCCCGAACACCACTGCACTGCCCTAAACCCTGAAACACCACCCCCTGCATGACCCCTACACTGCCCGAACACCACTGCACTGCCCTAAACCCTGAAACACCACCCCCTGCAGCACCCCCTACACTGCCCGAACACCACTGCACTGCCCTAAACCCTGAAACACCACCCCCTGCACCGCCCCCTACACTGCCCGAACACCACTGCACTGCCCTAAACCCTGAAACACCACCCCCAGCACGACCCCTTTACTGCTCGAACACCACTGCACTGCCCCAAACCCTGAAACACCACCCCCAGCATGACCCCCTACACTGCCCGAACACCACTGCCCTAAACCCTGAAACACCACCCCCTGCACGACCCCCTACACTGCCCGAACACCACTGCACTGCCCTAAACCCTGAAACACCACCCCCTACACTGCCCGAACACCACTGCACTGCCCTAAACCCTGAAACACCACCCCCAGCATGACCCCCTACACTGCCCGAACACCACTGCACTGCCCTAAACCCTAAAACACCACCCCCAGCATTACCCCCTACACTGCCCAAACACCACTGCACTGCCCTAAACCCTAGAACACTACCCCCAGCACGACCCCCTACACTACCCGAAACACCACTGCACTACCCTAAACCCTAAAATACTACCCCCAGCACAACCCCTACACTACCCGAACACGACTGCACTGCCCTAAACCCTCAAACACTCCCCCAGCACGACCCCCTACACTACCCGAACACCACTGCACTGCCCTAAACCCTAAAACACTACCCCCGCATAACCCCCTACACTACCCAAACACCAATGCACTACCCTAATCCCTAAAACACTACCCCCGCATGACCCCCTACACTACCCTAAACCCTAAAACACTACCCCGCACGACTCCCTACACTACCCAAAGACCACTGCACTACCCTAAACCCTAAAACACGACCTCCTACACTACACAAACACCACTGCACTACCCTAAACCCTAAAACACTACCCCGTACACTACACAAACACCACTGCACTACCCTAAACCCTAAAACACTACCCCCAGCAGTACCCCTACACTACCCAAACACCACTGCACTAACCTAAACCCTAAAACACTACCCCCAGCAGTACCCCCTACACTACCCAAACACCACTGCACTACCCTAAATCACTACCCCCAGCACGACCCCCTACACTACCCAAACACCACTGCACTACCCTAAACCCTAAAACACTACCCCAGCACGACCCCCTACACTACCCAAACTCCACTGCACTACCCTAAACCCTAAAACACTCCCCCAGCACGACTCCCTACACTACCCAAACACCACTGCACTACCCTAAACCCTAAATCTACCTCCAGCATGACCCCTACACTACACAAACACCACTGCACTACCCTAAACCCTAAAACACTACCCCCAGCACGACCCTCTTCACTACCTAAACACAACTGCACAATTTGTTACAGGCGTTGCAACGCAGGCCTGTGGTGCTTACTGGAAGTACCTAGTGGGCTAGTTGGGCCCCAGGGACCCTCAGGATTCAAGGTGACCTAATCCCCCAACTTAAAACGCACCACGGGGCGTGTTTGCACAGTGGTGAAGGGAGGGGCGGGGCCTCAGGTGACATGTGCGCAAACACGCCCTGTGGTGCGTTTTAAGTTGGGGAATTAATTCCCTTTGAATCCTGAGGGACCCTGAGGCCAACTAGCCCACCAGGTACCTTCAGTAAGCACAACAGAGTTGCGTTGCAGAGAGGTCAAAAAAGGTGCGTGGCCTCGGAACGCCTCTCTGCAACTCAGCTCTGTGGTGCTTACTGGAAGTACCTAGTGGGCTAGTTGGGCCCCAGGGACCCTCAGGATTCAAGGTGACCTAATCCCCCAACTTAAAACGCACCACGGGCGTGTTTGCACAGTGGTGAAGGGAGGGCGGGGCCTCAGGTGACATGTGCGCAAACACGCCCTGTGGTGCGTTTTAAGTTGGGGAATTAATTCCCTTTGAATCCTGAGGGACCCTGGGGCCAACTAGCCCACCAGGTACCTTCAGTAAGCACAACAGAGTTGCGTTGCAGAGAGGTGAAAAAGGTGCGTGGCCTCGGAACGCCTCTCTGCAACTCAGCTCTGTGGTCCTAACTGTAGGTACCTGGGGGGCTAGTTGGGCCCCAGGGACCCTCAGAATTCAAGGGGACTTAATCCCGCAACTTAAAACGCGCCACAGGGTGCGTTTGCACACATGTCACCTCAGGCCCCCCCCTTCACCACTGTGCAAACGCGCCCTGTAGCGCGTTTTAAGAGGTAGTTTTAATCCCCCTGCCCTATTATGTACTAGGGACTTGCAGAGGAGGTCATGCTAATCACAGGGGTACCCCAACGCATAGTGTTCCCTAGTGTATGTAGGTGTTTTCACTGTATTCTAAGTGTCTTTTAGCATAGCACTGGCTCTGGTTAGTCAGAGTCAGTTACCACCAGTACCCGTCTGAAAAAGTTGTGGGCACAGGATGATTTTGCAACAAGGCCTCTTTCTGCTCCTCTGTTGGTTCTTTCTGCACATCTTTTGCTTCTTTCTGTGCGTTTTTCTTCTTTCTTCACATGTCCTACCTCTGTAGGCATAGTTAGAAACTAGCATTTAAAAAAACCTTTGAAATTCACTTAAAAATCATAGGTTTCAGGCACGTTATAGTTAGAAATTAGCATTTAAAAAACCTTTGAAATTCACTGAAAAACCATAGGTTTCAGACACGTTATAGTTAGAAATTAGCATTTAAAAAACCTTTGAAATTCACTGAAAAAACCATAGGTTTTAGGGACAGTTATAGTTAGTTGGACATTTCACTCATACAAAACCATAGAAATTCCCCGTTATAGTTAGTTCAGCTAACTATAACTCGCGCCCGCAATGCACTGCTGATGACGTCACATATTACATCACTCATGACATGGTCAGTGACATCACTGATGACATCACTGATGACATCTCAAATGACATCACTGATGACATCATCCATGTGATAATTTCATGCATCTTCTCACACCTAATATAACTTTTGATACACCCACTCTAAATTACAGACTGCCATTCTCAAAACCATAGACACTCCAACACCAAAAACTACATACCCACTCACTGATTCTTAGGTCTACACACACATCCACTCACTCACCCGTACAGTCACTCATACTTAGTCACTCAGTACAGGACTATCATATGCACTCATACACCTATATAAACACTCACACACCGCCACTCATCCATAGAGGTACTCACACACCTAGTCAGTCATGCAAAAAACTTAATCACACACCCATTTACTCACCTATACAGTTATACACACACCAGCTCACTTACTCATACAAATACTAGCACATTCTTACGCTCTTATACAATCACTGATACAAGTACACACTCATCCATACAGCCACTCTCACAATCACACACTCTCACTTATAGCCATTTATATACTCCAACACACATATATACTGCCTTTCACATAGATAGTTACTCGCACATGTACCACTGAGATATACATTCAATCACTAACACACCCATACACACACTCACCCACCCATACAGTCCATCACAGATGCACTCTTGAAACCATGCACCCAGTGAATCACCAACTCACACATCTATGCAGAGAGTCACACACACCCCACCCACACAAACACACAGGCACCCATACAGATACTCAGACAATCAATCAATAACCCATGTAGACACTCATGTAGCTATACAGAAAGCCATGCAGCCGCTTACAAACCAACAGACAGACGGATACAGACATTCACACAGTTTAGTCACTAACCCATGCATTCAGTAAGATACATTTAATCACTCACTTGTAGAGTCAGTCACTCACGTACTAAATCATCCATTCAGACACTTATACACCCACTCATTCTTCAATACGCCTTTCCCTATATATATTAAACATATTTAAACTTTACAGAAACACACAGTCACTGGATGATGTCATCAGTGATGTCATCAGTGATGTCATTTGAGATGTCATCAGTGATGTCATCAGTGATGTCACTGACCATGTCATGAGTGATGTAATATGTGACGTCATCAGCAGTGCATTGCGGGGCGCGAGTTATAGTTAGCTGAACTAACTATAACGGGGAATTTCTATGGTTTTGTATGAGTGAAATGTCCAACTAACTATAACGGTCCCTAAAACCTATGGTTTTTTCAGTGAATATATATATATTCACTGAAAAAACCATAGGTTTCAGGCACGTTATAGTTAGAAATTAGCATTTAAAAAACCTTAGAAATTCACTGAAAAAACCATAGGTTTCAGGGACGTTATAGTTAGTTGGACATTTCACTCATACAAAACCATAGAAATTCCACCGTTATAGTTAGTTCAGCTAACTATAACTTGCGCCCCGCAATGCACTGCTGATGACGTCACATATTACATCATTCATGACATGGTCAGTGACATCACTGATGACATCACTGATGACATCTCAAATGACATCACTGATGACATCACTGATGACATCATCCAGTGAATGTGGTTTTCTTTAAAATTTAAATATGTATTATATATATACCAAGCTGTATTGAAGAATGAATGGATGTATAAGTGTCTGGATGGAGGATTTAGTAGGTGTGTGACTGACTGTTTAAGTGAATGATTAAATGTATCTTACTGAATACATGGGTTAGTGTCTAAAGTGTGTGAATGTCTGTATCACTCTGTCTGTTGTTGTGTAAGCTGCTGCATCGGTTGGTCAGTAGCTACATGAATGTCTATATGGGTTATTGATTAGTTGCCTGCGTATTTGTATAGGAGACTGAGTGTGTGTGTGGTTGGGTGGGGGTGTGTGACTCTGTGCATAGATGTGCGAGTGGTTGATTGACAGGGTGTATGAGTTTAAGAGTGCATGTGGAAACATTTGTATGGGTGGGTAAGTGTGTGTATGGGCATCTTGGTGAGTGAATCGATATCTCAGTGCACATGTCCAGCTAAGTACATATATAAAAGGCAGTGTATGTGAGAGTTGGTGTATAGAAATGACTATACATGAGAGTCAGTGATTGTGAGAGTGGCTGTATGTATGAGTGTATACTTGTATTAGTGATTATATAAGAGACTAAGTATGCGTTACTATCTGTATGAATAAATGAGGTGGTGTGTGTATAACTGTGTAGGTGAGTAAATGGAACTGTGATTGATTCTTTGCATGAGTGACTAGGATGAGTACATAACTGACTAGGATGAGTGCTGGTGTGTCAATGTCTATCTAGGTGTATGAGTGCATTTGATAGTGTTCTATTGATCAGTGACTGCATGTATGAGTGATTGTATGGGTGAATGGGTAGATGTGTGTGTAGACCTAGGAATCACTGAGTGGGTATGTAGTAACTGGTATTAGTGTGTCAATGGTATCGAAAATGGTAGTCTGTATTTTACAGTGAGTGTATCAAAGGTTATATTAGAGTGTGAGGAGGTGCATCAGATTGTCACATGGATGATGTCATCAGTGATGTCATCAGTGATGTCATTTGAGATGTCATCAGTGATGTCATCAGTGATGTCACCGACCATGTCATGAATGATGTAATATGTGACGTCATCAGCAGTGCATTGCGGGGGCGCGAGTTATAGTTAGCTGAACTAACTATAACGGTGGAATTTCTATGGTTTTGTATGAGTGAAATGTCCAACTAACTATAATGTCCCTGAAACCTATGGTTTTTTCAGTGAATTTCTAAGGTTTTTAAAATGCTAATTTCTAACTATAACGTGCCTGAAACCTATGGTTTTTTCAGTGAATTTCAAAGGTTTTTTTAAATGCCAATTTCTAACTATAACGTGCCTGAAACCTATGGTTTTTTCAGTGAATTTCAAAGGTTTTTTAAATTCTAATTTCTATCTATAACGTCCCTGAAACCTATGGTTTTTTCAGTGAATTTCAATGTTTTTTTTAATGCTAACTTCTAATTATAATGTTCATTTAGCCTATCGTTTTTTCCGACACCCAAGAAGGACACAACACCCACTGCCACAACCCTCAGGACCTCCCCCCCGTACCACCCCTCTCCCTACTGTAATTTGTTAGGTCTCGCCTACGCAGCGCGCATGCGCTGCATAGGAAAAAGACCTTTAGAAATTGATTCAGTTTTTGCCCCAAAAACGTGCACGCGCGGCATTGCTTTGAATGGCAACGCGTGCACGTTTGGCGATTCCCTTGCGGGAGCGAGCTTTGACACATGGTTCCTGCTCGCTCCCGCAAGGGAAACAGGCGCAGGCCCCCTCCTCTCTCCCCTCCCCCTGCTGCCTCCTCCTCTTCTCGTCAGCGTGAGGCGCGCGCTCTTGTCAACTGTGCTACGAAGTCACTGGAGCAAGGGCTCACGCTCCAGCTATTATGCCTGCATTCTGTTGGTGGCGCCTTGGCTGTTACTTTCAGCACTAGGCACGGCGTCATCCCACTGTGGCCCATGCCACACAGTGATTGGCCCCTGAGATGGTGGGTGGCAGCTTTGGTTTTCCTTGTCACGTTTGCCGCCTCTTCTCTTGAATGCACGACCAGAGGTCGCGTTCTGGAAGCGTGCAGGATATTTACCAAGTTCCGCCGACCCCGCCAGCTTCTGCTCCGGTCTCTAGGCACTCTCGTGCCGTTGTTGTCACAGAAGGCACTTGTCACGGACACGCCAGCCCTGCGCGGGGTTACAAGGCATGGCTCAGCTGACCAGCCTTCTGATTGTGGATAACAACGTAAAAACTTGGCAGCTAGGGTAGTGTAATTGTGGAATGGGCCGTGTCTACCGTTTACTGCTTTTCATGCTGAACGGGCCATTGAGAGTTTCCGGTGGCGACAAACCCTCCTCCCCCGCCATTCTTACTACAGGGCCGCCCCCTCGGCAGCCGAAGTTTACATCACCCCAGCAGCTTGAAATGCGCCCATCCAGTTCTCTGGGAGCCTGGCCTGTGCTGGCCAATCAGTGTCCTATCTAAAAACGATTCTAGACGTCCGGGTAAGTGTCTGTGTGCAGGCATCTTGTCAGTGGCAGCCTCATCTGAGGCCAGAGCTCTGGCAGTAGTGGATTAAGAGCCCACAAAGCGCTTAGTCGATGAACCATACATAAACCACCTCTGCAGTCTGTGGTGCTCCGCGCGCTCCTCCTCGCGGCTTTGATCTACCCATTTTGTATTCAGAGCCATGCTTCCTCTTCATGGAAGGAATGTCAAGAGCTCCCTGAGATCATGTCTGCCATGGGAGACACAGCTCTTTGTAGAGGAACACATTCCAGGCGCAGTCTTGAATGTTGAGATGGTGTGCTTGTTTTAAGCGCAGTAAAAGTGTATTATTTATGACAACGCCCAATTATGAACGCACTTGTGAAGATACTGCCATCTGAGATTGTGCTCATCACACCTGCAGGCACCGTTCCCATTGTCAGTGTTTGTGTAAATTAGGCAAAAGTTAGAAAGCGCAAAAAGGTGACAGAAATATTAGCTGGCCTGCTTACAACTTGAGGTTCAGAAGTCCGCATTTAGGGTTAAAACTGTTGACTGTGTGGTAAATTACACAAATGCACATGTGTAGACAAAGCAAGGTGTATGGTTCCATAATCGCCCCAGGCAACTATTTTACAGTAAGTGCTGCGCTATTAAATTAGGTGACAGTCAATCATTACTATCATTCTGTAAAAGCAGAACTAGATTTCAGTGTAGGATAAGAAGACCGAAAGTGCACATAGAGGCATACATGGTGTCGATTCACCAAAAGGCGGGGTAGTGGAATAGACATCACAACTAGTTAACCCATGGTGACATCACAGTCTTGGCCCCTTATACAAACCCTGATCACTTTCTGTTTTTGCCCAAGAACAGGAGAGCAAGGACAGGGTCAGCTGTAGCAAGGGGCAAGTCAGTACTTTGCCTGGGCAATGTTTTTTCTATCCCGCAGTAAGCGGATCGCTGCAAAAGGATGCCAATCAACTTCTTCCTGCCACGGATGAAAAAAAGAGGAGGAAGTTGACAATCAGTCCCACCAGAAATACGAACTACCCATCTCATGTTAAAATCTATTGTACCTGTAATTGTCATGTTTAAACAGAAGGCTGTCAGGACTCTCCCTGTCCCTAATTTCAGGTCACCTTGATTACTCTTTGTTTAGGGCAGAAACTCCCTCTGATTGTGTTTTATGTGTGCCTTTTTAAACATCCCTAATTCAATTTCAAATCAATCGGAAATGTTTTCTCTTTGTGTTGGACAAAAAATGAGGCTCAGACCCTCCAAATGGGGGTCCGTAAACTTCATCAATTTGAGCATAGCTCCTTTTCCCACATTTTCCACTTTGACGCTGAAGGAGTAATTGTCTACTCAGGTGCCTCTTAGCTCTAATGATGTTCTGCGAGGGGTAAAGGGCACTATAGGTTTTACTTCTATGTTTTTAACTGCAAGTGGTTGATGTTCATTAGAAGTTCGGCTTTGTGGTGCCATGGTTTTACAACTCAAAAGTACACATTCAGTTATTTGCCTCATAAATGCAGTGTTGTTCATACAAAGTAGTTGTTTTTGCTGTTTTCTTTATCAATGTAGCACGCTTTTTAAAGAAATAGTTTAGTTAGGACCCAAAATGCAAGTCAGACATGCTGGCTTTGTCAGTGCTTCTTTGTGCAGTTGTCGCTTTTAGTTGGTATTAAATGTTTTTTTGTCAAGGTAAAAACTATGTGCTGTCAGAAGGCTTATATTGTAAATTAAGAAGTGGCTAAATTATTGAAGCTTAGTGTAGTTATCTGATATTACCATGTTTGCAATGCACTTATGTGACATTTTGTGTCTTAAATATGACACCTCAATTGACACTTCATCAAGAGTATGAACTGCGTGTATGCTTCATCGTTAATGACCCCATTTTTTAAATATTGAAATCTCTTTCAAGTTCAAACCAAATTCTTCATTAAGCTCTCTTCTGTATCACTCAGGTGATCTCCGCGCACCACCCTATTGACAAAGCCAATAGGTCTCCCATCGGCGAGACCTATTGGCATTGCCAATGCTTCTTTTATTTGTTATTTAAACTATATAATGTCTTCTTGTTTTTTAAATATTAAACAACTACATACAGTATGAAAATGAGCCCAGCCCAGAGCCACATCTGAAGACCAACACATGTCATAGACCTACTGATCAAGCAGCTCCGACACCCAAGAACGCCACAACAACCACCACCACCCCCAGGACCCCCCCCCTCTCCCACCGAGGCAGCGCAGAACAAGACAGCGAACTTTCCGAAAACGGCATGGCCCCTCAGCCACACAATAGCTGAATATTGGGACAGGTGTGAACAAACTATATGTGAAGGAAGCAATTAACCCATGTTTAACAATGCACACAATGCAAAGTGTAGCGGTGATGTGCTGGACACATCTCAGTGTGCAGAACACACACCTCTCCATGTGCACAAATACTACTGGTGCTTGTAGTGTTGTGGACAGTGGACCCAACCATGTTACGTCAAACACTAGGGAAGATCTCAGTCATGTAGCTGTGTCCCCCCCCCTGTAAGCATAAGCGTAACCGGAGTGGGCTGGTCCGACGTACGCCACTTCAGCGTAGGAGTGTGAATAAATAGGCCGGAGCTCTGGGCGTCGTTCACTTGTGGGAAGGCCAAAGCGTCTGCCAGGGCAGCGCCCCTCACCCTGCCACGAGGCCGCCGACGTGACCGCCAGCCTCCTCAGCCGATCACTGGCTTCTGCCACACAGGCCCCCAGCGGCACAGCACTGCGGACTTATGTCTGTACAAACTACTGCCTTCGATATACACTGCGGACAGCAAGGCTCACAATTCAGATCGAGTCGCGATTGCAGATGACGCAGTCCAGTAGGCAAGAGACATTGCTCAAGTCAACAACACGTGGCTGTGGGCCCTTCCTGACCGCTGCCTCCGGCCTACACTGCGGTCAGTAGGGCTCACAATTCAGATGGAGTCGAGATTGCAGATGACGCAGTCCAGTAGGCAACAGACATTGCTCAAGTCAACAACACGTGCCTGTGGGCCCTTCCTCACCGCTGCCTCCTGCCTCCACTGCGGTGAGTAGGGCTCACAATTCAGAGCGACTCGCGATTGCAGATGACGCAGTCCAGTAGGCAACAGACATTGCTACCAGTGCGGCCAGCCCAGACCACGCATCATCGCTGACTGCGCACATGCTAAGTGCTTCAAGTACCACTAACTCTGTGCAGCTCAAGTCAACGCCACATGGCTGTGGGCCCTTGATGACCGCTGCCTCCAGCCTACAATGCGGTTAGCAGGGCTAACAATTCAAGATTAGTGCCGATGCAAATTGTGCAAGAGAGTATAATCGGTTAAGAAGACTGTATGCTCCCAATCTGTGCAGCTCAAGTCTACGTCACATGGCTGTGGGCCTTTGCTGACCGCTGCCTCCGGCCTACACTGTGGAAGACCGGCGACACGTGGTGCCACTAACCCTGTTCAACACAAGCCGCGACACGTGGCGCCACTAACCCTGTTCAACACAAGCCGCGACACGTGGTGCCACTAACCTTGTTCAACACAAGCCGGCGACACGTGGTGCCACTAACCCTGTTCAACACAAGCCGATCCCACATGTGGAACTGTGTCCTGAGTCCTGAATGGCAGTGACCCCAAGTCCATGGCAGCGACCACAGCACCAGACTCCCTTCGATCAGTGAGGCATATTTCCATATGCAAGGCCGGCGACACGTGGTGCCACTAACCCTGTACAACACAAGGCGCGACACGTGGTGCCACTAACCCTGTTCAATACAAGCCGATCCCACATGTGGAACTGTGTCCTGAGTCCTGAATGGCAGTGACCCCAACTTCGTGGCAGCGACCACAGCACCAGACTCCCTTCAGTTTTATTTGTTCTTGTTTTGTTTAAATAAAATGTTTTATATGTAAATCTATACATGACTAAGATTCTTGTTTGTCCAACCGCACAGGGACAATTCCGGGCCCAAGAAGGTTGTTGGGGGTATGTTGGTAATGTGGGAAGAGGGTGCGTTACCTGCTGATGTGGGGAGAGGCAGCGTGAAAGGGGTATCTCTCACAGAAAGAACTCCGGTATGTTTTCAGAAATGCCTCGGACAGATGCCAGCTGACGGACTGAATCACAAAATGGCTTTTCAATGCTTATGTAGTGTGACTTATGAACAGTTCGCACCCAGGCTCGCAGAGGGACAACTGCGGCCCGTCCGCTCGACTCACAGGCGCAGTACTACAAGCCGTCCACTCCCAAAGGAACAGCAGCGTAGTAGCTTGCAGAGGTACAGGCACAGCAGCGTACTAGCTCGCAAAGGTAGAGAGCTGCGAGCCGACGGACTGGCTTCTAACGGCATAGCTGCAAAGTGGTGATGTTGGGCAGAGGGAGCGTGAAAGGGTTATCTCGCACAGACAGAGCTCCGGTATATTAAATTGCCCCGGGACCTTTCTTTTATATTTTCACTCGATGCGAGAAAGCGCGCTTTCTGGACCAAGACCTTTCTCCCTACCAAATTTGGCGTAATTCCGTTCAGCAGTTTGACCTGTAGCCTTGTCTAAAGTTTCTTATGGAAAATCCATTGAGAAAACACATTTTCACACCCCCCACATAGCTACCTGTCGCAGGCGTACTCGCTGTTGGTGTGCAGGTCAGTGGTCTAGTTGTCAACATGTCACAGCCACTCCCTGAGGGCAGGTTTGCACACACACCACACCCATCCGGCACATGCGTCACAGGCCATGTGAACACGCAAATATAATGGATCGACAACGTCACATCCTTTATTGCCGGTGGTGACTGGATGGCGGACGCTCCACGGGTCTCAATCATAAAGAGTCCATGAAAAGTTGCGCAGAGGGTTAGTCGCACCCTGAGCTGTATGGCCGTCAGGGGCCTACTACCACGTGGCGTGGACTTGAGTTGCACAGGGTTAGTGCCACCCGAAGCTGATGTGGCGGTCAGGGGCCTACCACCACATGGCACGGACTTGAGTTGCACAGGGTTAGTGCCACCCGAAGCTGATGTGGCCGTCAGGGGCCTACCACCACGTGGCGCGGACTTGAGTTGCACAGGGTTAATTGCACCCTAAGTTGTATGGCCGTCAGCGGCCTACCACCACGTGGCGCTGACTTGCGTTGCACAGGGTTAGCGGCACCAAAAGCTGATGTGGAAAGCTGATGTGGTCTCCGCCATTGGCGACATGTGTGGGATCTGCTGGGCCGCGGAGCGGGTCCACATAATGTGCACCAAGCCATGGTGGCGGGACCGGGCCCTGGAGCTTTCACGGGCACGTGGAGTGCCCACTGGTAGGGCAGCAGGTAATTATTTGGTCATGGATGGTCTCTCTCTCTCACTTCCCTCTCTTCACTCTCTCTCTCACTCTCTTCCTTCCTTTCCTTCTATCTCTCTCACTCTCTCTCCCTTCTCCCTTTCTCACTCCCTTTCTTTCCTTCCCTCTCTTTTTCTCTCTGGCTTTTTTTTCCTTCTCTCTTTCTCTGTGTCTCACTCCTTTGATATGCGCATTACACACGTCCTTATTTTGTGCTTTATTTTCCAGGCTGTGTCGTCGACATTGATGGACCCGACAGGAGTCTTCCGCCTTGTTGTTTTGTGTTGAGTTTGTTAAATTTAGTTTATCCTCTATATGTACGTAAACGGAAAAATGAAGTTTGAAAAGAAAAAAAATGTCAATAAAGTTTTTGGTTGTTACTTAACCCCTTCGCTGCTTCTGTCGGCCAACGGCCGTCGCGAGCACTACCTCCGTAGTGCTGCGCACGTCCGTTGGCCGACGCGGCCCCGCCCATTCCGCTAAACCGCCGCACCGCGGCGGAATTGCCGCCGCGGTTAAGTGATTAAGTGCTGTGTGACTCTTTCTCGTTCTTATTACTGTTATTTGGTGGTGTCCACCATGGTGTTAAATTTTGGGGCAGTTATCACGGGAATACTGGTGATGTCTGCAGTTTGCACCAGCTTCTGAATAGTGTGTTAGATTTATCTCAACTTTAGTTGCATTAAAGTGCTGATAATGAGATGCAGAGTAGGCGTTCCCGTGCAAAAACACATGAGGTGCACCTTTGTGATTTATTCGTAAATACTAAAATCCTGTATTGAATTGCACTGTGGTAGTGGGTGCATTTACAGTGTACACACAAAATCAATGAAGAAATCTCATTGTATTTATATTGATTGGGAATAGTGGGTCAGGTGCTGAATCTTGACGGGATACACTGCCCAGTTCGTTTATTTTTCTGTACACGAAAAACCACATCACAACTTTCACAACTAAAGGCAAAAACTGCGATGTGAAACAAATTCCGGCGATAAGCCGCGTTAGCACCAGGGATTTTACACCTGCTTTCTGCTGGTGTTAAGCAGGACGACTACCTGCAGCATGAAAGGGAACACAGCCAAGAGCCACACCGGAACACCCACAGGTGCCATAGAGTCAATGAGCATGATACACGGATACCCATGAGGGCCACAACACTCATCGCAACAACCCCAGGACCGCCAACGCCCCGAACCCGCATCTGAGCAAGTGTGTCCGTGTGGTCATTGTGTTAGCATGATGGGCACGGGCCCTGCAACATCACAGTGTGCTGTCTTCAGCGGACGTTACCATGTCACCTCAGCGTTGGCAGTGAGCCTGGACATGTAGCTACGCACGCATCCTCCTGCATGCACAAGCGGCGTGTGCTGGTCCGGCGTACACAGGTCAGCGCAGGGGTAGCCTATCCGGCAAGGGGAACGGGGTGTCTCGGACATGTCCGTGTGCAAGAAGTGCGGTAAGTGTGTCTCTGTGTTCTGGTGTGGCCGCCACAAGGGCCGCAGCAGTCGATGTTGTAAAGTGGCATGCACCACCTCCAAACGGCAGTGTCACGGTGTGATTGGAATGCCGCAGGACATGCGCAAATAGGCATTACAATGGTGTGCCGTTGGAGTGCACAGGATACAACAGCGCAGCGCACAAAAGTGTGGGGGCTCGTGGGAGGGAGGAGCAGCTGTTTGGCAACGTAACACACAGTGAACCCGCCCATGTGCCACGTGCTGGGCATCTCATCCATGATGACCAGGGTCGCAGACATCCCACAACACCCACGACCGGCCTTTGTACACATCCTGTATGAATGCAGCTGGAGAAGTTACTGTAGGGATGAAAGGTTCTTTGTCTGAGCTATCTTGCGCTAACACATCTGCTGCTCCGAGAAGGAACTTGCAAGTGGCCAGCCCCCCCTGACAGATACGATAATATTTGCAGCCGTCTCCCACACTATGCACTGCCCGATTTGAGAACAACGAGTACACATCCCACACTCAAAAGTCCTTTGTCGTAGTTAGCGTGCGTGAAATGGCCTTCACACGTACTCCCACCACACCCCTGCCCTGCACCCATTGCACACAGACCCGGCTCATAGCACCAAGCTGTGCCATTTCATCCACAAGACTGGCGCACAGCAAGCCAGTGCAGCTACAAGCAGAGCCACTGACGCAATGGCAGGGCATCCCGTACACATGGTCGACTCCATTCACGTCCACCTATACCTTGCACGTCTGCTGCATGTCCTGGGTGCACTGCCTTTGGCAGTGCTGTGGATCACTTACCGGCTGAGCTTCCGCATTGCGGACGTCACTTGCGTTCAACCTGTATTGCAATGTCGCACGTGCCTATCCGAGTGGTGCATGGACGTGTGCCTCTCCAACGTGTGCGTAGCTGACATGGATTACGACAGGTGTGTGCGCCCCTGTTGGCCCACGACCAGGAGTGTCATGTGATGCCCGTTTATGGCATGCATGGATGTTTGGCATGCATGTTGGGAACTGGGCCTGGGAGATTGCTAGTGTCGTAGTATGCAGTGAGCAAATTGACCCACTTCCCGATTCTGCTTTGGTGCACATTGGGTACAGTGGTTGGAGTCAGCACATCTGTCCCGGTCAGCTGATGGACTACGTCGACGACATGTCAAATATTGTGGCCAACCATCACTCATTAGAGATAGTGGCTTACGCAGCTGCACTCGCGTTCATGGACGAGTGACAAGGTACCTGCAACCACGACTCGATGTGCCACATTGCACGTGTCCCGCCGCATCATTGCACGTTGTGCATCTGGTCACAGGTCCCAAGACGACAGTGGACATGGCTGCATTGGTGTCGACTCATGTCCGAGGCACGGACAACCAACGCTGCTTGACACTGACGTGTGTTGGTGATGGACTAACCCGAGGTGAACATGGACGTTTTCCTACGTTCCTTATTCAGGCATGCTGCTGCATTTGTCTGCATATCGTGGCACTACTCTTGGCCGTACTAACACGCACTTTTTTTTATAAAGTTTCCACATTTTCACTTGTCTCCAAATGTGTTGTGTCTTCATTTGTATGCCAATGTGTGTGTCACGGACTCTCTGGCTGCCTGCCATACGTGAATTGCTACCCCATCCGGACTGTGGGTTTGTACTTATGCGTTCTCATGTGCCTGTTTCGTACTGACGCTTTTGGACATTTATCCGCCACAGGCGAGTGCATTTGTGTCCTGTGTTCGATTGTGCGAATGTTTGTGTTTGGACAACATTGTGTTGGATGTTGGTGTGCTCTGCTTCCTATGTGTGTGTGCTGCATTCTGTGTGAGATGTCCCTTCATGTGAGGTTTTGTTCACCCTTCTCCCTTTCAGGCAGTGTGGTTTTCACTTCTGTGCTTGTTCAGTGGTGTGATGTTGGCGGGTTGTGTGACTTGTGCTCCTTGTTGGTGTGTTTCATTTTAGCCATGGTTTGTCTGTAGTTGTGCTGTACTTAATTGTGCATGTGTGCCATTGTGCCCATCTCCCCCCATCCCCCACTCCCTGCTTGTTCCTCTTCCTGGTGCTGTTGTGTCTGTAATTTTGTTACTCCACACATAAATACATGTAAAGAACAAATTAGAATAGTTCCTTGATTCTTTTAGATTGCAAAACTTCTCTCTATTGGTTATTTTTGAATTTTCCATATAAACAGTTTTTTTACTATTCAAGGACACATAGAAGTCAGAAGTGCAACGTATTCTATCAACACACTTTCTAGAACATTCTACAACACGTGCAGGTTAAAAGTTCATCAATTTTTTTAAACCTAACGATATTTTTTGCAACATTTTCTCAAACATTTAACGGCAAGTGCAGGTTAAAAGTTCACGATTGTTTTAAGTTCGAACAGTGCCTTCCAAATGCAAGTAGCAGGTGTGGTTGAGTTGACCAAATTTTATCCTATCATATGTACTCCACGTTTAAACTGCTTTTTCTTAACCAATCACAAAGATGCTTTTCCACAAAACGAATGTGCACCCTACTTTTAAAAAACAATGCTTTTCATCTCCCAATCAGTTATCGTTTTGAATGAGAAAAAAGTAGTTCCCCACCTTTAAACATATCTCTTATTCTACGAACGGACTGCATGAGCTACAGACATCTATCCATACTTCCCAGCCATACCTTCAAAATGCTAGTGTGGATCGTAGGACATAGCTATGTTTTCTGGTGCAAGAGGTATGCAGAACAGAGACGTATTGACTTAGACCTAGGTTTACAAAATGTGGACATTAAATGGTTTGGACAGAGAGGATTGAAGTGGCACCAATTGTTGCCTTTGGTTAAAACCTGTTTGCATCTCCAACACCCTGACCTCATGATTGTGCACTGTGGTGGAAACGACCTAGGCACATTGACTGGTGTAGGTTTGGAAATGCTAATGAAAGACACCTTTCGACAATTGATGTTGCTTTTGCCTCAAACTGTCTTTGTATATTCCAATATATGCCAAAGACAGAAGTGGAAATGGTCAAACCAATTTTGTCCTCAGATTGAAAAATCTAGGAAGAATGTCAACAAAGCTGTGTCTGCATACCTCAGAGACCATAGAATGGGGTCGATCTACAACAACAACATACGTTTTGATATGGCTGATATCTACAGAAGTGATGGAGTACACTTCACAGATCAGGGAAATCGAGTTTTTCTGAATAACCTGAAGCTGTGCATCCGCACTTATATGTAGCTCCAACTAATAAACACAAGGGCTCTTTTTAGAGCTGCCTTATATTCCCAATATCGGTTCGCAGAGTGACAGCTGCGATCCGGCTAGCACAGGGAGACCTGGGGGCCGTCGGGCAGGCTCGCAGAGGGAGAGCTGCGGCCCGTCGGCTCGGCTCGCACAGGGAGAGCTATGGGCCGTCGGCTCGCAAACGCACACCAGCGTGCTGGCTCGCAGAGGGAGAGCTCGGGTCTAACTCGCAAGGGGACACCAACGGGCCAACGGCCCTGCTAGCAGAGACACACCTATCACCTAACGGACTGCCTCGCACATGTACAGCTAGGGACACGACGGTTCGCAGATGCAGACCTGCGAACCGACGGACTGGTACTGTTTTATGCTTTAGGGTAGTACAGTGGTGTTTGTGTACTGTAGGGGGTTCGTGCTGGAGGTAGCGTTTTAGGGTTTAAGGTAGTGCAGTGGTGTTTGGGTAGTGTAAGAATCGTGCTGGAGGTAGTGTTTTAGAGTTTACGACAATGCAGTAATGTTTGGGTAGTGTAAGGGGTCATGCTGGGAGTACTGTTTTGGGGTTTAGGGTAGTGCAGTGGTGTTTGTGTAGTGTAGGGGGTCATGCTGGGAGTAGTGTGTTAGGGTTTACGGCAGTGCAGTGGTGTTTGGGTAGTGTAGGGGGTCATGCTGGGAGTAGAGTTTTAGGGTTTACGGCAGTGCAGTGGTGTTTGTGTAGTGTAGGAGGTTGTGCTGGGGGTAGTATTTTAGGGTTTACGACAATGCAGTGGTGTTTGGGTAGTGTAGGGGGTTGTGCTGGGGGTAGTATTTTAGGGTTTAGTGTAGTGCAGTGGTGTTTGGGTAGGGGGTCATGCTGGGGGTAGATTTAGGGTTTAGGGTAGTGCAGTGGTGTTTGGGTAGTGAAGGGGATCGTGCTGGGGGTAGTGTTTTAGAGTTTACGACAGTGCAGTGGTGTTTGGGTAGTCTTTGGGTAGTGTAGGGGATCGTACCGACAGACTGACTCACAGAGCTCCGAGCCGACGGACGGGCTTCTAAAGGCATAGCCGCGACCTGGTGATATGAAGAGAGGCAGCGTGAAAGGCATATCTCACACAGACACAGATGCCAGTGTTGCCTCGCAGAGGTAAAACTACGAACCCGATGGCTTCTACACGGAGAGATGCGAGCTGACGGAGTAAATCTCAAAATGGCTGCCAACACTTCCTGGTTTCAACCATTCACAGCCAATAAGCCGCAAGCTGGTGCTTGTAACCCCTCAGCCAATCACATGTCAGAATTCTCAAATATTGATATCTGTAAAATTTGATATTTCTCAAAAACTACTGAACGGATTTACACCATTTAAACAAAAGCGTGCTTTCTGGACCATCACCTTTCTCCCTGACAAATTTGGCGTAATTCCGTTCAGCAGTTTCACCTGTAGTCTTCTGTAAAGTTTCGTATGGAAATTGCATGGAGAAAACACGTTTTAGGACCCTCTTTTTCTCAGCCCCTCCTACACCGTTCACCCCCAAACTTTCAATATAAGAGCTAATCAAAAAAAGAGAAACTTTTTGGATAATTTCATAAAGATTCGTCAAACGACGCCAAAGTTACAAGCACATAGAAGGCTCCAGAAGGGGGGCCGCGCAACCCCCCTCCCAACATGAGTGAAGCCCCGGGGCTGCGTGGACCCCAGCGCATCCCCGCAACCTCTGCGAGCCCCTGCTATTATTTTTTAAGAATTACCCCCGGAACCTAGCCCACCCAAGGGCCTCATTAAAATGAAATGTGAGAACCCGCGACCCCAGCGCGAATTTTTGCCGAATTGTTATTTTTTTTTTTAAATGATTTTTTGGGCCCTGGGGGTCCTTCTGGGACCCCCTGAGCAGGCCTAGGGGGTCAGGGTTTTTCTACCCTGCCCCCTTCTCTTGTTTTATACCTTTGTTTCTCCGTTTTTGGGTGACTCGCTTCTACCGAGCCACAAGATGGCTGCCAACACTTCCTGGTTTGGACTACTAGCAGCCAATCACAGTGAAGCTCGCGCACGCGACTTAGGCTCCGCCCAGATATCGAAACTTTTATTTTTCTAATTTCTCAGCAACTACTGAACGGATTTACACCATTTTTTAAAAGATCGCTTTCTGACCCAAGCACTACCTTTCTGCCAAATTTGGAGTAATTCCGTTCAGTAGTTTCGGTTGTAGCCTTGCACAAAGTTTCCTATGGGAAATTGATTTTTGACTTATTTTTTGAATTTCTCAAAAACTACTGAACTGATTTACACCATTTAAAAAAAAGTTCGCTTTCTGAACCAAGCTCTACCTTTTTGCCAAATTTGGGGTAATTCCGTTCAGCAGTTCGGGCTGTAGCTCGTCGCAAAATTTCCTATGGAAATTAACATGGAGAAAACGAGTTTTGGGACCCCCCTTTTTTCTCAGCCCCTGCTTGAAGAATCACCCCCAAACTTTCAGGATAGGAGCTGACCTGGATAGACTTTTGTTTGGGAGAATTTCAGGAGGATTCGTCAAACGACGCCAAAGTTATTAGCAAATCAAAAAATGCTTTTCCTATGGAAACTAGGTTCTAACTATAACCACCTACTGGCGACCGCCATTAGGTAATATATATATATATATATATATATATTTATATATATATATAGTCACTGAAAAAACCATAGGTTTCAGGCACTTTATAGTTAGAAATTAGCATTTAAAAAACCTTAGAAATTCACTGAAAAACCCACAGGTTTCAGGGACGTTATAGTTAGTTGGACATTTCACTTGTACAAAACCAGAGAAATTCGGCCGTTATAGTTAGTTCAGCTAACTATAACTCGCGCCCCCGCAATGCACTGCTGATGACGTCACATATTACATCATTCATGACATGGTCAGTGACATCACTGATGACATCTCTGATGACATCTCAAATGCCATCACTGATGTTATGTTATGTCAATTTAATTTTATTAGGCGCACAGCTACCCAAGGGTTTCCCGGCGCCGATGACATCATCCAGTGACTGTGTGTTTCTGTAAAGTTTAAATATGTTTTATATATATATGCCAAGGTGTATTGAAGAATGAGTGGGTGTATAAGTGTGTGGATGGAGGATTTAGTAGGTGCGTGACTGACTGTATAAGTGAGTGATTAAATGTGTCTTACTGAATGCATGGGTTAGTGACTAAACTGTGTGAATGTCTGTATCACTCTGTCTGTTGTTGTGTAAGCTGCTGCATGGGTTGGTGAGTAGCTACATGAGTGTCTATATGGGTTATTGATTGGTTGCCTGAGTATTTGTATGGGTGCCTGAGTGTCTGTGTGGGTGGGTGGGAGGTGTGTGACTCTGTGCATAGATGTGTAAGTGGTTGATTCACTGGGTGTATGGGTTAAAGAGTGCATGTGGAAACAGCTGTATGGGTGGGTGAGTGTGTGTATGGGTGTGTTGGTGAGTGAATGGATGTCTCAGTGGTAGATGTCCAAGAAACTACATATGTAAAAGGCAGTGTATGTGAGAGTTGGAGAATAAAAATGACTATACGTGAGAGTCAGTGATTGTGAGAGTAGCTGTATGGATGAGTGTGTACTTGTATCAGTGATTGTATAAGAGAGTAAGTATGCGTTAGTATCTTTATGAATAAGTGAGGTGGTGTGTGTATAACTGTATAGGTGAGTAAATGGAAGTGTGATTGATTCTTTGCATGACTGACTACGTGTGTGAGTAACTCTGGATGAGTGGCGGTGTGTGAGTGTCTGTATAGGTGTATGAGTGCATATGATAGTGTTGTATTGATGAGTGACTGCATGTATGAGTGACTGTATGGGTGAATGAGTGGATGTGTGTGTAGACCTAGATTATTTAAATATCCTAAATAGGATATATCAAATGACATCTAGGTAATATTATTATACATTTTAACATAGACTTGAATCTTATATATGTAAAAAGAATAGTTGATAGCAATTATATACATGATCGATGGTTTCGAAAATGGTAGTCTGTATTTTAGAGTGGTTGTATCAAAGGTTATATTAGGGTGTGAGGAGGTGCATCAGATTTTCACGTGGATGATGTCATCAGTGATGTCATCAGTGATGTCATTTGAGATGTCATCAGTGATGTCATCAGTGATGTCACTGACCATGTCATGAATGATGCAATATGTGACGTCATCAGCAGTGCATTGCATAACGGCCGAATTTCTCTGGTTTTGTACGAGTGAAATGTCCAACTAACTATAACGTCCCTGAAACCTGTGGTTTTTTCAGTGAATTTCTAAGGTTTTTTAAATGCTAATTTCTAACTATAACGTGCCTGAAACCTATGGTTTTTTCAGTGAATTTCAAAGGTTTTTTTAATGCTTATTTCTAACTATAACATCCCTGAAACCTATGGTTTTTTCAGTGAATTTCAAAGGTTTTTTAAATGCTAATTTCTAACTATAACGCCCCTGAAACCTATGGTTTTTTCAGTGAATTTCAAAGGTTTTTTTTAATGATATTTTGTAACTGTAATATCCTATAATTATTTTCTCTTATTTTTTTCCTTTTATTTTAAATATGTAATGTCTTATGTCTTTTAAAATATATATATGTATTTTTTTTTGCATAAATAGTGGGGTTGCGTACCCATCGTGTACCTATCACGGTGGGTGCGCGGATTCAAGCCGCCATATTGCTAAAGTCGAGAAGAATGCGCGTTTGGTATGCGACATGTGCACGGTGCCGAGCCGCGCGCAGCGTCATATGCATATGGGGTCGCGCCGGGTGCGCGACTTTCGTAATTTTTGTTACGTTTAAAACTATGTGTATATAATTGTAATATGTATATTAGAGTAAATCATTATATAAACTTATTATCAAAATTAAATATTTTTGTTTGCATTGAAGTTATATTATTGTTAGATACATTTTGCGGAAGTCGCGTCGTGTGCGCGTTTGGTATGCGACGGGTGCGCGGTGCCTGGCCCCGCGTAACGTCATATACGTATGGGATCACGTCATGTGCGCGTTTGGTATGCGACGAGTGCGCAGTGCCGGGACCCGCGTAACGTCATATACGTACTGGGTCGCGTTGGGTGCGCGACTCCCGTAAAAAAAAATTATGTTTCAAAACTATATGTATATAACTTTAATGTATATATGAGGGCAAGAGATTATCTAAACTATTTATAAAAATAATATATTTGTACTTGTAATAAACGTATATTATTGTTAAATATATTTTCGCAAAGTCGCGTCGGTTGCGCGCTGGTTGCGCGCCGGGTGCGCGACTCCCATGTGACTTTAAAAGAAATCATTTGATTGGTTCATAAGGTTTCCCATTCTAACAGTTGAAGGACCCCACCCATTTTAGTCATTCTCTCTGCAGCATCACAGGAGAGACACCTGTGTTTTTTGGAGCTAGATTGTGAATTGTTTGGGTGTTTGATGGAAAGGTTTGGCAATGGCTTCCTCAAATCCAGATATAGACCTTCCTTCTGATGATGAAGACTTGGAACCGCCTCCCAAGAAAAGACCGGAGTCTATTGTGTGGAAGTTTTTCACCATCCCAGATGGTGAAATGAAGGTAAATGCTTGAAAGGTGAGCTGCACACTTTGTCCCAGGATTCTTTCGAGAGGCAGTGATAAGAAGTATTCGTGTGGGACTTCAAGCATGTATAAACATTTACAAACTATCCACCCAAGACATCTTGCACGGGAACAGCTGCGATGTGCTCAAGAAGCCACACAGCAAAGTGACCAGGGAGCTGGCCCCAGCACTTCTGGAGCCTCAAGCTCCGCATCTCGCGGTCCGGACATTCGTGCAGAATTTGCGACCCTAGAACAGCATTGCATGAAATGCAAGGCGATTTTATGTTGTGGGGAGCAGTCAATTGACGCTGTTTGTTCTGCAGCAAGAAACCATCGCTGCTAAAAAAAAAAAAATTCTGTTGGAATGACTACATAATTCCAAAAGTTAAAAGTTTTGTCTGTTGTTTTCCTTTTTCAAAAAACACCAAAAAAATTCACAAAATAGTTTAGAAAACACAAAAAAAATTAGAAGAAAAAAAAGAGTTCTTTTCAGAACTACCTTATTTGGTTAAAAAAGAGAAATAACTGCATGCTAATGTCTGGGTGATTGCTTGAGTACATGTGTAGAGCATGATTGATTGAAAGAGTGCATGGGTAGTGACAGGGAGATGGCTGGACTGCATGGGTAATGCACAGGTGATTGTAGCAGTGCATGTGTTAGTGCCTGGGTCATTGCATGAGTACATGGGTACTGACTGGATGATTAGAGTACTGGGGGAGAGTGCATGGCAAATTTATAAGTGCTTGGGTATTGGCGGAGTGATTGGATAAGTACATGGTGCTGGCTGTGTCATTGGAAGAGTTCACGGGGAATGAAAGGGGGATTGGTGGACTGCATGAAAACTACATGGGTAATTGAACGTGTGAATGAGCAGTGTCTAGGCAGAAAGAGGATTGTATGGCAAGTGCACATGTGATTGTAGCAGTGCATGTGTTAGTGCCTGGGTCATTGCATGAGTACATGGGTAGTGACTGGGTGATTAGAGTACTGCAAGGATAGTGCATGGAGAATTTAGAAGTGCTTGGGTTTTGGCAGAGTGATTGGATAAGTACATAGTATTGGCTGGGTAATTGGAGAAGTGCATGGGTAGTGAGAGGGTGATTGCTGAACTGCATGGGTACTATCTGAGTAAATGAATGTACAAATGAGCAGTGTCTAGGTGGTTAGAGGACTGCATGAGTAGTGCACAGGTGATTGTAGCAGTGCATGGTTACTGCCTGGGTCATTGCATGAGTACATGGGTACTGATTGGATGATTAGAGTACTGCAAGGAGAGTGCATGGTGAATTTATAAGTGCTTGTGTATTGTCAGAGTGATTGGATAAGTACATGGTACTGGCTGGGTGATTGGAGGAGTACATGGATAGTGAGAGGGTGATTGCTGGACTGCATGGGTACTACATGGGTAATTGACGGTGTGAATGAGCAGTGTCTAGGCGATTAGAGGACTGCATGGGTAATGCACAGGTGATTGTAGCAGTGCATGGTTACTGCCTGGGTCATTGCATGAGTACATGGGTACTGACTGGATGATTAGAGTACTGTAAGGAGAGTGCATGGTGAATTTATAAGTGCTTGCGTTTTGGTGGAGTGATTGGATAAGTACATGGTGCTGGCTGGGTGATTGGAGGAGTGCATGGGTAGTGACAGGGAGATGGCTGGACTGCATGGGTAGTGCTCAGGGGATTGTAGCAGTGCATGAGTTAGTGCCTGGGTCATTGCATGAGTGCATGGGTAGTGACTGGATAATTAGAGTGCTGCAAGGAGAATGCATGGTGAATTTATAAGTGCTTGGGTTTTGGCAGAGTGATTGGATAAGTACATGGTGCTGGCTGGATGATTGGAGGAGTGCATGGGTATTGAGAAGGTGATTGCTGAACTGCCTGGGTACTATCTGAGTAAATGAATGTACAAATGAGCAGTGTCTAGGTGGTTAGAGGACTGCATGAGTAGTGCACAGGTGATTGTAGCAGTGCATGGTTACTGCCTTGGTCATTGCATGAGTACATGGGTACTGACTGGATGATTAGAGTACTGTAAGGAGAGTGCATGGTGAATTTATAAGTGCTTGCGTTTTGGTGGAGTTATTGGATAAGTACATGGTGCTGGCTGGGTGATTGGAGGAGTGCATGGGTAGTGACAGGGAGATGGCTGGACTGCATGGGTAGTGCTCAGGGGATTATAGCAGTGCATGGCTACTACCTGGGTCATTGCATGAGTACATGGGTACTGATTGGATGATTAGAGTACTGCAAGGAGAGTGCATGGTGAATTTATAAGTGCTTGGGTATTGGCAGAGTGATTGGATAAGTACATGGTACTGGCTGGGTGATTGGAGGAGTACATGGATAGTGAGAGGGTGATTGCTGGACTGCATGGGTACTACCTGGGTAATTGACGGTGTGAATGAGCAGTGTCTAGGCGATTAGAGGACTGCATGGGTAATGCACAGGTGATTGTAGCAGTGCATGGTTACTGCCTGGGTCATTGCATGAGTACATGGGTACTGACTGGATGATTAGAGTACTGTAAGGAGAGTGCATGGTGAATTTATAAGTGCTTGCATTTTGGTGGAGTGATTGGATAAGTACATGGTGCTGGCTGGGTGATTGGAGGAGTGCATGGGTAGTGACAGGGAGATGGCTGGACTGTATGGGTTGTGCTCAGGGGATTGTAGCAGTGCATGAGTTAGTGCCTGGGTCATTGCATGAGTGCATGGGTAGTGACTGGATAATTAGAGTGCTGCAAGGAGAATGCATGGTGAATTTATAAGTGCTTGGGTTTTGGCAGAGTCATTGGATAAGTACATGGTGCTGGCTGGATGATTGGAGGAGTGCATGGGTATTGAGAAGGTGATTGCTGAACTGCATGGGTACTATCTGAGTAAATGAATGTACAAATGAGCAGTGTCTAGGTGGTTAGAGGACTGCATGAGTAGTGCACAGGTGATTGTAGCAGTGCATGGTTACTGCCTTGGTCATTGCATGAGTACATGGGTACTGACTGGATGATTAGAGTACTGCAAGGAGAGTGCATGGTGAATTTATAAGTGCTTGCGTTTTGGTGGAGTGATTGGATAAGTACATGGTGCTGGCTGGGTGATTGGAGGAGTGCATGGGTAGTGACAGGGAGATGGCTGGACTGCATGGGTAGTGCTCAGGGGATTATAGCAGTGCATGGCTACTACCTGGGTCATTGCATGAGTACATGGGTACTGACTGGATGATTAGAGTACTGCAAAGAGATTGCATGGTGAATTTATAAGTCCTTGGGTATTAGCGAAATGATTGGATAAGTACCTAGTACTGGCTGGGTGATTGGAAGAGTGCATGGGGAGTGACAGGGTGATTGCTGGACTGCATGGGTACTACCTGGGGAATTGAAGGAGGGAATGAGTAGTGTGTAGGTGGTTAGAGGACTGCATGGGTAGTGCACAGGGGATTGTAGCAGTGCATGTGTTAGTGCCTGGGTCATTGCATGAGTACATGGGTACTGACTGAATGATTAGAGTACTGCAAGGAGAGTGCATGGTGAATTTATAAGTTCTTGGGTATTGGCAGAGTGATTGGATAAGTACCTAGTACTGGCTGGGTGATTGGAGGAGTGCATGGGTAGTGACAGGGTGATGGCTGGACTGCATGGGTAATGCACAGGTGATTGTAGCAGTGCATGTGTTAGTGCCTGGGTCATTGCATGAGTACATGGGTACTGACTGGATGATTAGAGTACTGCCAGGAGAGTGCATGGCAAATTTATAAGTGCTTGGGTATTGGCGGAGTGATTGGATAAGTACATGGTGCTGGCTGGGTCATTGGAAGAGTTCACGGGGAGTGAAAGGGGGATTGGTGGACTGCATGAAAACTACATGGGTAATTGAATGTGTGAATGAGCAGTGTCTAGGCAGAAAGAGGATTGTATGGCAAGTGCACATGTGATTGTAGCAGTGCATGTGTTAGTGCCTGGGTCATTGCATGAGTACATGGGTAGTGACTGGGTGATTAGAGTACTGCAAGGATAGTGCATGGAGAATTTAGAAGTGCTTGGGTTTTGGCAGAGTGATTGGATAAGTACATAGTATTGGCTGGGTAATTGGAGAAGTGCATGGGTAGTGAGAGGGTGATTGCTGAACTGCATGGGTACTATCTGAGTAAATGAATGTACAAATGAGCAGTGTCTAGGTGGTTAGAGGACTGCATGAGTAGTGCACAGGTGATTGTAGCAGTGCATGGTTACTGCCTGGGTCATTGCATGAGTACATGGGTACTGATTGGATGATTAGAGTACTGCAAGGAGAGTGCATGGTGAATTTATAAGTGCTTGGGTATTGTCAGAGTGATTGGATAAGTACATGGTACTGGCTGGGTGATTGGAGGAGTACATGGATAGTGAGAGGGTGATTGCTGGACTGCATGGGTACTACCTGGGTAATTGACGGTGTGAATGAGCAGTGTCTAGGCGATTGGAGGACTGCATGGGTAATGCACAGGTGATTGTAGCAGTGCATGGTTACTGCCTGGGTCATTGCATGAGTACATGGGTACTGACTGGATGATTAGAGTACTGTAAGGAGAGTGCATGGTGAATTTATAAGTGCTTGGGTATTGGCAGAGTGATTGGATAAGTACATGGTACTGGCTGGGTGATTGGAGGAGTACATGGATATTGAGAGGGTGATTGCTGGACTGCATGGGTACTACCTGGGTAATTGACGGTGTGAATGAGCAGTGTCTAGGCGATTAGAGGACTGCATGGGTAATGCACAGGTGATTGTAGAAGTGCATGGTTACTGCCTGGGTCATTGCATGAGTGCATGAGTACATGGGTACTGACTGGATGATTAGAGTACTGTAAGGAGAGTGCATGGTGAATTTATAAGTGCTTGCGTTTTGGTGGAGTGATTGGATAAGTACATGGTGCTGGCTGGGTGATTGGAGGAGTGCATGGGTAGTGACAGGGAGATGGCTGGACTGCATGGGTAGTGCTCAGGGGATTATAGCAGTGCATGGCTACTACCTGGGTCATTGCATGAGTACATGGGTACTGACTGGATGATTAGAGTACTGTAAGGAGAGTGCATGGTGAATTTATAAGTGCTTGCGTTTTGGTGGAGTGATTGGATAAGTACATGGTGCTGGCTGGGTGATTGGAGGAGTGCATGGGTAGTGACAGGGCGGTGGCTGGACTGCATGGGTAGTGCTCAGGGGATTGTAGCACTGCATGTCTTATTGCCTGGGTTAATGCATGAGTACATGGGTAGTGACTGGATCATTAGTGCCTGGGTCATTGCATGAGTACATGGGTAGTGACTGGATCATTACAGTGCTGCAAGGAGAATGCATGGTGAATTTATAAGTGCTTGGGTTTTGGCGGAGTGATTGGATAAGGACATGGGGCTGGCTGAGTGATTGGAAGAGTGCACAGGGAGTGACAGGGGGATTGCTGGACTGCATAGGTACTACCTGGGTAATTGGAGGAGTGAATAATTAGTGTGTAGGTGGTTAGAGGTCTGCATGGGAAGTGCACAGGGGATTGTAGCAGTGCATGTGTTAGTGCCTGGGTCATTGCATGAGTACATGGGTACTGACTGGATCATTAGAGTGCTGCAAGGAGAGTGCATGGTGAATTTATAAGTGCTTGGGTTTTGGCGGAGTGATTGGATAAGGACATGGGGCTGGCTGGGTGATTGGAGGAGTGCATACGTAGTGACAGGGAGATTACTGGACTGCGTAGGTAGTGCTCAGGGGATTGTGGCAGTGCAAGTGTTAGTGCCTGGCTCAATGCATGAGTACATGGGTAGTGACTGGATGATTAGAGTGCTGCAAGGAGAGGCATGGTGAATTTATAAGTGCTTGGGTTTTGGAGGAGTGATTGGATAACTACATGGTGCTGGCTGGGTGATTGGAAGAGTGCACAGGGAGTGACAGGGGGATTGCTGGACTGCATGGGTAGTGCTCTGGGGATTGTAGCACTGCATGAGTTAGTGCCTGGGTCATTGCATGAGTACATGGGTAGTGACTGGATGATTAGAGTACTGCAAAGAGAGTGCATGGTGAATTTATAAGTGCTTGGGTATTGGTGCAGTGATTGGATAAGTACATGATGCTGGCTGGGTGATTACAGCAGTGCATGGGTAGTGACAGGGTGATTGTTGGACTGCATGGGTACTACCTGGGTAATTGAAGGAGTGAATCAGTAGTGTGTAGGTGGTTAGAGGACTGCATGGGTAGTGCTCAGGGGATTGTAGCAGTGCATGTGTTAGTGCCTGGGTTATTGCATGAGTACATGGGTAGTGACTGGATGATTAGACTACTGCAAGGAGAGTGCATGGTGAATTTATAAGTGCTTGGGTTTTGGCGGAATGATTGGATAAGGACATGGGGCTGGCTGGGTGATTGGAGGAGTGCATAGGTAGTGACAGGGAGATTACTGGACTGCATAGGTAGTGCTCAGGGGATTGTAGCAGTGCATGTGTTAGTGCCTGGGTCATTGCATGAGTACATGGGTAGTGACTGGATGATTAGACTGCTGCAAGGAGAGGCATGGTGAATTTATAAGTGCTTGGGTTTTGGCAGAGTGATTGGATAAGTACATGGTGCTGGCTGGGTGATTGGAAGAGTGCACAGGGAGTGGCAGGGGGATTGCTGGACTGCATGGGTAGTGCTCTGGGGATTGTAGCACTGCATGAGTTAGTGCCTGGGTCATTGCATGAGTACATGGGTAGTGACTGGATGATTAGAGTACAGCAAAGAGAGTGCATGGTGAATTTATAAGTGCTTGGGTATTGGCGCAGTGATTGGATAAGTACATGATACTGGCTGGGTGATTACAGCAGTGCATGGGTAGTGACAGGGGGATTGCTGGACTGCATAGGTACTACTTGGGTAATTAAAGGAGTGAATCAGTACTGTGTAGGTGGTTAGAGGTCTGCATGGGTAGTGCACAGGGGATTGTAGCAGTGCATGTGTTAGTGCCTGGGTTATTGCATGAGTACATGGGTAGTGACTGGATGATTAGAGTACTGCAAGGAGAGTGCATGGTGAATTTATAATTTCTTGGGTTTTGGCGGAGTGATTGGATAAGTACATGGTGTTGGATGGGTGATTGGAGGAGTGCATGGGTAGTGACAGGGCGATGGCTGGACTGCATGGGTAGTGCTCAGGGGATTGTAGCACTGCATGTCTTATTGCCTAGGTTAATGCATGAGTACATGGGTAGTGACTGGATCATTAGAGTGCTGCAAGGAGAGTGCATGGTGAATTTATAAGTGCTTGGGTTTTGGCGGAGTGATTGGATAAGGACATGGGGCTGGCTGGGTGATTGGAGGAGTGCATAGGTAGTAACAGGGAGATTACTTGACTGCATAGGTAGTGCTCAGGGGATTGTAGCAGTGCATGTGTTAGTGCCTGGGTCATTGCATGAGTACATGGGTAGTGACTGGATGATTAGAGTGCTGCAAAGAGAGTGCATGGTGAATTTATAAGTGCTTGGGTATTGGCGCAGTGATTGGATGAGTACATGATGCTGGCTGGGTGATTACAGCAGTGCATGGGTAGTGACAGGGGGATTGCTGGACGGCATAGGTACTACCTGGGTAATTAAAGGAGTGAATCAGTACTGTGTAGATGGTTAGAGGTCTGTATGGGTAGTGCACAGGGGATTGTATCAGTGCATGTGTTAGTGCCTGGGTTATTGCATGAGTACATCGGTAGTGACTGGATCATTAGAGTACTGCAAGGAGAGTGCATGGTGAATTTATAAGTGCTTGGGTTTTGGCGGAGTGATTGGATAAGTACATGGTGTTGGATGGGTGATTGGAGGACTGCATGGGTAGTGACCGGGCGATGGCTGGACTGCATGGGTAGTGCTCAGGGGATTGTAGCACTGCATGTCTTATTGCCTAGGTTAATGCATGAGTACATGGGTAGTGACTGGATCATTAGAGTGCTGCAAGGAGAGTGCATGGTGAATTTATAAGTGCTTGGGTTTTGGCGGAGTGATTGGATAAGGACATGGGGCTGGCTGGGTGATTGGAGAAGTGCATAGGTAGTGACAGGGAGAATACTGGACTGCAAAGGTAGTGCTCAGGGGATTGTAGCAGTGCATGTGTTAGTGCCTGGGTCATTGCATGAGTACATGGGTACTGACTGGATGATTACAGTGCTGCAAGGAGAGGCATGGTGAATTTATAAGTGCTTGGATTTTGGCGGAGTGATTGGATAAGTACATGGTGCCCGGCTGGGTGATTGGAAGAGTGCACAGGGAGTGACATGGAGATTGCTACAGTGCATGGGTAGTGCTCTGGGGATTGTAGCACTGCATGAGTTAGTGCCTGGGTCATTGCATGAGTACATGGGTAGTGACTGGATGATTAGAGTACTGTAAGGAGAGTGCATGGGGAATTTATAAGTGCTTGGGTTTTGGCAGAGTGATTGGATAAGGACATGGGGCAGGCTGGGTGATTGGAGGAGTGCATAGGTAGTGACAGGGAGATTACTGGACTGCATAGGTAGTTCTCAGGGGATTGTAGCACTGCATCTGTTAGTGCCTGGGTCATTGCATGAGTACATGGGTAGTGACTGGATGATTAGAGTGCTGCAAGGAGAGGCATGGTGAATTTATAAGTACTTGGGTTTTGGCGGAGTGATTGGATAAGTACATGGTGCTGGCTGGGTGATTGGAAGAGTGCACAGGGAGTGACAGGGGGATTGCTGGAGTGCATAGGTAGTGCTCTGGGTATTGTAGCACTGCATGAGTTAGTGCCTGGATTGTTGCATGAGTACATGGGTAGTGACTGGATGATTAGAGTACTGCAAAGAGAGTGCATGGTGAATTTATAAGTGCTTGGGTTTTGGCGGAGTGATTGGATAAGGACATGGGGCTGGCTGGGTGATTGGAGGAGTGCATAGGTAGTGACAGGGAGATTACTGGACTGCATAGTTAGTGTTCAGGGGATTGTAGCAGTGCATGAGTTAGTGCCTGGGTCATTGCATGAGTACATGGGTAGTGACTGGATGATTAGAGTGCTGCAAGGAGAGGCATGGTGAATTTATAAGTGCTTGGGTTTTGGCGGAGTGATTGGATAAGTACATGGTGCTGGCTGGGTGATTGGAAGAGTGCACATGGAGTGACAGGGGGATTGCTGGACTACATGGGTAGTGCTCAGGGGATTGTAGCAGTGCTTGTGTTAGTGCCTGGGTCATTGCATGAGTACATGGGTAGTGACTGGATCATTAGAGTGCTGCAAGGAGAGTGCATGGTGAATTTATAAGTGCTTGGGTTTTGGGGGAGTGATTGGATAAGGACATGGGGCTGGCTGGGTGATTGGAGGAGTGCATAGGTAGTGACAGGGAGATTACTGGACTGCATAGGTATTGCTCAGGGGACTGTAGCAGTGCATGAGTTAGTGCCTGGGTCATTGCATGAGTGCATGGGTAGTGCTTGGATACTAACTGGGTAATTGCAGAATATGGAATCAGTCAATCATTACTCATGTAGTTTTAAAATCACATATTCACTACCTTTGCACTCCTGTAATCGGTCAGGCATCTCTCAATAGTTCACTAAGCATACATACAACTTTATAAATAGAATCTGAACACATAGATGAGTCATTACATACTATCTGGTTAAGTAGATAAGTACAACATGGCTGCAAGGGTAATATGTGGTGGTTTACTTTTGAGCTACATCTTGACCATTCAATCTACAAATATGCGATATCATTAAACTGTACCTCTCAACAGACTTAAGAAAGAAGGCTAATTAACAACACCTTTTATGAGCATTTTTAAAACCACACTTTTATTGTACATCTTCACCTTTGTATCTACAATTATGTGGCATCATTCAACTATACCTTTGCTCAGACTACAAAAAGAAGCCTAATTAACAGCACCTTATTTCACCATTCTATCTTAAAATATATGGCATCATTTAACTTTACCTTTTGTACAAACTAATAAAAGAAACCTAATTATTAACACCTTATATGATCATCTTTCAAACAGCACAGTTGTGCTGCATCTTTACCAAAGTATCTATAATTATGCAGTATCATTCAACTATACCTTTGTAGAGAGAACAAAAAATGAAGTCTAACAAACTACACCTTATATGAACATCTTTCAAACTACACATTTGTACTGCATCTTCAACCAACTATCTAAAAATATGCGGCATCATTCAACTATACCTTTGTACAGACTTAAAAAACAAGCTTAATTAATAACATCAGTAATCATCTTAAAAAATACACATATTACTGTACAGACTCTTTTTTAAACAACATTCAAGTACAATAAAACTAATTCCAATATACATCTCTACATTTAATAATATATTTCAAACAACACAGTTTTAGAATAATGTCAATTTTTTTAAATAAACCTCACAAATTTATAACTCACCTTGCAAATAAATGTGTTGAATGAAAAATCTCACACACTCAGACAGGATTTTCTTTTACACACAATCAATGTAATGCACCAGACTCAGCAAGGTAAAACCAGTAATGGCAAGGTTTCCCTCTCTTTCTCCATACAAATACACGTAAGCAACAAATAACATTGCTTCCCAGAGATTTTCAAATTGTAAAACACATTTCCATTGGTTACACATAATAACCCTTAGCAACTGACTTCTTCACCCTTTCTGCTTAATGCCAGTTTCCATAGTAACAGTTCATGGAACATTCAACTTAACTGACAGGTCACAAGTTCACCATATTTTCAAGTTCACCACACAATGTTGCAAATGCAAACAGCAGGTGTGGTTGGCTTTGCAAAGCATGACCTTATCCTTTCTACTGTACCTTTCAAACATTTTTTACTGACCAATAACAAACATGCTTTTTAAAGAAAGTACCATGCACCCTATTTTTCAGTGTTTCAGTGTACAATGTTCATAAACAACCAATAAATTCTCTACTTTTTTTAAAACAGCATCTTGTCCACCATTTTAGATACCTCTCATTCTACCAACTGACTACCTCAGCTACAGACATCTTTTGATTACTTACAGACATCCCTTCAAGATGCTTTCTGTGTGGATTATTGGGCACAGATATGTTTTCTGGTGCAAAAGGTATGCTGAACGCAGAGGTATTGACAAAGACCTAGCTCTGCAAAATGTAGACATTAAATGGATTGGACAGAGAGTATTAAAGTGGCATCAATTAATGCCTTTGGTTACAACCTTTTTGCACCTCCAACCTCCTGACCTCATGATTGTGCACTGTGGTGGCAATGACCTAGGCACATTGACTGGTGTAGGTCTGGAAATGCTAATGAAGGACACCTTTGCAGATTTGATGTTGCTTGTCCCCAAAACTGTCTTTGTATACTCTAACATATGCCAAAGACAGAAATGGAAGTGGTCCAATCAATTTTGTCCTCAGATTGAGAAGGCTAGAAAAAATGTCAATAAAGCTGTTTCTGCTTACCTTAGAGACCATAGGATGGGCTCAATCTATAACAACAATCTTCGTTTCAATATGGATGGCATCTACAGAAGTGATGGAGTACACTTCACTGATCAAGGCAACAGAGTGTTTCTCAACAACCTGAAGCTCTGCATCCGCACTTACATGTAGCTACAACAATCTCCCAATGCAAACAAGGGCTCTTTTTAGAGCCACCCAATAACCCAACATATAACCTAGGTTTATATAAAAAAAATCTTGTTTTTGCTTGAAGTCGCTCCGGTCAGCTCCTGTCTTGAACGTTTCGGGGTGATTCGTCAAGCGGGGGCCGAGAAAAAAGGGGGGTCCCAAAACGCGTTTTCCACATGTTCATTTCCATAGGAAACTTTAGACAAGGCTACAGCCCGAACTGCTGAACGGAATTACATCAAATTTGGCAAAAATGTAGCTCTTGGTTCAGAAAGTGCCCATTTTTAAAATGGTGTAAATCCGTTCAGTAGTTTTTTAAATATTAAAGGAAAAAGAAATGTATATATCTGGGCGGAGCCTAACCACACATCTCATCGTGAGATCTGATTGGCTGTCAGCACTTCATCCAAGAAGTGTTGGCAGCCATCTTGGGACCAATATACATGATAGCACCCCATTAAAATGCATTTGAGTGAATGGAAGGTTTTGAGGGTCACCAAAAGGAGAACGTATAAAGGGTGATAAGACTTTAGTTACATTATAAATCATTTGTTGATGGTACCATACTAATTTTAGGAATTGTGGTGTGTTCTAAGGTGATTTTACCCTGTGAAAAAGCCTTCTGCTGGGATATCATGAATCATGTTTGAGAGAAAACTATTTTCTCATACTTTTCCCATAGAGGTTTGGAAGGTGATCTAGAAGCTAAAATGAGAGCATATTTTCTGTAAATTCACATTATCTTTCTCAGTCATGTGAGAATGAAGTCTGACATTCTCAGTAAAACATGTACATCCAACAAGGGCAGAGACTGTCAGTTGATTCCTTTGTGTTCTACTGCAGCTTCCCAGAGTGTTCTAAAGAACAACTAGAGCACTAACAGTCTTACTTATGACAAAAGTATTCCACACCTGAAGCCATCTTGATTGGAATAAAGTGGTAACACTTAAAACATTTAATTTAAAAAGGAACAAAATGAGGGGGTTCATTTTGCCATAGAAATTATGATTAGTGATGCAGAAAGAAAGATTTGGGCACATTTTGAGTGACTTCTCAAATCCTCTTCTATTTCATTAAAAAAGTCTGACATGCAGACTGAAACATGCACTTTCAATACCAGCAGCAGACTTCCCTGGTGAGCAGTAGCTACAGTGATCTAATGAGCAACTAGTGTGCTAACATTCTGAATTTATGGCAAATGTGTGACATATCTGAATGCTTTCTTGATGGAATCAAAGTAAAAACTGAAAGCATTTCCTACTGAGGAGACTGTAGTAAATGAGGAAATTAGGAAACTTCATAACAAATAAGTCCCCCAAGATGGCCACCAGAGACAAAAGAGCCCAAATGTAGCACAAATATCACCCAGATGTAGCCCACGTATAGCCGAATGACAGAATGTCCCAGAGTGTTCTAAAGAACAACTAGATTGCTAACAGTCTTACTTATGACAAAAGTATGGCACACCTGAAGCCATCTTGATTGGAATAAAGTGGTAACACTTAAAACATTTAATTTAAAAAGGAACAAAATGAGGGGGTTCATTTTGCCATAGAAATTATGATTAGTGCTGAAGAAAGAAAAATTAGGGCACATTTTGAGTGATTTCTCAAATCCTCTTCTATTCCATTAAAAAATTCTGACATGCAGACTGAAAAATGCACTTTCAATACCAGCAGCAGACTTCCCTAGTGAGCAGTAGCTTTACTACAGTGATCTAATGAGCAACTAGAGTGCTAACATTCAGAATTGATGGCGAATGTGTGACACATCTGAATGCCTTCTTGATGGAATCAAAGTAAAAAACTGAAAGCATTTCCTACTGAGGAGACTGCAGTAAATGAGGAAATTAGGAAACTTCATAACAAATAAATCTCCCAAGATGGCCACCAGAGACAAAAGAGCCCAAATGTAGCACAAATATCACCCACATGTAGCCCACGTATAGCCCAATGACAGAAGTGTGCAAAACACTTTTTATTTTTTGTTCTTTTGCAGTTTTATATAGTGCAGACTGGTCAGGTATTGGAGTGCTTTACATGAGCATTGGTTACATCACACAAGGACAAATTCATGTTGGTTGTAGACATGGGGAGATTAAGTGATTTGACCAGAATCACAGAATGTCGAGCTGAAGCAGAAACTCCAACCTGGTTCCCCAGTTGCAAAGTCTGCAGCTCTGGAAGTAATACCACATTCTCTCCCTAAGTGCAACATTTAATCAAGTGGTCAACTGGATAAAAAAACATAAAGATAACAAATAATTTAAAAGTGCTTTGTCGCTAATTTGAAAACTCAGAAAATATGTCCTCATTTTAGTTTTTTAGAGCACTAACCATAATTTCGATGCAAATAAGACCCCCTTATTTCTGTAATTTCTAAAGGAAATGCTCTAGGTATTACAGTTTTAATTACATCAAGATGACGTCAGGCGTGCCACACTTCTGTAATAAATATAGAATGTTAGCAATCTAGTTGTTCATTAGGATACTGTTGAGAGGCAGAGGCCAGGGGCACGGACTCAGAAAATTGAAGGCAGGTAGGAGGGTGCAGAGGCAACAATTTGACCACACTGGGCAGGCAGGAAGGGCAGTGGCAGCACAACAGACTATGGAGGGCAGTGGAAAGGGGGGCAGGGGCAACAAACCAACAATGCAGGACAGGCAAGAGAGGCTGTGACAATATAATAGACCATTGTGGGCAGAAGGAAGAGGCAGTGGTAGTACAACCATACATGCCAACAGGCCCGATTCAGCCAGGAAACGCCCAATGTTTGTAAGCCCAAATGGGCTTTATTTGATCTGTCTCCTGTCTACAATCTCCTCTTTTTCAATGTAAGTCAATGGGGAAAATCAATTCCCCAGTTTTTTTTCTTCAAAATCTCCCTCTTACCAAGTTCAAAATGTTAGCAAGTATGGTACATTGGATGATGGAAGGCAGGAGGAATTGGGGTAGGGACATGGACTCAGATAACAGAGGACAGGAGGGACATGGACAGGTGCACCAAACTGACCTTACAGGGCAGGCATCAGGGTTTCCAGCAGCACAATACACCACAAGGGCATGCGGGACGGGAGTGCAGCACAACAATCCATGGAAAGCAATAGGGAGGGGACAGGACCATGCACATGGACAACAGAGAACAGAGGGGAAAGAGACAATGGCAGCTAGCTGACCATAATGGACAGACAGGAGAGAAAGCTGCAGCATAACGGACCATAAAGGGCAGGAGGTAGGGATCAGGGGCATTACAATGGAACAGACAAGCCAGGAGGGAGGGAATAGGGGTCTGCACATGGAAAACAGAGGGCAGGGGGAAAGGGGGCAGGGCAGGAGCAGCAAGCTGACAATGGAGGTCAGGCAGGATGGGCACTAGAAGCAAGACACACCATGGAGAGCAACAATGAGACTATAATGGCATACACACAGACCATGGTGGGAAGGTGGGAGGGGGTCAGGGGCAGCTAGCTGACCACACAGGAAAGGTGGGAGGGGCCGTGGCAGCACAGAAGACCATGCATGGCAAGCGGGAGGGTTAGTGGCAGCACAATGGCCATGATGGGCGAGAAGGAGGGGGCAGGTGCATGCAGAAAGGACCATGGAGGATAAAAGGGAGGGGTAGGAGCTGGGCACAGACAAGAGAGTTCAGGGGAAGGGGCCTCATAACAGACCACGCGGGGCAGGCAGGAGGAGCAGTTGCAGCACAACAGACTAGGGAGGGCAGAAGGGTGTGGCAGTAAAATGGACCATGGAGGACAGGAGGAAGGGGATAGGGGCATGGAACGTGGACAGGCAGTGTGGAGGTGGCAGGGACAGGTTACAGTCATCTGACAGTGCTAGGCAGGTGGAATGGGAGTGGCAGCTCAACAGAACACTCAGAGTAGATAGGAGGGGCAGGTACATGGAACATGGTGGGCAAAAAGGATGGAGCAGGGGCATGCACACAGACATCGGAGGGCAGGGGGAAGGAGAGTAGGGGCAGCAAGCTAAGCACAGAGGCAAAGCAGGAGGTCATTGATGGGGCATAGAATTGGGCAATGGAGGGCAGGAGGAGTGGACTGGGACATCATGCTAAATGGAGGGCAGTGGCAGTATATCAGACCATGCATGGCAGGAGGGAGAAGGCTAGTGCATGGATTCAGACAACAGAGGATAGGGAGGAGGTGTATGGGGCAGCAAGCTAACTGTTCAGAGAAGGCGGGAAGGCCAGTGGCAGAACAACGGCCACACAGGGCTGTAATAAGGGAGCAGGGGCATGGACTTGGACAATGGATGGCAAGGAGGAGGGGAGGCAGGAGCAGCAAGCTTGGGTGGAGCAGCACAATGCCAGGCCAGGCCCTGCTTCCAACCCCCCACCATCCATTGTGATAGGCATCTTACTTAACGTTTAAAAAAACTAGAAATTCGCTGAAAAAAACAAAGATTACAGGGACGTTATAGTTAGACTCAGATTTCACTCGTACAAAACCAGTGAAATTCAGCAGTTATAATTGCCTGAGCTAACTATAACTTACACCCCCGCAATGCACTGCTTATGACCTCAGACATTACATCATTCATGACATGGTCAGTGACATCACTCATGACATCTCAAATGAGCTGTGAATGGAATGGAACTATAATCGCTAGAACTTTATTTATGGATAGTGTGTGTATATTAACACCCCTTTTTTTCTTTTCTTTCATGTAAGAACCATTATAATACGCAACGTGCCCAGATCAATATGGCCGATAGCCTTTCACTTTAAAGTAATGTGTAGTCCATTGTTTATGTTGATGTTTGCAATCCTAAGTGTGTTTATTATGAACAAGTCACGTTGACGAACATACAGGTATGGCGGTCATGGGGCAAGATATGCTGAAATGACATTGTGTGCATATTAACACTTGTTTTCTTTTATTTATTGTATCAATTCCTGAATTTTCACATCTTGACCAGGCCAATATGGCCACCAGCTTTTTGGATTAAAGTAATATGTAGTACTTTGTTAATGTTGGCAACTGGAGGCATTTGTACATTTAAATAAGGAAGCTACAATGACGTCTTGTATCGTTATCAAGGTTCGGACGAGCCGAAATGCGTGGATCGCATTTCGCATTTGAGATGTCATCAGTGATGTCATCAATGATGTCACTGATCATGTCATGAGTGATGTAATATGTGACGTCATCAGCAGTGCATTGCGGGGGCATGTGTATATATATATATATATATATATATATATATATATATATATATATATATATATATTACCTACTGGCGGTCGCCAGTAGGTAGTTATAGTTAGGACCTAGTTTCCATAGGAAAAGCATTTTTTGTTTTCCCAAAAACTCTGGCGCCGGTTGACGAATCTTCGCGAAATTTTCAAAACTAGTGATCAGCTCCGGTCAGCTCCTGTCTTGAAAGTTTCGGGGTGATTCGCCAAGCGGGGGCCGAGAAAAAAGGGGGGGCCCAAAACGCGTTTTCCCCATGTTATTTTCCGTAGGAAACTTTAGACAAAGCTACAGCCCGAACTGCTGAACGGAATTACACCAAATTTGGCAAAAAGGTAGGTCTTGGTTCAGAAAGAGCCCTTTTTGTTAAATGGTGTAAATCCGTTCAGTAGTTGCTGAGAAATTTAAAAAAGAAAAAGTTTCTATATCTATGGCCGCGGTGGATTCGCGAACCCTCCCGACCACGAGCTTCATTCTAATTGGCTGCCAACACTCCAAACCAGGAAGTGTTGGCAGCCATCTTGTGACTCGGTAGAACTGAGTCAAAAGAAATCAGTAGAATATTAAAACAGAAGAAAAGGGGGCTGGGTAGAAACACCTTGAACCCCTAGGCCTGCTCGGGGGTCCCACAAGGACCCCCAGGGCCAAAAAAAGCATTTTTTTTTTTTAAATCGGCAGGATGCACTTAGGATGCACAGATCCCGCCGTGAAAAAAACGAAGCGCGGGCTCCAGCGCTTCTTTGTTATTTGGCCCCCGGGTGGGCCAAGTCCCGGGGGCATGCGGGGGTTCATAAAATATTTGTGTGGGGGGGCCTCTAAGGCCCCCCCAAGCCCTGGGGACCGCCACCCCCCGGGGCTTTAAATTAAAAATGGTGCGGGAGGGCACTCGGCCCTCCCTCAGCCCCGGGGACCGCCACCCCCCGGGGCTTCTTTTTTTAAAATAAAATTACCTGTGTGGGGGGGCTCGAGCCCCCCCACATGCCCCGGGGACCACCACCTCCCTGGGGCACTAAGAATTTTAATGTGGGGGTCCGTTTTGGACCCCCGAGCCCCGGGGACCACCACCTCCCCGGGGCTTTGCACATGTTGGGAGGGGGGCCGCGCGGCCCCCCTCCTGGAGCCTGTGATGGCCCTGGGGACCACCACCCCCAGGGCCGGCTCCTGCAGTGTCCCGGGTGCCCACCCCGGAACACTGCTGTTTGCTATGACAGGGCGGGAGCCTCGCGGCTCCCGTCCTGTCATAGCAAACTTGCTATTTAAGATGTCATCAGTGATGTCATCAGTGATGTCTCTGACCATGTCATGAGTGATGTAATATGTGACGTCATCAGCAGTGCATTGCGGGGCTCGAGTTATAGTTAGATGAACTAACTATAACGGGGGAATTTCTATGGTTTTGTACGAGTGAAATGTCCAACTAACTATAACTGTCCCTAAAACCTATGGTTTTTTCAGTGAATTTCAAAGGTTTTTAAATGCTAATTTCTAACTATAACGTGTCTGAAACCTATGGTTTTTTCAGTGAATATATATATATATATATATATATATATATATATCCAACAACAAACTGCAACAATCCCCAGTAAAAGTATCCTGAGTAGATAATCACAGAGCCAACACTCTATTCAAAATCCAGCGTATGTTTATTCACACACGGCAACAACAAATAAAACCCAACGCGTTTCGGAGTTCATGCACTCCTTGGTCACGGGCTAGGCAAATGCTTGCTTCCTGTCATATTTGAAGAGGCAGGATGTGCGTTTTCATTAACATAAAGAAAATACTTTGTATTGTTCAGTATATTTAGACATAGAAAAGCAGTTAATACCCGCATTGTATACAAAAACGTCAGCGTAATATGGGAAATTTCTTTACATTACATTGTCGAACTCCAACATTAAACAATATTTTAATGCACCATTAATGTTTAAATACATTTACTAAGACGTATAATGTGTTTCAGCACAACTCTACTGACAACATGTCAGCCTCCACAGATCAATAAAGGGTTTAACCTCCTCCAGTAACACAACGCTTGCCATAATGGAGAAGACGGATTTTAATGACGATCTTCCACTGGGTGCGGAATCCGCTGACAAAACCAGAAATTAGGCAAAATAAAAAGGACGCGGTTCCGCACGAGCACGCTTGTCGTTCAGAATTCTAATGTGGTTTTAACTTGAACATCACACACTGTGGAATGGCTATCTCAGTTGATACACAGCCTTTGCACCCCTACTTGTTTCCCCTGCCGGAATCTTTTTTCAAGCAGATAGGGGGGACACTGACTTTTTGGAGTTTATGTCAAGAACCTTTTTTGATGAGGATATTTTCTCTAGGGGATCATTAATGGAAATATGCGTTGTCTGATGGTGTAGTAAATCTGAAACCCCACCTTTCCCTTTACAAAGCCAGTGTGGAGTTTGGATTTCACGCTAGGGGTACATTGCATGTGACATTTGCCCTGATTAAATCTGCTGTACAGTTTCTTTGTTCCACAGATATCATCTGGATTAAATGGTTGAAACTCAGTGTTTAAACAACTTGTGATTAGAGGTACTTACCCTTCTTTGTAACTGGTTGTACATTGCCATTTACACTGTGCATTATACACTAAACATATATTTATTTTTCATTACTAAGTACTGCTTTTATCAGTTGGCTCAGGATTGCAATGCAGTGTCGGGCACAAGCATTTCAGATGATTAAAGAGTAAATACCAAATGTTTTTGGCATAAGGATTCAGTCTGGCAATATGCTAATTAATCCTTTTGTATTCAGGCAATGTCTTCCAGAAGTGTGGGTACCTCAAATTTCATATCAGTCTTTCCATGTAGATGTCACCATGGTCCAGTGTTCTTTCTTTTCTCTGTCTCCAGTCCAGTTCCCATTCTACCCACTCATCTGTACCTGCTTTTCAGCAGTCTAAATAATAATGAGCATGTGGACAGATAGTGCAGAAGAGTGAATTTTGCTGCTCCAGGATCCACATTTTCTATATAGTATTTCAATAATTACAACAAACTTGATGGCAAGACGAACCCATGAATAATTATCCTGACTAGACAACATGGTTCCCAAGGCAATTGCCCTTTCAGACACAGCTCAAATGATAATGTAGTTACAAGAGAATAACCAAACCCTATAAAATGAGTTGAATGAATCTTAGACAGCTACTAATGTGTTAGTCTTCAGGGCTCACTTCCCTCTTGCCTTTTGCCTCCATCAATTGATCCTTGTCCACATCCTCCAATTAGACCAGCAAATTTTCAGTTTAATAATAGACCAGTGGAAAGAGTACAAGGGCCAAAGGAACCAGTAACTACTTCTAATGGTGGTATTCAGTTGGTTCAGTTTTTTATCCCTCAGCCTACTCCTTTAGCCCACCATGACAATTTAATGGAGATGTTGATATATTTGCCATTTATCTTTCTCAGTGTCAGTTGCACATCATATGTCGCCATGCTAGATTCAAACTGAACAAACCAAAGTGCATTTTTGTTCACCTATTTGGTTGAAACTAAAGCTTTCTGGGAGTATCATTAATTGACAGGAGCGATCTAGTTCTATATAATTGAAGTAGAATTAATAAAACTGTTTTTTAGGGATACCTTTGTGAAGTCCTCAGATACCAAACTAATAAGTTTGAAACAAGGTAACAATGATCTAGTGACTTACCTTACAGAATTTATAGTTTCATAGCTGAATCAGGGTGTCTGAAGTGCAAATACAACTCTCTTTTTATAGAGGACTGAGGGATGATTTGAAAGATTTATTGCCTCAAATAGTAGAACTTCCTGAAATTCGCTCTGATTTAGTTGATTTGGTGGTAAAAATGGAACATCAATTGCCAGTGAGACGGCATGAAAGGATACATGGTTAAAGGAAAGGAAACTTGAGTCTGCTTTCAAAATGAAGAAAAGTGAACCAACTCGGATTGGAGCGGGCGGGCTGCTGAACAAAGAAGAATGTGAACATAGAAGGGGCAAAAGGGGCAAAAGTTCTGCTTATGTGGAAAATCAGGTCATTAATTCAAGGGTTTAGTTCAAGAGTTTCAGGGAAAAGAAACACTTGGCAGTAGATAAGGTCACACTCCCAAGTGTAATATTTTCCCACACCTCTCAAAATCTGTTGCATGAAGAACTTGATTTTACTATGCACTGTTTGACTACAGAGATACAGGAATATGTATGGATATAGCCTTTGCCAAAACAATACAAATGCCAATGACAGACAAAAAGAAACCTGAAAAACAAAGATTTACATTTCAGAACTGACTTCAGGTCCAATTGTTTGTCAAATAGTTTGTCTATTGATAACATTTCAGGGAGATTATGTGAAAGAAATCAGCTTTTAATTATTTCATGCACTAATATTTCAGGTTATTCTAGGCCTTTCCTGGTTACATAAGCATGATTCGCAGATTGATTGGGAGACTAATTCTATGGAACTTGATTTAGATTTTTGGCATGTTAATTGCTGGCGAGAGTTAACTCAAAGCAAATCTATTTTAACAATTGACCAGTACAAAGGGGTGGTGTTAGCTCATCCTTTGCAGAATTCAAGGATGCTTTTGATAAAAAGCCTCTCAGCTACTCTCTCTCTCAATACAATTGCTGGACTGATTTATAACTTGGGTCCACAATACAATATGGTCACATTTATGCCCTTACTGAAAAGGAAAATGAGCATCTCCTAAAATATTAAGATGAGTTACGTGCAACAGACTTTATCTGCCATTCTAAGTCTCTTGCTTCTTCTTCCCTTTTTGTTCTGAAAAAGAATGGGGAATTAAGAATCAGTATTGACTACCGAGCACTGAATAGCATTAACATTAAGGGGGCGATTCCGATGTCGTTAGGAAGGCCTCCAGACTGGTTCTGGAACATGCGAATCCGATTCGGAGCCTATGTTTCTGACCGAATCGTCCCCCGTTCTGAACGACCAAGTACGATGCAGGGATCTCGTCCACGTCAACCGAATCGTTTCTGAACCCGATCCTGTCCGTCCGACTCGTTCGCAGCTCAATCATGCCGCACAATGGAGCCGGATTCCGAACGAGCTAGTACGATGCACGATTCGGACAGCCGTATCGACTCGGTCTCAGCAAGATGAAACGGCTGTGGGAATCTGACTTTGGGGGGTCGTAGCAGGCCCACCTTCACCCGGGGCCCTCCGAATCGGTCACGGGGGCCATGGGTACCCCTGATCCAAGCATGCACAGTGTGGCGGGCACCATGGGGTGGCATGTCCAGCGAGTGAGGTACAAGGCATTTTTCCAACAGAGTACCACCACCCAAGTATAAGATGGAATCGTGGAAGGCAAAGGGGCACCGCAGAGTAGACCTAATAGTCCATCAACTCCCAGAAGGTGCAATTCTTGATGGTAGGCAGGGTCAACCCACCCCCCCATTAAACCATTAATTCACTGGGACCAGGTAAGCCGCGAAACAGTAAGCATAAAGATCAGGGGCGCCAAGCGCTCCATCATATGGTGATTTCCGTACTGACGCCCACCTGCCAAACGAAAGTGGCCAGCTTCCAGGTAAGGGAGCGGAACCACGCTCGGGAAATTGGATAGAGATAGTTTGCCAGGACATATAGATATCGAGGTCGGCACATCATTTTAAACAAGGCAATACGCCGCATTGGGTTAAGCGGGAGCCGACTCCAACCACACAAGTGGTCCAACGTCTGTTGAAGAGGATGGAAATTGAGAGACCAGGCCAGACCCGGAAGGCACGAGATATGGACCCATAGGTACATGAAGGAATGGTGTCTAACAGGAATATCGGGGCACCAGAATCGTCCCATTGCATCACAAAGTCACAGAGGCCAAAACAGATTTGGAAGCGTTCGCCCAGAGTCCCGACATCTCAGCATACAGGTGAAGAATATCAAGGCACCTAGGGCCCGGTATCTGAGGGTCACTGAGAAAAAGCAGGGACATTATTATACAACAGTTTCACCAGCTTACAAAAAACAGGGCCAAATCATGAATGCTGAAGCACCACAATAAGGAAAGACCAAGAGACCGTAAATGAAGGCCTTCTGGAAGTTAATCAGGAGGAGAGCCAGCTCTCCTCCTTTATGAGGTGCTCTAGAGAGGGCCTGTTGCACCCTTCAAATACAATGATGGGTGCTCCTGCCGGACCTAAAGCCACACTGGTCTGGATGCACCAGATACGGGAGGGTACGGCTCACCATGGTCACCAACACCTTCGCAAAGATCTTGATATCGGCATTGATGAGGGAGATTAGTGGTCTGAAGAACAGCAGTCTGCCGGTTGGCCGGTTTTGGGCAGGACCACTATGGTGGCGACATCAAGATCCGGAGGAAAGGAACCACGTTTCAACACAGAGGCATATAGGTCCAGCAAATGTGGGGATAAAAGGATCCGATATCGGTTAAAAAACTCCATGGAGAACCTATGAGGGCCGGAAGTCCTCCCCCGGGTGAGATCAGTTATTGCTTGTTCTATCTCCTCCACAGAAATTGGCATATCCAGGTCCTGTGTCAAGAAGAGGGGAATAGTTGGTAGGGCGATATCCCCAAGAAGGGGATGGCAGCACTTTTCCAGAGGATGTGGACGGGCCGCATATAGGTCCTGATAATAGGCCGCAAACACTTGGGCAATAGCAGGTAGCCCCTCACATAGAGCATCTGAGGCATCTCTTATCGCTGGGATTACTCTATTGGACACCTCACCACCAAAACAGTAGCTTGTCTGATTTGTCACCCAATTCACATATCCTTTGCATGGATGCCCGCTAACACTGTTGCGCCTCTTCTAAACAGAGCTGTCGGAGTTTGGATTGCCATCTCCAGGGAGTGGCCGGTGGTCTCCTTTCCGGAGCAATCGATGTCCCGCTCCAGGTCAATTATGTGGGTCTTAAGTTCAGTGTTCTGTGCCTGCCCCAGTCACTCACCATGCTTCACATACCCCTTTAACTGACCCCGTAGAGAAGGTTTACTTGCCACCCACAGCGTGCCCTGAGAGGCCACGGAGCCCTGGTTCTCCGGAAAGTAAGTTTGTATGTCCCGTTCCACAAATTCTGCACATTTTTGGTCGGTCAGATACCACACATTGAAGTGCCACATTGGACGGGAAGACCTACAGGAATAACCCAGTCAAGGAGAAGTGGGGAGTGATCCGAAATACCTCTGGGCAGGATGTAGGCTTCCTATACCTGTAGCAGGTCACTAGCAGGTAGCCAGAAGAGGTCAATTATGAGCCCCTGATTGGGTGTGTGTAGGAGTGTCGCGTGGGGTTCCAGCTGTGCCAGGCGTCGCAGAGCCCCAGGGATTCTGCCCAGGTAATATGGATCATGGAGCGTGCCAGCCTACTGGGCTGCGGAACATCTGAAGTGTCGCGCTTGGGGTCGGGAACTGCATTGAAGTCCCCGCCAATCATAGTTTCCCTGGGGGGAAGCACTCTTATGAGCGTCTGGATCACATGCAGCATGAGTTTTAGCATTTGTGGGGGGATTAGCAAGAGATAAGATTGAAGTCACTAGTGTCCAGTCGCCCTTCTATGGCCTTGTACTGCCCCTGGGGGTTCCAATGAACATTGGACACTGCAACGGGGAAGGTTTTATGCAAAAGGATTGCTGTCCCTCTTGAAGCCCCTGTAGTAGCCCCCATGATACACCCGGTCATATCCGAAGCAACCCAGGAAGGAACAGTTGGTCTCCATGAGGTGTTTTTCCTGAAGCAGCACTGCATCCGGCTCTGTGACGTCTAACATAGCGCAGTACAGCTGATCTTTTAATGCGGTCCAGGAGCACATACACATTCCACTAAATGACTATACCCATTGTGGAACTGCGGCTGAATAAGTCGGAGGTCACCTACCGGCCCAGAGGGCCGGAATGAAAAATTCACAGGTGCTTCCCAACTTAATCCGGAGATGTGGCATACAATCGTGGAGAGTTTATGTACCAAGTACCTAAAAAAGAAACATGTTAAGAAAACAATACAACGAGAAAGCAGTATTCCCCGCCCAACTCCCTCCCCCCTATACTTCTGTCCCAGAAGCATCTGTCACCCCATAAAGAACTTTTACAAATACAGTAATCTATGGGGTATGAAAGAAGAACACATGATTGTTGGCTCCATTCGCCCATTGAAGGATAAGCGCACCTGGCAGCAAAGCCTAAAATTGATGATAAGATTTCGTGTGTACCCTAAATGCAGGGAGGCCCCCTCCCTCCCGATCAATGTGAGTATTCAGTCAGTAAGCATACAGTGATGTCCCCAAATCACATAATGATAGGTCGGACCCTAATCACAGGTCCCATCAGTATTCCCATCACAAGCACTCAACGAGCAAATCAGGGATCAGACAAGTTCTCATTTTGTTGAAGATCGCTGGGGTACCGTAAAGTGAGGCTTCTTGATCCACGGCGTGACGCGGAGAAAATGGTGGAGGACGCAAAGATAACCTTGAGTCGAGCTGGGAAGAGGATCATGTAGTGGACGTCAAGTGAACGGACCTTTTGCTTGAGCTCTTCAAATGTAGGGCGTCGTTGCTGGACAAATTTGGTGTTATCTGGGTGTTGGAAACGGGGTTACCGAGACCGTTATGGTAGCATGGCGCAAAGCGGGGAAAGGCACGCGAAGGCAATGTGTAAGGCAGTTGTGCAGCACACTCTCACATTAACCCAGAAATGCGACGCAATAACCGGACACCACACCAGGCTTAGATAAGTAACAATCAGGTTCCTTTATCTTAATCAAGATGGCATTCAATTATTCAAATTATACATTCGGGTAACTAGTGCGCGTTCATTTAAAAAGACCCTTCACAATTCTGGCCACTAAAAGGCCGCTTTAAAATCACAGCACCAATACTCATTCGGGTGCTCTTAACAAACTAGGGCCTAGAACATGCACAACACTTTTTATACATCAACATTTATACATTAGGCCTAGGTACTCTAGGCGGGAGGGAATCCTAAAGGGAACCCCTCAACATGTCCAGCAGCTGGGGGCTTCCTATAAGGGGGACTCCTTTATCTCCCCGGGGAGGTGAGGGTTACATTAGGCTAGGGTTACACCAGGTGCCTGGCCTATTATCAAATGTTATCAAAGGCCCCCTCCCTCCTTAATCCCTCTTCATGCGTGGCCCCCGGCCCCCAGGGGCTTAACCTAGAGCCCTAGGGGCCTCCTGGGCTCACCTGCGGTGTTGTGGCTGGCTGCGGGGGCCTCACGGCGGACTCTTCTCCGGGCCAGCCCTCTGTTGTGGGGGGCGGGGCCCGGCGTGAGTCTCACGGCCCTCCGGCCGGCGCTGTGTCTACTTCACGAGGCTACGGAGCCTCTCGCTGTGTTGCTGCGTCGTTGGGGGGCCGGTATGCCACTCCTCCGGCCCCCGTGGAGTCAGGGGAGAGAGTGGGGACTCTGAGCGGGACCCGGCAGTCCTTGCAGACGGCTCCGGCTTCCCGCGAAGGCACAGGAGGTTCGTCCTTACCTCCGGACGTGCTGGGCGGAGGCGGGCTCTTGACGGCGCCCAATCCTGGCGCGGCGGCGATTCTTCTTGGGGCTCCCGTTGGCAGTGGAGCCCCGTGGACGTCCTCTCGATTGGCTCCGGCTGGGCCAATCGCGTCGCGGTCTTCTCTTCTTCCGGGGGCTCCCGTTGGCAGTGGAGCCCCTCTGACGTCGTCTTGCTTGGCTCCGGCTGGGCCAATCGCGTCGCGGCCTTCGTTGGTTGCCAGGCGACGCCTCCCCTCTCCTTCTTCTCCGGCGATTGACTCCGGCGGGCCAATCCCGTCGCGGCCTTTTCGGGGCGCGACCTGTGACGCGGTCAGCGTCCCCGGCCCCTCGGCAACAGCGTCCACGGGCCTGGAGGCCGCAGTAGGCCTCAGCTCACTTCACGCAGCCCTCGGGGGCTGCGACGGTGTTATTCTTGGCCGCGCTTGCAGCGGCAGGGGTCTCGGGCCCGGCGGTGACTTCTGGGGTTTCGGTGAGGGCGCGGACGGCGCCCCTCACCACAGTTATGCACGGGGAGAGGTCTTCCTGCCTCAGCTCCCTCTTCACGCAGCGGCGGCCGCGGCGGCGATCCGGTCACCAGGTCAGTGACGGAGGGGGAGGTCAAGTTCTCTCCTCACTTGGAGTTGCAGCGCAGGCGCGCTGACAGCCTTATGCACCGGGCTGTGTAAGGATGGTTCTTGGAGGACAGTCCAGCTGTCTGTATAGGTAGATAGGGGGTGGAGGCCTAGCGCTTAGGACGCAGCGCTTCGCCTCCTGATCCCCTCTCAATGGTTTTCACTTTAGGTTCTGCAGGTCATGGATTCAGCAAAGTCTCTTTATGAACAGGGGGGGTTGTGAGTTGGTGATTCTTGGAGGGGTTGATGTGCCTCCTGGCACGCTGGAGATGGTTCCCTGGGTCCCCTCACACTGGGCAAGATCAGTGGGTGGTGGGCGTTCCTCATCTATCTTACGGCAGCAGGGCCTTGACCCTGTCAGCGGCAGTAGTGTAGGTCTCCCCCTAGGCCCTAAAGTCTGTACTCCAGCGCAGGTTCTCCCAGGTTCAGCGGTGCCTCAACCTAACTAACTCCAGGTTTTCCCTCCAAGCCTCTTATACCCCTAGGTCAGGTGACCCTCCCAAAGGCGGCAAAGTGTAACTCCTCCCACAGCCCGGAAGGTTCTGGAACCTTCCACCTACCTAGCTATGGGGCCCAGAGGCGGGGACGGGATGGCTACTGTATCCCTTGTCCCAGCCTGACTCTGGCGACTAGTGTGTATGTGTGGAAGGCCCTCTGCAGTAGCAGGGGCCTGTGGCAGCCATCTTTGGTGAGAGAGCACCTGCACCTCAGCACTGACCAGCAGTGGCAAGGCGCCCGGAGACCTAGGTCCAGTAAAAATATGGTGGCAAAAATGAGGCGCAGAAAGGGAAAAAAAACAGGGTAAGACCACCCTAGGGCTGACAGGTCTAACACTGGGAAAATCTGAATTTTAGCATTGGTGTACCATAGGTCATCAGGGTGTGACCGGGCCTCACGAAGGATGGTGTTCCGGTCCCAGCGGTTAAGAATGCGGGCCACCGGTGTGAAGCAGCCCCGGGGGGAGGCCGCTTGATCATGACTCGGTGCGCCCCTCCACTACAAAACAACGCAACAGTTTGTCGGCAGTGACCCAGAAGCAGAACCAGTCCTCTAGGAGATCATCCATTGGAGCTCCCTCCACCCCCTTCGGTAGCCCAACCAAGCGCAGGTTGTTCCATCTGGAACGGTTTTCAGCATCCTCAGCTTGCTCAGTGAGGGTCGCCACCATAGATTTCAGCTGTGAGACTTGATGTTTAAGGGTTCAAACGTCATCCTCAGTTGTTAAAATGCACGTTTCAGCTTCAGTAACCCTCGCCGCCCCCTTACGAAGGTCTTGAGGGAAAAGGAAAAGGTTGACACAGACTTCTTCCACTTTGGCCTCTACCACCTCCCTAGAGGCCTGGATCGTTGTGAGGATGGTCGATAGGTCGACATGGCTCAGGGCCGCAGGTGCAGAAGAGGAGTCCCACGAGGCACCTCGGGTGTCAGGTACCGAGGGGGTATATTGAGTCATCTTGGTCTGGACAGCCTTGGGTGGTGTGGGTTTATTACGGCACATTTCCAGACACTAGAGGGGGAGCCACCAGATGGAACAAAAAAGGGGTACAATGCTTTGCTTCCAGGACTTGCAATTATTTGTTTTTGACCTTTGTTGGCACTTCGTTTAACAAATCTTTTGTGTATGACTCATTTCATCGCAATAAAACACAGGGTAACCCAATAACTCCTTGTGAGCTTGAGAACAGAGTATACTGAAGGAAATGGCCATCAATGGGATCATTTACAAAGTAATATCTCAATTATTTTCTTATGTTGTTTAGATATCATAAGTAAATAGTCATATAGAATAAATATGCAGAATAATCAAATAAACTAAATTTAAACAGAGAACAAAAGAGAAAGAAATAGGGAAACGAAAAATAGGTGTACGACAAAGGGGACAACAAATGAAAGAGTTTTATAAATAGTTTTAAAGAGAAAGCAAAGCATAAACAATGAACAAATCAACGTGGGGTAGAAAACCAGCAAAGCATATGAGTTTGTCATGTATATATAATGCATGCTTGAGTCCAGAATAGAATTAGACAATTGTATGACAATCCACTGTCATTAGGGACTAGTCTGGAAATGTGTTCCATTTGCTTTAAAGATTTGGTGCCTTATTTACAAGAAAGTGCCGCAGCGCGGCACCGCAAGCACTTTGGCTGCGCCACGCTGCAGCACTTTCAAAGCACAGAGATGCGTCATATTTGCAACAATATGCTGGCACAAAATCGGCTGCCATGCGCCACGCAGTCACCCTTGCGCCATGGTGCAAGTGTTCCTGCGTCGTGGGGAAGTTGTTTCTGTGCAGGAAAGGGTACCTTCCTGCACAAAAACAATAACAAAAAAATAAAAAGAGGTGTTTTCCTCTTCCTATGTGTGCTGCAGAGGAAAAAACGAGGAGATATGTAAACATTTCTCCTCATTGTGCCTCGCTACGCCCCCCTTGGGGAGGCGTAGCATTCTGATGCATTTCCAGGTTTACGAATTCTCATTAATCTGGAAATGCGGCAGAATACATGGGTGTCACGTGGGAACACCCACAGCAACACCCATGTCACGCCCCTTTCACGCAAAGTGTTGCATGAGGAGGGGCCATATTTACAAGGACAGGAAAAGCCACACAGGGTGGCTTTACGTGTCCTTGTAAATATGTGGCAGGAGGTTGCGCCAGCGGTGCGTCTCAAAAAATTACGCACCAGTGGCGCAAGGGGCTTGTAAATAAGCCCAAGTCCCCAATTGATGAATCTCAAAACAGATGTAGAAACATTGTCGACGTTTCGGTCTCTGGTGTGTTAAATACGTGACACATTCTTCAGAACTGCTTTAAGGTTAATGTAATGACCCCTAGTGAGACATTGCAGTCTACACAGAAAGAGCTGGTTGCAACTGTACAAGGGCTTTGGAAGCACTCAATTGACTACATATTATGGATTACTCAAGAAGAAAACCGCTAACTGAAGTTGCTTTGTGAGCGAGCTGTCCGGCCACTTCATTCCCAATTCACTTGATGTTGTCTGTTAATCCATCAAATCCACAAAATTTCTTTCTTTTCTTCTTGAGGAATTTTTAGGTCAACATGGACCACTGCTTACTTCAAAATAACTTAAACTTACACTTTTCACTTTTTCTCCAAATGTATCCCGTTTTACTTTAACACCTTTGCCGCGATCGGAATTCCGCTCGTGTGCTGGACATTCCGATCGCGGGCGTGGTCGTGACGAGCTCAGCTCGTCATGCGCACACGCCCACCGCGCAGCATGACGAGCTGAGCTCGTCATGCGCATCGAAGGGGTTAAGGAAAACAGGTTGCATTTAAAAAGAGCTTTATTGAAAGCAATCTTAGACATGGAGGTCTGCTGACCTCAGCAGGCCACCATTACTGTGATGGCTGCGATTACTAGTGAGTTGCAATTTCCAACCTGACTCATTGATATTTATGAGATAAGTGGAATTGTGAACCAATAGGGATCAGTAATTTGTGAACTGACCTATTAGTACATAGGTCAGTCCGCAAATTACCACACCGGTCGCAAAAATACTGGTCGAAAATTGCGGCCAGTGCTACGTACATCTAGCCCTAAGTCTCATCAATAACTTTTTAAAGTGAAATATTGCATTTCCCCATTTCTGAATGTACACACTTAACAATAATGCTATTCTCCCAGTTTTCTTCCTACTTTGCCCTGGTGTAAAAGTTGGAATACCAATTACACAAAGAGCACACATGGTGTGATTTAAATTTCCCTTTTTGTCTATGCATCAATGCAAACTTTCCGATATACTGATGAACAAATAATTCAGGATAGGTTGTCTACAGCATATGCTTAATTAAAACTTATATCTGGTATAGGTTTAAAAACACCTGCAATTAATTTAATTTTTTATCCGATCTTGGAACATGGCTAAAAGTGTCAACACAAATGTTCATATAAAAGTGAAAAAAGAAAAAGAGAAAGGCTACAAAAAGGATTCTAGCAAACTGAGATTTACAACTATGCCACAGGAAGATATTGTGACCAGATGCTGGCATTTCAAATGATACTTTCATATCTGCAAAGTAAGAGGAAACCAAGACTGAAATTGTATGAAATCCGGTTAGTAGTACTAGATTTCAGGAACAGAAACGCATAAAACAAAAAACGAATTCACTGAACCCTCATTATTTCTCAAGCTACACCATGAAGATATCAGTATTCTAACTTCCAACACAACACAGCTCTCCATGGGTCAGATGTGCAAATCTTTTTTGAGGTCGCAAACGGCTCAATTCGCAGAACCTTTTACAACCGCAAAAAACATTTTTTAATCTACAAATCCCTATTTGCGATTTGGTGACCTAGTACCAAATCGCAAATTGGGTTTGCGATTTGGTATTAGGAAGGGGCATGTTTAGGGCGTCCCTTCCTAGTAATGAATCGCAGTGGTATGTGTGAATGTATTGCAACTGAAATGCGGTCACAAAATATTCACATTTTACCACTTACTTAAAGTAGGTGGTAACCGATTAGCAAATGGGAAGAGGTCCCCCAGGGAACCCTTCTCCTTTGAGAATGTTTGTCAAATAATTTTTTTAAGAGCAGGCAGTCACTGACCACTGCCTACTCTTACAAAATGAAAAGAAAACTTTTCAATTTCTTTTTGAAACGCATCCCTTTTTGCTGCATATCCAAAATAAGATTGCTTTCTTTAAAAGCAGTCACAGACCCGGTGGTCTGCTGACCCCAGCAGGCCATCATTTCTGTGATTTTTTCGATTCCTGATGGGTCGCAAACCGAGACCTACCTCTTTAATATTCATGGGGTAGGTCTGTTTGAGACTCACTGGGAATCTCCAAAAGTGTAAAGCACGCTTCCGTACGTTGGTATTTTCGATTACCAAATTGCGAATCGCAAAAATTCACTATTTGGTACTCGTAAACGATTACCTAGGTACATCTGGCCCCATGTCTCTCACACTGTCCATCTGCAAATATGTATATATAGATTTAGATTGTCCATGCTCAATTGTCAAAAGTACTTTCAGCTGTAATAATTTGCTCCTGGAAAGTGTTTTGCCACTCAGTCAGGGCCTTGTCCTCACTATAAAAAAAATGTTTAAAAAAATAAACAAATGAGAAAATAAATGAACAAACAGACATCAGTAATTCTCCACTGGTCCATCTTGCCCATGACGAAATCCTGAACTACAATGTCGAAAGTTCAAATGAAAAAATCTTTCAGTGGGGACAAAAAAAGTTTCAGATGGCATACTAAATTAACAAATACATGATCCATTGGCTCTGTTTTTTGGAATCCTTTTTCTTCACAATTAATTTCACTTTTCACAGAGTACTGGTACTCAGAGTAATGTACAAAACCAGAAGCATGAACAATTGATGTAAAAAGTAGTGGTCAGTTGGACTATTCATGAGTGAAAAGAAAATATTAATTCAAATATGTGAGCCTGGTTCAGGGAGAATTTACAGAGAAACCAACCAAAATAAAAACAATAAAAACAACATTTATATATCTATGCAAAGAAGAGGATCAGAAACTGTGGCAGGTCATTTTCCAGACAATCATTTTTAGTGCTCTCACCAATTGCTATCAGGACATGATGTGTCACTGAGAAGCCATGCTTGATTCCATGAAATGCTGCAAGAAAAGTATTTGTTCAGCGTATGTTATTTCATCTTAACGGATGGATAGGGCATTCAAATGTTGTACCACTGAAGCACACTAGTTTGGGACGAACTGTTCAACCTTAAATCATACATGGTCAGTGAATATTCTAAGTTAAAAATGTATTATTAGGAGATCACAATTATGGTCATGTACATGTGTGAAATCACAGAATTCCACAAAGTCGATTATTATCATTTTAATTATATCATTAATCTTAATACTGGTAGTCAATCCTATTTTCACTTTAGCTTGCAGACCTCGTATTTAGCCACTTGTGATCTCCTCCTAGTCTTAATTGTAAAGAGCTTTTTTTTGTTTTCATGTATACAAAAGATTTGAATACTATAGACTTATCTCTCCGTAGGTTGCAGCACACATTCGAGTTACACAAAAAACCACTAAGGAGAATTATCTGAAAACGACCTGACAATTAGCACAAATAAAATAATGTCCTTAAGAGAACTAGGCTGCGAACATTTCCATGGTATATTAACAGGTAAAAAAACTGAGTTTGTGAACCCAATTGACTTTGAGGTCAATTACTCCTGTAAAGTGAATTGGACTGCTCATCTATTTTCACACTAAGGCCCCGATTACAACTTTGGCGCAGTTGCGCCGGCTCCCCACCGAGATGGCTGCGCCAAAGCCACGTGAAGACCACCCACCCTTTTTAAGTCATTGGTAGGCATTTCATTTGCCTATAAAATAGGCACCGCAATGGGAACATCAAAGGAAGTTCCAGCACAGCACAGACTTGAAAGCCCAGGCCGAGCTGGAACTTCTATGCATGCACACAGGGGGGCACATGTTGTGCTCCCCTGTGTGCATCCACAATGCACGAAGCACAAGGGGGCCCTGCAGGGCCACCTTCCTTCCTCTTCGCCACTGTTTTCATGGAGTAAAGACCTCCATGAAATCAGTGGCAGAGACGAAAGTCATAATATGCTTGGTGGGACCGCGGCGGTCCCGCCAAGCATATAGATGCCTCTTGACCGCCACGCAAAATTCGGTGGTCCCAGGCCGGCACGACCATTAGGGTCGTAATGTGATGACACCGCCGCGTCACCACAAGTCTGGTGGTCCTCGGACTGCCAGACTCATAATTGGGCCCTTAAACTCGACATGGTTCAATGGATATGGTATGTATTGTTTCTTCTCCGGAATGGGGAAAAGGCATCTTAAAGTCCTTCTAATGTCACTTACTTTTAAAATCTGATCTACTAATTTCTTATGTCTCCATTATTATCTCTTTGATTTTTTTGTGTCTTCAAAAGCAAAGATGGGCTGTTGTGTGAACCCTTTTTAGCAGAGCTTATCCTCTGATATGATGTTGTGCAATGGAAAATGTATTTGTGATTATTTAGAAATATTTTGGTAGGTTTTTTTCAGTTCAAGCAACGTTGATTATCAGCACCATATGCAATAGGAGCAAAATATAAATCAAAAAGAGAGCTATAAGTATCAAGAGGGAGTCAAGGTTAAATTAGCTGAACTATATGGGGATCATTCCGGCATGCAAAAAGGGCAGTTATAGTGAAAGTGTTGGATTTTTCAGTGGCCTAGTTTGTTATTTTATATTTTAATTACTGTTCTCTTGCACTCCAAAGCTAGCACTGAATGTTGTGTGCTTTGTAATGTTAGTTTTTGTCCAACCCATTTATAAAATGCATAATAAAAGGACTGTGTTTCTCTGTCTAAAATTGTTATACTTTAAATGAATACTCACATTCACTGTCACACTGGGGCATATTTACAATAAAGTGGCGAAGTGCGGGCTAGCTCCAAAATACCTAACGCCACGCTCCGTCACTTTAGAAACTCAGGTATTTACAAAATACGGTGCACCCCTGCGTTTCTCCCTGAGCTGGTGCTGAATAAGCTGCCTAGCGCCAATGCAGGCACCGTTGCACCAAAGTGCAAGGGTACCTGCGTTGAGGAAATGATTATTTATGTGCAGGAAGGTGTCCCTTCCTGCACATAAACAATCCAGAATGTTGATTTGTAACTTCTATGTGAGCTGCATTGTGCAGCACACATAGAAGTTGCAAATCGCCATTTTTTTTAACGATTGTTTATGTGCAGGAAGGGACACCTTTCTGCACATAAACACAATGCAGGAGACAGCAAAAAGAAGGAGAAATAAAGCATTTCTCCTCATTTCGCCATGGTGAGACCAGTTTTTCCCTGGTTTTAATTTTGGTGCTGCCTCCGATTTAGGCCACCCTTGTAAGCAGGGGGCAGTGTCAAAATCAATGGGTGTTGCGGTGGAATACCCACCACAACACCTTTTGTCCACCCCTTTCACGCTAAGTGAAAATAAGGCAAAGCCCCTATCGCCACAGGAACGTCACTAAATGTGACGTTCCTGGGCGATATGGGCTTGTAAATATGCCCCATAGTTTCTTCTAACAAGTTTTTCAAACAGACCACAATATTAGCAATATCAGCAAGCAGGTCAAAATTAAAAGAATTGAAGGGTCTCACACGATCTGTTTCAAATGAATTGACTTTATATCACATTGTAAATGTTTCTCACATTTCAGTTCATTAAGCTACATGGGGAGATATTAAACTTTCAGATTTTTCTCTTGATGACGCATACTCACTACTTCAGACCTTCTCCAAACGTTTTGTAATTTTCATGTGCTAAGAGTATCTTCATCTGAACTCTCCAAAGTATTGTCGCCATCATTTCCTCATTTTAGCTCTTGCCTACAGACAACTTTATCTGTTTATTGTTGAAAGTCTATTGTTTTTAATACATTAAAAACATACGGGAAACATCCTTTACAACGCATGCGTTACAACGCATGTCATTACCCCGCATTTTTTACTCTACAAAAACTTTTACAACACAGGGCTTAACACCGCAAATCCTTACAACGCATTCCCCATTACAATGCCCTGGTGGAGTTAGAATAGTAAATTGCGTTGTAATGGACAATGCGTTGTAATGGATTGCGTTGTAAAGCCCTGCGTGGTAAAAGTTTTTGCAGAGTAAAAAACGTGAGGTAATGGCACGCGTTGTAAATGCATGCGGAGTAAAGTGTCTTATTCAAAACATACATATAATGGGCTGTGGGTCAGCCCTTACTCTTGATTGGATCGCCTTCTTATCTGTCTCATTTCTCTGCTTTTTATTCGATGGCTATCTTCTCTATTCTTTGTATGCCCCCTCTGGAACCTTTCTTCTTTAATATAACAAAACTGGATAATTTGAGTAGTTCCACTTCTTACATTTGCACTATCCCCCTCTCCTGTGTGCTGCATCTGCCTTCATAACTCTGTCACCTGCACTCTCCAGCCTTATAGCTTGTCTAGTGCTTCCCCCACCATTAACCATCCTGCTCAGCTGCGTTTTAAGTAAAAATGCCCCCTGCTCCCCTCAGTTGAACCAGCTGCTCCTTGCTCACCGGCAGCAGCATTTCATTTCACACCCAGGCCCATTCTTATTGCTCTGGGTCCCTCCATGTTCTGTTTTTTGTATGTTGGTATTGTTACTTTTTAGGATAGCCCAGCAGCTGCAATTTTCTACTGGACCCTGCCTGTTTTTACATGTGCTTGGGTACGACTTTGTTGTTGTCGGGGGCTGGACTACATGCCCCAGAAGTGAGGAAGGAGACAGGAACATACTGCAGCATCAGTCGGGCACTCATAAGCACCGCTTTCTCCCCACAGCGCAGGACAACTCTGTTATTGTCGGGTGCTGGCCTACATGCCCCAGAAGTGAGGAAGGAGACAGGAACATACTGTAGCGCCAGTCGGGCGCTCATAAGCACCGCTTTCTCCCCACAGTGCAGAACAACTCTGTTGTTGTTGAGGGCTAGACTACGCACCCCAGAAGCAAGGAAGGGGGCAGAAACATACCGCTGCGCCAGTCGGGCGCTCATAAGCATGGCTTTCTCCCCACAGCGCGGGATGACTCTGTTGTTGTTGGGGACTGGGTGCTGGACTACATGCCACAGAAGTGAGGAAAGAGCTGAGAACATACAGCTGCAGCAGTCGGGCCCTCATAATCACTGTTTTATCCCAGCAGTTCGTGACACACATGGGTTGCTTCCGGGCACGTGCACAGGACAAGCCCAGGCCAAGAGCGGTCCCATCTGCAGGCGAACGAGGCTGGTCTGGGCCTTGTCTCTTGGCCCCACCACCCGAGACTACAGAGGCTAGATCTTGGCTGGATGACCCCCACTCTCATGGAAGTAAGTGGTACTGCTCTATAATTATAACTCTGATTAGTCTATTGCTTTTTGTCCTGTTTGTACCCCCCGTGGCCCGCTATTATACTTGCTCTATTGGTGGCTGGTCTCCTGATAAAAATGGCAAAAGGAAGGCAACAAATACTAAGGGGCATATTCTCAAGGACTTATCGCCGATTTATCGGCACTTTAGCGCCGCAAAAGTGGCGATAGATTTATCGCCCTATTCTCAAGCTGGTGCAAACTGCTGATATCGCCAGTTTACCAGCGATAGCTGCCGCAAAAAACATCGCCACGGATGAGTGCAACAACTTACGCTAATGATATGCAGAGTAGGCGTTCCCGTGCAAAAACACACGAAAACACCACTTTGCGAGATTCTCAACGACCAGCCAGATCTGCGATGCGAACCAAGAACAGGCGATAAGGCGCGTTAGCAGCAGGGATTTAACACCTGCCTTTTACTGGTGTTAAGCAGGATGACAACCTGCAGTATGAAAGGGAGCCCAGCCCAGAGCCACATCTGAAGACCCACAGATGCCATGGAGACATTGAACATGCAGCTCGGAGACCCAAGAGGGCCACAACACCCACTGCCACCACCCCGAGGACCCCCCCCCCGGACTACCACCGAAGCAGCGTAGGACAAGACAGCGGACCTTCCGAAAACAGCATGGCCCCTCAGCCACACAAGTGCAGAATGTGGGGAGAGGTGGGAACCAAGTATGTGTGAAGGAGGCAACTCACCCATGAAGAAGAATGTACACAATGCCAAGTGTGGCGGTGATGTGCTGGACAGACCACAGAATGCAGAGCACAGACATGTCCATGTGGACATATACTGCTGGGGTATGTAGTGTTGTGGACAGTGGACGCAAACATGTTACCTCAGGCAGTGGGGAAGACCTTGGACATGTAGCTGTGCCGTCCCCCCCTGTAAGCATAAGCGCAGTGGGCTGGGCCGGCGTACGCCACTCCAGCGTATGAGTGCGGATAAAAAGGCCGGGGCTCTGGGCGTGGTTCTCTTCCGTGATGGGCAACGCATCTGCCAGGGTGGTGCACCTCACCCTGCCACGAGTCTGCCGCCGTGACCTCCAGACTCCGCAACACAGGCCCCCAGCGCATCAAGCGGCACAGCAACACGGAGTCATGTGTGTGCCGGATACTGCCTTAGCCTACACTGCAGCGTTGGCTGTTCATCTACTGAGTGCTCCAGGTGCCACTGACCCTGTGCAACAAAAGTCGACGCCACGTGGCAATATTGAGGCAGAATTCAGTAGGCAAAAACCATTGCTCCCAGTGCGGCCCGCCCGGACGACGTATCGTCGTTGGCTGTGCACCTGCTGAGCGCTCCAGGTGCCACTGACCCTGTGCAACACACGTCATCACCACGTGGCTGTGGGCCCTTCCTGACCGCTGCCTCTGGCCTACACTGCGGTCAGCAGGTCCCCCAAGTCAAGCGACGCATCATCGCAGGCTGCGCACCCGCTGAGCATCTCAGGTGCCACTAACTCTGTGCAGCTCAAGTCAACGCCACGTGGCTGTGGGCCCTTGCTGACCGTTGCCTCCAGCCTACACTGCGGTCAGCAGGGCTTGCAAATCAAATCCAATCCTGACCTGCAAGGACACGCCATCATCGCTGGCTGCACACCCACCACCACCGCCAGGACCACCTCCAACCAACAACTGCCAGAGTCGGAGGAGTCTCACAGCCAGCCTATCTAAGTTGCTCACACCTGTCTTGGATGCCATCATCAGCTTGATAGCCTGCTCAGCTCTTTAGGTGCCACTAACTCAGTGCACCACAACTCATGGACCCTTCATGATTGAGTTTAGTGCTGTGGACAGCGGCCGCAACAATGTCACCTCAGGCAGTGTGGAAGACCTGGGACGATGATGATGAAGATGAGGAAGGTGTACCACACCCCACTGCAGCTGCAGCAGGAATATCCCGAAGGGACCAACTCATTAACAATTTCTTCACAAGAGCACGCTCAGCTCCGGTGGCCCTACCTCAGTGCAGCTCAAGTCATCGCCACGTAGCGGTAGGCCCGTGCCGGCCGCCGTGCATCCGGTGCAACAAACTCAGTGCACCACAAGTCATGGACCCTTTATGATTGAATCTGTGTGTGTGATCCGATGATCACTGTTCTAGTTGTTGCCAGCACCAACCACTCCCTGAGGGCTGGCTTACACTCACCCCACACCCATCCAGCACAGGCGTCACTGGACATGTGACCCTGGTAATAAAAAGTGGCCGGGCGCACGTGCCCGTAGCCAGTTCCACTATCTATCTAAGTGTGTCCGTGTGGTCATTATGTATGCATGATGGGCCAGGGCCCTACCACATTACATTGTGCTGTGGACAGCGGACCCAACCATGTCACCTCAGGCAGTGGGTAAGACCTTGGACACGTAGCTTTGTCCCCCCCCTGTAAGCGTAAGCGGAGTGGGCTGGGCCGGCGTACGCCAAGCCAGCGCAGGGGTGTGAAGGATTTGCCCGGGGCTCTGGGCGTGGTTCAGTTCTGGCCTGGACAAGGAAGTAACTAATGAGTGTGTCACTGTTGTAGTGTCGGCGCCACCCAGTCCGCAATCGACAATGCTGCAATGTAGCATGCACCCGGAGGGCGGGCTTGCATGAACGAGGAAATGAAGGAGCGCAAGACCGCTCGGGGTCTTTGCTCATACATGCCAAGTGTTGTGTGTATCTGTATTGCTGCAGCATGAGCCAAATGCCTAGCCTTAATCGCAGCGCGAGTTCAGCCAGGCATGAACTCTACATCTGTGTCCGCCCTATCCTTCCCACAGGCCTACACTCATGTGGCCGCCCACCTCCAACGGCCAACATCACAGTGTCGTTGTCAGGCTTGTGGACATGCGCAGACAGGCATGACAATGGTGTGCCATAGGAGTGCAAGTGATGCAACCGCGCAGCGCACAGAAGTAAATAGGCTCGGGGGGAGGGAGGAGCAGCTGTGAGGCAACGTAACACACAGTGATGCCTCTCATTTGCCACATGCAAGACATGTCAAACATGAATCCCAAAGTCGCACACATCCCACCCCACCCCCAGCAAGCCACTTCACATTTCCTGACTGCAAGCAGATGACAAACTAACATTAGGGATGAAAGCTCCTTTGTCTGAACTATCAGGCGGAAGCACATCTACACCTCCGACCTCGGAATTGCATGTGCCCGGCACCCCCTGACAGATACTATAGCAGCTGATGACGACTCTCACACTACGCACAGCTCGACGAAAGACCAACGTATACACACCCCACACACATAAGTCCTTGCTCGAAGTTATCTTGCATGGAATGGCCTTCACACTTACTCCCACACCATCCCAGGCGTACAACTGTTGCACACTTCAACAACTCAATGATCCGAGCTGTGGCATTTCATCCACAGAACTGGCGCAGGTCAGGACAGTGCCGCTTCAACCAGGGCCACTAACGCAATGGCAGAACATCCCGGACATATGCAAAACCCCTGTCAGGTGGAACTGTACCGTGCACGTATGCTGCATTTACTGGGGGCACTGCCATTGGTAGTGCTGCGGATCAGTTACCGGCTAAGCTTCCGCCTTGCCAACGTCACCTGCGTGCAGGCTGTGTTGCATTGTCGCTCGTGCATATTCGAGTGGTGCATGGATGTCTGCCTATCCAACAGGACGGTAGCCGAACTGGATTTCGACATGTGTGTGCACCCCCTGTTGGCCCACGACCATGAGTGTCACCGTGACACCCGTCTATGGGATGCCTGGATACTTGGCATACATGCTGGCAGCTGGACCTGGGAGATTGCAGAACTCCTCGTGTGCAGTGACCAATTTGAGCCGCTCCCCTATTCGGCTGTAGTGCTAATTGGTGAAAGGGGGTGGACGCAGCACATCTGTCCGGACCTGCTAATGGTTAGCCTCACCGTCCTGTTCGATGAAGTCGACAACGACCTCATGTTGGAAATGATTGCCTACAAAGCTGCACTAGCTTTCATGGACTTGTAACTATGTACCTGCAGACACAACAGTTTGGAACACATTGCACATGTCCCGACACCTTGTTGGAACTTGGGGTTCTGGTCACATCTCCCACGACGACAGTGGACATGGCTGCATTTGCCTGGACTCCGAATACATGAGCGGACAACAACGCGGGTAAACACACACCTGTGAATGGTGCGGCACTCCCCAGGAGTGGACAGCGGCGTTTGGCAACGTTCCACGTTCTGACATACTGCTGCATTGGTCTGCATGTTGTGGCACTTATCTTGGCCGTACTGACACGCATAGGGTAATAAAGTCTACGCACCTTCACTTGTATTCAACTGTGATGAGTATTGATTTGTATGACAATGTGTGTCTCACTGCCTATCTGGGTCACGGCCATACATGCATTACTACACCATCAGGGATGTGGGGTTGTACTAGTACATTATCATCTCACAGTTTCCTGCTATGCCACATGCGAATGGCCATTTTCCACACACAAGCGGCAGCAGTTGTGTCCTCTGTTCTGTTGTGCTGATGTTGCTGTTTGTTCAACATTGTTGTAAATGTTGCGGTGCTCTGGATCTTATGTGTGTGTGCTGCATTGTAGTTGAGTTGCCCCTTCAGCTCTGATTTGGCTGGCCCTTATCCCTTTCAGGCAGTGTGGCTTTCACTTCTGTGCGTATGCAGTGCTGTGCTGTTGCAGACTTGGGTAAATTGGGCTCTTGGTTGGTGTTGTGACTCTTGGCCATGGTTTGTCCGCAGATGTGCTCTACTTAATTGTGCATGTGTGCCATTGTGCCCATCTCCCCCCGTCCCCCCAGTCCCTGGTCGTTACTCACCCTGTTGCTGTTGTGTCGGGTCATGTTGAGCAGTGTCCGGTCCCCCAACTCCTGCCACCGTCTCCACACTGATGACTGTGGTCACCATTTCCTCCATCTCATCCAGCTCCTCCTGTGGCGCTGGTCTCCCACCTCCAGTCTGCATTGCTGCCTTCTGGTTGTCTGCGAGTTTCTGTTTGGTCTTGCGCTTTACATTATTCCAGCGCCTCTTGACCTTGTCCATTGTCCTCCTCAGCACTCCGACTGCATTCGCCTTGTCCAGGATGGACTGCCATATTGTATTTTTTGTTGCCAATGACACAGTGGAGGTGACGTACAGTTGTTGATGGTGTTCTATCACCTCCGTGATCCGGATCCTGTTTTCCTGCGGACTGAACCGCGTCTTCCTCTTCTTCTTCTCCTTGCCCTTCCCTGACCCCGAAGTCACAGGCTGATCCTCCGTGGGGCTTGTGGGGTTCTGGTTGTCCTCTGTGCTTGCTCCGGCTACCTCCATGGTGCTTCGCAGTTGTTTGTGTTTTGTTTGTGTTTTGTGTTGCCGCTTTTATTGTGCTTTTAGCAGCCTGACTTGTGGGACTTGCAGGCCTGGCGCTGCTTATCGCTGGATTTTTTATCGCGGTTGGGCACATTGCAACTTTTTTCACGTTCGGGTTGAGATTTTTATCGCCGTCCCGGTAGTGTTATTGTGGACATTTGCCGCGTTATCGGGGTACTATCGCATGTTACCGCCGTGTTGAGAATACGATGTTAACACTGAGTTATTATCCCGTGATAGACGGCGATATGTAAACTTGCGTTAACCTATTTTGGCGATGTTTATCGCACGTTCTTGAAAATATCCCCCTAAATCTTCCACATGCTCCAATCCCACAACCATTTACTGTTTCCTGAAGGGTGCAGTAGGTGTCATTTCAAAAGAAATCAATCTGGCCGAAAGACGCCTGTCCTTGGGTCTTGCTGGAACAACTGCTGCCCTGTAATGGATGACGTCGTAGGTGCCGAGTTAGCAGCCCTGGAGAGGCCCACTTCAACCCTGGCTTTGGAGGCAATCCCTTCCTGTACCCTCATCTCTAGGCCCAGCGAGGATCTATCAGCTCCTCCCTCGCTTATACACTATCCAGCAGGCAGTCCTTGAGGACTGTGGAAACACCCCTAAACCCTTTTTGCTCCACGGGCACTACTGATTCCAATCCCCAGATGTCTCTGATGACTCCGCCTGGGCTCCTGTTTTGTACAAATTTACCACTATTCTCAAAGATTATCTTGCCCCTCCCCATGTAGGAAAAATTCTAAGTATATGCCAGCGCCAACAGAAGACTACCACCATAGAGCCTGAAGCTCCAGACTCCTGTCGCAACCAGGCTTCCATCTCTACTGAGGACCAATATGAGCCTATCTTCCGATTATACTTTTCCTCAGTCAGCCGGCTGTAATTCTCAGCCACCTATTCTCCTTATTGCTCCGGCTACTGCAGAGGGAGTTTCCAGCCTTCCGGTACCCCGTTTAGCTGCTCATGAGTCCCGTCCTGCGCCCTCGTTACCAGTGAACAACCTCCCCCTACATGTTGTCCCTATATTGCATCCCTGGCAGGTGCCCCTTCACTTCCAGATCCCAGCCAGGAATCCACCGGTCAGCTTCAAAACAAGGTATGCCACTGGCTTGCTAGCCGCTCTAGATTTAACATCCAGGAACACAAGAACATACTGATGGTTCGACGCCTGGCTTGGATTGGGCCTTCCATGAAGTCTATCCAAGGGGACTGTGTTATAATAAATTTCAGTCACCCAGCCATCGCAAGAAATATCCTGACTCAGCATCACCAGTTTCAAATTGTGGACAGTAACATTAACATTTTACTCTTGGCTTCTCTTATAGACCCCTGGATTTGGCCTGTAATCCTTCTCAGCCTCTGGGCCCACTAGATGACAGCATTTATGGTGGTTGCCATATTCCATGTATGAACTGGTTCGCATCACTATCAAATCTCAATGAGTTGTTCACTAGGAATCTGAGTTGATATCCCCCAAATGATGTGCCCACCATTCCTAAGGAGCCCTTTAAGGACCCTCTCACATAGTCATCTTCACCGCCTACTAACTAACCCTGCGCAAAGCACTACGCTACGCTCGCGTAGTTTGCGAAGTTTGCGCTACTTCGCACAACGCGAATTGCACGTAGCATAGTGCAAACACGCGTAGCGTAGCGTAGTGCAGCGGTCATTTTTTGTTGCTCGCGGTCCTCAACGTCAAGTTGGCGACCGCGAGCAAGCAAAATGACATCCCGGCGAGACTTTTCTCGCTCGCGATCAGCAACATCAAGTTGCCGATCGCGAGCGTGGAAAATAAACCTCCCGGCGAGATTCTCAACGCGGGGAGGTCAGGTTTCTCATTGCGAGTGGTCGCGTGATGCTCGCGACCGCTCGCGATGAGAAACTACCAGTCCGCATTGAGAAAGCTGCCGCTCGAGTAAAAATCTACTCGAGCGGCAGTAAAAGACAGCTCGCACTGTGCAAGATGCCGTTTTCAATGATTGCACAGTGCGGACAAGCATCCGGCACTGTGCAATCATTGTGAACAGTGCACTACGCAGTTCGCGTAGTGCTACGCGTAGCTCGCGTAGTGCGAACTGCACTTTGTGTAGCTTCGCGTAGCGCTACTTCGCGAACTACGCCCAGGCTTAGTACTAACCTGCCTCCTGAAGTATTTAGAAGAGGTGTAGCTTTGGAAAAGGGGCAAGAGATAGGGGTGGCAAGTTTTGGGGATTTCTTTGCACTTGTAAGTTGAAATGTGGCTGGGCTAAAAGACAAGATCCCAAATCCTGACTGGTTGGCTTTCATTGACAAATTTGATTTTGTTGTTATGAAGAAGACCTGGGCTACCTCTCCTATTTGATGTAGAGGATTGTCCTGTTTTTTGCTCCACACTATGGCTTGCTCTCATGGTAGGGCCAGGGGGCAACCTTCCTACATGGGTCAAATTAAACCTTAGGATAGAAGTATTTGTCGTTAATACGGCCAACCATGCCCTGTTTATCAAGGATAGTCATAGCTCCTTCTCCTATTATTAGGTTAATTTTTATATTAATGTTTTTCTAAATTCCTATTGTTGTTTGTTTGAGGAGCTACTTAGCTTTTTATGGACTTGAAAACACCAGGGACTGGTAGCACACTCCAACCACAAATTTTATTATGTGGTGATTTCAATGCTAAGCTTGGAGATGAGCCAATAGAGTCAGGCTGCTTGAGTTCAGCTGCCAAAAAACGCACCATGGGATGCCAGGGGGTTGGAGTTGAGGAAATCTGTTGCCTTGTTGGACCTTAGTGTGCGATGGAGTCAATCAACACTCAAGAGACAGACTAAGACTAGTCTGGCACCTTAAAGATCCTAACACCACACTGGGTCGTGTTCTTAAAAAGAATTTGCCAGTATTCTTGGGGTGCTTAGGCAAAGATTCAGGGGAAGTCCTATCTACCTGTTATCTACTTCTGTGTGCCTGTATCAAGAGCCATCTGCTGAAACCAGTCCATTCCACCCCAGAGCACCCACGTTGGTTCGATGCTAAATGCTCAGCAGCTAATCGCTGAGCTAGGCATTGACAGAGACCCCTAGAGATGCTGAGGAGGTCCGGGACGCTAGGCTAGATTACAAGCAAGCCCTCAGGGAGAGGAAGCATTCCCTAAATAAAAGGGACTAGGAAATCCTCGAACTTGCAGCTGCCCAGAATAGCAGTAAGGTATTCTGGGATATAGTTAATAGGTTTCGACAGCGGGACCCCACCCCCTAGCCAACTCCTGAGATGTAATATCTCAGGACTCCTGATATGTAATATCTTTGGCCAGGAGTGGGTGAAGCACTTTACCTCCATCTATTACTGCCCAAAGATAAGGTGTGTAGCGTTAGGCACGTGAGCACTTAGATCACTCCACCCCTTTTCAGGGTTCACTTCAGGGAGTGGAGGATGCAATTAGAATTAGCTCTAGTGAGAAAGCTCTTGGGCCCAACAAGATCCCCATGGACTTACTTAAATATAACTTAGACCTGTGGGGGCCCCTGTTCACTAACCTATTTAATAACTCTCTATAACTTGATCCCGTAGGTCTGGACCCTCTCTATCATCGTACAATTTCTTTAAAAAAGGGAACAGAGGGTCCCCAAATGCTACAGGTCGATATCCCTTATCAACAGCTCAGTAAAGGTTTTGGGGAGGGTTATTTTCAATCGCCTGCAGACCTAGGCTGATGATAATGATATTGTGACCCCTTGCCAGCTTGGTTTCGCCCCAGGCTAGGTACAGTAGAGCAGTGCCTGAACCGGCACTTTATTGTGAGTAAATACACCATCGCCAGTTGCTGCCCTCTGTACCTGGCCTTTATTGACCTGTCTTCCACATTAATTGTGTGAACAGGAGCAAATTGTGGATGATTTTAATTAATCTAGGGGTAGTAGCTCCCTAGTTAATTTTCTAAAATCCCTCTATGAAATCTTAGGGGTCAGGTTGCGGTATGGTTGGTCAGGGAAACTCTTTGATGTTTTTACATTAGCTAGCGGGGTGCACCAGGGCTGTGTTCTGGCACCCTTGCTTTCTGTCATTTATATTAATGATCCCAGCACCCACTTGTCCATTTCTACTAGGGACGTACCCAAAATTGCTAATTCCTTCATTCCAGCACTATTATATGCCGCCGCCGCTGTCTTAATGGCGAGGACACCCGGCGCCCTGCGCACTCTGGTCGAATCTTTCATAGCATTCATGGCTAACTGTTAGACCTGATACTCTTGAGGTAGTGTTTCCCTAAACATTTTGCTTTTTCCTCATGGGTTTTTCTGATTCTCTTTTTGTGGCCTTGGGACTCTGGGCCCTTTTCCACTGTAATGCAGTGTGAAAGTGTGTGTACCCTGCCTACACATGATAGGAAGTTGTGTTTACCTGATGTTTTTAAACATATCTCAAGCCTGCCATTGCAGGCCTGTGTGTGCGTACTTGAACATATGCTCAGGTTAGCCTTTCTAAATCATTGGCCAATGCTAAGGGTGCCTTTCACTAACACTAGAGCACCCCTAGGTTGAGCCCTGGGGTGTGTGGAGCAAGTGATAGCTGAAAGGCAGGGCAGGTACACATGTGTGTTCCCTGCCCAGGTTGAGGTTTGCTCTCCCCATAGGTAAACACAGGGGAATGGCTGAGATTACTTTAAGCTGCAGTGGTGGCTTACAGTGGAGCTGCCTCATGTTGTTTACTATCATTGGATTCACTATGCCAAATCCCCCATTGTGGTAAAGGTGGATTTGTCATTAATAGCTTAGAAATGCCATTTCTAGAAAGTGAGCATTTCTCTGTGATAAACTCTGGAGGCTGGGGGAGCACGTCAGTGTATTCCCCAGAGACAGCCATAAACGTTGGCCATTCTACTGGAATGACAGACCTCTGTCATTTGAGGACTTGGCTGGATAGATTGGGGAGAGAGGTTTAGACACTTGGCCTCTGGGAAGCCTGATCATGGCCCCCCACTAAAGATTAAGATCTGCATTTCATGGCCTCATCGCAGACAGGGCTAAAGTTTAGGGGAGACGTCTGCGGTTCAAAGGGGAACCCTCTGAACCACCCCCAACTTCAAAGGCCCACTACAGTGAAATTACTAATGGTGCCATACTTCACCAGGGCAGGGATACACTTGTGGGGATGTGCAACCAGACATCCTGGACTGCGTGGTGCACACTGCCAGAGGAATCTGTTGTGCACAAGGAGGAGACTGCCATTGGAAGGGAACGTGCACCCTACCTGAATAGTGGCTAGCCTGGGCTGACACCCTGCTGCTGTGTGGTGTGTGGTGAAGTGTGCTCTCCAAGGGCTTGTTGGCTTGGCCACTATTCTTTGTGGAGGTCTCAGGGGCATCAAAGTCTTCCCGTGAGGGACCTACACTTTCCAGAAAGTGAATTGAGGGACCTCTTGATTGACTGAGACAGACTCTAGCCCGTTTGTGCTCCGCATAAAGTGGGTGAACTTCCGGAGTGGTGGCCAACCCCCCATTTGTCAACTTTTGCCTGGTTATCCTGATAGTTCCTCCAGCCTTCTCCCCTGGGCCCCTGACTAAGTGTAACCCCAGCCTTAAACCGGCATAGTAAGGGGTGTTTTTTTTACTCTAAATTGTGGGCAGATTTGCCTCTGTGATAAGCCTGGCTGCTCAGTGGCAAGCTACCCAAGGATGAGCGCAGGTTATACAGTGAGTGTAATCAACTAACCCTGACTGGAGTGGTAGGTTCTGCCTGGCTTGGGCACCGCCTCAGCCAACCAGGAAGTACCAGTTCCAACAGTAACCTTGATATGTTGACCAATTTTGGAAAGTCCCATATATTGGCCTGTGGGCCCGGCAGGAAAACCATGTCATTCCTAAAGCTTTAAGACCAACATCTGAGCTTGGTACAGAATTTTTGTTACTTGGGTGTCACCTTTGATGCTGCTAATTCATGGCAATCAGACGAGAATGCAGCGGGTTTCAAACTAGGGATCTCTATCTAACCTTGTCCAGAAGGATGGAAGGGGCACTATTTCTCCCCACCTTAAGATTTATAGGTTACAGTGCATCCCTACAGCTACCCACGTAGCCAGGGTGTGGGGGTACCACAACATCTTCCCCATACAGGTAGAGGAAAACAGAATTTGTAGGCAGCTGCTGAATCTCCCGCCATCTAGCCCCAACTTTATTCTGCATTCTGAACTCAACCTAGAATATGTCTCAGATACTATTAATCTGGCCCCCCTCCTGCTCTTGGTGAGCGTGTGGACTAACACAAAGCAAGATTGAATAGATTGTTATTTTAGATTGTCTTGGTCAGGACAAGGGTCCCTTGGCTGAACTATGTTAGTAAGTCCTTTGCTGACATTGGTCTTCTTGAAATGTTCACAGCCCCGATACCATTAGTAAGTCTGATAAGAGGCTGGTTAAGTCCTGTCATGCAGTGTTCACCTGTTCATAAAGATCTGAGGACGTTTTTAGTAAACACTCCATTTGTAATTATTTTATCACTTTATCGACAGGAGACATGGCCCTATGTTTAACCCTGGAGCTCATACGCTGGCAGAGGTCTCTCCTTTTTAGATTCAGGTCAGGTGCCATGTGTCGTTTAATGTGCTTTTCAGAGGGGGCGAAGGTATGAGATAGTATTTGCTTCTTTGTCCCTGTGATGGGATTGCAGAGCAATCTCTTTTGTTCTTTAAATGTTTTGTAAGTGTTATCGTAAATATTTTCAACTCTGCCTCAAGCACATCCTGATATCATTGGTTTGAAAAAGGTTTAGAGAGGCTCTGAAGTACCTCCAGATGTTATGTAGCCGCCACATCATTTTCAGTGTTTGTTGCTTTCTTAAAACGTCCATCCGCAGTAGGAAAACTATGGAGGCGTGATGAGTGCAAAGGTAGTTCAGCATTTTGCAAACGCACTTTCTTTCTTTTATTTCTTTTTATATTTTATTTTATGTTTTTCAAGACACATACAGCTCAATATGGCAGAGCGACATAAACATGGCTGCAAGCACAGTTATACAGGTGAAGTGGAGACAGGAAGAATGCAACATTTATAGTCAAGGTACCTAGACTTTCTACAACCGGCTTAGTACATTTGAAATCACAGCATGCAATATACTGACATATACTAACTCAGTTACCCCGGGTGCCAACAGAGGCCTGGGTTTGCAAAAAGAAATTCTACCAGTTGGACTGGAGGCATACCGTATGTACATGCAACAACACACCAGAAGCACCATTACTAGAGAGGGACACACTGACTCCATCACTCATCCCCTGCAGAGGCAGCGGTCTCCCCCGCTGCGTCACCAGTCTCAAGGCTAGCCAAGTAAGTCTGGTAAGGACCCCAAATATCTTTAGGGTGACTCTGAGGCATGAGCAGCTCACTATAAGTATCAGACTGCGTGTTACAGAAGGTCAGATCAGCGTGTCAATCTTTTAATGTTGGGAGAGGGCCGTGGGCCCAGAGCATAGCCACCCGACATCTCGCGAGTAGTAGGTCAATGGTCACCATTCATCTAACATTCCCCTGAACTTCCTTGCCATAGCCCAGCATCATCAATAAGGGTGTAGGCTCCAGCACTTCCCCATTGATTAACTCTAGCTCCCCGAACACTGCCAGCCAGAACTCATGTACTCCAGGACAGAACCAAGCCAGGTATGCAAATTCCCCCTATCCATCCCTGCAGCACAGGCAAGCCGCACTGTCACGCAGTCCATATCTATGTAGGCATGCAGGTGTGTAGTACATCCTATTGATATACTTGAAGTGCAGGAGTCTATGTCTACTGTTTAGTGAGATAATCTTAACCACCGAGCAGCAATATTGCCATTGCTTGTCACTGATGACTATGCTCAGGTCCCTCTGCCACTCAAGTCTAGCTTTGGGGATGCCAGGCCTATGCGCTTCATGGGCAAATGCATAAATTCTTGCCACAAACCAGCAAGGGTTAGCTATTTAGAGGAGAGTGGACAATGCAGGCAGCTCAGGGGGTGCCAGAATGTCATCACCCAATAATCCCTGCAACGTATGCTGCACTTGTAGTAATGGAATTGAGTGAGAGGTGGGCCTATCACCTCGCTCCTGAACCTCTTCCCACATGCACATTGTGCCGTCTCTAAAGAAGTCCCCCATAGTGTGCACACACCTAGCTCTCCCAATGCACCTGAAGCACCTCGCTCCTGACCCATAGGGAACCCTGAGCACCAAGCCAAGGTTATGTGTGGTAAATATGGCAAGGATCCAGCCTGTCACTCCAGGAGGTACTGCCAGAAGTGCACTCTTACATTCAGTGAATCCAAGACATCAGGACGCTGTATCGGGTCTCTAAACAATGTCTGGGGTAATGTGTGTGGGTCCGCAGCGTCACGCTCAAACCACAGGTGCGCAAATTGAACGGGCCATGAATTCAATAATGAGCAAAGATACACTGAGACGCCCTGTATTAGATTTCCAAGCCTGGGGTATTGAGCCCCCCCCACATCATATGGTAGGGTAAGAGTTTCACAACGCACCCGCGGCTGCTTTCCGCCCAGGCCAAGTGGATCATAAGAGTTCAAAGGTTATCAAACACTGCCCGTGGCAGCAATATCGGAATATTTTGAAACAGAAATAAGAACCTAGATACACTACCATCTTTATTATGGCTATATGCCCGGTGAGCGACAAGGGTAATCTAATCCAGCGGTCTACTGCCTCTGAGAGTCTCTGCGCTGCTCTACCACAATTGTTGAGCATTACACCGCCGGTTCCGTGCACACTTATATCCCCAGGTAGCGCACCAAGTCCATTGACCTCTGCAGGGGGTATTCTAATGGTATCTGTGTCATAGTGGGGGTAAGCTGAAATATTATTGGCTTATCCCAATTTACTCAAAGACTGGAGTATCCCCCCGAACTGTGCCACCTCATGCAGCACTGGGGCAAGAGTATGTTCCGGATTGCATAAATAGAGCAGCGTGTAATCTGCATACTCTTAGATGATCAAATTGTAATCTGGAAATCGCAGGCCCACTAGGGCATATAACAGGGGAGACAAGGGGCAACCCTTTCTGGTGCCTCTTGTAATATCAATGGGTGCAGTGACAATGTGATTAACTCGTATTCGAGCAGTCGGCAATATGTAGAACACCATCAAAAGGTGGAGAAAGACTTTCCCCACCTATATGCATCTCAGGATGGTGAGCATGAATCCTCATTCGATTGAGTCAAATGCTTTTTCAGCGCCAAGGAATGCCGCCGCTGCACGCACCTCAGGGTCTATATGTTGAATCGCACTAAACAAAGTTCGGAGATTAAATGTTAAACTACATCCTTGGACGAAAGCAGCCTGCTCTGAGCCTACCACCCCTGGTAGCAAAAGGGCCATCAGATTTGCCAAGAGTTTTGTGTCAATGTTAGTGCCAACAATTAGTAGCAATAGTGGCCTGTAGAATGAGCAGGAGCATTACAAGCAAGGCCTCACACATGGAGGTGGGCATGCAACCCGTTTCCATCATCTCCTCATACTAAGTGACTAGGTGAGGAATACGCTAGCCTTGATAGGCCTTATAGAAGGCCACAGTCAGCCCGTCAGTGTCTGGTGCCTTCCCGTACGGCATATCCCTGAGAGCAGCACATGTCTCTTCTGGGTGCAGCAGTGCCAAAAGATATTCCCTGTGCTCTACTGTGAGCCCCTTCTTAGCTATGTGATCGAGGTAGTCCGTGGTAGCAGTGTTATCATATGTGATCCGTGACTTCTATAAGTCAGCATAATTTCTGCAGAATCAGTCAGATATGTGTTCGGTAATGCATAGGGGTAGCCCCTGTTCATTCTGCAACTCCAGGATTGCATGTGCCTCTCGGCAGGGGCATAATAACGCTGCCAGAGTCACACCAGGGTTTCCGTCCTCCCTCGCATTAGCGCACTACTGCATACTTCTCTTAGTGATGCACCTCACTCTGGGCCATTTGGTGGAATTCATCCTTCTTAGCTCTAATGTCTCCCAAGAGGTGTTGATCAGCCATATCCTGATGTTGCCATTCCAAGTCAGCAATCTCTGTCTCAAGCCATGCCAATCGTCCATGCAATGACCTAAGGTCCCCGGAGTGTTTAGATAATGTAATTTGCCGAATGTAAACCTTGAATGTTTCCCACACTGTCGTAAACTTAGCCACCGCATCCATGTTTTTATAGAAGAACTCATTGATTGCCTGCGCCGATTCCTCACGAAACACAGGATCCAACAAAGAGTATGGGGGAAGCGCCAAGAGGACGCAGGTGATAACAGAGTGCGCAGTTCCAGCAGAACTGGTGAATGATTGGTGTATGTCTGTGGCAGCAGCTCACATCGCTGAATCCAGGAGGCCAGTCCCCTCGAGATCAGCCAATAGTCTATGTGTGTTTGGATACCAGGTACTGTGGAATAATGGATGTATCCCAATCGCGTAGGAGACTTATAATGCTAAATGTCCAATAAGCCTTTCTAATTAGCTATCACCGTGAGGGCTCAGGCTGCCACCGAGGGCCTTCGAGGTGGACTCCTAGACTGATCACAATCCGGGCATAACACGCAAATAAAATCACTGCCCCAGATTTGCAGAAGACTGCCCCACTATATCAGTCACGCATTGAGGGAATAATAGAATTGCGGGTCATCTTATTTGGGCCCATACACCCTGACCAGAAAAAAATGCTAGATCATCCTTGTAACAGTGTGCCACCACAAATTCCCCAATCTATGCATACCTCTTGCAGTCGGACTCTCGATCTCCTACGTGCCCAAATCAGGATGCCTCGAGCATGCATGGTGAAACCTGCTGCACAACAATGGCCCTGCATTCTGCTTTGTGTCAGCGCCGCATTCCCGGGTGCTAGGTGGGTTTCTTGCAGTATTGCTGCATCTACTCTGTGTCTCTGGAGATAAGCCACCACCTTTTGTATCTTTCTGCAATCATTCAGGCCCCTGATATTCCACGTAAGGAATTGTAGTTGCAATCAGCCAGGTGGACAAGTCGCTGCATGTATCGTGTCATCCACCATCCATCACCTGAATTGTACACTCTGCAACAGCCAGCCAGTAAAAACTGAGCGATTGCATTCACTGCCAGCGCCTAAAGAAGAGCTACCTAAAACAAGGCTGGCCCCCCACCCACGCCATGAGTACCCACAACTTACACAGCAGTATATCATCCCTCCCAGCCCCACCCCTACCCCCCTCAAGGAAGTCCAAACAAAACTAGGTGGTGCACACATGGGGACAGATGTTGTTCGACTAATACCCCATGAAGCTTATAGCTCCAGGGGGCCGTATACCAAGTATAGCATGTGCTTAAGACAATAAAGAAGATACAATATTAACAGGATAGTCCCTGCCACAGTCCTATGGATAGTGCAGCACCACGTGGGTCGGGCAGCGATCCCAATGGCTACAGTGTATTAGGCACTCACAGCGCTGCTGCTGGAACACTCTTACCACAGTTTGACATGTGCTGCATCAGCAGGAGTTCATGGCAGGGCCGCCATCACAGTTGCCCCTGAGCCCCCACTCAGGGATTGTGTCAGTCCCCAGGGTCGCTCAAAGAGTTCCAAACAGGAGAACGCTTGCGACATAGAGCCACCCCAGTGGCCCCTGTGAGCAAAGAACAAGGAGTCTAACAAAGTAGAAGCAGTTTCAATTCTGGTGTCTATTGTGCTTTTGCCACCCATGGAGAGGAGACCAGGAGGTAACAGCTCATGGATGCTTGTGTTCCATTTTTAAGGGTAGGTAATAATGGAATCACTTTCAGGGAATTAAGGCCACTCACACCTCTCGGATAGGCCTCAATTGGACACTTATATGCACACACTCTGGAAATAATTCACTCTGGAGCCCCCACTCCCCTGGCCCCCATGTTCTTTTCCCTGGTAAGTGCTGCAGTGCCTGAGGGACAAATCTAGAAAATAACATACCCCCATCTAGGGTATCAAGCTATGACTCTGATGCCAGGGGCCCTTGACCCAAACTAAAGATGTGAGAGAATGTGGTAATGTGCTGCCCAAGTTAAGTTCCATGAACTACCCACAGAGTTGGTGGCTCTACGTGATTGCCAGTTCATCATTATTATTATTATATAGTTTTGTAAAGCGCATAGCTGCCCAAGCCAGATTCTCCAGCGCTAAGGAATGTCAAGGCAGAACACAGAGAATTAAAAAAGCCAGGTCTTCAATTCATGCTTACCCCTTTATTGTCCCTTTTGTAGTATGATATATTGTGACATGACACCAGCTGGAGCCCAATGAACTCACTGAGGGACCAGGCTTCTCTAGGGGACTGTGTCCATCAGTGGCTCATAATGGACCTAGTGACCTGTAGTCCCGAACTATGTGAACACTAAGGCAAGCTTCCACAAAGGAGCATCCCTAGTGTGTTGAAAAAAGTACTGTCTTTTATGTAGGCCCGCAACCACAAACTCTCTCAGAAAACTGTATCACTCGCCAGACCATTCTGTCGCCTGACAGCCTCAAAAGAACCCCTTCATCTCCACCGGGGCACTCAAACAAAAACACCATGCCTTCTGGCAATCAGGCCTTGGCCAGTCAGTTTTTTCAGCTCACAGTCTGGTTGCTGGTGGATACTCTTATCCAATCGCTACCAGGGCTGTGGGTAACACTTTCTTCAGACTAACAGAAGCTGCCACATGAGGCTCACTCACTCTCCTGATTACGGCCAGCAAGAGTGAAAGGTGAAAGTGAGTGAAAGGTTGTCCACTGCTCTCATCTGTATGTCGCATGTTTGAACCCTAGCAAGGACGAAGTACCATTATACCCTTTACCGGACCAATGTTACCTACAGTGCTTAGAGAAGGGAATATGAAGTGGCATATAAATAGCAGATCTGTGGCCTGGTGTTGACATGCATGCAACCATTCAGGGCCTCATTTACAAAAAAATGACGCAGCGCTGCGCGCCATTTTGCTGCACTGAGCTGCGTCATTTTAAAAGCACAGGGACGAGTCACATTGACAACTATACGACGCATCCGTGTGCTTTCCTCCGCGCTGGCGCACAATTGCCTGCCATGCGCCAGTGTAGGCACCCTTGCGTCATGTTGCAAGGGTGCCTGCGTTGCAGGGATGATTGTTTTTGTGCAGGAAGGGACACCTGCACAAAAACAATAATTGATAGCATTTTCCTCTTTCTATGTTGTCTGCAGTATGCAGCACACATGCAAAAAGGAAAAAATGAGGAGAATTAAAAGTATTTCTCCTCGTTGCGCCAGGAGGCGTAGGATTCTGACTCATTGCCAGGTTTGCAAACCTTTGTGAATCTGGGAATGTGTCAGATTCCATGGATGTTGCTGAGAACACCCAAAGCAAAACATCCATGGAAACCCTTTTACGCAGAGTAATGCGTGAAAGGGGCCCATATTTATAAGGCCATGAAAAGTCACGCAGGGTGACTTTACGTGGCGCGGTAAATATGGGCAGGCACACTGCACCGCCGGTGCGTCAAAAAAAGTGACACACTGGCGACGCAATGGGTTTGTAAATGAGGCCCTCAGTATGTAAGGCGTGGCCCTTTCATCTGGTTTCTGCTTTTAAAGCTATACTGCATGCTGAAGATCCTCTGTTTGTGAGTCGCGCATAGAGGCCTGGCCTAGATTTAAAACTGTCCGAGTCACAAAAGCTACCCAGTAGAGACAACCATTGTATATGGGACATGTGATTATTTCTTGAGCTGCAGGGAGTTCCAAAAACCACTATAATCTTTCAGCCTGAAGGCCTACATCCTGCAAAGGACCTTATCTTAGTGTTTTACAGGAACTCATTCCCTTCCTCAAAAGTCAGAAGCATTCCTAATAATCAAACGAAATAACTTATTTTTAATTTGCGCACCTCATACCACACATGCCGTTTCTAAGCACTGTAAAGAAACAGGTGATTCTACTCAATGTAGTGGTACGCAATTTATGAAACTCAGGTGAAAGATTGAGCGGGGCATGCTGGTTTTCACACCTGTGATTTGCAGATCACAGCAGGAGCTAGAAGTGAGAGTTTAGCTCGCTGAGCTATCTTTCCGGCATAATGAAAAGCCCACAGTTTTTGTTTCTTGTTTGAATTAGTAATAGAGTCGCCACTCTTGGGGGCATATTCTCAAGGAGCTATCACCGAGTTATCGGCACTTTATCGCAGCCAAAGTTGCGAAAAATGTATCACCCAATTCACAAGCTGGTGCTAACAGCCCATAGCACCAGTTTACCTGCGATAGCAGCCGCAAAAAACATCGCCACAGATGACCCCGGCAACTATCGCTAATGAGATGCAGAGTAGGCGTTCCCGTGCAAAAAGCCGCGTCAACACCACTCCTCAACATTCTCAACGACCAGCCAGATCTGCAATAAGTCCACAAAACATGCGATATGGCGCGTTAGCTGCAGGAAATTAACACCTGCTCTGACCTGGTGCAAAGTCGGACGACAGCCTGCACCACAAAAGGGAGCCCAGCCCACAGCCACACCTGAAGGACAACAGATGCCATGGAGCCACTGAACATGCGGGCCGGACACCCAAGAGGGCCCCAACACCCACCTCCACCACCCCCAGGATCACCCCACCCCCCGGACACCCACCGCCCCCCCCCCCCGGACCAACACTGAGGCAGCGCAGACAAAGACAGCGACCCTCCGAAAATGCACCAACCTCACAGACCCAACACCAGAGAATGTCATTGCCCACTATATGCTCAAAGGGACAACCCTCCTCTGCATCCTGACCACCATTGCCCACAGGCTGACGGTACCAACACAGCGGACAACCAACATCCCACCTCAGACAAAGCTGCTGGCCGTGCTGCACGTGTTGGCCTCTGGTACCCTCCAACCAACATCCGCCTGAGACGGAGGAGTCACACAGCCAGGCCAATCCAAGTCCCCCACAACGGTCATGGATGACACCATCAGCTTGGTACCCCACTATCTATACTTCCCACACACTGCGCAGGAACAGCCGGAGACCAAGCAAGGCATGTACGCCACAGCTGGCTTCCCGCACGTGTCAGGGGGCAATTGACTGCACACATGTCCTACTAGTGGCCCCTGGCAACACTGCACACAATAAGCGCAATAGAAAGCGCACGCATCCCACCAATGTGCAGGCAATAGTGGACCACCGTGGAATCTCCGCCAACGCCGCCGCCAACCACCCAGGCAGTGTGCATGATTCCTACACCTTCCGAAAGTCCATCATCAACCTGCGCCACCAGGATGGCACCCACGGAAATGCACTGCTCGTTGGCCAATACCAAATGCACACACCACACACCTCAACTCCACAATCATGCAACACACAACACAGGAAATGCACACGACACAAGCTCACATACAACATGCACACCCACCAGACACGACAGCACAACTCACTGTGGGAACCTGGGCCAGCCATGTACATGAGCCATCAACGGCACGGCACCTCGGCCACACAATAGCAGAATGTTGGAAGAGGAGGGGACCAGGCATGTGCGAAGGAGGCAAGGGACCGATGAATGAGAATGTACACAATGCCAAGTGTGGCGTTGATGTGCTGGCCAGACTGCAGTATGCAGACCACACACATATCCATGTCGACACACACCGCTGGTGTTTGGAGTGTAGTGGACAGTGGACGCAACCATGTCACTGCAGGCAGCGGGTTAGAGCTTGGGCATGTAGCTTTGTCGTCACCCTCTCAATTCGTAAGGGGAGTGGACTGGGCCGTCGTACGCAGAGCCAACGTGGGTGTGTGACTGATATGTGCGTGCCCCTGGGCGTGGTTCTGTACTGGGAATGTGCATCTGCATGTGTCTCTATGGCAGTGTGGCTCTCCTTTGTGGGGTGTAGGTGGTCCCTGAAGGATAATAGACACCCACGTATGTGATCTAGTTCGTCTTCCATGGGTTCGGACCACACCCCCCCTTTCGGCCACCTCCTTTTGGCGTTCTGACACCTGGCATTGGGGTGCCATGTGTGGGTCGGTGTAGTGTTGTGAGCCAGCCGTGCTTGCGGGTGCTTCATGCTGTGTGGTCTGTTGCAGGGGCTGGGTTCTCCTCTAAGTAGCTTGGCTGCCCTGGTCCTGGTGGTGGGTTGCGTGGGATATCCATGGGCTGTTGTAGGGCGTCGGTGTCGAAGGTGTGGTGGTCCTCTCCGGCATCACTGATGTGTGGTCTTCTGTGCTCTGCTGGAGGTGTTGTGTGTCCCTCTGCAATGTGACGGGGAAATGCATGTTGACATTGTGTTGACATGTATGTTGGCGCATTGTTCTTGTTTACATGCAGACTGTATGTCAATGTACATTGTGACTGCTTTTTGTATCGCGATTGGCCTCATCGCCACTTTTTTTGCGTTCCTGTTTCGCATTTTTGCGGCGTGGCGTTGGTTTTCTCGCGGTCATTTGACGCGTTATCTGGGGACTATCGCATGGTGCCGCCGTGTTGTGAATACTTGGTTAACACGGCGTAAATTTCCCGCGATAGACTGCGATGTTGGAGGTTGCGTTAAGTAACTTTTGCAATGGTTATCACAGGTTCTTGAGAATATGCCCCTAGGTGTGTTATAACAACACACGTGCACCCTTGTTCGCCTTACATAAATATGCCGATAAAATGTAATAAAGTAGTGACATCCTTTTGCCTTTTGAGAGTCGTGCCTCGTAGCTTTTTGATGTAGTACATGTTACAGTCTCTAGTCTAGGAGAGAGGGAAGAAAAATTCAACAACTCATCTCTGGTCTCGAAAACCAGTACATGTACATAAGCGTCAAAAAGCACTGAGTAGACGTACTAGGTGCAGTGCAGGCAAAGTTTAATTTGTATCGCTTCTTAGGAGCCACCCGCCTGCGCACGCTAAGAGGGGGGTGGGGCGGGGTGCCGAATGCCAAAGCTGCTTATTTTTTGTTTTCACCTCAACCCTCTTTGCACTTTCTGTCGCATTACCTCACTCTTGCATTTTTTTCATCCCCCTGCTTTCTTCCAGGTCACTGTTTCCTTTAACCCCTTACGTGTCTAGCAGGTAACGGCTAGAAACATACCTGCTTCATTTACCACACAAAAACACGTTGGAACCGAGGGAATATTTAACCAAAAGCTAATTAATTACATTTCTCTTTAAATGAATTCATACTTAGCATGCTCTAGACTTGAAGGTGAAGCTGTTCAAATTTGTCGGTGGTCGTGTTTCAGCCCTTGAGCAGAGCTCCTATTGTGACCAACACAATTAACTCTGTTTAATAGGTTATCCTGAAACAAATATCTCACATTCGCTAAGAAAGTGTATAATTCATCAGATGAATGACAGCTTCGTGTTCCGCCCATCCAGTGGTATTTAATGAAAGATGACTTGACAGACAAAAAACGAAGCAGACATGCTGCAGGGAGATACTTTAGCACTGATTTATGTCCTGTTTCCCGGAGATCGGATACCAGCTCCCAGATGCAGTTAGGGGTGAAATCTAATCAGTTCACAAATTAGTCAGCAGTGACCTTAAGACTCTCGCGATAAAAAGCCAGCCATATAACTGGATCCTAAAATATTTTTACTGCATATTACTTTTGTAGGACTTCTAGTTTATTTATGCGTGAATTCCAGGATTAAACCAGGAGTACTACAATAGTAAATCACACCTCCTCACTGCTAATTTTTGTGACTCAGCCCTATAATGTTTAAAAAATAAATGTTTTATAATTAAGTATAGGACAACCATTCCAGTGAGTGCCCTTCAGGTAGAAGTAATAAGATCAGTGTTTGTCAATCTACAGAGAGCATAGAGTTAGCCTTTATGCTTAATTTTTGGGTACTTTTGGCATAGTGCAGATTTCTTTATTTATTTTGCAAGTTCACAGACCGCATTCCTAATTTGTAATTTTGGCATACTGCATTTTTTTTACATGATATATTCGTTTTCTTTTACCACCATACGACACTTCAGTGCCTTAATAAGCTAAAATAATAGTTGTTTGGTAGTTTCAAGGGCCAACAAATTAAGTTTTACCGAAAGATTAACCTGAGAAACTCCATTTGTTGTGCTATATTTATTCTATCTATCATGTTAAGTAAATGAAAAGAATCCGGTAAAGGTAACTTTTATTAGGTTTGATTTTTTTGTGGTGATATAAATGTACAGGTGACACTTGGTAATCTTTACCTGGTTGCTTGCCTACGCTGTTAAATCCACGCTTGAAACAGAGCTTAAAAGAGTGAAAGACATTAGGCAGTCATAGCGAAGAATGATAGATTCCCATGACAACTCCGCTGGTAAAAAATAGTAACAGATATATTTCTACCAATAACCAAATTTTGCAAGTTGCCTAAACCGCATGAGTCTATCCTGGTCCATGGAGAAACTGACCGCTATCTCTCATGATAGGATGGCAAAGGCTGAATATATTTGGCCTCCCTTCAAGTCTTATGTGGATGATCTGAGGTCGTAGGTCGACTCTATGGGCCTGATGGATCAAAGAGTGTTACCCATTCTGTATCTCTGGGAAATGCATTAGTACATATGGTCCTATACCCCCAATGTGACCAACAAATCCAAGATGTGGCAGGTGCCCCCAGCATAGCAGCCGCTCAGTTAACATTAGGGTAAGCTTACGGTGGACACTAAGAGGATCCTGGCTGCACAAGTACCACAGGGACTACAGCAACCAGATTACAAATATTTCAAGGATGAACCGCCCTACCAATTATTTTATTCTGTGGATCATATTTATTAAGGAAACTGTGTTGTTCCCCTGATCTTCCTGCAATTTTGTGTTGTGCAAATTGAAAATCTTTTAAATAAAGTTGTGACAGAAACAGCAAAAGACCAGTGTAAGAGACAGGGCCTCAGGGGAGGCACTTATAAACCAAAGGGTGGCAGGTAGAGGCCACAGCTGGGCCCAGTCCTGATCAGATGGGCAGCTGCAGGAAAAGGCCTCTTGCAGCTTGTAGTATTCTTGTACCTTTAACAGGAGGTCAGCGTTATGGCCCTTGGAGTCCAATTCTTTGTCCTGGGTACAAGAGGGAGAGCAGGTCCAGTGTTCAAGGCCCTTCTCTGTTCACAGAGAGCAGGTTCAGTCCTCTTTGGTTCTTCCACAGGTCCAGCAGTGATCTGATGAGACATTTTGGGGTTGCCACTGTTGCAGTGGAAGCAGTAAACTTGAAATTCAACCTTAACACTCCTACTGGGCCCATGCGGGTAGAATTTTTACTCAGATTCAATACTTCACCTCAGAGGCAAAGGTCCTCAGATGGACCTGTCTTTGTCGTAGTGAGGGGTGAGAAATCAGGATGTCCCTCTGTCGGCCACCTAATGAGGACCATTAATTGATAGCCAACTTCACAAATTGGAAATCAGGTTCAAATATATTATTCTCAGAACCATGCTGTGAAAATAGAGTATTGCAAGTGGAAGACCCAACTTCCTAAAGAGGTATAGTGACAAGAATCATACAAACCATGAGCTCTGCTGTGGCTACACAAAACAAGAGCAAAAGAACCTGATGTTCTGAAAATAATCTATGACTCTCTCTATTAGGCATTTAAAACCAGTCAAACAATTGTAGGTACACTTTCTGTGAAAAGAACATCAAGACACAATAAAATACTCAGTCAAATTAAAAAAATGTGGTGATTGAAATAAAGATCAAAAATCAATGCATATAAGTAACATTTTAAGATGCTCAGTCATTAGTCTCACAGCTTAAAATATAAAATCACACATCTAGCCAAAGTAAATCTATTGCTAAATACGGGCATCCATAAGAAGATGGTTCATAATTGTTAGAGATTCCTACCACCAACAGAGACAGGAGGATGGTTTCACAAGCGTTCCCTTAGCATGGGCTAAGAGATCAAGTTAAAATGCACTAGGGGAGAGTCCATAGGGATGGGCAAGGGGAATGGAGCATAAATCGGGAAAGTTCAAGTCTGGTCTCTCCCCAAACTGCCCCAAATCGTCCAATAGGCAAGTTCATCAGCAAAGGCAAAAAGGCAAGGGGCATAATAGAGAAAGTCTGGCAGGCAAGCAGGAGGCAAGGAGAGTGAAAAAGGGATAGCAAGGCCAAAAAGAGGTTTAGCTCACTCCTCCTAGGAAAGTCACTTGTTATAGTTCAATTTCATTTCATTATGACATCAATGGTCGGTCCACAATGGTCTAATCCTCATGTGATCATTCTTTCGTTCTCCAGGTACAAAGTGATACTCCAGCATACTTTCCCATGCACATCATAAGAATGACTGTTCATTCCGTCCTCACAGGCTAGTTGACAAAGAGCTTCCTTACGTTGTTGCTCTCCACGGATATAGATTAAAGGTCATGTTCCCACCATTCATACACAAAGATGGGCTGTAATTAAGTCTCTTGTCGTTTAAGGCATGTCGCATGAATAAGAACAAATAAAGCAACATTTGAAGAAACGTACCAATTCCATTGCACAAGGCTATGAAATAATGCAGCCTAAGGAGAAAAGACATCTCAATTTTAAAGTTAGCATTTCTTATTTAGTATAATAAAACTCCTAATTAAGATCAAGCATAATGAAATAAATCACACATATCATATATGAGCTTTTATAAAGTTGTCAGTGATTGTTACACAGAAATGGTGAACAATAATTGTGGCCTACTACCACAATTTCAAAAAGTAGCAACATTTAAACTATTTCTAAAAATCATGAAAGTAAAATTGTTTCTATGAATAAACGATCTTTATAATGTTAAGCACTTATACTGAAAGTTTCAGACATCTAGCATATTGTGTGCACAAATTGCACCATTGTCGAGTTTGTTATGACACTCTTCAATGAAAGGCTCAGTTTCATCATTAGCTTTCATGACATCTTCAAGAATATAAGGTAATCAGATACTAAACTTCTTAAAATCACTATTTAATTAATCCTACTGTTTCTCCCTAGTCAAACACACTTTTATGGTGCTGGTACATCAACTTTTCCCAGTTTCAAAGTCGCTTTTCTAGACGTGTGCAAAGTGCACGTGTGTTTTCATTGTCAAGGTAGGTTTATGTGTCGTGTAAAGTATGATCACCTTTTACACTGCATCACCACTGTTGGACTTGGCCCTTTTTGCAGGGTTATCCCCAAACTTTTTGCTTCTTCCTCCTATTTTTTCCTGACCTGTTGTTGCTGGCTTTAGGACTCTGGGCAATTTACCACTGCTAATCAGTGCTAAAGTGCATATGCTCTCTGTGTAAATCGTTATTATGGATTGGTGTTTCCATGATTGGCATATTTGATTTACTGGTAAGCCCCTAGTAAAGTGCACTAAGTGTGCCAGGGCCTTTCAATCAAATGCTACTAGTGGGCCTGCAGCACTGATTGTGCCACCCACATGAGCAGCCCTGAAAAGGTATCTCAGACCTGCCACTGCAGTGTCTGTATGCAGTTTTTAACTGCCATGTCAACCTGGCAAGTGCACCCACTTGCCAGGCCCTAGCCTTCCCTTCTCTTACATGTAAGGCACCCCTATGGTAGGCTCAAGGTACCCCCCTGGGCAGGGGGCAGTGTATGTGAAAGGTAGGACATGTACTGGTGTGTGTGACATGTCCTGATAGTGAAATACTGCCAATTTCGTTTTTCACTATTGAAAGGCTACCTGCTCCATATGATAGAATGGGAAATATTGTGTAACATTTTACAAGTATAACTTCCCATTGGGACAAGAAAAAGAAATAAAGTTTAGGCTCTCTGAACTCAAAATTTAATAACACATCTTTTGGCAAAGATGGTTTTTAAATTGTGTGTTTGAAAATACCACTTTTAGATAGTAGGTATTTTCTTGTTTAACCATTCTGTGTGCCTCTGCCTTTTTGTGTATTGACCGTCTGGTTTTGGAGTGACAGACGCTGGGAATGTGCATTCACTATAGACAGCCACTGGGGAGGTTGAGGTGTGCCTGGCCCTTCCTGGATGACTCAGTACTGAGCTGAATAGACCTTGGCTGAATTTAGAGTAGTGGGAGGAGTTTTACTTGCACCTGAATAGGGCCTGTTTCCCTTGCACAATGCTATCTCCACCCCCTGTGGTCATACTGCACCAGTCAGGACAGAACTGGTTTGGACTGGGATCAGAGACCCTTGCAAAAAGAGAACAAAGACATTTTGGGGTATAAGTATTACACCTGAAACCCCAGAACTTTAGATTACTTCTAGACTCAAGAGAAACCTTTGCCAAGGAGAAGAGCTGAAGAGCTGTGAGGAGGAATACTGCCTCTTTGCTATGTGCTGTAAGGGGTTGGCCTGCACTTGCTGTTTCTGCCAAGGAAATGACAAAGACTAGAACATTGCTTTGAACCTGCTTGAATCTCCAAGCGCCTTTGTGGGCTGGCCTCCTGTTCTGAAGTTTCAGGGACACAAAGACTTCACCCCCAGCTCCCCCGAACTCTGCTGCTGAGAGTTCTGACTTGCCAGGAGGTGCCTGTTCCAGTTCTGGGCCTCTGGAGGTTGTGCTTGCAGCTGGGAGCTGGAAGAAATCCAAAGAACTGAAGAAATCGACGCATCGCTCTTCTTGCGGCTGTTTTTCCGACGCAGCACCCCTGTGCAAGAAGAATCTCCAAGCATCGCTGCGCCGCTGCCAAAACCAACGCAACGCCTGTCGCCGCTGCAAGAACCAACGCATTGAGGGATCGCGGCTGAAAAAAACGACGCAGCGCCGCACAACACTGCTGCATCCCGGATTTCCACGCATTGCACTTTTGAGGCAAGTATTCCCGACGCATCACCAACGGACCAGAACCGTCTTGGAATCAATGCATCACTTCCCGCTACAGACTGGATTCGATGCATCACTTCTCCTGCGTGCAGCAGAACTGTTGCATCGCCGCCCCAAGGTCTCAGGAACTGACGCATCTCTTTGTTTTCGACGCTTCCCATCTCTATGGCTGTTTGGCCTTGTGAATTTTGACGCATCTACAGGTACTTTGTGAGAAATCATGCATCCATAGTTTTCTATGGACCCAGTTGCTTGAAGCCTTTTTAAAGTCATATTCCTATTACCTGTAGGTTGGATTTTTGTCGTTTTGGTCTTGTTGAGTTTAGATAAAGATACTTTATTTTTCTAAACTGGTGTGGTGTCCATTTGTGGTGTTATCACTGTATTACTGTGCGGTTTGAGTACAAATACTTTACACATTGCCTTTGGGATAAGTCTGTCTGCTCGTGCCAAGCTACCCAGGGGGTGAGCAGGGGTTATCTAAAGTATGTATACCTCTTACCCTGACTAGAAGCAAGGGGCCAAGTGTGGAGAAGTGTGGCTCAATGGTTAGAGCGGCAGACCCTGATGCAGAGATCTGGCCCGGGACCAGGGTTCAATTCCCGCCTCGGCGGGTCTTGGGCTCAATTTCCTCGGACCTGATAATTCTCGCCTCGGTGCCTATTCTAATCATGGGTCCCACTCTGCAACTCTGGGCAATAGCTTGCTTAATCTCCACAACGGCCCCAACAGTGCTGGGATGCCTGGCTTCACCCTGGGGGTGCCCAGGAGTGGACATTTCACAGGGAAAAGCCAGGAAGGGTTCCACAGCGGTATGCGTACAGCGCCAGGACACCTCTTTGGGGGTATAAGTGCGCTTTACAAGTACAAATTTCATTTCACCTCTGCCAACTAGAGACCTTCATTTCTAACAACCACTGTTATATACAGTGCCAGCATGTGGTAGAGGCAATCCCTTTGTTCTTCCCCTAAACCAGTTCATGTCAGTTCTTTCTCTCCCTCTGAGACTGGTGCTATCCTTTCGAGAGGGACAAGGGAGAGGCAGGCCTAGCTGTGAACTACATCTGACAGTGACAAGGTGGGCACCCTTTGAAGTCAAGAAGGGGCTGGGTACAGCCCCAGGCTATCCTTTGAAGATCAGATAGAGCTTGGTACAGCCCCAAACCATCCCTTTCAGGCGAGGACACCCCTCCCCACGCCCAATGACTCTTGTCTGCTGTCTGGGAGCAATACACATCTCACCCTAGGGAACCATCACAGTCAGGGGACAATGGACACTTTCAGAAAAGCTCTTTTTATTTATGCAGAGAAATTGAACTTTCTAAAAGTGCCATTTATCTAATAGTAATTTATAATCTGACTTGACCATTAAATGAGTCCTTGAATTATGTTTCTAGCTGCTCCTATAAGTTGTTGTGATGTAATCCACTGTTTTCCTATGGGAGAGTTAGCCTTGCTACAGTGAAAAATGATTTTGGGTATTTTTCATTGTCATGGTATGTAAATCATTAAATATACACGCCCTACTTTTTAAATACAATGCACACTACCCTACGGACATTTAGGGTCTACCTTAAGGGTGACTTACAATTATTAAAAAGGAAGGTTTAGAACTGTCAAAATGACAGTTTACAACTGCACACACAGGCCTGGAGGCATGTTTTATAGGGCTACTACAATGGGGCAGGGGGGGGGCACAATGAGTGCTGCAGCCGCTGGTAGCATTTAACTTACAGGCACTAAGTACATATCGTGCCATAAACTAGGAGCTTATAAGTAGATTAAATGTGCCAATTGTGTTTATTCCAATTTTACCATGTTTCGAGAGGAAAGCACAGCACTTTACCTACAGCCAACAAAATACAGATTCAGTAACAGAAGGCAAAATACTGGGTGACCCTGCAGAATGGGCTAATTTCCAACAACCAGTAATGGCATGACATGGTAGGCACAACATATGACTTGTGCAGTACTGCACTAGCAGACTTTAGGATGTTGGTGTAGTTGAAATTACAGAGTTAGATCGCACCCTCCCAAATGCGCTTGACAAATGCGTGCACACAGAAGACTAGCTGACTGCACAGTGAATGTCAGTGCATAACTTGCAGGGGCGGCTCCTCCACTAGGGCGGAAGAGCGTCGCCCCACTGCTTTCTCGCAGTGCGAGAAGCAGAAACATAAAATGGTAATAACTACCATTTGATGTTTCTGCTTCTCGCACTGCGAGCTAGCAGAAGGGTTTGGTTGCGGGCGGGTGGGTGGGTGGGGCTGCTCTGCGAGCAGGGCTGGGCAGGGGAGGAGTGATGTGCCCACTCCTGCGTGTACATGGCTGGTTTGGTCGGCCCTCTGGGGCCGACCAAACCAGTCATGGGCACTCTGCCCTTTGCCATGTAGGCTACAATACAGCCTACATGGAGAACATGGCCGGGCCATTAGCCCGTGGCTGGGCAGCGTCCCGACAGCAGCGTTGTGATTGGCTTAGGGGTGGGAGCCTGGCTGCCTGCTTCCTGTTCCTGACGGAGGCAGGAGAGCAGGAGCAGAGACAATAGGGGACCCGGCCGGTGGGAAGGTAAGTTTATTTTTATTTTTTTTATTAAATTAAACCCTTCCCGCGCGACCCCCCAACTGTGAGTCATGCTGGCCGCGACTGATAACTTGAGCTACAAAATATATCCAGAAGACTGCAACGCACAACGTGTTGTTTGGAAATTTCACAGCAGCTTCAAGGTGGCAACTTAACTTCAGATCTGTTTAGTTACCCACGTCCACACAGTGCCGCAATATAAAAACTGCCTCAATGATCCTAATTTTCATCAAAGTGATATTTACCTCAATAATACATATTGACAAGAATGCTATTTTTATCCTTTTTCTTATCAAGGAGTTATTGACCTTCAATACTCAAAATCAGTTTTACATTTTTGTGCGCACTAGAACCACATAACGTGGCACTGGACAGCTTAACATCATTTACGTATAACCACAGAAGTGCATGCACTAGTGAGAAGCAATAACCATTTAGAATTCGAAAAATACGCAATAAGCAGCACACACGCAAGGCAAAGAAAAATGCAAGTTGCCATTAATTGAAGGACATGGAGACAATGTAACTATCTAAGCCAGTTTCAGGGTTACATTCCAGCAGTGTGTTATACTATGAGGTAGTTCAGCCATATTATGAGAGTGCTGGAAGAGGGTTGGACAGTCAGTGGACTTCATGGACAAGAAGTAGTGTTTCATAAGAATAAGAAAGGAGGGAGAAATTTAATTTGGATGGGCGTGGCTTGCTAAATCTTGGGTGCATTTTAAGAGAAGAAATGTTTTAAAAGTTGGTTTCATTTAGAAGTTTGAGAACTCCATGTGCAGGGGAGTTTCATCATCATCATCACATAAGCTTTATTGGAGCACAAAGCCATAAAAGCAAGGTAAAACAATGGTATTGCATAAAAAAACATAAAAACCAACTTCGATAAAACTTACATTAAAAACATGGGAAAAGAATAATCATACTACATGTCTCCCTGGACCGTATAGCATATAGTGCAATCTCCCAATCACTTAAAATTGGTTTAATGTAATCAAACATCATTATAAACAGATCTAATCATATTGCATCTATAGGCTACAAGAGCATATTCAGTTTCGAGCACTTCATATATCAGGCCATAAATATGCAGTTTAGTTCACATCACATCATAAAGCTGTCCTGTGCATAGTCAATAATTCCTAGATGTTCATCACAGGAAACTTCCATTAGGGGCAATGCATTACTAGTCATAAGGAGACTGGCTGTGCTCGCCATATATCATACAGTACATCACAATTTGGCGCAAGATAAGGGAATAGGCTATATATAGTAACTTATATTCCCTTTACCACCAAGCCCGTCCACACCGCTTGTCTTAATCGCCACATTCCAAACAGGAATCTACTTACACCAAACCTGATTAGGTAATTGTCATCATATATAAGCATCCTAGTGGCCTCTTTAAGTTCTCTAACTCCCAAACTTCGGCACAGTGGAATGAGCCATCTTTTCCTGCAGTCAATATATATAGGACAGATCAACAGGATGTGCTCAACGGTTTCTTTAGGTGCACCAGGCACCAGGAGTCTCTTTAGAGTGGGCCCAATTAGCTGTAAAAGAAGCAAAGGGCAGAGTTCGATGCCATAACTGCAAATATAGTTGCCTAGCCAATGGCGGTTGCATCTCATCCAGAAAATTCTCTCTCCTATACCAGTACTTGACTGAGAGAAAGGTTTCTGTCAGAGGTCCATAGCTCCGCTGAGCGAGTAGCACTGAATCTTTATTGTGCCAAAACGCCAGTTCAAGTAATGACTTGAAGTGGCCCTTGATAAACTAGGGGAGCTCCACAAACTTGCAAGCCCTAGCTCCAACAGGGTAACCTTGATATACCTTATCCAGGGAATATCTAAAGAGCCAGGTATGGTCAAGATGTCCTCCAAACCCCTACGATAAGAGGTGAGCTCTTGGGTGTGCCGAATTCTCTTCCAATATAGTAGGGGACGTGACCCCACTCTATCGGAGAGTGGTCGCACCCCAAGATCCAACCTGAGTGGAAGCAGGGGGGTACTTACAGGGAGCCCTATCAGCTGTCGCATATAGCAGTTTTCTACTGCTGTGAGAGAATCCACTCTAAGGTGAAAGGAGAGTTTCACTTCTGTGACCTCTACGTCCTCTGGAAAGTTTGAGTTTCTCTGCAAGGTATTTTCAGTGGTGCTGGTACAATGTTTTTGACTGGAGGTGCTGGTCAGTAGCATCACTCATTAAAATCGTAGGGGGTTCTAAAAATCCTAGTGTTATTGAATGAGCTTGTACAGCAAATGAACAAAAGTCTTTAAGGTGGGAGCGTGTGATTGTGGAATGGAAGAAGGTGGATGAGATATATATTTTTTTAAATTGTGAAATGCGCTTCAATGGAGCATTATGTTGCAATCTTCTTAATATGTGAATCAATCGTGTCCATTTTGACTCAGAAATCAGCTATTTAAAATAGACCATAAATAAAGCAAAGTAGTTTTAGCCATGCATGCACAAGAGTAAAATAAATGTGTAATGATTTGTTTTCTCACAGTGCTTCTAAACCTGCCTGCCAGCACTCCCCACGACTAAAAGACCAAAAGAAAACGAGTCTCATTTTTAATATTTGTAAAAAAAAAGAAGCTATTTTTTACATTGGTGCCTTTTATGTGCCTCATTCATTCTCCATAGGACCCTATAACAAACGTTTGTTAGCAAATGCCACCTTTTTGAAACCACATAAGGTAATGATAGATATATATATGACAAGGAAATATAGAGTGGTTTATTGAAAGTAGTTCTCTGCGCCCTTCATAATTACCGCTTGACCTTTCACTGCATTCGATCAAACAGTTAAACCTCCATAAAACGAAAATTGATTGAAAGGCTTAATTGTTTGCCCTTATCTTTCTGACCTGCCTCCAGATCTGGGGGTGCTGCAACACCTGCTGCACCCCTAGTTCTAGCACCCTAGGTTATTTTGGGGTGACCAAATAAAAAGCTTTGTGATAAACTCATGTTGTCTTATACAGACTGCGAGTTTTTAGAAAAATCCATTCCAGGGAAGGAAGTGATGTGATTAAACCCTCGCCAACCATCTCTCAAATTATTTCTCTGTCCTCCCCTTTTCCTTCCCTTCTCCATCGTACCCTTAAACCCCCTAACACCTCGTCACCCCTCTTAATCCTCCCTCAACCACCCATCCTTTCCCCCCTCCCCTCGACCCCTATTTCTCTTGCTGTCCTTTCTTTTTCCTTCCCTCTCCCCCGCTACATTTTTAGGTTGAGCCTGGGCAGCGCATGCGCTGCTGCAAGGCATGCAGTAGTGGAGTATGGCTTTGAAGCCCCACCCACTTTCCGCCCATATTTTTAATTGGCTTGTGTCATTGTCCTTCGTAAATGCTGGCTTCTGATTCGTAAATAGGCTTGTTAGTCCCTTCTTGGTACCGCCTTGTATGCATTTGTTACCTCCTATAACGACTGGACCTTTTACTTGGCTTGTTACAGGGTCGGTGAGCACTATTTTGTTTATTGACTAATGGAGACAATGGCGGCTGCTTTTTGTATTTTCAGCGCGCCCACACAGGACAACGGCGGCCGCTTTTCGTATGGAGCGCTATGTCGCTCTAACTTTAAAAGTGGATGCCCTCTACCCCCACAGCACTCACGGTGCAATGGTATTGCTTTTTTAATTTTTTTTTAATTACTTTTAAGAAGAACGTGTTGTTTGCTTTAGGACCACCGTGCTTTTTTCAGCTTTTATTTATTTTTTAATAAACTTGCATCCTGAGCGCGGCGCCCGCTTTCGGGACACCGCACTCAGTTTTGATTTTTTTTTTTACTTTAATGTTGAGCGCTGGCGCCCGCTTCAGGGACACTGTGCTCTGTTTCATTTTTTTTTTTTTTTAACTTTAATGGTGAGCGCGGAGCCCACTTCTGGGACACCGCGCTCTGTTTCTTTTTTTTTTTTACTCTTTAATGGTGAGCGCGGCAATACAATAGGTCTCCTTTTGCCAAAGTTTCACCTATTGGTATTGTAAATGACAATGCCTTTTAATATTATAAAAGGCATTGCCATTTACAATGCCATTAGTTCAAAATCTCGCAATTATGAGACCTATTGCATTGTAAATGCTTGTACTTTCACCTGTCAGCCCGCACTGAAGTTGACCAACATGCAGTCAGTTGGGATAAGACCACTTGATCACACTTTCACCTTTCTGACCTAATGTATGAGGAACATCTGTTTATAGTACAGTCAAACCTACTTGTGTCAATCACCACTACATTCAAATATTTTCTCTCAATTTTTCTCTTCCTGTTCACTTCCCTTAGGGCCAATAGTTACACTCTCCATAATCTTTTTATCTATTCTTTGCTCTTTTTTCTATTGTCTGCCTTTACAAACACCTCCACACATGTGCGTTACTTTACACTGACTCTTATTACGCTCATTTACCCACATTACTGACGTGTGCAGTGATAAACAGTGTTATCACATATGGAATTGATAGAGGCTTACCTTTCTCCGAACCACCCATATTCAATGCAGCCCTTGTACATTGATGTATATGAACTGTCTGATGTTTGGTAACGTGTTATTTGTTCTAGTAACTGCTTTCTTTACATTTGGCATTTAATCATTACGTTAGGTGTGTACTATCCATATGATATTCAACAACTAACAAAGTACGGGTAGTGGGACCAACCTGAAGTTCTTTCGGGATTGTACCAACACTAACTAATATACTTTCAGTCAGGACTAGCTAATCCTGGAAACTAGAGTCACCGCTGACCGGGAGGCACAGCCGACCCTAGAGGGAGGGCGGCAAACTCCCCATGTGGGCAGCAGACAAAGGGCACAGCAGCAAGAGGGCGCATTATCGCGCCAATGAAAAAGCCAGTGTGTGACCAGGACGTTTGGGTTCAAATGGCCCAATCAGGAAAGAGGGGCATGGTCACAAGCAAGGCCAAAAAGGTGACTGAGACAAGCAACCAATTGTCTGGGGGGGGGGGGCTGGGTGCATCACAGAGTTAAAAGGGTGTGCCCCCCTGAAGCGAATAATTGTCTGGGGCCCCCCCGGGTACGCCACCAGGTTAAAAGGGCCTGGAGGGGGCCCCTCTCCAAAGCGGCATGGGCCTTTCTCTCAGGTTGTTTCCCCTGAGATTATACACACAACAGGGTCATCCATCCAGTGGAGTAAGCAATGTGTTCCCCCTGAACGTTACAAGGATACTCGAGCTGCAGGTGCGACTAGTCGTGGGGGGAGCTATCAGTGGTCGGTAAACCACCTCCAGCGTGGCGGGGGGTCACAAGGTTTAATAAGAAATAATCCTCACACAAAGACATAAAAGGGCAATTGCCCGAACAATGTCCTTAGGATGCCTTACGGCTGGACTCTAGAGACAAGTGCAATTACCCGAACAAGGTCCTTGGGATGCCTTACGGCAGGGACTCTTGAGATAAGTGCCCGGACAAGGTCCTTGGGATGCCTTACGGCAGGGATACTTGAGGCCAGACAAAAAGGTAAGAAATGGTCAGCGCTGGGCGGACACAGCACTTGCAGCCCAGGCATGGCCATGGGGCCACGAGCACCACATATTAGGTAGCAAGTTGAAGCCTCGAAGTCGCGACTCGCTGTACCAAGTAAGTGACAGAAGTAGAGCTGTCACGACAATGGAAGTTATGGTTATTGACATGCAACAAATTATATGATGTACAATGTATAACCTGTGACGAAAATGCCTTAAGTTGTAGTCCAAGATGAGCCAGAAATGAGCATGTTGATGACCAATGCCATCACGACAAGTGTGTACCAACTTATGATGTGAATAAACTGTGGCCGTTCTAACACCACAAAAAAGGTCTTGCTGTACATAACTGATGGGTAGGAAAGAACAGCGGGAGGGCCCGTGAGTAGCTCACACAGCTGGGGGGGATTTTACCGCTGACCGGGAGGCGCAGCCGACCCTAGAGGGAGGGCGGCTAACTCCCCACGTGGGTGGCAGACAAAGGGCACAGCAGCAAGAGGCCGCATTATCGCGCCAACGAAAAAGCCAGTGCGTGACCAGGACGTTTGGGTTCAAATGGCCCAATCAGGAAAGAGGGGCGTGGTCACAAGCACGGCCAAAAAGGCGACTGAGACAAGCAATCCCCAGCTTTGTCTCCAGAGGAAATTGATCCCACCCACCCACACCTGAGAAGACGGGCGTCACAGCCGTGGTGTGACGAGGGGGCAGGGAGTCACAAGGTTTAATAAGAAAGAATCCTCACATAAAGTCGTAAAAGGGCAATTGCCCGAACAATGTCCTTGGGATGCCTTACTGCTGGGACTCTTGAGACAAGTGCAATTGCCCGAACAAGGTCCTTGGGATGCCGTACGGCAGGGACTCGAGATAAGTGTCCGGACAAGGTCCTTGGGATGCCTTACGGCAGGGATACTTGAGGCCAGATAAAAGGGAAAGAAATGGTCAGCACTGGGCAGACACAGCACTTGCAGCCCAGGCATGGCCATGGGACCACGAACACCAGATATTAGGTAGCAAGTTGAAGCCTCGAAGCCGCGACCCGCTGTACCAAGTAAGTGACAGAAGTAGAGCTGTCACAACAATGAAAGTTATGGTTATTGATATGCAACAAATTATATGATGTACAATGTATAACCTGTGACGAAAAAACCTTATGTTGTAGTCCAAGATGAGCCAGAAATGAGCATCTTGATGACCAATGCCATCACGACAAGTGTGTACCAACTTATGATGTGAATAAACTGCGGCCGTTCTAACACCACAAAAAAGGTCTTGGTGTACATAACTGATGGGTAGGAAAGAACGGCGGGAGGGCCAGTGAGTTGCTCGCACTTGGACGGGGGGTTAAGAAAAGACGACCCAGGGGGTGTCAGAGAGCTGGGAAAGAAGATGGTCGCCTGAGCGAAGAGCTCCTCCAGCCTATTATTAAGAAAGTCGCTGTTTTTCTGATGCTGCTCACCGATATATTTCATCAAACGAGTGGCCATGCCTGCCTCAAGTTTAGGAGATACTCTGGGTCGGTTTCATCACCCGGGAGGCATGGATAGGAGCAGACTTTGAATGGTGGGCGTCTGAGATGCTGGGATGAGCTGGGCCTACTCTGAGTTGCTGGACCCCTTCACTTGCCCATGGGAGGTGAGATTGGCCTTGGCGGGCGCGCTGCGTCCGAGTCTAGGGCCTTTGGTATAGCCAAGGGTGGCAGTGCGACAAGTGGCTCTGTTTTGCTCTAACTCCAGTTGAGCGTACTGGGAGTGCCTGTCCTGGGCCAGCAGCCTGGTGGGTTGAGCCCGAAGAGCTCCTTCGCTGTTGAGAAGGAGATGTGATGCGTACAGATAACAAAGGTTGGTGGGGGTGAGGGGCAGATTGTGGCTGGGAGAGGCCCTTGCCACTGTCGAGTGGGTGGTCTCTTGTTCATAGGCCCTGGCTCCACTTGTGGTGAAACAACATAGAGGACACTTGCTACTTCTGGACTTGAGGGGCCCTGCCTGTGAGTGTGGGAAACATCGGATCTTTGTGGGACTGTGAGTGCCTCCCAGATGAGGCTGCACATCATGTAGGGGCCTGCGGGGGGCAGTGTTTGTGCTTAATCCTATTATCTAATGCCTTATCTGAGGGTCATCTGCACCTCTGCAGGGTGGAAGTGTCTATCATTGTAGGAAGATATTGTGTAGCCCCTCAGCCCATATTTCCTCCTGCTGACTAGAAGGGTTCTCCTTAAAGTAGCTACGATAAACCAGAGGACCTTGTGCTCTGGGCACCCAGTGCTTTGCAGAGACACCATTTGAACAACTACCAAACAGTTGCGCCTATGCCACGCATGCAGCACTATTCAAAAGACAGATAATAAGCAGTCTGAGCTGCCGTTTGATAAAAAGCAGGCAGTTGACTGTGGAAAGCACCTGTCTACAAGGTCGTTGGTTGCTGATGGCAATGTCACCGCACTGCTGCGCACAATGTGGAAAAGTCTCAGATCTATAGTTGGGAAAATAGACACTCTGATGACAGGGATGTTCTGCTTTCAGAAATGTGTTGACAACCAGGATAAAGGCTCACACAGACAAGAATAAGAATCTCAGACATCGAAGACTCTCATGGGCAAACGGCTAGTTCGCTTGCAGCCCTAGCCCGGGAACTGATAGCCATAAAGGCCAAAAATGAAGATCTGCAGGGCTGATAGTGTCACAATAACATTCACATCATTGAAATTACAAAGCCTACAAATTTTACCAACATGGAGTGCTTTATATAGTAACTGCTAACCTCCCTGTTTGGATGTGAGACCTTCTCTGGGGCTTTTATCGATCTCTGCAGCCAGACTTCCTTGTATACCAGTGATTACTAATCCATTGCTCAAGCCCACAGTGGAAAAATACGCAACACGGGTCCTGGAGAAGGTGGAAATAAGCACCTTGGAAGATCTCATCTCTAATGGAGAGCTCATAAGCTTACAAGAATTCAAAAGCAGAGTAGGAAACACATCACTTGCAACTCTGTATTATTATCAGCTGTGATCTATGGCAAAGCAAGTATTCACAGACCTTCCCAGACCACCACCCGAACTCAAGTTGACTCAGTCAAATCCATTTCCTATTTATATGCCAAATTGCTAGCGAGTACACCAGCTCTCCATCGAAAGCCAAACTGGAATGGGAAGTGGACCTAGTATGCCAGAAGTCAGATAAATGCTGGTCCTATTTTTGTGCACAAGTCAAGCAGGCAAAATCCACATATAGGCATAAATCAATACAATTTAAATGTATGCATTAATTTTATCGCACACCTCAATGTATAGCAAAGTTTAGTCAGAGCGATGAAGTGAAATGTAAAACATGGAATATGCCAAGTGTAGAGTCCTTCATGTGGCATGGTCCTGGCCTAAGATCCTAACGTATAAGAATAAAGTGTTTGAGCTCCTGGTGACATGATAGAGACCCCTTTAACTTCCCTCATCATCTCTAGCACTGCTGGGTGCCACCGTGGACCTGCCTAAAACAAAACAGTAATTTGCCTCTATGTTCTTATTGTTGGTCAAACGGAGGGTTGCTATGCAATATATGCAGAGTACTATACCTAAGCATGACCAGTGGATACAAGACATGATCTGTTGTACAGACCAAGCTCATATTTATGCTGCAGACCTACACCCAAGGGCATGACGCAAAGATGCCTAGGGCCCACTCCGTACCTACTTACTACAAGATGAACCTGATACTTGATGTTTTACTGTCCCTTAGGCATTATAAATCTGTACCTGTGCCATTGTGGACCACTTTTATTCCATTTACCTTGAAGTCCGCCTGGAATTGCATGTACTGCAGTCTACAGTGTACCATGGCTATTATCTGTTTAGTTTTGGTGTCATGATTAACAGCTGTAATTGATATAATATCAGCAATAAAACTATTTTAAAACACAATAAAAAGAAATAAAAGACCTCCCACACCACTTATTTTATTTTGAAGCTAGAGGCTCAGCAACTGCAAAAATACCTCTGCTGTTGACAGTGGCAGGCCTGTTGAAAATTTGGCTAAATGCCCCCTATCTCTGGTGCCATTATTTCTTCAAGTGTCCATGGGCTTTGAGACACATATTACTCTAGCAAGAGGGTAAAGGATATTTGGATGCCTTTCATTCATTGTTGTATTGCTTACAAACCTTGACTGTCTTAGCCTCTTTATGTCTCATTGCTCTCTGGTAATGAGTTACACCTTCATGACTTTTAGGCCTTGAGGTAGAAGTCAAGGTTAGAAGACAATGATATATCATTGTATTGGATACATGGATACAACCAGGCACAATCAGACAATTGTCCTGTTCTGATTGGTTTGGTCTCCCCGAGCTGAGAAATACTGGCCCTACCTCTTGCTTTCATCAGAAAGAAACATATTAGAAATATAAGTAGTAGATGAGCCATTGGATCCCGTTTGATGCCTCATTTGTGCAATACTCTTACTCTAATGAGCGAGAGTTTATTGCTCACGGGACAGATAGTTCCGAGTCACATTTTCTTCCTATGCACAGTAAGTTTAAGGAGGATGACCCAGACCATCCATTAAAGATAAAGTTGTGGCCTCGGACCATGACCTCTTCTGGAATAGAGCAGACGTGAGTCCTGTATGCTCTGCTTCTTCCCCACTGACATGAGCATACATCTACAATCTTTTGCCACCCAGGGAGCTCAGACTGCTACTGTGCATGGCGGTAGTGCTGAGGAAAATGTCTAAACATTGGGTGTTCTGAAATTACAAGAGCCAGAATGGACAGGTGGATGTGCAGGGGTCCTTGAGCTGTTGGCAGCCGAAACATTGCTGGAGAAACACCCATGGAAACCATCTCCCAGGAATACCAACAACAAGCCCTAGGGTAAATAAAAGAAGTAGATACCATTCAGGGTAACCTGAAGACCTGCCTTTGGGAACTACAATTCGACATAGCAGGACTGGACACCCAAGTTGTTGACCTAGTAAAGACGATGGCCAACCACGCCAAGGACAACACCATATGGGAAACAGGATCTTGGTGCTATAGGATCTCTGCAATGACTTGCTATAGAAACAGGTCCTGAAACAGATTGATCTCAGCAGTAATAGATAATGGAGATTGCATGGGAATTCTTAGGGTCATGATATCTAAACCTATGACAAAAATCTTCTACATCATATTAGAAATGAACAAGACGATCCACCGTTTTACTTAGACCACTCGCATAGGTTATGGGTGCAGCCACTCATTGAGAAGCACCATGGGGTCTTTTAACATCGAAGCAGAACTACGATGAGAAAGAAAAAGTAATAGTTCTGATATTCCCCAGTGACGCTATAACTATTGAGGGACACCCACTACAACTATATGACGGCCTGGCCACTCCTGCCATGAGAGAACGAAGAGAATTTTGTGAGATTGTCGACCATCTTTGCAATAGTGGCTCTCCTTACCAACAGGGACACCTTTTCAGACTTATATCCATCTGGAAGTCTGAAAAGAACTTTGCTATAGTGCTTGAAGAGGGCAGGTCAATAATGGGCTTTGGTGAAGTAGAAGAGCAGGGTAGTGAGCCCAACACTCAGACCCAAAAGAAGGAGACTTGTCCACCCCAACCAAAGAGTGGTTCTTGAGATCGAACGGGCCAAAATATTTTCCCAGAGGGAAGTACAGATCCGAGGACTGCTGGATGTCGCTGACAGGGCAAACCAGCGGGAGACATCCTCTGTGATGGAGTGAGTCAGATAACACCCACTCGATTTTGGTGTCTGCAAGATTGCAGGGTTGAAAGAGGGCTCCTCTAAAGGGCACAGGAATGAGACATCTGGAAGAACAAGATGACCATTGCCACTGTAGAGAGTGTTTGGGAGAGAACTTATTGGATAGTGATGTGACAAAGATGGTCACTTGTTTCAGTTAATGTGGTTTTAGGCACAAACGTTTGGGGGTAAGGCGGGAATGGGAGTTGATTTGAGGTAAACTCACATCAGAGGATGACATACAAAACTGTGGTACAATTCATTTCCTTTTTTGTTCTTGGCAAACTCCGGCAGTCTGGGGGCAGACCTCTCTTAAGTATCGTCACACATAGTTGTGCATCATGGTAAAAGTTGTAAGTTTGAATGTTAAGGGACTGAAACATCTAGCAAAATGCATGGCAGATATCAAACTCTTGAAATCATTGGATGGGGAGACCTGCCTACTACCGGAGACCCACTTGATTAAACTAGGCTGGACATGAATAAAGTCCACATGGTTCCCTGTGCAGTGTTTTGCTTCAGGTATTCATGAAAAGGCGGAGGCTGCGATACTGTGCGCAAAAGTATCAAATAAGAGAGTGATATCAGATAAGGCGGGTAAATAGCTATCAGTGCTCTTCTCACTAGGATTCCAAAATGTACAGTTACATTGCTATAAAACCCCAATTGGAATCAGGAATCTTTGTGAATTCAGCCATCTCAGACATCCCTAGGGCAAGATCAGCTTAGGGGGTGACGTAATCCTTAGCATCGAAAGCACAATGAACCACAAGATACAGAGGACTAGGGAAAAGGGTGCTGCCTCAACATACTTTAAAGAACGGCTAGAGTCTATAGGATTGTTTGATATTTTGAGAATACATCATCCAGATATCACACATTACACATATTACTTGTGTGCCCACTGCACATGGGTTTGATTTGTTCACTTCTTGCTGAGTTGTGGCTTAGTACCACAAGTCACAGAAGTAACAATAGGTCACATAAACCTTATTGACCATACCCAATAACATTGGCACACTTGAGACATAGAACGGTAACACCAGAGGGGGAAAATGGTGACACAATAAACACTACTCAAAGATGTGATTCTTAGGAAAGAAACAGAGTACCCATTATGAAATGGTGTCAACATTTTGAAATAGGTTTAAAGTGGTCCTACAAGGTGTTTTTATATCATCATCATCATCACATCTCAATAAGATAAGAGCTGACATTAGGGCCAATCTCAAGCATGAACTAGCAGAGTATTAGACCTGGCTCTTTTTGCAGGGTTATCGCCAAATGTTTTGCCTTCTTCCTCCTATTTTTTCTGACCAGTTTTTGCTGGCTTTAGGATTCAGGGCACTTTACCACTGCTAACCAATGCTAAAGTGCATATGCTCTCTATCTAAATTGTATTGGTGATTGGTTTATCCATGATTGGCAGATTTGATTTACTAGCAAGTCCCAAGTAAAGTGCACCAGGTGTGCCCAGGGCCTGTAAATCAAATGCTACTAGCGGGCCTGCTCAAATGTACATATACTGTACCCCCTCCACCATAGATTGATATTTCACTTTGGTCGACATGTAAGTCTGACACGTAGCATAGGGCAAGTAAGGCCTCTGATTTATGTCTTGGTGTGCTCTCTCCCAATCCTAACTCTATGCCCCCCCTCACATTCTCAAGATTCTAGTCTTTTAGTAGCATCTCTATGTCTATCCCTTATTTCAAAATGAACATCTGTACACTTACAGGCAGTGAATATGCTATGACAAAAAATACATTTATTTGATTTGTCATTGATTCTTATAATCAGGTTGTACCATGTATAGACTATTGTTACAGAAAGAAAACATATACTCATCTAACATTTTTACAGTACTGACACATTGCGATTTAGACATACAAATCTTACAAAACATCACTTACAGATATCGTGTCTTTGCATATATAACACTTAAACATACGTGTCCAACATAGAATTCACAAACAATTGGTTTGGGGATATATTACACTCCCTCAGAAATTTGATCCTAAAGGTATCTTGTGACCCTATGTGTTCGGGTACAATAAAACGGTGGGGAGGGCAAGTATTCTCTCCTAGCATGTTTTTGGAGTATTCAAATTTTTCTCTTTCCTTTTCACATATTTGGCCCACATTTTGAAACTTGGCTGCTAGACAGCTATCAAGAACCAAAGGTCCAGATCAGAGTGAATAGAGTCCCAACTAAGACACAGATATCAGGAAAGGCACCCAATAGGGTTGTTTCCCGTAATCACTCCTATACACTCTTACTTTAGAGCTCTTTGGGTTTCATAAACTGAGGCATGACGGTATTAGGAGTATCCAGATTGGCATAGACACATTCAAAATGACAATGTTTTCAGATAAGACTATGATATCACACAGATCCACTATGCTCTTTTGCTTCCTTGATGAAGGAACTAGAGGCCTACAGTGCACTCTCAGGCTTTAAAGGTAATATCACAAAATCTGAAGCACTAGTGTTTCAAGCATATTTGGGCCAAATTGAAGCATTGCAGATACTTTTTTTAATCTGATGGGCACCTAATTGGAACCTTACTTTGGGGGTCGAATTCCCCTTTCCCCAATACAGATCATTGCTTTGAACTATCCTGACTACTATCCACAATCTGCAGAGAACTGCAGCAGTGGTAAATGTGGCAGATGGTATAGCTGCTGTGAAAAGGATATTTCCCAAGATTCCCTAGATCCTATAACTATTTCAGACCATTGCACTTCCATTCCTGCCCACTTTGCTTTGACAATTGCAACTAACACTGAAGAATGTTGTATGGGGAGGACCAATAATAGCAATGGGTTGTTCACAGTCTGCCAAGGAGGAATAGTGATACCATGTCTTGCTGGGGACTGTTAAGCAATGCAACTACGCTTCCTGAAAATATTTCTCCTTGTTGCACCTGCCTCTAGGAGGCGTGGGGTTTTGATGGAAATCCATGTCAATGATTGCTTGTGGATATTGATTTGCATCAAAACCCATGGGTGGCGGCATGAGAATGCCCATGCACCACCCAAGGAAGGGTCCTTAAACTTACTGTAAACAGTGGGGGACTTCCTACAACTATAGGGGTCACCATAGTGGGTATAGTGCTTCACTAGAACCGGTAGGTGAGGTGGCAACCCTGTAACTTTTAACACCATTGAAGAGTGAATTATTACATTTTGCTGATAGATTACATTACCTACTTTTGAAATAAAAGGAAGCACTGTGCTGGATAATATGGTATTGTGTTTGTTGGTTGACTGTTGAATTTTCAGCTCTTGTTCCTCTCATCTTCGAGAAGCCTTTGACTGCTTGCCCTCACTACCCAGACAGTCAAGTGTTGAAACGGTGTACTTGGCCCAGTTGGCCAGTTTGCAGATCCATAGTTGGACAGGCTGCAGGACACCAGAGGCAAACAACCTCAACTACCCAGCAGTTCCTGTGACCCGTGTGGCACCTTAAATGGGGCCTGGCAGTAAGGCAGCGACAACATGGAGTGTGAAGTGCACACATGTGATGCGAATTAATTCTTATAGTACGAACCTGCTTATTATAGTAAGTTCACCCGAATTACATCTTGGTGCTAAAGAACATGTCTATGTTGCAAATCAGAAGTCCCTCAAACAAAAAAATAATGAGGTAAAAATTCTTCAGCAGAATAAATAGATTTTGAGTGCTTTTCTTAAAGAGAAGATTGAAAAGATAAATAAAATGTGTAAAGAAAGAATGTTCCGAGATTGGGACCAAGCACACAAAGTTACCAACCTGTGCGACTATCCAAAGTTTGGAGGATCATAAAGGAAATTTGATCATTAGTTCTTACACGTGCTGTGGAGATAAAAACCTGGGGGATCCATTTTTGATCAAGTCTGACTTGCTGCACAAGAGGTGAAGTTGTTTTTCTAGGTAGTGGAAATGTATTGCTGACATTCCTGCAGTGCAACCAAAATTGGTGTACCCCTTGTAGCCAGCTTACCAGAGGTGAGGGGACATCACTTGAGTCCATCCTTTTCTAAAAGAGTGGAGCGGCAGTCCTGAAGCACAGATAGCCAGCTTGCCTCTTGAGAGAGTGAAGGAGCCTGCCAAACCTGCAGAAGGAATGACTATCCAGGAGGAACGAGGTGCAGTGTGACCCCAGTGCAGTGGGCCTGCAGAAGCAGAGGACTACCGAGAACATTCAGCATGCTCTGGTGAGTTGGTAATCATGAAGTATGGTGTGCCCAGAGCCACTGTGCCAAAATGGGAGGGTATGGCATGTCCTGAGCCATTGTGTACAAAGCGTGAAGTTGTGGCAGGAACTGAGCCACTGTGCCAAAGTTATGAAGAGGTGGGGTGATCTTAACCGCTACACCGAAGTGCACAACTGTACTGCGACCTGAATCGCTAGGCCCAGCTAGTAAAGTGGTGGTGTGACCAGAACCATTGCTCAACCTAAGACCATTGCAGAACCAGAGTTGTGGTCTTTCACCCATATGGTAGTGCTTGCCTGAAGTCATTTGTTCTGCAAGAACACTGCCTGTCCTTGGCTGAATCAATCCAGACAAAACAGGCTACATGGCCCACGAACAGACCAGCCATGAACCAGCATCCCCTCAAGCTGCTTTCAACAGCCCAGAGCAGATGCCACCATGAAGGAGACTGAGAGGAACAGCTAGATCACACTGAGCTCCAGGTGAGGGGAGAGTGGCTGAGTCTGGGAAGATCAGGGTGCCTGCTGATATGCGGCCCGATCCACAGACTCAAGCACTTGTTGAGTGGGAAACAGTGACTGTAGCCAAGACTGAGTGCTTTTGCAAGACTGCTGGGGGTAATCTGCACCAGAGTATAATTTAGCTATGCATTGCCCTAGGTAGGAAACTTGGACAAAAGGAGGGTACCGGAAGCCATGACAAGGAGAGACATCAACGTACTCTAGCACAAGGGCTCTAAGACTGCCTTGTGTGCATACCTGTTTAAGTTTAAGTTTAAGGGATTTATAAAGCGCATGGCTACCCGCAGGCTTCCCAGCGCTGCCGAGAGGAGCAGACATAATGTGAGGTCTCATGGGAACAGCCAGGTTTTAAGTTTTTTTCTGAAACACTGTTCATTCTTGGTTAGTCTTAGTTCTGGGTCCATTCTGTTCCAGAGTTTCGGGACAAGGTGTGAAAAGGCTCTTCCACCCCATCTTGCTCTCTTTATTTTAGGTATGTTCATCAGGAAGCTGGCTCCTGACCTAAGGCACCTGTTGGGAGCATACATGGAGACCAAGGATTTTAACATGGTCGGGCCACTCTCATGCATGGCCTTGTGGGCCAGGCAGAGGGCCTTGAATTTAACCCTGGATTGGATAGGTAGCCAGTGGAGCTTCTTCAGAGATGATCTAACTGATTCATGTCTGGGTATCTTGAGAAGCAGTCTGGCTGCTGCGTTCTGTACCACCTGCAGCCTGTCTGTGACATATTTGGGAGAGCCGAGGTACAAAGAGTTGCCGTAGTCCAGTCGCGAGACCACCAGAGCCTGTACCACCGTCTTTCTTGCCTTATCTGGGATTAGGCTCAAGATTTTTTGGATCATTCGAAGGATGGCGAAAGAGATACCCAAAAGTTTTTTGGCCTGATTTCCATGGATAGGTTTTGGTCTAACCACATCCCCAGGTTTTTTAAGGAAGTTTTTGGAGTTAGGGGGGTCCCCAGGTTCCCGGCCAGTTGATCTCGGCCCGCGGGCCCGGTCCATTGCCTAGGAACATAAGCTCTGTTTTGTCCCCGTTCAGTTTAAGGCTGCACAAGGCCATCCAAGTTCCTATTTTTTCCAGGCATGGAACTAGTTGCAGATGGTTTGAGTTGGGAGTTTCTGCCACTGAGATCACAAGCTGAGTGTCATCAGCGTAAGAAACAATGGATAAGCCGAATTCCTGCACCAAGTGTGCTAGAGGGCTTAGGTAAATGTTAAAGAGGGTCTGGCTCAGTGACGAGCCCTGAGGTACTCCGCATGGGGCTGTGAAGGTATCGGAGAGGATACCTGCCTCCATACACTGGAAAGATCTGTTGCTCAGGAACGAGGCCACCCATTGGTTGGCAATGTCTCTGATCCCAATCTCTTTGAGACTGTGAATGAGGATCTCGTGGTCTACAGTATCGAAGGCCGCACTTAAGTCTAAGAGCAGAATTGCGGCAGCACTGCCTTGATCGAGTATGGATTTTAGTTTCTATGTGATCACGAGTAGGGCGGGCGCTGTGCTGTGTTCTGAGACTGGTGCAGGAGGCCATTATCCTCCAGTAATTGCGAGATGGAACTATTGACGTGTTTCTCCGCAATCTTTCCCAGAATGGGTAGCAATGAGATGGGCCGATAGTTTCCCATGGATGCGGGGTCCAGTTGGGGCTTTTTGAGCAGAGGCTTCACTATTGCATGCTTCCATTCTTTGGGTACTAGGCCTTTTCCGAGAGATAGGGAGATAAGGTCGGCCATGTTTTCCAGTATGGGATCACCCCCCTGTAGAAGGATGTGAGGGGGGGTGGGATCTATTGGAGACCCGATTTGATGTTACTTAGGAGGAGGCCTGCACGTTCTTTGCTCAGCCTGGGGAAGGAGAGCAATGATGGGGGAGGAGTAGGCATGGGCAGTTCTGGGCATGGAGAGGCCTCTGGCTTGTCTGCTGAGTCCTTCATCGCTTTGGTGATCTCGACACCATTTGAGTGGAGTGAGTTGTAGATGTTTTCGACTTTGCTCTTAAAGAAAGTGGCTAATTCATTACATCTCTCCTTTGATGGTAGGGGGATGTGTGCGCCAGGTTCAATTGTAGTAAGAGATTTCACTATTTTGAACAGTTCTTTGGGAGAATTGGAGGACCTCTCAATTCTCTCCTCAAAGAGAACTGCCTGCGCTTTCCTGATGTACTCATGATATTTTCGAATGGCCGCTTTATATGATGATTTGAGGTCTGGGGCATAAGTTTTCCTCCAGCTCTCTCAAGTTTTTTACAGTGTTTCTTTTGAGCTGCTAGCTGGCGGCTGAACCAGGCAGCTCTAGTATGGTTCCGCTGCTCTGTCGGTCTGGGTTTCCTAAAGCTTTTGTCGACGGAGATGGTGATCCAGTCTGACCATAGCTTGTGTGCCTCGTCGAGGTCTTCTGTGTTAGGAGGGGTAGTTCCCTTCAGATGTCTGGTCCAGGTTTCAGGGGCATGCCATGGCCATTTACGTCCCAAGACTGAGCTGCCACCTGTGGGCTTGGATGAGGGAGCCTTCTCATACAGGATAGGAATGTAGAAGTGGTCCGACCAGGGAATCTGGATAGGGGTGAAGGCCTGAAGTCTGGGGTCATTGGAAAAGATGGGGTCCAAAATACCTGTGTGTAGTATTTAGTTCTAGAGTGCATTCATTTTCTTCTTAAAAGTTAAGCACTTGGTCTAACATGTATTATACTAATGTGTGTTTCTTGAGTGCTGATCTTGAGCACTCCCCTGAATTGCTATGAATTCGCCATAGCTACCACTGAAAGTCAAGTGCTGAAGGGGTTGTACTTGGCCTAGTTTGCAGAGCCATTGAGTGACATACACCGGGACGTCAGAGGCATATGATCTCAACCCCTACAGTTGAGGCTATGTACCCCCTGTTTGCTCCATGGGTCCCCTGAATGGTGTCTGCCTGAGTGGGCCTTGCAGCTTTGGATTCTAACCTCTGGGAATATGTAAGTTGTAATGGGTTATCTCCGCATGGTGGTTTGCAGTGGGAGTTCAGGTCTTGAGGCCCTCTACCTAACTCTTGTCAGCTGCCTTTAAACTGGTGCAAATTGAGTCTTTATGGAACTCTTGAAGGTGACAAGAGTCATGCAGTCTTCCAATGAATATATGGCTATACTGTGACCATACTGTTATGGTTCGGCTACATTTAACCTGGAAGTAGTGTACCTGATGCTGAGTTTAGCGTATAGACAAATGAATGGTTGTTCTGCGTTTCAAATACCTGGTTGGCAGCTTTTACCAGGGCGTTGGTTTGAGGTTCTTAATGCTTGGAAGGTGTTACACTAGTGGTGAATTGATAATCCCTTTGCCCTGGGGCTGATCTTGAGTACAACATGGTCTTAGTGGTACCAACCATGCTTCATGACCACAGTCTGTGGCAAGGGGTAGGTTGCTTGTTCCAACCCAGTCCACTGCAATGCTTGCCCTCGTCGGCACTGGGAGAATTGCTTTTAGGCAGGGGATCAAACATATGGATTGCTTTGTACAGCAGCTGCTCTTACAAAACAAACAGACACTTTGTCAATCACCGCTATTGCCTGTGATGCTTTTTCACAAAGTCCATTTAACTTAGTGGTTTATTTAAACTTTGAAATGACATGAATAACACAATAATGTGGGATGGCTATTGTCCAACAGACATGAACTTTATACACGTGATAACATGTAAGTGAAATGTGTTATGTTAATAGAACTCCCAAATTCTAGCACTTTATTACCACATCAGGAAATGTCAAGGTATATTTAATTTTCTTAAGTAGTGACACGCTTATCTCAACAATATGCAATTAGAGAGTTCCTGGAACTTTACGAATTGAGAAGTTTCTCTATCAATGCTTACTGGATTCTGATTGTTTTGCACAGAACGTTGGGAACCAAAGGAAATAGAAATAGTTGAGCATGCAATAACAGGAAATACAAATAACATTTCTGGGCCTTAGGAGATAAGAAATAAAGTTCCATCTAATGTGTCACAAGCAGTCGCACATAAAGTGTTTATAAAAAGAATGCATGAGTGGTTGTCACAAAAACAAGGTTTGGTTCTGTTTTCGAAGGCAATAGGCACACAAGGAACTAGGCATGGAAGCCAGAAATTTGTTTCTGTTGGGTTATAAGATTACTCCTACATTTGGAGCAACTTTCCAACTTTCATGTGATTCACAAAGGATCCCAGGATTTCTAAAGTAAAACAACAATAGTTGCTGATTTACTACATCACGCCAATGTGTACAAATTAAGCATGCCGAATTTTCCACTTAGTTTAAAAATCTGCGTGCATAAATCTGATGCCAATATGCATTGTTACATTTATTTTTCTTTGGTTTCCACAATGAAAAAGGCCACTCCCCCTATGCTCTATTGAATATATGATTGTTCCCTGTCAAGTCTCAGGCTGCAAAGCTGCCTGATCCAATTATTTGAATGCCCACAAATTTACGAATTTGAGAGTGCTCATCCACGTGTATTTTTGCTGCTACGCTGACATAGGAATGCCCAAAAAACTGCCTATGACCCTAAATTTATGATTGCAGAAATTCAATTGTATTATTTGAAAATTCGACATTTTCAATTGCATTTTGTAAAAGTGAAGTTCTACCCACCTGCTCCTGTCCTGTGAAATAAAGGTTGGGTTATTATTTTATAGTTATCAGATGTGATAGAATCATAAATGTTGGTGGAATGGCAATGGTTCTTTGGGGTGCATCTAGGCTATGGGAATGGTTTGGTGCAAAAACACCACTTCAGAATTATGAAGGATTGTCACCAATAATGTGGGACCTATTCAGGCGGGTGTTGGAATGTTACAACTTATCCTTATGGGCCCACTATTTTCAAAGGTGCCAGAGAGGAAAACCTTGTTGAAATTTACGAATTATTTGACAACATAAACTCCTAATCTTATTTTTTAAACTAAAGTGACAGTAGTTTAGCGCCTGGACTCGTATGCCATGTGTTCAATGGGTTTTGCCACATTATAAATCACAAACTATACTACGATGGAAATATAGGCTGTCTCAAGAAGTGATAAAATGCACTCAAAAAACACTATTAAATTGCATAGGAATGCCTCATATATTCTTTAATGGTGAGCTATCCATCATATATTTAAAACAAGGTATGCATAGTTATTCACGATTAGGGGTATCTACATGTTTCAGCTCTCAAACCCCTTCCACAGGACAAATATAAGTCTTGGTTTCTTGTGTATTTCACAGAGGAGAGTCATTTGTAACAATCAACACTCTGGCAACCGAAAGGTCTAGTGGACTCTAAATTCATCCAGACAATTGCATGGACCTTAGATGTCTAGGAAAATATTGTGCCCATTACGTTCTTAATACCAATTCCATTGCAATATTTTAACAGCCTCACAGACTACCATCAAATGCATGGAGGTTGTATTAACACCACCAGTAAGTTATGTTTTTGTAGGCAATATTTAGGACATGCTATTGATGTTAAATGATATTCAACTGTACTCTTGTACCACACCTCCTGCCACTCATTAATGTTCTTATAATCTTTCATTCTTTGTAGCTCTGAGTTGACAGTGCAGCTGCCTGCAAGACCTATTCTTTATGAAATTCAAAGAGTGGACTTTGGATAAGCCATCTTCACCCATTGACTTATTTGGATCAGCCCCTTTCAGCCATTAGCTTGAGGCATTGTCATCCATATCTTAATTCAGCCTAGAGGAGCCTTGCTATTGCTGCAATGGGGTGCCTGCATGGCAATGCACGGGGTGGGGCTTTTTTCATATAAAACATACACTCACCTATTAAACGTTTTGCCACATTCAATTATTTATCTCACACATGCTTTGAGTACAGAAGGGGATCATAGTTTGACTCCAATGCTTTTGTCATGATTCTCTTGTGAGCCTGACCATTTCATGGCCTTCTTCCTTACACCAACAATACCACACCACTAATACCATCAATATCACACGAACAATACCAATACCACTACCACCAATATCATGGTGGTGCTTTTTACATCAAAAGGTCCTTCTGCTGTGTCTTCCCCACTTCCGAGGTCATAAACTGAGAAGCAATCAATTGGACAACATTAGCAGCTTTTTTTTTTACAGCACCTGGAAATGACAAGTATGGGCTGGACTGCTATATAGAACCAAGTTCTTATTCTCTAATTAGGTTGTATTATTTCAAATGTCTGACGTGCAGTATATTAGCCCACACACAATCGAAGATAAGGTTCACAAACACCAGGTCGCTCATGTCAAACATTCAGCCACTTCACGCATAGGAACCCACAGAGAAGGCAATCGCTGCAAACCATTTCCAACTTGTCTCTAAAGTTCATGCATTAGCTAAGAGAAATTCGAGTTATATATATATGAACTTTAGATGCCTCAGATGGAAAAAACAGGTGCTGGACTCCGAGCGGAGCCTGTGCACCTGATCATGATAGGGGCCCAAGAAAAAAAATTCGCTTTCTGCTTGCTAGAATATTAGAAATATTAGAGGCATACCACGCAATCATTAAGTTAAAACTAAAAACTATGCATGCACTATGTGCTGCCTTCATGCATCACACAAAATACGTCTCTACACATGCATACATAGGTCAGAGCTCACTCTCACACTGAGCCATTCACGCCCATATACTGGTGTGTCACAACCAGCAGGCATCCACACATTACTGAGAACGAGTACGCACATACACACGATTATGTCATGAGTATAATGCAAGCCCCTGGGGGGCCCAATTTAGTGTAAAGCCTATGGATATCTGTGAGACATGGGAGTTTCAGGGTCTGCGCACCGCACTCGGCCCTGTCATTTTGCATGACGCCACTGGCTTATGCAGGAAGACAGGCACACACCATTAAAACACCCCATTTTAAAACAAATTTTAGATTATTTACATAAAACTTTCTGCCCAAGACAGAGATTGTGCAGGGATAAGGTAACAGGCACAACTACAGCAAAAGGCAAATGAGACAGAGGAGGTAGGCACCCAAAACAGGAGGTAGGCACCCAAAACGGAGCTAATACAGATGCAAATAACAAATAAATGCACTTCATACTTCAAAGGGTGAGTTACCGAATCCGTAGGGTAGCACTTAAGGAGCAGTTGGCGGTGTTAACCTAGGAATATGGGGAAAGAAAACAAACGCAAGATAAAAATCTCAAAAAGGTGTTGTTTCACAAAACAAGTGAACAGATGTACAATGTGTGGATTCAAGCTTAAAATGGACGTTGAGCAGTGGATCAATGACAAAGGGAATGGATTATGGAATTGGCCCAGCAGCACCCTGGCCATTTGAAAATGTTTTTAGGTTTGGCGTTAGACCAGATTTTTTGTGGCCACCCTCTTTTTCTATTGGTCTGTTGTTCCACAACATGCATAGAGCATAGGGCAATAGGTCACTAGCTGCCTATACTGTGAGTGAAGGCATTCTGCCTGTGCACAAAGGTCACTACTGTCTAAAAATTAGGGTCTGATTTATGGTTTGGCGGATGGCCCGCTGTTTGTCAGGTTGACGGAAGACATTATCTCTGCCACCCTGATGGACTACTCCATGTTAAATTTGAAGATCATCTCCTGCCCATTTTTTTTTTTTTTAACACTTTATTTATTGCCATTTTCAATATTGTTGTACAGATCGTACAGAATATACAGTCACAGTATCAATGATTATAGATGCGCATCTTTCACTTTTTGGGTTCAATCTTATATTTACATTCAAATTATAATATTCAGCTTTATCCTAGTCAACTTTCCATTTAATGAAACTTTCAATATATACTTCGCATTAGCAGTTTATGCTCTCAGGGAGTTATTCCCAGACATTTATCTGCAAATAGTCTTTTTTCCTTGCCTCACATTTCTTCCTTGCCCGCATATATGTGTTCCTGAGTTTTGTCAGTGCCAATTATAACTTAACTATTAACTTAGTGCCTTACAACTAGTGTCCTTCCCGGTCCTGCAGATAGTGTTGGCTTTACTAATCTATGTTTTGCTATGGGGGTCTGACTGCGTGCGCAATATCAGTGCTGGGTATATAATCTCTGTCATGGTACTCTCTGTGGGATACCGCTAGCCACCCAGGGACATCTCTTCGTTTTCTATCCTACTCTCTGCATGCTGGCTTTCCCATTGAGGTTATCTACCTCCTTTACCGTCTAGCTGCGTCAGGTGGCCTACCCGGGGGTTCCTGGGTTCCCTCGTCTTCTGCCCCGTCATTTTCATCCCAGGTCTCCCAGGCTCTCATCAGTTCCCTCCACTGGTCTGCTATTGGTTTCTTACGTGTCCCCCTCGCCTCTTCTCTAAGGAGGGCCCTCATTTCCACTTACGCCCAGTTGGTTAGGTCTTTTTTCCAAGCTTCCACTTGTGGCCCCGTCCTAGACTTCCCGGCCATCGCTATTCGTCTCTTGGCAAGGGCCATTGCCAGGTCTATGAACTTATTTCCGACTTTTAGCTTCCGCGGTTGAGGGAAAAGGCCAAGTAGGCACTCCCTCCCTGTAATGCTCAACTCCCTTCCCAATGTCTCTCCCGTCTTTCTGACCACCTCCGTCCAGAAGGGGAGCAGCCCTGGACAACTCCAAACCATATGTATGAAGTCCACATCTTGCTGAGCACATCTCGGGCACTCCCTTGCTTCACCTCCGAGTATCAACCTGATCCTATACGGCGTCAGATATGCCATATGTACATAATTAAACTATATATACTTTAGTCGTGTATTACGTGATAATCCCCTGCCCATTTGTGATCTCTGTACCTTTGGGGGAACCAGTGTCATGCCTGTTCCTCTGAAGCTACCCAAATGTTGGTAGATGGCTGCCGTCAGTTTTTACAGCAGTCCACCAAACTCTTTGTTTATCAAAAACAAACTCCCAAAGTGGGAATTTGTTTCTGAAAAACAAATAATTATTTAACCCCCATACCTGGGGAGATTTCTCTCTCTGTCATTGCCAGGATTTATCTGGTGGTGATGGATAGAAAAAAAGGACATCAGACCGTCAGCTTTAAATAGGGCAAGCGGAATGAGTCTCTTACTTCGACAGTCAGCCCTTTGTTAGGCCATCAGAGTAAGGTTTCTGGAACTGCAGACAGAAAGCTGACCATCCGCCTGACTTTAAATAGGGTGCGCAGACTGAGCATTTGGCAGGAGCGGCCCGTGCAGGTAAGAGCGGTGGGGTGGGGTAGTGGGGGACTCGACAGATGATGACGAGGGAAAATTAATTATTTATTTAATTTTCCATCGTCGTTGTCCATCGAGTTCCCCCCACCCTGCCCTGCAGCCCTTACCTGCACGGGCCGCTCCTGGCGTTTGGTGGATAGGGATCACATTTGTGACAGAATACCCTGCCTGCCAAACATTAAATTGTGCTCATAGTCCAGTTTATTACCTGGGGCTGTGCTTTTGAGGTATGGTTTTGAGACAGCTTTAGCTGTCTTGCCAGACTATTGGTTTTCCCAAAGCATTAATACATAATATACGTACATAGATAAAGGGTTTTTTGGTCCGAGGGCTTCATCCTCTCGTCTATTTAACTGTCATTCACATTTTGCCTCCGCTCACCACAGCATGCAGTATGGGGAAATGGGTCAGCACACTTTACCATTGGCTTCCTTCACATTTAGTGACTGCACAAAGCCTGTGCATATAATTTACAGACGCCAAAATAGTCCCCTTCTTTTTAGAAATAGGGCTGGTTCAAAGTGTGCTTTTTATTTTAATTATTTTTTTATGTTACCTTTAAATACTGGGGCCATATTTATCAAAAAATCACACAACACAACGCAGCAAGCCACCTTGCTGAACTGTGCTGCCCTGCATGAAAGGGAAAGGGCAGGAATGCATGGTATTTACCATTATATAGCACATTCCTATCCTTTCCTAGCACTGGCTCACTTTTGGCTGCCTAGCGCCAATGTAAGCACCCTTGCGTCATGTTGCAAGGGTGCCTGCATTGCAGGCAGGATTGTTTTTGTGCAGAAAGGCACACCTTCCTGCACAAAAACAATTCTCACAGACCTTTTTCCCTTTCTAAGTGTGCTACACATAGAAAGAGGAAAGAAGGAGTAGAAATAAACATAATCCTTCTCGTTGCTCCTCTGGTGGGGAGGTATCCAATTCTGATGCATTCTCAGGTCTATCAGTGTTGGTAAATCTGGGAATGTGTCAGAATCTAGGGTGGATGAGTGTGAATACCCACGCTCAAACCATGGCATGCCTCCCTGCAGCAGAGTAACACATGGCAGCGATTTGCGCTGCCTTGCGTTACTCTAGATTTAACAAGCTACTCAGGGTCACACAAGGCTTGATAAATTTCATTTAAGTTTTGCGCTGCCCTTGCGTCCCCTTGTGTGGTGTAAGGGCAACGCATAAACTTGATAAATATACCCTATATTATTTAATGTGTCTGCACTTCTAGTGTCCAGGTAGATGGGATGCATTTTCCATCCTCTTTTTAAAGTTGGTGTTATATCATTGTAGCTACCTGTAAGGTGGTGGTTTATTAATACAATTCAAGGCTTAACTAAAAAAGATTGTTGTTTGAAAATTAATGTATTAACAGGCAGAACAGTGAATGTTTATTTTAAATTTGACACTTTTATTATATGCATTAGACAATCAATCAAAATATCATTATTCGGTTTCATGTTGATAAAACCATAAAAACACAATATAAAATACAGGATAAAAATATTGTATTATACAGTATGTACAATCCCAAGAGCGGACCAGGTATAAACAGCTTAACCAGTTAATTTTATGTATACATATTGCAACTAGTATCCCAAGCACATAGGACAAACACACCCGCTAAAAAGAAATACATAAAAACCCCTTTAAATAAATCAGCGAGCTGTGGGCCAGTAAAATACATGAGGCCGAAGGTAGTGACAAAAGACGACTGAGTTAATCACAACTCGCCCTAAGCCTAATGGCAGATTTAAAAAAATATAAACATAAAAGACGGTATTACCCATCAACATCTGAAGGAAAATAAAAGCAGGCCGAACTTGTCTAAAATTGGCCTGTTTCAAGATGGGGATTAAAAAGGTCTTTCTGGGTGTTTTGTAAAATGGGCAGAACATTGTAAAATTAACCATGTCTTGCGGAGATGAACCATTGCAGCCTCAGGATGAAAGAGGTTGCCCTCTGTTTGTTCCCCTGGGATAAGCGATAAGTAAATAAAAGAGATCCAGCCGAAACCTAGTCAGTGGGAATCGATCACAGGAGTTCGCGAAACCCAGTAAGTACGGCTCTGCCATCACTGTTGACTTCAACATGACAAAACGACGTATGGTGGGCCTCACGGGCTCCCTCTCCTCCCTTAACATGGTCTGGCGTACGCTAAACGCTGTCTTAAGGGGGGCTAGATCTTCCTTTCGCGTTCCTTCGGGGATGGAAAAAAGGTCTCCTCTTCCCAGGCTCAAGAGACTCCTTTCTATATATTTAAGCCACAGTACCTTGGATACATGTACCAGAGCCAGGCAGTCTTTAAGGATTGCCTTGTTTAACGAATCCCCCTCTTTAGCCCAAATTTTTAACCAAAGTGAGATTGGACGGAAAGCTATCAGGTCCATAATATAGGGCATTCCTAACTCCTCATGGGCAATAAATGAGTGGATACCCTGGGGAACAGATAGCAGTCGTCTCATGAATTTATTTTCTGCTATTTGAATGTCCTTTGTTTCAACGTTTCAATTTCGCTGCCATAGAGAGCCTTTGACAAACATTTAGCCCTATAAAGCTCCATAAGAGCCCCCACTGGTCTTTTCCCCAATCTTGTGGCAAAATTAAAAATTGCTGCAGTCTCCCTATTAAGGTTGTTTCTCTTGCGTGAAAGTTGTGGCCCCCATTTCATGTTATCATCCAGGAGTACCCCCAGGTAGGAGAACGCGGACGTCTTAGGGATCGGGGTAAGCCCTACCTTGAAGGTGTATGATCTGCTGGGACGCATCCAAACCTGCATAATGTATGATTTTGAGTTATTAATCCTCAAATCCAGGTCTCCCATAAACTGCGCAAATGTGGATAAAAGGGTTTGCAGGCCTCTCTCAGTCCTTGCCATCAAGAGCGGCGTCATCTGTGTATAATAGAACCGGGAGACCTCGCCGTCCTATCTGGGGGTAATCTGCCTTAGTCTCCAAAAGGATTTTCTCTAAATTGTTAATATGGAGATTAAAAAGAAGCAGGCCAAGATACAACCTTGTCCGACGCCACCCCTAACCGGGAACGAGCGTGATACCTTCAGGTCAGCCGAGTAGCGCACGACCGCCTTGGTGTCTCGATGAATGTCTTATAGAAAGGAGACTATCTCTCTATCCACCCCTAGGGAGGAAAGGATCTGCCCTAATTTGCCTCTGTTCACGCAATCGAATGTGGATGACAAATTCATAAAGGCCAAAAAGATGGTACCCCGGCGGGCAACTGTGTATTTATTTGTTAAAAGGAATAGGTTCAAACATTGGTCAATTGTAGAGTGACCAGGGCGAAAGCCATATTGGGCCTCCGACAAAACATTATTGTCAGTAGCCCAGGTCGATAACCTACTCAACAGTATCCTACCGACCACTTTTACCACAGAGTCTAACAGGGAGATGGGCCTGTAGCAAGTAGTACTGTCCTATCCCCCTTTTTAAAGAATGGCACAATGATAGAGGTCGAGCAAGAATCGGGGGTACCAAACCTAGCTACTGCATTGATTACGGAGGCAAGCACTGGAACCCAAAGCGCCACATCCGACAAGTTAAGGTCATGAGGGATCCCATCGGGACCCGGGACCTTGTTACGTGTCATGCCGATAATACCTCGCCTTACTTTATCCTCCGTTACTGCTAGCGTTGTGGGTATGCCACAATATTCAGGTAAAGGTGACAGGATCAGAGTTCCCTTAAACATGCCCTCGAAGTGACTAACCCAGTCATTCTCTGTAATGTGTGAATCAAGAAAGTTGGCGGCCTCTACTCCTAAAAAGGGGCTGTTAATGATGCTCCAAAACTTAGAACTGCACTTGTAAGTTGTTGCTTCCATGAGTTTACCCCAGGCTTCCTCCTTCAAAGCCTCCCTGCTCTTACTGAGGGCTAGTTTATACTGTTTTCTTTGTGTTTTAACTAGCACAGTGTTCCTGGGGGTGGCGTGCAGGGCTGATTTCAGCCTCCTAGCATCAAGTGAGCATTCTGGATTAAACCATCTGGGTGCCCTTTCCCTCACAGTTCTGTGTGAAGGGACCGTTAGTAGCTTAACAACGGATCCGGAGATAAATTCGAAGGCACGGATGACAGACTCGTCCGATTCTGCCTCCGCGTTCTGGCAGATATGAAACTCCCTCTGACATGTCTCTAAGAGGGACTCGCACAGGGAGTCTGAAGAGATCTATCCCCATTTAAGCTGTCTTCCGCCAGCCGTAGCCCGCAGAACCCCGCCTCCAGGTCACTGTTTTTTTAAGTCAAATATAGGCCGATTAGCTTTAATATACAGGGGATTATGGTCGCTATAATTACTGGCTATTATTGAAAAATGAAAAATCAAGTAATAAAGAGGGGTAGAGATTAAAATATAGTCAATGATGGAAGGTTCACGTCCGAGCCCCTTAAAGGTGGGGGTTAGATACCTCTTAATAGGGGTCATTTTTTCCATGGTTGGTAGCAAATCCCAATCACAGACTAGGGTGTTTAGTTTCTCCCCCTGTCTGCTATGTTCGAAGTGCACACCAGCCACACGTGGGCAAGAGGAATTCTCGCTAACCCCCAAACCCAACCGCCTTAAATCCCCACACACATGAATGTTAAAATCCCCTAACAAAACTATGTTACCGGTTTTACATGGCAAGGCCTTACAATTCGTCAAAAAGGAACATAATCGTGTAACATTACACACCTCGGGGAGGGTTGATGTAGAATTATAAAAGTTTAAAAGCAGTAATCTATGCGACCCTGAAGAAAATGTTCACGCTTGAAGACATGGGTTATCTGTGTTTAGTACCACTGTGCCACCTCTTAGCCTAAGCAAAACATAAACTGCAAGACCCCCTTTTGGTCGACCAGCCCTTGAGGGGGTAGCAGGAATGTTAAAAAGTTTGAATCTCTCTAAAAAGTAAGTATTGTCAATGGTCCAAGTCTCCTGCAAACAGATAATGTCATATTTTTTAATAAAACACAGCCATGCTGGGTCCATAAACTTGCTAGCCAAGCCAGCTATATTCCATGAGATGATGTTACAAGAGTTGTTATCTAATAGAGGGCAATTAAAAGTCACCTGAGCAGGCTGGTCCTTGGGATCAAGATGTAAAGAAGACACCATAGAATTCCTCAAAACTGGACCATCCAGTCAATCACAAGTGTCAAGTTGTCCCAATGGCGCAAAAGAGTTGAAAAGAGGGACCTCCTGGTAATACTTGAGGCCATTCAAATAAGGTCGGGGTCACTGTTTTTCTAGGCTGCAATGCCACGGGTAGAGGTGAATAAAAATAGCCTAGGGGCAACGCTCTGATGGAGAGGGTCGGGCCTGTACTGTTACAGTGGCTAGCTGCATGGAGAATCCTTCCTGCCAGATGAGGTCGGTTAAAATTAATTATTATGCAGTCACCACCTGTACTCTTTTTCGAACCCCCCTATCCAGGCCACCCTCTGTACCATGATGATGTGCCTCTCCACTCTTATGCCCAAAGGAGTGTTATGGTTGAGCCAATGAAGGACCTTGTTCTTCAATTGATGGTAGTCCTCAGTAACACCCGGCTTTAGGACTGGCACATTTCCTAGAACCACAACATACAGAGTTGCTTCCGGGGGTAGATGGATAAAATTTGGACCCTGGGCCAGTATGTCCTGAGCACTGGAAGCAAGAGTTGAGGCTTCCCCATCTGCCACCCTCGTGTAGGTGGCAGCTCCCTTCGGTGGCTGGCATCTGATCTAGGTAAAACCTGTGGACGTGCTCTCGCCTGCGGTCCACCTATAGAAGGTAGATGATGACTATTGCAGGTAAGAGGGCCAGACAGAGGGATGATACTCCCAAGGTATGTAAGTCGTGCATTTAGAGCCTTAATTCTGACTGGTGTAACAGGTGCCGGGGCTGCAGCTACGTCAGCTACATCGCTGGAGCAGGTAGTAGGGTTAGAGGACTTGATAAATAGAGACAGACCTGAAAGTTCCCTCTCAATGAAGGATAGCCTTTCCTATAGTGGTTCCGATTTGGAGTCCAATCGGTCAAGAAGGGAACCCACAAATGCTTCTAGCATGGCCGCCAGATCGTCTTTTGAGGCACCTGGGGTGCTGGACGTTGGAATATCCACTTTGGGACGTTTTGCCCTAGCCCCTGGGGTGGAGTACTTGCGTTTAGCCCCGGGACCGACCCCACCAAGAGTCCGCCCCTCCTGCACAACTGCACGGGCTTGGTTTTGGGCTAGTGACCCACTTCCAGCTATAGGCCCCAGAGTTAACTGGTCACTGTCAGGCTGTGTCTCGGTGGTGATGGGGGGTGCGGAAATAGCTACCAACTCAGCTCCCACCTGGGAGCACTGTGAACCTCTTGTATGAGCGCGGGCTGATGAAAGTGGTTGATTCACCGGGGACCGAGAAAGCCGGCGGGCCACCTGTTCAATTTCTTTATCAAGAACCCCCACAGCTCTCTGTAAAAAACAGTCCATGGTATTAATGACAGGAGCAGCATGAATCACTGCGGTTGTCTTGCGCTTCCCCATAGCTCCCAAGTCAGTACGTGTGTAGGTGTAAATACAAAACTTTCCAGGGATTCAAGCCTCTGCCTATTTCAGTCCTATTCCTTCAAGGGTTAGGTAACAGGTAAGAATAACAAAGGCCAATTAAAGTAATTGATTTAATGCCCCTGTGGGGCTTACCTTGTTACGCTGAGGTTAATGTCTGAAAGGCATCTTTAACTCAAAATGACTGCCCTCCCCTCTGTATCCCTGTGCAGCATCCCGATGATGTTACAGGTTGTACAACCCCCGGATGGAGAGCCAAGAGAGAGGGCCCGGCCTCCTCCGTGCTCTGATGGGCGCGGACGGGCCCGCCCTTGACCAGGGCTTTGCCTGGGCGCGGTCTGGGCACGAGGGCGCGCGCCCCACGCCCTGCGGGAGCCCCTAGCAGTTTTTAGCGCCTCCTGGCACGGGTCAGGGTTCGCGGGTGCTGGCGGCTCCTGCCGCAATGCGCAATGGGGATTGAAGTCCCCCAATGAAGTGCTGTTGCCTGGTGCTGCCTGTGGTGACGGGCTCCCGTGCCTCGGGAGCCCCGGGCAGTTTTTAGTGCCTCCTGGCACGGGTCAGGGTTTGCCGGTGCTGGCGGCTCCTGCCGCAATGCGTAATGGGGATTGAAGTCCCCCAATGAAGTGTCGGTGCTTTGTGCTGCCTGTGGTGACGGGCTCCCATGCCGCGGGAGCCCCGAGCAGTTTTTAGCGCCTCCTGGTGCGGGTCAGGGTTCGCGGTTGCTGGCGGCTACTGCCGCAATGCGTAATGGGGATTGAAGTTCCCCAATGAAGTGCCGGTGCCTGGTGCTGCCTGTGGTGACGGGCTCCCATGCCGCGGGAGCCCCGAGCAGTTTTTAGCGCCTCCTGGCGCGAGTTAGGGTTCGCGGGTGCTGGCGGCTCCTGCCGCAATGCGTAATGGGGATTGAAGTCCCCCAATGAAGTGCCGGTGCCTGGTGCTGCCTGTGGTAAGCATTAGACTGTTACATTGAGGTGTCAGCATAATATTTTTTATGTATTTATTTTTGTGCAATATGATTACAATAAAAATAAAAATTAACCACTGCACTATCTTGCCATAGACACAACCGTTGGGTTTGCCAATACTTCTTTAACATTTTTTTTCAATATTTATATATTTTACATGTGTGTTAATCACTTGGTATTTCCCATGCCATTGTCAGTTGCAATTCTGTTGTAAACCCTTTACCTGCTGAGGGTTTTTCACCCCAGTGGTGAGCCCTTTTTTGGCTTTTTGGGGTAGTTCGCCCCTAGGGTGCCATAACTTTTTTCCACATAAGGTATCCATGCCAAATTTGCACAATTTTTTTCCAACATACTGGGAATTCTAAACACACCCAGACAATAGCCAAAATATGGCTACATTTTGAGCTTTTGGAGAAAAATAGGGAAAAGTGCTCCGCAAAAAAAATCTGTTTTTTCCCTATAAATGACATCAACGAAAGGTTTGCTGTGCTAAAGTCATCATCTTCCCAGCTTTCATGATAATGCACAGCTGAATTAAAACACCTATTTTTAACCACAGTTTTGACAGTCTTCAAAGAGGTAGCCCATTTTTCCTAATTTTTGTGCATTCAACCTACTTCCAGTTCGTGGCGGAAACCGGTATGAAACCCAGAGGTGATACTACCAAGATTTTCAGCTTTAAGAAAAGTAGGCAAAATTCTGAATTCAGCAAGGTGTTATTTGTATAGATCCCTCAATCTTTTCCCCAAAAAAATAACTGTTGAATCAAATATATATTGAAAAATAGTCGTAAAAAAGGTCATTTGTGAGAATGTTTTCATCTGTATCTTCTTGTCAAAATGGCTGATTAACAAAAGCAATATACCATTATGGCTGCTAGACCCTTCTGATTGCTGGGATACATAGGGTTTGTAGGTTGTCCAAGAACCCGAGGTACCTAGAGCCAACAACTTTGCTGCACTTTACAATGGCTTTTCATTGTATACTGGTAAAATATAAAGAGTGAAAATGGGGATCAAGGAAACCTATGTATTACTGAAATGATCACCAGATACGGAGTTTAGGAGCAGTAGTTATTTGTAAATCTCTATGGGCCTGATTCACAAAAGTAATCTGAGACAAAATCCTAACTTGGTCTTAAGTTTAACTTAAGTAAAACTTAAGTTTAACTGAGACAAAATCCTAACTTTACTACTCCTAAATGTCCTTTGTGAATACCGAAAGTCGTAAAGTTAGGATTTTGTCTCAGATTACTTTTGTGAATCGGGCCCTATATTTGTGGGTAACCATACTAGCATGTGATTCAGAGGGCATTTTTTAAAATTTCGTCTTTTTTCACACTGCCTTACATTTCAAAGGCACAAATGCAGAGAAATCTGATTCAAATGGTGCCTCACTTGTGTGGGTGGGCCTAATGTCCAAGACAGGATGGGCTCAAAATACAATGTGGAGATACCAACATTTCCACACATCAAGAAAATTACCTGATTTGGTAAAAGGGGTAAAAGCAGTATTTGGCCCTGGGATCCACGAACATCAAGGGAAACCTATCAAAACCAGACATTTCTAAACACCTGGGAAGTCCAGGGCTGTGTGCCCTGCATGGATCCCACAACATTTTTTTTACCCACAATGCCCTGCAAACCTCAAAGTTTGCCTAAAATCACATATTTTCCTAGGAATCCTAACGTTACTACTACTAAATCCCTTTTGTGAATACCGAAAGTCGTAAAGTTAGGATTTTGTCTCAGTTTAGTAGTAGTAAAGTTAGGAATCCTAACTTTACTACTACTAAATGCCTTCTGTGAATACCAAAAGTAGTAAATTTAGGATTTTGTCTCAAATTAGTTCTGTGAATCGGCCCCAGTGTCTTTACTATTCGTAACTCCACATCTATGCACCTTGAAGATATATATTCATTTCTTCAAGGTACATAGATGTGGACAAACTAAAGCGCAAAGGTGCACCACTTCGTAACAAGAAACAACAGACACATTACAAATCATCAGATCCGTGTCCATAATATTTTCCATATATTTTCTTCTTTTATTTTTCGAAATATTCTTGATACGTAAAAAAACCACAGCCGACGCGATTCGTCCAATAATGGACTTCTTCAGGGATGTAAATTTGACAAACATATATATGTACATAAATATATATATATATATATAAAAAGGACATCACCAACATCAATATTCACATTCAGACAATATATATATGTACAGCTTATGCACAGAAAAATAATAAAAACCATGAAGACAGGACAAAAAATCACATAAGTATTATACTTAACGTATACCAATTTCACAACATATCTCGACTAACAAAACTTCTATCTGACAAACACCTAATTTTAACATTTATATACAATATTTAGACAACTATAAAACACATACTATTTGTATAAAACCATAAACAAAATTACATTTATATAAATGAGTTTAAAAAGAGGGATGGAAAGAGAGATCGCAGAGAAAATGTTTTAGGGAAAATCCTGAGAAAGAGTGCAGAGAAATTTATAGAGAAAATTCATAGAAAAAATTCATGAGAAAGAATATATAAAAAATATATATAAAAAATATATCATATTATCTCCTCCTGTGGTTGAACAATCAATAATATGAAGAAATGAATATTTAGAACAATAACCCTGTATTGTTCTGAACAATAGCCCTGTATAACCCAAGATTAATAACCAAAACAGAGTAAACAGGAAAGGACAGGGAAGAAAAGGGAAGAAAAGGGCTACCAAAAACTCAGAAAGACCAAGAGAGAGCAGGGAGGCTATAGCCATCACTCGTATAGAGGTACCCACCATTGAAGCCAAAAGGGCGGACTCTCCTGGAGATAAATCAACATCCAAGTTCCACCCCCTGGGTGTATATTGGTTCCTATCCTCCGTATGCTGTGCCAGAAAGGGAAATATATAATACAATATCACCATGTAGTCCTACTAAGCTAATCTTTCTATCTGTAATGGATAATATATAAAAATTACTTACTCAACAAAATCAGGATAACTATACCTTGATCAAGAAAAAAGCAGGATTTATTTATAGGAATAGTACCCTCCACACAACTCCTTCCGGCATGCGCCTCACTGTAATATAGTGGGCCAACAGTTGAAGCGGGCAATCTCCCAAAACAGCCTACAAAAGAAACCATGGGCAATATATCAATCAATTGACAGGATGGTTACCCTATTATGACAATCGACGCAGTATCACCAAGTACACATAGAAGCAAAAGGCACAACATGAATTCAACCACGGGCTCGCCTCAGACTATAGTCCTTGTTAGTCCTAAAAGCATTCCCACCATTATCTGCTATGAGTCCATGGAGGCACTCCCGTTAGCGAATGCTCAATACCAAAACCAACAACTTTTAGTCCCTCAACGGTTCTTATATATTGTATATGAACCCTATATATACTGAGACATGCCCATGGGAGATAATAATAATATTTACAGCGTTAAAAATCAAAATGTACTCCCAGTAATAACTGCTCAGTACCAAAACCAACTGCTCCAATCCCTCAGCGGTTCCTATATGATATATATGAACCTTATATATACAGGGACATGCCCATGGGAGTAAATAATAATATTTAATGCGTTTAAAAACAGATGCAAAGATTTTATTATGCTTAACTCCCACCCGAAAGAGCACACCCTTAGACCACAAACAGAGTGTGATCATACTTCGATCCTACCCAAGAGTAGTTCACATATGATAGAATTTAAACCCCCCCACTCACGAACAGCTACCGAATCCCATAGGAGGTGTCTCCTTACCTTGATATGGCCAAAGAAATATATACGGCGACCTCGAACGATCTCCTCTGAGGATGTAGACGGTGCATAGTGTGTTCACACGCCGCTTTATTTATACAGCCCATGCTGAAATCTAAATTGAACACAGCTGCAATTTCCTTCAGCATGCCGGAAGTCAATATTATCGACTCACGGGAATGCCGAGTGTAGCCGCCATCTTGTAGTGGCCAATAAATCAAGAAAAAAGGGTACAGTTTCCAAGTGCTGCTTGCCATGCATGTTTATGCTATGAACTGCGGTCAGAGACAGCATACATCTACTAGGTTAGATCTTCATTCAAAAAGAATTCAAAAATATTTATTCAGCACGCTGAAAGTCAAGATTACTGACTCACGGGAACGCCATATATAGCCACCATCTTGTAGTGGCCAATCATTAGAGGGCGAAGATACGATTCTATCGTCTATTTACATGAACGTTCATTTTGGGAGCTGCGTTTAAAGAGCAGCATACATCTAATAAATTGTGTGTATGTTCACAATGAAATTTGGTAAAACAAATATATATATCCAAAGTAAACGTTCTAACTGACTGAACGAATTTACCAAATGCCAACCTTTCAAAATATGTAAATATATTCCATTTGCTCGATCTAAAATTAGTATAAAAAGACATGTGCCGATCCCATAGTTAGACATCTTAATAGACTCAAATCAGTAATAGCTTCGTATTTATCATGATCTCTAAAGAGTACAGCCGCCATCTTGAAATGATACAATATCTAATAATTTGCATGTGTATTATACAACAATATTAGGAGAGGAAAGAGAAGAAGAAAAAAAGTGGAATACTCCCAATAACAAGCCAGAACATAACAAAAAAGAATATTGTATGTATGTCAACATTTTCATCCACAAGATCATAAATCAAATGGAGATAAAACATATGTACCTCTAACCAAATATAAAGCCACATAGATTCTTAACAATATACTTTTCGCCCTACTCTCTGGTGGTAGTTAAGACACCCAATATCATATATCAAAGCCAAAGATGAAAAAATATGTATAGAAAAAATAAATAAAAAAGAGTTTTTTTAAAAGGGAGGCTTAACAGAATAGAGGAAAAAGGAAAACAGAGAAAAGCAGAGGAGAAATGGAAAAATGTCCATTATAACAATCCAATACACCATTTGGATATATGTCTCAAGCAATCATCCAATTGTAAATCGATATAGCTATGACCAATCCATATTAGAATGCACAAACAGAATCATAAATTTACATGTGCATGCAAGCCCTATTATTCGCATACAGCCCTTATCCAGAGCTTAATCATGATTACCATCCCCTCTACGTTTTTTAAAGGAAGTAATGCATTTCCTCATCGCTATTATGGCCCAGTTCAACACAACGTAGTTTGCATATCCATCCTGCCTCATTTTTTCTTAGGGCTAATTCCCTATTTCCCCCTCTCGTGTGAACTGGTATATGATCAATACCCATAAACCATAATGCGCTATCGCCTGAATGATTCTTTTGCATGTGAAATGTCATGGGGTATTTATAATCGCCATTCCGTATTGCACGTAGGTGCTCCTGTATTCTCAATTTGAGAGGTCTTATGGTGCTACCCACGTAGATTTTATTACACGGGCAGCCCAGAATATATGTAACATACCTCGTGTTGCAATTAATCAGGTGGTTGACGTAATAGACCCGCTCAGTGTTAAATTTTAAAAACTTGGTTTTATCTTTTGCAAACATGCAGATATTACAATTTTTACCGGTGAAGAAACCCTTGATTGAATGTGACAACCAAGTCACTGTTCTTGGCATGGTGATGTAACTGGGGCACAACAGATCTCTCAAATTCTTGCCCCTCCTATATGTTATCTTAGGTTTTGTGGCCAGTATCTCTTGTAAAGTGGGTACCTCAGTTAATAAATGCCAATGTTTGCATAGTACGTTGTAAATCCTATCACTATTACTATTGAACTGCGTAATAAAAGATGTAGGAGCCCTATTAGCTTTGACTAATTCCTTAGTTCTCAAAGTGGTGTCTCTAGAGATTTTAGCAATCTTATTTTCAGCTTTGTCCAATTTATCTCGAGGGTAGCCACGTGCTAGAAAGCGCAGTTTAGTTTGTTTAATGTTTTCGGAGAAACCCTCCTCCGTACTGCAATTTCTCCTCATGCGTGTCATCTCCCCATACGGGATGTTGTTAATTACGTGTTGGGGATGTGCACTGTCTGAATGTAAGGTACTATTACAAGCTGTATTTTTCCGATGAATTGAACTTTGTATATGATTATTCTCGATGAAGAAAAGAATATCCAAAAATTCAATTTATTCTCCACTAAAATTAATAGTGAATTGCACATTGAAGGGGTTTTCATTGAGGAAGGCATGATACTCCAATAACTCCGAGGCAGGTCCATCCCAAAGCATGATAACATCATCGATGTACCTGCCCCAGAATAAAATATGTCCTGTCCAGTTTGCAGAGCGACGGCCCCAGGCATGCTCCCGCTCATACCAATCCATAAAGAGTCCGGCATAAGCGGGAGCAAACCTGGAGCCCATCGCCGTGCCCTGTATCTGGTGATACCATTGTGCATCATGTAAAAAGAAATTTTTGGACAGAATGATATTTGTCATTTCTAATAAGACCTCATTATGTCTATAATGGTCCGCAGTTCTTTGCCCCAGGAAGAATTCTAGAGCTTTAATACCGAATTCCTTCCTGATGCAAGTATATAGACTAGCCACATCCATCGTTACGAACAATAAAGTTTCAGACCAAGCAAGACCATCAAATTTATTTAAAATGTCTTTGCTGTCTTTAATATATGCTGGTAAATTGCAGACCAATGGTTGTAAAAATTGGTCTACATATTCTGACAGCTTCTCTGTTGGGGAATTAACCCCTGAAATAATTGGACATCCCGGTGGGAATTGACCCCCCTTGTGTACTTTGGGAAGTACATAAATACATGGAAAAGAGGGTTCACTCACCATCAGATATTTATATTCCTCATCGCTTAAAAGACCAATCTCCCTCCATTCCACCAATCTCATATTAATATGAGCACTCAGAGTGTTAATGGGGTTCCCTGGGACCTTCCTGTAACATGCGGTGTCTGACAGCTGGCGGTCAATTTCCTTCATGTAGCTCTCCTTATCCATTATCACCACATTTCCCCCCTTATCCGCTTCTCGGATGACGATTGAGGGATCTGATCTTAAGTGTTTCAATGCCTTGTTTTCTTCTACTGAGAGGTTAAATTTTACTTTATTCACGGGCAATGGATGCTCCAAAATTTTATGAAAACCCTCAGTGACTCTCTCCCTAAAAAGGTCTATATTGGGATGAGTCCCTGCTGGAATAAATTTGGATCGTGATTTTAACCCACTATCGATTTGTATGTTTTCTGAGATATCCAATTCTGCTCTCAACACGTCTACCTCAATTAGTGTATCATCCTGTAACGACAACATCAACTGTAATGTATGTAGATCTGAAACAGTATGGGTAGGTGGTACATATTCCCCATATTCTTAGTACATATAACAGGATTCCGGATGAAATGATCTTTCAATTTTAATAGTCTGGTAAATTTGTACAAGTCCACAAAGAAGTCTATGTCATTACCAAATTGTGTGGGACAAAACCCCAAGCCCTTACTCAATACGGATATCTCAATTTCTGACAACACTCTGGAGGAGAGATTTACAATCATAAATTCCTGTGTGGAACCCCCCTCCCCTTGTCTTGTGATATTTTCTAAGTTGTCTTTGACCTTGTTGACATAGCAATTGTGTCGTTCCGCACCCTTTTGTTTCTGCCAGTGTTCCTGCCATCTCCTCCCCCCCTTCTTGTTTTTGTTCTTTTCTGATGGTTTTCACCCCTAATCTCAATCGCTCCATTTCCACTAAAAAAGTGGATCGATTTTCAGTGTCAGATACGCCTGGTGTCTCTTCCGTGTTCACTGAACTGGCCACAGAGGAAATAGAACTGGTGCTGTCAATGGATACTAATTCAGATGTTTCCTCTCTTTGTCTTTTCCCTTCCCCTGCTACTTTCAAATTATCATATCTGTGGGAGAATGTATAGATTCTCCCATCATTATAGTCCTTGTCATCTCTCTTAATTTTCTTGACCTTTTTATCCCTTAAGTAAATTTGATATTCATCAAGTATTTTATCTAAAATATCATAATTCTTTTTTATTACATCTTTTAAACTAAAAGTTTCAATCTCTTTCTCAAGTTCCTCTATTTCAGACTGTAACTTACAGCCTTTCATCTCTGCGTTTTTAATCAATATACGCATCATATTAAATGATGCGTTATGAAGATTTTCCTCCCATTCCTTTAAAGACTCAGGGTCAAGGTCCTCAAACGTTGGGAAGATTAAAATTCTGAGACCTCGTGGGATTTTATCATTCTCAATATATTTCGCCAAGTTGGTGCCGTCCCACCACCTGGACATTTCTTGTTTTTTAGTTTTTCCAACCTCTGAAACTTTGTTTTTAAACCCTCTGTTTTTACAACATTACTTGGCGTGCTTCCCACATGTTGTTTTGAGGAAAAGAGGTCCTGAGCTAGTTCCTGTCTTCTATCCTTGAAATTGGGCATATCTGTGGTAAATCTTAATAAAAATAATAATAGGGCAGGCCAGTGCTTACACAGGGAGTAAATTTTATGAGAAACACACAGGTTTGGCAGTGTACCCCGTAAAGACCTAGCACCTGACCCACTATCCCTAATTAGTATAATAGGATTTCTCCAGTGATAGTGTGTGCACACCGTTAACACACCCACTGCCGCGGTGCAATCCAAAACAGGATTATAACAAACAAACTAAAGCGCAAAGGTGCACCACTTCGTAACAAGAAACAACAGACACATTACAAATCATCAGATCCGTGTCCATAATATTTTCCATATATTTTCTTCTTTTATTTTTCGAAATATTCTTGATACGTAAAAAAACCACAGCCGACGCGTTTCGTCCAATAATGGACTTCTTCAGGGCTGTAAATTTGACAAACATATATATGTACATAAATATATATATATCTATAAAAAGGACATCACCAACATCAATATTCACATTCAGACAATATATATATGTACAGCTTATGCACAGAAAAATAATAAAAACCATGAAGACAGGACAAAAAATCACATAAGTATTATACTTAACGTATACCAATTTCACAACATATCTCGACTAACAAAACTTCTATCTGACAAACACCTAATTTTAACATTTATATACAATATTTAGACAACTATAAAACACATACTATTTGTATAAAACCATAAACAAAATTACATTTATATAAATGAGTTTAAAAGAGGGATGGAAAGAGAGATCGCAGAGAAAATGTTTTAGGGAAAATCCTGAGAAAGAGTGCAGAGAAATTTATAGAGAAAATTCATAGAAAAAATTCATGAGAAAGAATATATAAAAAATATATATAAAAATATATCATATTATCTCCTCCTGTGGTTGAACAATCAATAATATGAAGAAATGAATATTTAGAACAATAACCCTGTATTGTTCTGAACAATAGCCCTGTATAACCCAAGATTAATAACCAAAACAGAGTAAACAGGAAAGGACAGGGAAGAAAAGGGAAGAAAAGGGCTACCAAAAACTCAGAAAGACCAAGAGAGAGCAGGGAGGCTATAGCCATCACTCGTATAGAGGTACCCACCATTGAAGCCAAAAGGGCGGACACTCCTGGAGATAAATCAACATCCAAGTTCCACCCCCTGGGTGTATATTGGTTCCTATCCTCCGTATGCTGTGCCAGAAAGGGAAATATATAATACAATATCACCATGTAGTCCTACTAAGCTAATCTTTCTATCTGTAATGGATAATATATAAAAATTACTTACTCAACAAAATCAGGATAACTATTCCTTGATCAAGAAAAAGCAGGATTTATTTATAGGAATAGTACCCTCCACACAACTCCTTCCGGCATGCGCCTCACTGTAATATAGTGGGCCAACAGTTGAAGCGGGCAATCTCCCAAAACAGCCTACAAAAGAAACCATGGGCAATATATCAATGAATTGACAGGATGGTTACCCTATTATGACAATCGACGCAGTATCACCAAGTACACATAGAAGCAAAAGGCACAACATGAATTCAACCACGGGCTCGCCTCAGACTATAGTCCTTGTTAGTCCTAAAAGCATTCCCACCATTATCTGCTATGAGTCCATGGAGGCACTCCCGTTAGCGAATGCTCAATACCAAAACCAACAACTTTTAGTCCCTCAACGGTTCTTATATATTGTATATGAACCCTATATATACTGAGACATGTCCATGGGAGATAATAATAATATTTACAGCGTTAAAGATCAAAATGTACTCCCAGTAATAACTGCTCAGTACCAAAACCAACTGCTCCAATCCCTCAGCGGTTCCTATATGATATATATGAACCTTATATATACAGGGACATGCCCATGGGAGTAAATAATAATATTTAATGCGTTTAAAAACAGATGCAAAGATTTTATTATGCTTAACTCCCACCCGAAAGAGCACACCCTTAGACCACAAACAGAGTGTGATCATACTTCGATCCTACCCAAGAGTAGCTCACATATGATAGAATTTAAACCCCCCCACTCACGAACAGCTACCGAATCCCATAGGAGGTGTCTCCTTACCTTGATATGGCCAAAGAAATATATACGGCGACCTCGAACGATCTCCTCCGAGGACGTAGACGGTGCATAGTGTGTTCACACGCCGCTTTATTTATACAGCCCATGCTGAAATCTAAATTGAACACAGCTGCAATTTCCTTCAGCATGCCGGAAGTCAATATTATCGACTCACGGGAATGCCGAGTGTAGCCGCCATCTTGTAGTGGCCAATAAATCAAGAAAAAAGGGTACAGTTTCCAAGTGCTGCTTGCCATGCATGTTTATTCTATGAACTGCGGTCAGAGACAGCATACATCTACTAGGTTAAATCTTCATTCAAAAAGAATTCTAAAATATTTATTCAGCACGCTGAAAGTCAAGATTACTGACTCACGGGAACGCCATATATAGCCACCATCTTGTAGTGGCCAATAATTAGAGGGCGAAGATACGATTCTATCGTCTATTTACATGAACGTTCATTTTGGGAGCTGCGTTTAAAGAGCAGCATACATCTAATAAATTGTGTGTATGTTCACAATGAAATTTGGTAAAACAAATATATATATCCAAAGTAAACGTTCTAACTGACTGAACGAATTTACCAAATGCCAACCTTTCAAAATATGTAAATATATTCCATTTGCTCGATCTAAAATTAGTATAAAAAGACATGTGCCGATCCCATAGTTAGACATCTTAATAGACTCAAATCAGTAATAGCTTTGTATTTATCATGATCTCTAAAGAGTACAGCCGCCATCTTGAAATGATACAATATCTAATAATTTGCATGTGTATTATACAACAATATTAGGAGAGGAAAGAGAAGAAGAAAAAAGTGGAATACTCCCAATAACAAGCCAGAACATAACAAAAAGAATATTGTATGTATGTCAACATTTTCATCCACAAGATCATAAATCAAATGGAGATAAAACATATGTACCTCTAACCAAATATAAAGCCACATAGATTCTTAACAATATACTTTTCGCCCTACTCTCTGGTGGTAGTTAAGACACCCAATATCATATATCAAAGCCAAAGATGAAAAAATATGTATAGAAAAAATATATAAAAAAGAGTTTTTTTAAAAGGGAGGCTTAACAGAATAGAGGAAAAAGGAAATCAGAGAAAAGCAGAGGAGAAATGGAAAAATGTCCATTATAACAATCCAATACACCATTTGGATATATGTCTCAAGCAATCATCCAATTGTAAATCGATATAGCTATGACCGATCCATATTAGAATGCACAAACAGAATCATAAATTTACATGTGCATGCAAGCCCTATTATTCGCATACAGCCCTTATCCAGAGCTTAATCATGATTACCATCCCCTCTACGTTTTTAAAGGAAGTAATGCATTTCCTCATCGCTATTATGGCCCAGTTCAACACAACGTAGTTTGCATATCCATCCTGCCTCATTTTTCTTAGGGATAATTCCCTATTTCCCCCCTCTCGTGTGAACTGGTATATGATCAATACCCATAAACCATAATGCGCTATCGCCTGAATGATTCTTTTGCATGTGAAATGTCATGGGGTATTTATAATCGCCATTCCGTATTGCACGTAGGTGCTCCTGTATTCTCAATTTGAGAGGTCTTATGGTGCTACCCACGTAGATTTTATTACACGCCCAGCCCAGAATATATGTAACATACCTCGTGTTGCAATTAATCAGGTGGTTGACGTAATAGACCCGCTCAGTGTTAAATTTAAAAAACTTGGTTTTATCTTTTCCAAACATGCAGATATTACAATTTTTACAGGTGAAGAAACCCTTGATTGAATGTGACAACCAAGTCACTGTTCTTGGCATGGTGATGTAACTGGGGCACAACAGATCTCTCAAATTCTTGCCCCTCCTATATGTTATCTTAGGTTTTGTGGCCAGTATCTCTTGTAAAGTGGGTACCTCAGTTAATAAATGCCAATGTTTGCGTAGTACGTTGTAAATCCTATCATTATTACTATTGAACTGCGTAATAAAAGATGTAGGAGCCCTATTAGCTTTGACTAATTCCTTAGTTCTCAAAGTGGTGTCTCTAGAGATTTTAGCAATCTTATTTTCAGCTTTGTCCAAACATTGGCATTTATTAACTGAGGTACCCACTGAGGTGGGCCATAATAGCGATGAGGAAATGCATTACTTCCTTTAAAAAACGTAGAGGGGATGGTAATCATGATTAAGCTCTGGATAAGGGCTGTATGCGAATAATAGGGCTTGCATGCACATGTAAATTTATGATTCTGTTTGTGCATTCTAATATGGATCGGTCATAGCTATATCGATTTACAATTGGATGATTGCTTGAGACATATATCCAAATGGTGTATTGGATTGTTATAATGGACATTTTTCCATTTCTCCTCTGCTTTTCTCTGTTTTCCTTTTTCCTCTATTCTGTTAAGCCTCTCTTTTTAAAAAACTCTGGGGCATATTAGCAAGACCCACGTTAAAATTATCGCTGTTTTAGCGGCAGGAAACTGCCGCTAAAACGGCGATAATGGGCTTGCTAATATGCGTTATAGAATTCAATAGAAGCCCAGGTTAGATGTGCAGGACATCTAACCTGGGCTTCTATTGAATTCTATAACGCATATTAGCAAGCCCATTATCGCTGCTTTAGCGGCAGTTTCCTGCCGCTAAAACGGCGATAATTTTATCGCCGGTCTTGCTAATATGCCCCTCTTTTATATATTTTTTCTATACATATTTTTTCATCTTTGGCTTTGATATATGATATTGGGTGTCTTAACTACCACCAGAGAGTAGGGTGAAAAGTATATTGTTAAGAATCTATGTGGCTTTATATTTGGTTAGAGGTACATATGTTTTATCTCCATTTGATTTATGATCTTGTGGATGAAAATGTTGACATACATACAATATTCTTTTTGTTATGTTCTGGCTTGTTATTGGGAGTATTCCACTTTTTTCTTCTTCTCTTTCCTCTCCTAATATTGTTGTATAATACACATGCAAATTATTAGATATTGTATCATTTCAAGATGGCGGCTGTACTCTTTAGAGATCATGATAAATACGAAGCTATTACTGATTTGAGTCTATTAAGATGTCTAACTATGGGATCGGCACATGTCTTTTTATACTAATTTTAGATCGAGCAAATGGAATATATTTACATATTTTGAAAGGTTGGCATTTGGTAAATTCGTTCAGCCAGTTATAACGTTTACTTTGGATATATATATTTGTTTTACCAAATTTCATTGTGAACATACACACAATTTATTAGATGTATGCTGCTCTTTAAACGCAGCTCCCAAAATGAACGTTCATGTAAATAGACGATAGAATCGTATCTTCGCCCTCTAATTATTGGCCACTACAAGATGGTGGCTATATATGGCGTTCCCGTGAGTCAGTAATCTTGACTTTCAGCATGCTGAATAAATATTTTAGAATTCTTTTTGAATGAAGATCTAACCTAGTAGATGTATGCTGTCTCTGACAGCAGTTCATAGAATAAACATGCATGGCAAGCAGCACTTGGAAACTGTACCCTTTTTTCTTGATTTATTGGCCACTACAAGATGGCGGCTACACTCGGCATTCCCGTGAGTCGATAATATTGACTTCCGGCATGCTGAAGGAAATTGCAGCTGTGTTCAATTTAGATTTCAGCATGGGCTGTATAAATAAAGCGGCGTGTGAACACACTATGCACCGTCTACGTCCTCGGAGGAGATCGTTCGAGGTCGCCGTATATATTTCTTTGGCCATATCAAGGTAAGGAGACACCTCCTATGGGATTCGGTAGCTGTTCGTGAGTGGGGGTTTAAATTCTATCATATGTGAGCTACTCTTGGGTAGGATCAAGTATGATCACACTCTGTTTGTGGTCTAAGGGTGTGCTCTTTCGGGTGGGAGTTAAGCATAATAAAATCTTTGCATCTGTTTTTAAACGCATTAAATATTATTATTTACTCCCATGGGCATGTCCCTGTATATATAAGGTTCATATATATCATATAGGAACCGCTGAGGGATTGGAGCAGTTGGTTTTGGTACTGAGCAGTTATTACTGGGAGTACATTTTGATCTTTAACGCTGTAAATATTATTATTATCTCCCATGGACATGTCTCAGTATATATAGGGTTCATATACAATATATAAGAACCGTTGAGGGACTAAAAGTTGTTGGTTTTGGTATTGAGCATTCGCTAACGGGAGTGCCTCCATGGACTCATAGCAGATAATGGTGGGAATGCTTTTAGGACTAACAAGGACTATAGTCTGAGGCGAGCCCGTGGTTGAATTCATGTTGTGCCTTTTGCTTCTATGTGTACTTGGTGATACTGCGTCGATTGTCATAATAGGGTAACCATCCTGTCAATTCATTGATATATTGCCCATGGTTTCTTTTGTAGGCTGTTTTGGGAGATTGCCCGCTTCAACTGTTGGCCCACTATATTACAGTGAGGCGCATGCCGGAAGGAGTTGTGTGGAGGGTACTATTCCTATAAATAAATCCTGCTTTTTTCTTGATCAAGGAATAGTTATCCTGATTTTGTTGAGTAAGTAATTTTTATATATTATCCATTACAGATAGAAAGATTAGCTTAGTAGGACTACATGGTGATATTGTATTATATATTTCCCTTTCTGGCACAGCATACGGAGGATAGGAACCAATATACACCCAGGGGGTGGAACTTGGATGTTGATTTATCTCCAGGAGTGTCCGCCCTTTTGGCTTCAATGGTGGGTACCTCTATACGAGTGATGGCTATAGTCTCCCTGCTCTCTCTTGGTCTTTCTGAGTTTTTGGTAGCCCTTTTCTTCCCTTTTCTTCCCTGTCCTTTCCTGTTTACTCTGTTTTGGTTATTAATCTTGGGTTATACAGGGCTATTGTTCAGAACAATACAGGGTTATTGTTCTAAATATTCATTTCTTCATATTATTGATTGTTCAACCACAGGAGGAGATAATATGATATATTTTTATATATATTTTTATATATTCTTTCTCATGAATTTTTTCTATGAATTTTCTCTATAAATTTCTCTGCACTCTTTCTCAGGATTTTCCCTAAACATTTTCTCTGCGATCTCTCTTTCCATCCCTCTTTTAAACTCATTTATATAAATGTAATTTTGTTTATGGTTTTATACAAATAGTATGTGTTTTATAGTTGTCTAAATATTGTATATAAATGTTAAAATTAGGTGTTTGTCAGATAGAAGTTTTGTTAGTCGAGATATGTTGTGAAATTGGTATACGTTAAGTATAATACTTATGTGATTTTTTGTCCTGTCTTCATGGTTTTTATTATTTTTCTGTGCATAAGCTGTACATATATATATATTGTCTGAATGTGAATATTGATGTTGGTGATGTCCTTTTTATATATATATATATATTTATGTACATATATATGTTTGTCAAATTTACAGCCCTGAAGAAGTCCATTATTGGACGAAACGCGTAGGCTGTGGTTTTTTTACGTATCAAGAATATTTCGAAAAATAAAAGAAGAAAATATATGGAAAATATTATGGACACGGATCTGATGATTTGTAATGTGTCTGTTGTTTCTTGTTACGAAGTGGTGCACCTTTGCGCTTTAGTTTGTTTGTTATAATCCTGTTTTGGATTGCACCGCGGCAGTGGGTGTGTTAACGGTGTGCACATACTAACACTGGAGAAATCCTATTATACTAATTAGGGATAGTGGGTCAGGTGCTAGGTCTTTACGGGGTACACTGCCAAACCTGTGTGTTTTACATAGATGTGGAGTTAGATATATAAAATCTATACTCAATTACCTTTCTTTATTTTTTACTTCTGATATTGTATCCACGACATTTGGTGCTATCGAGAGTTCGATCTCGATATTCCAGGGGCACACCTCAGAAAAAATACTCCGAGGTGACATGTTTGCATTCAAAATGATGGGGACCCACTGCAGAGTGTGATGAGGAGCCCTCAGTCTCCCATATCTCACAGATATTCATTAAACTGGGGCTGAATGGGGGCCCCTGAAGGGATACTGGCCCCCTGAAGGATTGAGGCCCACCTGCGCCTCAAGGGCTGCTGCGGCCTTTACTAAGCTGTCACTTTCAGCCAAAACTCTTGCCTCAATGAGCCCGCTCTAGCTCGTTTTTCCGGATATGTGTATTTTCTAAGCTTTTATATTATTTGTATTTTCCTTTTATATTATTTGTATTTTGAATAGAATGTTCTTCCCTTTGTACAAATGTCTGTTACAGATTGCTTTGTGTTTTTATGCTTGTTATCTCGGAAAATGCTTAAAATTGGAATAGCAAGTTGAACAATGGAAGCTATTTCTTTTTGCTTTAAATTATCTGATTTTGCAACATTATTTGTTTACGGCTGTAAGCAATTCGCACCCAAAATGTAATCTCATTATTCCACAGAAATGAGCCCCTGCAGCAGAAAGGGTTAAATAGCCTACAAAATTACGAACATTGATTGACCCTAATTCCTCCTTTCTGACCCCTCAAGCCTTCCTTTTGCATCTACTGCAGGCGGTTTCATAGAAAACTCCTCCCTGCCCGCAAATAGTGCAGCCTTTGAAGTCTAAGCTCCAAAAGAAAGGGGAAAAAACACAACTGGAAATGGATGCTGAGGGAAAGTAAGCTTTAAGCATGGGCAACGTTGAAAAAAATTGAAAAAAGAAGTTCCCACTCTTATTACTAAATAATCAACCATTGGCAAAGTATTGGATTTGTTGCTAGTAACAAATTGGAAACGTAGGTGAATTATCTTCTTTTATTTGCAAATCGTATGCTACCACTAAACAGAGAACATGGCTGGTCAGCAGATACCCTCATCACATTCTGCCCTCCTACCATTCCATCATAGACTCAACCCCTTGCCAACACAATGCACCCTTCAAATCAATCAAGTTAACCACAACACAAAGGGCCTGATTCACAGAACTAACTTACGTCAAAAACGTAAAGTTAGTACTTTTTGGTATTCACAGAATACACTTACTCATTTTGGTATTCACAGAATGAACTTACTCATTTCGATATTCACAGAAGGCATTTAGGAGTCCTAAAGTTAGGACTACTAACTTCTGTGAATACCAAAATGAGTAAGTGTATTCTGTGAATACCAAAAAGTACTAACTTTACGTTTTTGACGTAAGTTAGTTCTGTGAATCAGGCCCCAAGCAAGTAAGTCTGGCATTGGTGATCAAGCTTTTGCCTTTGTCAATGATTGTTTGATTAAAATGGTGTTTGTAAAGTATAATAAAGACTATTCAAAGGCAACAAATATTGATGAAGCAACAGCTTGGCACCAAATGCCAAACCTATTGGCTTTGTCTATGCAGTTTTGCCTTTCCGCCATAACAAAAAACAGGCTGGTCCCTAGTAACAATACCTTAGATGCATAGAACCAAATTACTCAAAGGAGTTTATGAAAAACAATTTCATGAGATATAGCTGTGCAGTGAGCATTGCTGCAAAATAAACGTCCTCGGTGCTCTCTTTAGAGGTGATACACTCAAGTGATAAATCGTGTTCAACAAATGTATCAATAAACACATGAACAGCAGCACGGCCCATTACAGCAAGTTCTTAACAATCATATAGTGTCTGTGTTTTTAAAGTCAACGACATTTTGATCCCAATAAAAATGGCAGGATCATCATCAGGATGCAATGAGTCCGAGAGAGAGCTGAAACAATAATAGGGAAAGGGTGATCAGAGTGAGGCTAAGAAAAAGAAAAGTGAACCAGTACAACACATAAACAATACTCATGAGACCCTACTTACATTATGAAAGGTAATCCAGTTGCTAAAGAAGAGGGTTCCTGGCAACAAGTCTCAGGAACAGCGTTGGCAGGAATAGCCTAAATAAAAAGAAATGGAAAAAGGAGCTGCTTAAAACCCGCAAAATGGGTAATACTGGTGAAGGAGAGAATTTGCAGCAGTATGAGAGGCACTGGCCTGAGCTGGAAATATGCTGGATACCCATAGGTGGCTCCAATCAGCCTGCAGTGGGAAGCACACGTGTGGTTTGGGTCTCAAGGGAGCACGTTCAGAGACTCCGGTCATTGAGATCCTGCTGGTGTGGGGTAAGATGGATTTATAGGCCAAACGGCAGCAGGGGAACTTGCCTGCCTGATAGCACTTTGGCACTGGAACACTTCTGACTTTAATAAAGAGAGTGAGACTCCTGAGACTTGGACTACTAGTGGGGCTTAACCTGAATGTTGCCTATAGTGAATGGGAACTAACCACTATTGCTAGAGAGAGGAGACTGGGGCCCAGGCACCCGCTTGTGAAACACTAGAGCCCTGACCTCAGCGGACTGTGCGCATTATTTGTGAATGTCGTATTTTACTTTGTGTTTGTATATAAATTGCCTTTTTTTCACAAAAGTAAGTATTTGACTGCACAGTCATTTATTGCTGCTGCTGAAGATATTTTAAGTTATGAGTCTGTGTTCAGCCCCCTGTGTCTACCTCCCCTCTCCCACGAGAAGCCTTGGACTCCTCCATGCTAACTAGTTACGCGACCCCCAGCAGTGTGATTTGTTGTTTTTGCCGTTATTTATTGTGTTGGGGAAAGTTTTTTCTCTATTGTTCCTGTGGGGACTTTAATAACATTATATATTTTTGTTTTGAAAGTATTTATGTTGTTTTGAATTCCTGTATACTTATCCATACCACTAAACAAAAAACAATTTATGGTGGTTTGTAATTTTTATATGTTGAATAAATTGAACATACATTTCTATTATCTTCTTCAGTTTATTCTTTACTATTTTTGTTTTCTGTCTGACACATTGTTCTCCTTGCTCCCTGGACTAAGAATCAGCCTCCGACTTACCCGAGATGCTTAGCACTCATATTTATCTTTTAGGCAGGTGATTTTCTTTCCCTGTGGGGAAAGTTGCTTTTATTCACTGCTTGACCCATGCTAACACTGAGAATCAAGTGCTGAAGGTGTACTTCGTCCTGTTGCTAAGGTTTTCATAGTAGGTCGGTCCCCGGGAGATCAGGAGTGAAAGGCCTCAACTCCCACGGTTGAGCCCAGTAGCTCCTGCTTGCCCCAGTGCCCTCTGAATGTGGTTCTGACAATAACCGTGCACATATTCAGGTCCCTCTGTGCATCTCTGAGTGTACGTCTGAGTGAGTGGCAGTGTGAGAATGCTTGTTCCTAACTGTGACTCCGAATAGGTCTCTGCGCCTTTGACTTATTCGGTTTATCTCTGAGTCAATGACTGTGAGCACATTCAGGTATTTAAGTGTGCCACTGTGGCTATGTCTGAGTGAATGGAAGTTTAAGAATGTTCCTTTACCTATGCTTTTGAGAGTGGGTTTATGAGCGAGTTACGGCATGAAAATGTGTGTTACTGAGTGCACTTCTGAGTACGTCTGTGGTCACTTGAGTCAATTATTGCATCACTTAATCAATGGCAGTTTGGGTATGCTTATCTCTCCATGTGTTTTTGAATTTGTCTTTGCACCTATTTGAAAGAAAGTGTGTATGTATGCCAGTGATGGTGTTGCCACTTAACCTTTTTTTAACTATGCCAAGTTAGTGTCACATTTCGTGTAAATCGGATATGGGATCAAAGGTTATAGGCAAATCAAAAAATACCTTTGCAATGGAAAGTTCAGCTGAACCATAAACACACAGTGGCGACTGCCACTACTTAAAATATGAACTTCATAAAATATATAAAAATGGGTCCCTTTTCTTTTAGATGAAATATGTAATTCATATGTAGGTATTTGCTGCTGTACCACAGGAATGACCTCCAAAAGCACTTGCTGTTCACATTACAATAAATTGTTTACATAACTGTTGAACAGTTGGCATAGTGTTTTTTAACCCTTTGTTTCTATGGTTACATGATGCCCGAGCAGAAATAAGAATAACTAATTGATCAATTGAATGCATCTGATATTTTATGATTATTGATGAGGCCATAAAGCATTATATAATTGCAGATAAATTGCAAATGGAGCATTGTAGCTTATTTTCTAATTTTACTTTGAAGATTATTAACACTTTTTGTTCAATGGTTTAACGAGAGAATTAAGTCAATATTTCTACTCATTCACAAATTATTCTTACCCCAAAATACTAAATAGAAGGTGACAAAATCAAAACCTCTTACTTGCCCACTAATGAAGAATGATCACTTAGCCAAACAAACAAAGGGTGCAGGCAAAGCAGCAAATGCAAATCGGTTGTGACTGACATCACTTTGACTAAAAAGTGACAACTGCAAGATGGTGTAGCCACCAGCATGACTAGAAGTCATATCATTAACCCAGACCACAATTAAAGCACAGCCAGTGGTCTGCAACAGGGATACAAGGGATAGAAAGAGTCAGTGCTTAATTTGTAAAACAGACAGTGCCCTATGCCCTGCTCTGTTGTATTCCTCTTAGGGTGTCCATAACGGGCTTTCCAGTATCATGTCCTTATATAGGCACAATTCGCCCTGCCCTTATATAGGCATAAAATCCCAGGCCTTATTTAGGCATTAAACCATGCACTCCAAATACAGGCATGGTCTCCGACATCCGTCCACCCTAACGTCACTATGAGTACATGAAGAACAGACCCTTAGGCTGCAGGAGTTTCCCTAGTCCAGGACTATTGATTTCTTCAAGGACTCAAATATTATGTATGAACCGTTATTCCTTAGGGGTTCATTCATGACGTCTTTCGCTGTCCGACTCACGTCAATACTAAACATTCCTAGGTACTCTCAGGTATAAATATACCTTCCCTAGCCCTTGTAAACCAGAGGAGACCTCGACTTCAGAGGAGCCCGTTTCCCGGCCTGACGCACTGAGAAGACGCTGTCATCCCTGCACGCAGAGAATCCAGCTTCCAGTGATCTGACTTCCCTTGCGGGGTGTTGGAGTTCGAGTCTGGCAAAAAGATTCCTACCTCGCTCATTCGTCAGGTATGGAGCTGATAAGAACCAAGAGGGACTCTTGGCATACTAAGCATACTAGGCATACTAGGCTTAACATAGTCTTAGTATACCATAGTAAGGAATACTTCACCTACTTCATACCTCTCCCTACACCTAGGATTAGGTTAGGTACATTGGGGTAGAACTAGATTAGAAACGCATCGTATGAGTACTCACATTTTTAGCTCATGTTATTTATGTATGTGAATATACGCTAAAAGATAATGCTATCGCAGTATTATTTATTTCTACTGCTCACACTGTACATTATTTATCTCGCATACTGTCTTGTGATCGTAACAGCACATTTAACTTACACCAGAAACAAGACTGTTCAATAAATCTTTTATTGAAAACGCCCGTCTATTTCTTTCTGTGTAACTTGGAGAAAACTAAGCATGCACGATTGAGCTGAGTGAAATAGTTATCTATTGTTTCCACGACTCTGGGACACGTTCTGATTCTAAAGGGAAACATAGTGGTCATGTTTTGCGGCTGCCAGAAACTACTCCCTTCTTGTTGTCAAGGAGTTTCTAGTGGCCTCTGAGCTAGCTGGCACAAGTAATTAAGTTTAATATACTCGATAGGGACATACTGACTTTAGTCCTATGTCAAACCTATAAGATATATTATTCCAATGCGCAGAGCCTATTAGGGAAATAGGAGCTACACTACAGCTCAGAAGTCCACGACCAGTGCTATTTAATGTCCGAGCACCAAATAGGAATGCTGCATATTCGGCACTTCTTTAATCAGCTACCAGACACTCCCTGTCCCTTTATCTCATTCTTTCAAGTTCCTACTTTCTTCCTCAGTGACTTCCTGACTTTCTCTTCCTCCTTCTTTCCCTCTGCGTGTTGTCCCTCTCTTGGTCTCCATAAATATTTGATGATTAAAAAATAAGTGTCCACCACCAAAAATGAGTGCAGATGAGGCCCATCGACAGCCACCAGCTCAAATGTAATACTTGAAAGAGTTTAGATACAGATTTGTTAATCAGTTTATGAAGGTGTATTTTTGTTCTTCTAGTGATCATTTACTTTTTTCAAGGCTCAGAGGTGAGTGGTCACTATATCACATAAGCTATACTGTATGACAGAAATATCATATCGAATACATCCACTACCACCATGTTGTCAAGGTAGGTAGGTGCAAAGTTAAAAAATAATGTTTTTAAATTCCAAATAGGTTATTAAATATTTTGCAATTAAATACATCTAGGTTATGGTCTGATTACTGGACGAGGATAATCCCATTGTTATAAATGGAGATGGTTATTTTTGCGCTGAAAGCGGGTGAGGGAGCTGCAGATAGTCTTAGGCTATGCGAGGTTTTCCTGGATGTAGAGATCAAGAGCATCGAGTAGAGGGCTTTCCTCCATTGAGCTCTTTTTTTGTGTAGAAGATGAGATCATTTATTAAGGTTCCTTGAGATATGCAGAAGTAGGGGTCAGAGATTCGGGTTTCTGGCTGCAAACTGAGAAGTCTGTGTTTGAAGGTCTTGGAGGCCTTTTTTGTTTGATTGGGCGGATATTTAATTTTATAGGCATTGTGGCCGTCGAATTCCAGGTCGGTGTAAGTGCACAGAGCGCAACAGGATCCATGTCTGATAGGTAGCTGGACCCAACTAGACGAAAGAGCAGGTATAGCGAGAGTGGTCACTTATAGATTGCCATCTTCATAGCAGTAATAGGAATGGAGGGAGTCTTACGATCTTTGGGTCTGTAAACTGTTTTTGTCCAAGCTTATTGATTATAGGAATACAGGCATGACCTACCGTTAGAGTAGGTAGGTATTAGAGTAGTCACTGCTTGCACTGGTAACACCTCATCATTAATATATAGTTAGTGGTGGGAGTCATCAGTCATGCCAGAGGGAAGGGAAGTAAGTGTGAACTTGCGCTGTGATGGATGGCGAGCAGATTACAGGGTATATCCTATAGAGATAATAATAGGAAGTGTCAACATAACCACTAAAAGATGGCCACTTCATTAGCATCTAGGGTTCTACCCGGTTGGGGGCAGAGAGTCCTTCCTTCCTTATGGTTTTGCTGCCCGTAGAGAGTCCTACCTTGCAGTCAATGAGTTCAATAGAGGATCACCCATCACTGTTCAATGATAGCCGCTCCTTAAGACAAGGGTGTGCCTGCCCTTTTGGAGAGCAGAGAGTCCTTCTTTTCTTTTGTGTAACTGCTTAAGGCAGAGTCCTTCTTTCCTTTCAATGTGTCTGAGAATGGTAAGTCCACTGTCACTTTCAGTTAAAGCATCTGGAGTTCTTGAATCAATCAGGTTCATAGGGGCTGACATTTCTGTTTTCCCGCTTACAGGAGAAGAAAGTATAGATTCCTTTGGCTCTTCAGGCATTATAGGAGCATTAGGTTTTTTCAGCTGGACTAGTATTCATCAAGGGCCAGATGTACGACCATTTTATTTTGCACCTCGCAATTTGCGACTAATTGCGAGTCGCAAATTGCGAGTCGCAAAATAAAATGTACAACAGTGTTTTCAACACTGTGCGATTCCCAATGGGTTCGCAAATTGCGAGGCTCATTAATATTAATGAGCCTCTCGCAATTTGTGAGCCCATTTGGAATGACAGGCCCTCCTAGGGATGGTGGCCTGCTGGGCTCAGCAGACCATCATGTCTGGGACTGCTTTTAAATGAAGCAGTTTTTTTTAAAATGCAGCCCGTTTTCCTTAAAGGAAAACGGGCTGCATTTAAAAAAAAAAAATGAACCATTTCCATTTCATTTTTTAAGGGCAGATAGTGGTCCCTGGGACCACTGCCTGCCCTTAAAAAATATTTTCGCATGCATTTGCAAAGGGGAAGGGGTCCGTCCCCTGACGACCCCTTCCCATTTGCGAATGCATTACCACCTACTTGAAATAGGTGGTAATTGCAAGTGTTTTGCGACCGCAATTGCAGTCGCAAAACATTAGTACATGGTTTTGCAACTCGCTATTTGGAAGGGAACGCCCCTTCCAAATAGCGAGTCGCAAAACCTATTTAGCGAGTCGCAAATAAATTGCGACTCGCTAAATAGGCTTTGTACATGGCCCATGATGTTTTTGCATGCGCAAACGGGTTCGCAAACCCGTTTGCGCATGCAAAAACGGGTCGTACATCTTGCCCCAAGTCTCCAGTCTGTGTCTCATTATAAGGTGGTGGACAATTAATGAATAGATCATTCAAAAGTGCGTCATCTATGTCACTCTCTTCTCCCTCTTTTCGTAAGTCAGTTTTGTCTGTCTCTAAATGCTTCTTTTTCTCTTTTCTCTTGCCCTTTGCATCTTCTTCAACCTCTAACATGGAATACAATTGTGTTCCGTGTATTACATCTGCTCTCCACATTTTCTGTTGTGCATCCCAGCTAGCTTCTGCGTAATGATCCATAGTTCTTCTATACCTCCCTTGGTATATCTCTTTGTCTTTCTGATGAGCAATATGCTCCCAGGTATTTAAAGCCTCAATTACAGTGGCTTTAACAGGATCTTTCATTTCATACATTATTTTCCTTATATTCTTTAAAATCCTCAAATTAAATGTTTCATAACGAGGGGACTGTAAAACCTCATCTTGCTCAGTAATTTTATGCCAATATTCGAGCAAGAGACATGGGTATAACCCTTTGTCCATCATGACAGTATGTCCTGTCGTACTCTCAGTAGGTGTTTCCACCTTTGCTTTAATAGGTATGGTCTCATCTTGTTGGCTCCTATGATGTAGTCAACTAATCCCAGCGCAGCTTTACACCAACCGACCAATCACAGTGTGGCATACTGTGATGTCAATCTCGCTCCTCGCAGCAGTTCACCCTCCTTCACAATCTTCTCCTGTGCATTTTTCTGTAAGCAAAATGACAAAACATTGCAAGCAACAAATAAAGCTGTCTGCCCCACTAAAGGATATTCGCTCTCATAAGGTAACTAAACTTTCTATACTCATTCGCTTCAAATGAAACCTCGACCAACGGGATTTCACCCTTAATCGATAGAGTTATTACCTGTGCACAGATCAAACATACCAATTGCTTACCACTAACACACAAAAAGAATCCTTACCAAGGTGTTGTTGTCAGCGTCTCACGACCAACACCACAAAACAGAAGACAACTTACTCAGTGTCTTCTACACTGAAACAACCAGTAGGTAAGTATCTCGAGATCTTAGGACATAACGGATCCTTTTACAACTTCAACTTTGCACAAAGTGCCACAGTCATACACCATGTGGACTTTAACCACTTCCCTACGCTCAACAACACACAGCCATTTCAAAAATGAAAACTGCAATCTTAAGCAAAACCAAAAGCAACGTGCATCCCTATTAATACTCACACTCCTTTGCTGCTACACGTTGACTCTATCCAGAGCAATACTCCATTAGCACAACATTAATCCTTCTTTTTGCTGAAAAAAAACATTTTCAGACTCTTTATACTTAGGCAAAGGACTATTTCTGGCACACTAAAATCTCACTTCACTAGGCAAAACCATAGCTCTGCTACCAGATTTGTTTCAGCGTATGCGTGGTAAATGTTTTTTATTATACGCTTATTCTCCTTTACTATTCTAACTGTACTGGGCCCTTTATGATTAGACAATCTGCAGCACTTCCATTTACCACCGAGGCAATGATCCTCTGATGAATCTTTCTCCATCAATAGGAGGGGTGGAAATTAGGGTAACCAAACACCACTTTAGCTGTCCAATGAGGACCATTAATTGACAGCCAACTCACAGATTTGAGATCAGATTTAGGCACACCATTCTTAAAACCATGCTGTAGAACTAAAGAATAGCAACAGGAAGACCCAACCTCCTGCAGAAGTTAAGTTGTGTTAGGATTATGCAGACCAAAAGCTCTGTAACAGCAACGCAAAACAAAAGAAGTAAAACCTGATGTTCTGTCAGAGTTTGCTGATTCTCCTTATAACACATTAAGTAATTAATAGGCAGCACAGTTTAAAAGGAAGAACTGATAGGACTCAATAGTAGACTCACACAGGTATTTGATAAATTTGGTTATTGTATTAAAGATTCAAAGTTCATTGCAATAAGCAGTTGTTTGAGAATTTCAGTTAAGAATATCACAGTTTGTATAAAAAAAAAAAACATTTAGGCAGGCTCTATTGGATGGGTATTATTAGAATCATTATTACAGAGTAACAGAGTTCATCCACCATTAAGGCAGAAGGATAGTTTGTTGTCTACCAGCTCAAGTCCTACTAAGATGGGAATAGGGTTCAAATTTAAAGTCCATTAAGGGCGAGTCCATTAGCATAAACAAGGATGTAAAAAGGAATGAAAAAATAGAAATGGTTCGGCAAAGAAGGTTTAGTCCATCAGCTACTGTCTGTAGCATCAGCAAGGCAGTCCAAAAGTAAGAGAAAAGTTCATCAAAAATCGGACAGCATAGCATCCTTTTGCACGGGGAAAAAGGAAAGTATGGCGTTGCCCCTTCTTTAGGGTTTCTTCTTTTAAAAAGTTCCAACAACGTCCCAGTGATGTAGCATCACACCACATCGGAAGACTGTTGTATGATAAATGTTGGAAAGTGGATTATTGGTAGGGGCAAATGTAGGTCTGCCACTGGCAATAAGGCCACTAACACTGTATAGGGCTCAGAATAGGTCTTAGAATATTATTCCCATGCTCAACCCTTGGTAGCTTGGCTATGAGCTGCAGGCTTGACTTTAAAGACAGGTATGTAAAGCATTTAAAAACACCAATTCAGTACATAATTAAGACACAATGCATAATAAAAATCCAACACTAATTTATGAAAATAGGACATATTTTTATCTTTAAAATGACACCAAAACAACAAAACTCCAATGTAGGGAACCGGAGATATGAATTTTCAAAGATTTAGCATTATATAGCACTTAGAAACTTATAGCACCATATTGGGATATCTGGTCGCGATAGACCGGCTCAAAGTCAAAGTTTCAGGCTGACCGTGATGGAGCCCTGAACGGCTACCACTCGCGGTAGGTCCCGGTCACAGTTTTTACCTTCGGACTTAGAAACTTTTCTGGAGCTTTTTCTCGGGGGGTCCCTCGATGCTCTTCACCAGGCCGGATTCGGTGAGGGTTCTCCGGCCTCGGATTTCTTCTACTCCCGGTCAAACTTTGGAAGTCGGACCTACGGAGCTTTCAGCGGGACGAACCTGGATGGCTTGGCCGGCTCGCGGTTGAAGGCAGGCGGCTTGGCTGGCCAGGTTGAGTCGGTCCTCTTATGGAGCTTTTTCCAAAGTTGCTCCAAAGTTCTCCAAACTTCTGGAACTTCTTCCTGAAGTTTCCCAAAGTGTCTCAAACTCACTCCAAGGGTCTGGAAGCTCCAAGATGGTCCTTGAAAGTTGAGGACTTCAGTTCCCACAATCCACTTGGACAAAACCCTTACAAATCCACTGGTAGTTCTCCAGGTTGAGGATCCTTGGTGGTGATGTTCCAGGTGAGCTCTGTTCACCTGTAGCTTGCAGGGAGTCCACTCTTTAATTCATTTACAGCAAGGTAGTCCACAGGGCTGTAGTTCCAGATGGTGCAGTCTTCAAAGGGCAGGCCTTAGAAATTGCACCTCAAACTTCTCAGCATGGCAATGTCTTGCTTTCTTAAGTTTCAAGTAGCAGATCTGAAGGGCTCTGCCCCTCTCAGATACTTATTCCAAGTTCTCTGGGTCAAGCAGGAGGTCACTCCTGACCAATGGGAGCAGGGTAACTCCCCAAGGATATGACCACATCCTGTAGAGTGTGGCTTTATTTTGTCCCAGAGTGCACCAAATCCTCCAAATTCATAATGGCTGATTTTCCAGCAGGGAGTTAAGAGCTGGCTAAACACACCCCTAGGATGGCTAATTTTCATAGACTCTCCCCCTTGCATCTGCTCATTCCTTCCTTAATCCTAGCTCTGGCTTGGGGTCAAAAGAGTAGAGTGGTAACTGACACTGAGGCCTTCCCCTTTCCTTTGAAGACCATGGTTTACGACTCCTACCCCTGCTCTGGCATTCCTGTGTAGCAGCACACTGCCCTCCCAGCAGAGCTGGTCAACCCCAGGGGCTCTTTATCACCTCTTCAAAGCAGCCTGGCTAATCCACTTAACTCTGACCAATCATGACAGACCACTGGAAGGCTGAATCTGGACCTGCAAACAAGAAAGTCTTATAACTTCTTGTCTGTACATTTTAGGAGAAATTCAACAATATCATATTGTTGGATTTATTACTACCATTCTGGGAAGTCTTTGAATGGAAGTTCTATCATTCTCCTATCAGGAGTTATTAGTTAATAACCTCTTGCCATGTTAACCTATGTGGCATGGGATATGCAATGGGCAAAATGACTTGGGCCATTTTTCCAGCACCAGGCCTTATAAAAACATAGTTTACAAGTACTCCGCCTATGTCTACAGGACCCCCACCCCTTGGAACAACTAGGGGAGACTTTGGGGGTTCTGAATCTGTAGAAATATTGCAAATCCTCCCTCCACAGTGCTCCTAGCATCAAAGTCGAATTTGGGCAGCACTTTAGCACAATGTGGGGAGTGAAATGTGAAATTTCACTTAACCCAGGGCATATAAAACTCATTTTATAAGGGTCCACCTTATAAATACCTGACCCCCCACCCCTGGGACACCTAGGGGAGACCCTGGGTGTTCCTAATATGCCAAAACATTGTAGGTTATCCATTTTTAAGTGCCCCAAACACCAAAGTCGAGTTTGGGCACAATTTACTTTTTAAAAGCAGTTATGGAACCCAGGGCTGCTTTTAAACTGACCTCAGGCTTCAGCAGTGCACACATGCATGTGCAGAAAAGGCTGCTGGCCTCTAAACTGCCAAGCCCTACTATATACTAGGGACTGATAGGTAGTTTCAATCCCCCTGCCCTATTATGTACTAGGGTCTTATAGGGTAGGTCATGCCAATCACAGGGGTACCCCAACCCACAGTGTACCCTAGTGTATGTAGGTGTTTTCATTGTATTCTAAATGTGTCTCTTTCAGCATAGCACTGGCCCTGGGCCTGGTTAGGCAGAGCCCAGGGTCAGTCAGAGTCAGTTACCACCAGTACCAGTCAGCAAAAAGTTGGGGGGTGCCCAGGGCACAGGATGACTTTGCAACAATAAAAATCACATAACGTCACCTAGGACACTTGCAACAGTGATATGATTTCCCAGGCTAGTCATGAGAAACCAAAGATTGAGAGTCCACATTGGCCTAGTATCAGTAAAAAAGAGTTACAAAGTAATTATCTTATAGTAATAGCTGGAATTCTGTTCCCACAGGAATATTTCACTGTGAACATTGAAGAAACATTCAGGAATGTCGGGGTGTATGCATGTACAGGACAAATTAAGCAACATTTCAGTCGTGGAAAATGAACCATTGTATTAAGTCAATTTCGAAAAGGCCTTTAAGTTAGCATTACACGTTTAAATGAAATGAGCTCTAAACCAGCATCAAATATGATGTAATTAAATCAATTCAAACCCAGAGAGTAAACTTTCACCAAACTTATTACATGAAAATAGATAACGTTAGAAATACCCTACTACCACAAATGTTCTCAATATTCATTTAAGTGTAACATTTTCTAAATTAATATTACAAAATTTGTTTCAAAATTTTTGTAAACTATAGAAGCTCTAGTATTACTATGTGAAATTTCAAGATTGTATTATGTTTCTACGCGTTTTTGCAACAACTTTTCTTAATGGTGCATTCTCAAGAGAAAGCATTAGAAATCCTAGGCCAATTATTTGCAGCAGTAAACATTCATAAACAACATTATCATAATAAACTCTAATTAGTACAACTTGTTTATATGTATTATTATTGCCTTGTATGCATGGTTTCTTCATCTTATTTTAAAGCACGCTTTTACGTTGCTTCTACTACACTTGTCTCATTTTAATGTGTTACTGTGTCTAACATGTGCAACGTACTTTCAGCTTTTCGTCTCTTCAGTTAATAAATGTGTGTGGTTTGTGATTTTTTATAAATCATGCTGCATCATAGGGATTACCACAGGAGTCATAACGAAGCTTAACCATTCTAAAATGATAGCCCCGCCATCCATGGGCTTTCATTATCTACTATGGATTAAATAAATGTTCCAGCGCCGACACAGGGTGACGGTGCTGTGTTTGGAAGGATGAAAGACCCGCTGTATCTTTGCTGGATATAGGTAGATTGCACTGTGGCGCTGGCCTGTAAACTGACTCTTATTTTGGCATCAGACATTTGCTCATGCTTTTCCAACAAAAGGTCAAAAACACTGATATAACATCGACTCTGCCTGCGAGTAAGGCAATTTTGACTGCTTGAGGAGAAGACGGTAAATTTGTATTACAAGAGTTCTGTTCTAGTAGTTCAGTAGCATACATCTCTTGGAGAACTAGAGGTTAAAAGGCATTCATATAGATCTTATGCAACTGACAAGAGAGCCTCGTTCAATACTGTGAGAAAGTGTTACAATCTTTCTTTTCAAATGTTTCTAAAAATTAATATTTCTTCCCCTGGGGGAAAGAGATGTTTGTCTTCTGATAAATTTGTCAAGAAAATCTAATTAACCTGTCAAGGCGTGGGAAAATTAGACAGACACAACATTCTACCCTGCAGCAGCAGATCTAATGATTTTGTATAGCTGGGTGCTAGGGTTTATTTTACTACAACTATTTGAAGGGAAACGGAAATGTCCAAGGTGCATTGCTTGATTATTGTTGACAGGAAGGTCTTCTTTCCTATTTCAAAAATTGAGCCGAGTTCTGGGATATGTTTTTCAGGAGGTGGGGTGGTTACATTTTAGGACATGCTGAGATTTCTTAAGAAGTATTGTTTTCATTCAACTTAATAAAGCATTTTTTTTACCGTTCACGCATAGAGTTGGTCCTCTCATAATTTGAAATCAAGACAGCATCCCACACTAGATGTCAACAGCCACACCTGAGCAATCATATCGACTTTTTGCTAATTTAAATAATGGATTTGTTCTAGCTGAAATGTTTATTCCAGGCTGAATATTTCATAGTTTGCATATTTGAAAGTCCATTGACTGGGGTATTTAGGCACTGTAGTTAGTTTATGTACCCCTGCAATTGGCCTGTTCTGAGCTTCGATAAAGGAGTAATTTTTCAGGCAGCACATTCCATACATGCCCACCTGGGCTAAAGTGCCTGGAGTCTGCCAAACCCTTTGCTTCCAGACTTAATACAATACCTTTGGTTATCCCTCAGCTTGTGGTGAATTATGTTTTTTACTGTGAAATGCAACACATAATAGTGATGGCATGCCACTGATTAGAAATAGCTAGAAAGTGCAACAATTGGGCTAAATGCCTGCCATGTGGTTTTTAGATGCACTTTACATATTTCTGTTAAGAACAGTGGTGGAACAGTCAAGAACTGTTGTAACACCGCTTTTCTGGTTGAAAAATCGACGTCCGTTAGCATCACCAAAAAGCTGGCACTAGCTCCACACCTGTAAATGTGGAACAGAATGATGGACGAAGGGGTTTGCCATTTTGGATTCATAGTTTAAGGAAGTTTTACAGGAAAGCAAAGAGGAAGTTGCTATGTTCTAACCTTTTCTTATTTACTGCTCTATGTTGGAAGGTTGACTATGACATGATGAGTGGAATCGGAAGGTTGGGGGTGTCACGATAAGAATGTAGGTGGGGAAGAGAGAGAGAGCTGTTGAGTGAAAAGGATGGTTGGAGATTGTACTGCACTGCTGCTCTAAAGGTTTGATGTTGATGACTTGTAAGCAATAAAAACCTTGTCATCCAGGATACGCCTACGTGAACTTATTACAAGTGCTGCAAAAGAAGGTGGGCTTTGGCCAAGAAAGTAGACAGGATTGGGTGGAAAAATCTTTCCGGTCACTGCCTAGTCCACAGAATAAGGCTGGCACCTACCCACCACCTTCTCAGAACAATCCTGGACGTGAGAAGATAATACCTGAAGAAATAAGACTCTTAAAGAAGGAAAGAACTGAAGGTCTCCTAAATCCTGCTTACACCCAGGGACTGGAACTGCTCTCCAAGGGTCAGGTGGCTGACCTGTTTTTGTGCTTCAGGAAAGCAGAAGGATTCCTGACTCTAAGGCCCTAATTATAACCTAGGTGGAGCAATATTAACACATGATTTTTTTGCTTTAGTTTCATACCACCTGATTATAAGTTGTTTGGTTTTTCCTCACCCAATTTTACCAGGTTTGAGCAGTGCTTAATTTGAGCCTGTGGCTGCCGGTGGGGTGCACTGGAATTTATTTTTGTGCACTTGCACTTATTTCCCGCATCAGATGTTTACCAAGTGCAAGAGAGGGAGAAACGCAAAGATAGGAAAGACGTAGGGAGAGAAAGACTGCAAAACCTTAACAAAGAGAGAAAGCAGGAACCAGTAAAAGTGAGAAAAAGGGACAGGGACTGTCTGAAAGTGGATAAAAGACTACCAGCATTGATATTCAGCGCACTGACGTTTAATTGCACCAGCCGCTGGCTTCTGAGCCAAACGTCGGGCACCAGCACTATTCTTTCACAAATTAAGGACTGGGTGTGGGAGAACCAAATACACTTTTTTCCAACTGAAGAGTGACATTAGGGACTTTGGCTGCAGCAACAGCCAAGTCTCATTACACTTTTTAAAAATCTAACAGGAGAGCATATAAGGCTTTTTCCTATTAGAAAAAAATCCCCCTTTCCTCCTCTACTCCCGCAAATCCTTCACGCACCCCCCCCAGCCTCACGCACCAGCTCAGAGCAGGTGGTAAATATATGTGAAAAAAACGCATATAACAGTGAATTCTGTATGGTTTTACAGCTAGTAAATCGGCCTCACATAGCTATTCCCCCTTCCATGGAACTTTACTCTAAATTGCACAGTAATGGGGTGATTTTATTGCATGGTAACAGTACATTTGCATTTGAGTTTACAGTGCAGTAACACCAATACTGTCCAACTCGTAATTAGGAGCTTAGAAAGCCCTGCAGGGGCCCTGGCTGGATGGGGTATTCTCAACATTGGCCCATGTCACATAATGAGTGTAGGGACCGTCTGAAAAGTCCTGTCATCCCTGAAACCCTACATGGACCTATCTGGGAAACAACAGTCACCAGGGAAACAAAAAGAGAAAAAGAGTAAGAGAGAAACACTGGACTGGAATCTCCCTTGATGGATTCCTCTCAGGTACAGGTAAGTGACAGAACATGAGGACCATGAACTAAATTCAAGCACATGTAAATAACAAACTTCAAGCACTACGAGACCAGCTAAAAAGAAGCACGATTGCACTGAATACCATGTATCCACCAGAGTGCAAACAGTATTAGGGGAGATCCAATCAGGCTTACCAGTCCTATCAGTAGAAATCACTATCATGAGCATCCCACCAACCTGAATACCAGTTGAAGACCCTAGAATACCAAGAAAACCAGCAGAGCTAGAGCGCACAATGCAAAAGGCAAATAGATCCCTGGTGGTACTTTGGCAAAACAAACACAGCAATAGCAAAGGGGGAAAACCCTAACCACAAGGGAACCGAAATGCACAAATGTAGGGGAATGCAAAAATCAGGTGCCAACTGAGCATATTGAAGAGCCACAACAACCAAACAATGTGTTGCCAGGTGTCTGCTCAATATTGTTTTTACATTGAATCCTGTGTCTTCCTAAACCCACCCCAAAGTACACCCATAAGCCAAGGGCGGCTCCTCCACTATGGCACAGGAGCACCACCCCACTGCTGAAATGCAGCAGGCAGAAGAAAAATAAAATGACAATAAAACTTTTATTGTCATTTTATTTTTGACTTCCAATCCACGAGTCTAGGGTGGGGTGGGGCCATGTCACGTCAGCATCAGGAGGAGAAGTTGTAGGCACTGAAAGTGCACAAGTCAGTTTAGCCGGCCATCCATGGCCGGCCAAACTGAAATCCGCACTTGGATATCTCCAGGCTGTTCCTTGGAGATATCCGCAGTGCTCGGGGCACGGACTCCCAGTCCCTGCTGGAGCGTGAGACCGGCCTGCTCTGCCCAATCCTAGCACTGCTCTCATGCTGGGAATAATAGCTTGAGAGCAGCATTGGGATTGCGTGGGGAGTCTGGGAGCCTGTGCTCCTGGGTATTGGAGTGCCAGGAGCAGATGAGCAGCGAGGCGCGGTGCGGGAGCAGAACATTGTGGCACCCAGCAGCGAAAGGTAAGTGTCTTTTTTTTATTATTACTTTTTCCCCATGCTGCCTCCCCAGGTCAGATTGGCAGCAGCCACCTCTGCCATAAGCAGAAAGTGAGTCTTTCAGTGGCGGCTCGCATAGGGCGAACTGTGGGGCAGTGGGGTGGGGAGGGGGAGGGGCAGGGTGGGGGAGTAGTAAACTCGGACATACGACGGATCGGAGGAAAGTAGTTATTATGTTCCTCCGTTCCGTCGTATGTCTGAGTTTAATACCCCCCACCCTGCCCCTCCCCCCACCTCACCACCCTGCAGCACGCACAATGCGAGCCGCCACTGGAGTCTTTGAAGGGAAAACTCTATTTTGCGGTCTAGTGTTTGTAAGGTTTCAGAATCCATAGACCTCTTCTTCAGAGTTCCATGCCCTTCCAGCCCTAGATGTAATTTTATGTCTGTGCTTTGCACATTCTGCAAGTGGTTTCTGCCAAATAAATTTTAAAATTCATATTTCTGGTTCCCCTTATTCTATTTTGGCTGTTTTTGTGTCTTTTGCCTGTTTGATTATTCATTGTGTCATTTTCTTGACTTTAAAATTGTTGATACTACTTGAACTCAATACTTGTAAATAAACATCTAGGAAACGAATAAAAGAGTGGACCTATACTGTACAATAGCAATATGTGACCAGAAGAATAATTATTATTCAAAAATATATTCTTTTATTGATCTGATATATATATTTTTTATATATTTGTTTATATTTTATAGTATTATTGCTCATAAATAGACAGACAATAAAGTGCATACAAAGCTACAGACAAAAATATGATAAATAGCAGAATTGATAAAAAATGTATACCATTCTGGTGGTTATAAATGGCATACTCAAATTTTTAGCAAATGTCCAAAAGAACCTGGATGGCTGACATAATTGGAATCAAATCAGGATCAGATAAACCATTTCAAATTTCTGGCAGATGTCCAAAAGAACCAAAATGGCTAACATAATTGAAATCTTTTTAACAAATGTCCAAAAGAACCAACATGGCTAACATGATTAAAATCTACGCGCGTTTTGGCGGGACGCCTTCTTCAGGTGGCCATAAGTCTGTAGAAAAAGAAATATACTGTAAGACAATATTTATACATACAAAAATCTGGTCACATATTGAGGATCCTACTATAGTTTACTATCTAATGATAGTTCAAATATATTACATAAGTTAAACGAATTAAAAACATGTCACAGTAAAGAAAAAAAGATAAAAATAAGGAATGGAAGATATTCATAGTCTCAATGTCAATGTGAAATTGTGAATTAATGAAGATATAACAGAGAGAGATTTATTATATTACAGAAAACAGATAAGTACCAAAACCCCGTGCAAGAAAATCACCTGAATCAAAAGTGAATAATAGAGCATATAATTCTTTTAGGTTTCCATTATCTTGTATGAATAGTCAAGTTAAGAAGGAAAGGAAAATTCTGTGAAAATTGTAGTCAGACCGTTGACTCTGGGCCGACTAAGGATAAAAAAATAAATTAAAAAAATTATAAAAAAATAAGAAAATAAGAAGAATGAGATGGAGAGAAACAACCTCAGTATCATTGCTATACTTTCAGCAATTATATATGACTAAAAAGGCCAAAATGTCATCAATGGATTTACGCTAATCTGTTGAAGACAATGTGGGGACATGTTGGTTCTTTTGGACATTTGTTAAAAAGATTTCAATTATGTTAGCCATTTTGGTTCTTTTGGACATGTGCCAGAAATTTGAAATGGTTTATCTCATCCTGATTTGATTCCAATTATGTCAGCCATCCAGGTTCTTTTGGACATTTGCTAAAAATTTGAGTATGTCATTTATAACTATTTATGAGCAATAATACTATAAAATATAAACAAATATATAAAAAATATATATATCAGATCAATAAAAGAATATATTTTGGAATAATAATAATTCTTCTGGTCACATATTGTTATTGTACAGTATAGGTCCACTCTTTTATTCGTTTCCTAGATGTTTATTTACAAGTATTTGTTTTTCGCCCTGATCTAGGAAACTCATTCAGGGGTACCCCTTTTTTCTACATATATTTCTCCACAGCCTGTCTGTGCGGGGTTTGCGTTTAAGTATCGTATTTTAACTCATTGGCACTTGTCACAGTCTATATTTCCCATCACTTTTCTTCTCTCAGTCTTTTTCATATTTGTTGTTTTTTTCTATCTATGCTATTCTGTCCATGCTCTTCACTGTTGTGAGAACATCCAGTTACACCACATTTTTCCGAGTAGTCCTACTAACAAGATCACAAACGGATCTTTTCTTTTTTCAGCTATCACAGTGGTTTGGTACCTAATTACTCTTCAATATATATCTCTCTCTAATCTGGAGTTATGGAGAAGTTGCAAACCTTTGGTTTTTCCGATGAGGATTTTGCCTCTCTAGTGGGAGAAACTTCAAGAACTGGAGCTTCAAGCAACACCTCCCTATCAGGTAATGAGGACATATATAAACTTACAGCATTAAAGAAAAAAATATGAAGAATTGAACTGCATGGGCAGTTCATGCTCGAATACCTTAAGGCAGGGGTGATCCCACAAGGACTGAGAGTCAAAAACATTCCTGGACTCTTTGTCCAAATTCGAAAATTTCTAGAGCGTTGGTCACTCATAGCCAACAGGTGCTCCCGTGACTTAATGATCCTCATCATCGAAACGGCAAAAGAAATAGTACAAACATTATATGAGGAAGTACAATACCTAGAGGCAAAAATTAAAAATAGCCACGCCCTAGAGGAAGCTACCAAACTACTAGAAGAGGTAGAAAAAGAGATATGAGCTCATATAATGAGTATCTGCTAAAAAGAAAAACCGATAAATTAAAGAAAGACATCAGATTCTCCAACCAAGACAAGGTTTATCCCTATCTTGCGGAGAACTTTTACCAGCAAGAAGGCACAGGGCAAGAACAATATCAAACTGCATACAACAGGCCCCCTAGGAAAACAACAACTTTCTCTGATACATCTGATTCAGATGGGGAAGGGTACCACCACTATTCAGATAATGGTCCAACTACAGGCACCCCAGGAGGAGTAAGAGGCACACGTCCTTTTTTAGCCAGGCGAGGCAATCAACGCACCCGCTGGCGGACAAGATATCAACCAAGATTCCGAGGCAATCAAGCATTAGCCCAGAATCAACAGTATCCACCCCCCCGAACCAACAAAACCAACAAACCCAGAACCAGCAATACCCAGTGCCTCAAGGTCTTTACCAACAAGGTGTGAATCAGTATCCACATCAAGACGAGAATCAATACTTAGTGACAAGACACGGCCATTACTGGCGGGATTGAATGACATCCCCATTTTCAATTTAAGTGGACACATATTAGATCCCTCCACTGAATCCCTTCTGACTAAAGGTCTGTCTTACATACCGCATACTAAAGCAAATAAATTTGAAATCCTTTGTGACCTTATGACATTCTTCCGTAAAATTAGACTCCATTCCTTCTTTGAAAATCAGGACAGCAACACACCACCTAGCTCCAATACATCGGGATTAGCACCTGTTTCTACTTTTTTACCAACTTTAGAACAGGTCGCCCCCGAAATTGCAACGTTCGAACATGTAGTCTACAAAAAATTGACTGCAGCAATGAAATACATTCCAACCCCCAATTACAACATCTCAAGAGAGGAGCACTGTTCCCTCAAAGAATTGGTTCACAACAAGACTTTGACAGTCAAGAGTTGTGACAAAGGTGGAGGTATAGTTTTTTTGGACACCCAACAATATATCATCAAAATGGAAGAAATGCTCCATAATAGAGAGCACTACATTCCAACAACCATAGACCCCACCAAAAGAGTCCAGAAACTAGTGCTCAATATCACCACACAAGCCTTAAGTCAGAATTATATCTGTGAAAAAGAATGGGAATACCTCAATGTAGATAAACCGAAAATGGCGGCAATCTATTGTGTCCCCAAAATACACAAAAACAGCATGGACCCACCGTACAGGCCTATTGTCACCACCATTGACTCGGTCACAGAGCCTCTTTCTAAATATGTGGGCACTCTTTAAAGACCCCATGTTTCTAAAATACCTTCTTATGTCAAAGACACTAGGGATATTATAAACAAAGTGGAACATCTCCAGTTCAATGCTTCAGTCCATACCATGGTTACCATGGATATTGAAGCTCTATACAGCAATATACCCCAAGAGGGTGCTATCATTGCTGTAGAATGGTTCATGGAAGTCTTTGATATTGTATGCCCTAGATCATTTATCATTGAATGTCTCACCTTGGTACTCCAGGAAAACACCTTCGAATTCAATGGGTCCCTATACAAACAGACAAAAGGGGTAGTATGGGGGCTTCATGTGCCCCCACAGTAGCGAACATTTACATGGCCCTCTTTGAATTCAAATTCATTGACAATGAGGTTGCCCCATTCAGTGAGTCGATAAATCTATGGTCTAGATTTATCGACGATGTGTTCTTTATCTGGACAGGGGACCCTGACACACTACCAGAACTCCTGTCCTGGATCAATTTATGTGACAATAATATCAGATTCACAGCAAATTCCATCAACACCAAGGTGGAATTCTTAGACATCAATATTCAGAACATTGAGGATCATTTGGAGGTTGACTTATACACTAAGCCCACTGCTCGCAATACTTTATTGCACTTCCAAAGTTATCATCCATTATCCCAGAGAACAAGCATTCCTTTTGGTCAATTCCTGCGCTTGCGCAGGAATTGCACCAGCTTACATGACTTTGACCGGAGGGCCATCGACATGAAGGCTAAATTGATCATTAGAGGTTATTTTAAACGCCTCGTGCGTGAGTCGTATAACCGGGCTCGTTTTTACGACAGACAAACGCCTTTTAACACCTCAGACTAAGATACCAAATTCGAGATTAGTGTTTGTCACACGCCACTCTATGATGAACGATAAAATTCGTTACATCATCAACAGCAATTGGCATATTCTAAATGTGACTAGAGAACAGGAAAACCTATTAGCAAAACCTCTTTTTGCTCATAAGAAAAATAAAAATCTGAAAGATTTAATAGTACATTCACGGATGCCATCTTCTAGAATACATTCTATCCAGACATCGCTATCTAGTAAGGAACCTCCCATTGGGAATTTCAAATGCATGTCATGTGTTGCCTGCCAATTTGCCATCGAGGCTTCCAGTTATACTATCAACAACATAAAGGTGGAGTCAATGGTATTAACCAATTGTAAAACAACCAACATTATATATCTTATTGTATGTCCTTGCCACCATGGCTATGTTGGTGAGACTTCACGTACTATGACTACCCGCCTCACCGAACACCGATCCGCCATAAGAACCAAGAGAATAACTGCGCCCTTAGTTAAACATTACATGGAGGCACAGCACACAGCACAGGATCTCCAATGGTTCATTCTTGAAAAAATACGAATTAATTCTGGCAACCAAAGCATTGAAATCCGAAAAAAGAGGAAAGTTTTCTGCTTTTATACTTTGAACACTTATAAAAATGGGCTAAACAATGAAATCCCCTGGGACCAGGTGATTAAATATAACAACAGCTAAACTCGTTGGCCTGATTGCAAAACCCTCCATCTTGGTATATTAGTGTTCTAGATAGTCCAAGCATCTGTGACTGTACTGCATTCATATATGAATAGAGGATTCTATTCATTGGAGCTTAATTGCACTTCAGCATAACTAGCTCATGCATACCTGTGTTTATCTCTCTTTGAGCCATAGACATGGCCTCTCATGTTACCCACAATCAGAGTCGAAGAACATCTATTTAAATATTATGTATTTTCTCAAGATTTTGAGACAGTCTCAATTTATTATCTGCACGATGATTGAAATACATCGTTATGGCATTGTCGTAAATATATATTTCGTTTTTGTTTCAGATAGACATAGTATATTCATTGACCGATCATGGGCAGCTTTATATGTTTGGAAGTAAGACATTTAAATTATCTCACTTAGACACATTATTTTCTAATATTAGCTTGATTCTCTACCTTTACCGTGCCTCTTTTTAAAAGGGTGCCATCCATTCGTCTCTCTTTTGCATTCAACAGGGTGGCTGTTCTTTTCTACATACAACCAACTATTGTTAGGCTTTATGTATAGATTATTTATTAATCGAGATTCTTTTCAAATTTTCCCTTAGTATTCACATTGGAGGATGGATTTTGTTCATTCTTCATTTTGAAGATCATTCATGAGTCACGATATTTATTTCGTCTATAGGATATCGTGAATTAATCCTCGTGTGTCTCACTCATCCATCATAGCGGCCATTTGCCTCTTTCCATCTTGAGCCACTTGCTCTAGATTTCTGGCCCCTTTGGACTGCATCACGTGATGCCCCTCTCTCCCTGAACCGGAACCAGTTATCCATATGGCACATACGAGCGGGCTTTATAAATAGACATGAAGAGTTTCCTCCGTTTGGAAACCTCCATCTCACTAAAACACGCGGCACGGCCATAGCGGATGCCGAGGGTCTACATCATGGAGACAGCAGCAGCCAGGACATCTACACAGTAGATGCTAAACCCACGAGGTAGGCTGACTATCAAGATTATTTAGATATGGACTACGTTACTAGTACAAGTCGTTGTGGTCACCCCATCTTATACACATGGGTTTTATTGATTTTTTCAGGCGAGCATTTCATCACTGTTCACAGGCTCGGTATATCCACCTGGACATAGCGCTTTCATATCCGCGCAGTGAACACCACTATTTCAACCAGTGCTCAGTCCCCGCATCGGCCAACAACACGTTCGCAGTCGCATAGGTACATTTCTTGTCCTAGATGCATTTTGATCTTTTTGGATATAGCGACGAAATGTATATATACTATTGTTCATGTGGTCCCATTTTCTGCAGGGTATTCCCTTGACGTATTTCTGAAACATTCCGTGATTCAAGGGTGTTACATCTTCGCATGACCACTGCTTGCCACTTATCTAGATCTTAAAGGTAACATCAGGCTGGGGGTCTCTATGTATAACACACTATTATTGTTAGGACCCTATGGATTCATCATGCGCAGATTTTAGACCCTCTAACTGGCCCTTTTGCATTTTGTGTGCAGCAACTGAAACACGCAAGTCAAGTTTAGACAACCACCTTCGTATTATAAAGAGAATCCAGGGGGCACAATATCCCACCCTCAGGTAACCATATAATATCTTTCTAGGAATGTAGTCGGTTACATATTTTTTGGATGTTAATTGATACAATACCATATTATACCTGTTATTATCTAGAAACAGCCATCCATGACTTGGATCTGAAATATTGATATAGTGCCTTGTCAGCTTTCCAGTTAAAGTATTCAAGGTAAGACTCGTTACCATCTGAGTCAACCTTCTGGCCCAAACAACACACAATTGTATATCTTTGATAAATATAATATTACTAAGGGCTACGTTAGCTTATTAAATATCCCGCTTTTTATATATTTAGAGCATCGGCGCCTGTTTTATGGCATTTAGGAGTCTCTTAAGAAGTATGTCCCCACATTGTCTTCAACAGATTAGCGTAAATCCATTGATGCCATTTTGGCCTTTTTAGTCATATATAATTGCTGAAAGTATAGCAATGATACTGAGGTTGTTTCTCTCCATCTCATTCTTCTTATTTTCTTATTTTTTTATAATTATTTTTTATTTTATTTTTTTATCCTTAGTCGGCCCAGAGTCAACGGTCTGACTACAATTTTCACAGAATTTTCCTTTCCTTTTTAACTTGACTATTCATACAAGGTAATGGAAACCTATAGAAATTATATGCTCTATTATTCACTTTTGATTCAGGTGATTTTCTTGCACGGGGTTTTGGTACTTATCTGTTTTCTGTAATATAATAAATCTCTCTCTGTTATATCTTCATTAATTCACAATTTCACATTGACATTGAGACTATGAATATCTTCCATTCCTTATTTTTCTCTTTTTCTCTTTAATGTGACATGTTTTTAATTCGTTTAACTTATGTAATATATTTGAACTATCATTAGATAGTAAACTATAGTAGGATCCTCAATATGTGACCAGATTTTTGTATGTATAAATATTGTCTTACAGTATATTTCTTTTTCTACAGACTTATGGCCACCTGAAGAAGGCGTCCCGCCGAAACGCGCGTAGATTTTAATCATGTTAGCCATGTAGGTTCTTTTGGACATTTGTTAAAAAGATTTCAATTATGTTAGCCATTTTGGTTCTTTTGGACATCTGCCAGAAATTTGAAATGGTTTATTTCATCCTGATTTGATTCCAATTATGTCAGCCATCCAGGTTCTTTTGGACATTTGCTAAAAATTTGAGTATGTCATTTATAACCACCAGAATGGTATAAATTTTGTATCAATTCTGTTATTTATCATATTCTTGTCTGTAGCTTTGTATGCACTTTATTGTCTGTCTATTTATGAGCAATAATACTATAAAATATAAACAAATATATAAAAAATATATATTTCAGATCAATAAAAGAATATATTTTGGAATAATAATAATTCTTCTGGTCACATATTGTTATTGAACAGTATAGGTCCACTCTTTTATTCGTTTCCTAGATGTTTATTTACAAGTATTGGTTTTTCGCCCTGATCTAGGAAACTCATTCAGGGGTACCCCTTTTTTCTACATATACTACTTGAACTCATGCATTTCTCTGGATAATTGTCCCCTGCTCGTGCTACAGCTTCCAGGGGTTAAGCAACATTTCACTGATAAATGCATTCAGATCTACCTAAACGGTGTGTTTGTTAAGTCGGTAAGAATAGCCCCTTGCCAAATTAATAACTCGCTTTCTGACAAAGTGGAAGCAGGCAGTATCAATGTTCAAGCTATAAAAGGAGGTCTAGCTTCCCCTGCAATGTTTTAGTGTGGCTGCCCTCTATGCCATGGTAAGAAGGATGTGAATTTTAGGAGCCCAACAAAGAAGGAGGAGAAGAGAGAGGTTATTTAGCCAGAGTCCAGTTTTTGGGTCGACAAATGATTAGATATATGAGAAGTACAGATTGTGTGGACAGGTAATCCTAGACCAGATAAAGAACTACAACCTTAGCTAGACAGACACACCCTCCACAGCCAGGCCATGGCCACTCATGACAATAACGTACGTTCATTACACCTGCTAGCATCAGGAAGCTGCGAGGTCTGAGCAGTTGTGACAGGCAGGATATTTCACTATCCAGGGTTCTCAGGAATTTTTGTGATGGCATATTGCCAATGATCCATTCTCACTTAGGGGCATATTTAGCAACTTTCCACGCAACGCTAAACAGCAAGCCACTTGCAGCACTGCGTGAAAGGGAGAGGACAGAAATGCGTCGTATTTAACATTATACAGCGCATCTGCCTGCGCTGGCGCACAATGTGCTGCCTAGCGTCAAAGCAGGCACCCGTGCACCATAGTGCAAGGGTGCCTGCATTGTAGGCAGGATTGTTTTGTGCATGAAGAACACCTTCCTGCACAAAAACAATCATCAGAGGCATTTTCCTCTTTCTTTGTGTGCTGTAGAATGCAAAGAAGGAGAAATAAACATATTTCTCCTCGTTACTGCTCCCCTAGGAAGGTGTAGCATTTTGACGCATTCCCAGGTATACCACTAATGGTAAATATTTGAATGTGCCAAAATACATGATTGGATACGTGGGAACACCGATGCTTTACCCACGTAACGCCTCCCTTGGGCAGAGTAACATAAGGTAGCAACTTGCACTACCTTGCGTTACTCCACATTTACTAAGCTATTCAGAGCCATGCAATGTGGCCTTGCAAGGCTTGGTAAATATAATTCAAGGCAAATAGATCCCTGGAGGTACTTTGGCAAAACAAACACAGCAATAGCAAAGGGACAAAGGCGGAAAGCCCTTGTTCGGTTTGAAAAACCCCATTCTTATTATATACTTATTCCGTGCCATAGTAGGTTAGCAGTGTGCGGCTAAATGACGTTCCATTTGCATTCACGTTATGTAACCCACTGAGTTATCCTTGTAATGCGCAAGCCTCAGTTAGCAAGTGTGACTCCATTTTGTATTTCGCAATCCCCATTAGGCTGTGTCCGAACTAGGCCTCCTTATTCGTATTGCTTGCCTCAGCAGAACACTATAATCAGCTATTATTTCCTTACCTGCTCAAGGTTGGAATCTGACTTACTAATGAATAGGTCATTCTGCCCTTGCATTCCTATCCTTGTGTGTAACTTTGCTCCCACGTTAGGAGACGCTGAGTCCCAGCACGGCAACCTTGAGACTGTGATAGTGTGTACCCATCTAGCAGGTGGTAGCCCATCCTTCTGTGCCTCTTTGTTCATGTCTGGCCTAAGCTGGTAACTTTCCACTGTGGGAGTGGTTGGAGGTTCTTGGAGGAATGATTAGGTGTTGCAGACTGTTGGGGAGCCAGTCCCTCGGCAGACATCTTAGGGTGCAGGTCAGATTGCACTCCTCTGCAGAGTATTGCTAATAAAAGCCTGCTTGTCTTCTCTACTGTCTGACCGACTCTTCATTACTTGGGAAGGCATAGCAAGTGGTTGTAAATAACCCGGGTGGGCCCTAAGGGCCACTTCCTTCACCCTAACCACCATGCGAGTGGACCATGGAGCAATGGTGACACAAAACCATGACAAAACCATGATAAATATGGGCCTCAATGTTTTCTAAAACCTCAACAAAATTAAGACACCATGGTGCATTTCTTCAATAGTGCACAATTCCCACATGTCCTTGGCTGCACATATTGTTTTGTGAGTACCTTATAGCTGATATTGTGGCCATGGCACATTTGCCAATGTGGCCTTTACAACTGCCTTACAAGAGGAGAACTCAATCATGGGATCCTATGAGGTAAGTCTCATACTAAGTGCACAGCAGACACCATTATCCCAACACCTGTTATATTTAACACTCTCATACCTCTTGTAGGTGTCAATGCTAATACCATTAGTCCATGGATTCTTACTCCATGCCTCAATCCACAGGCACTAAGGGAAGAGAGATACAACATTGCACATAGGCCAAAAAGGTCTGTGGTGAAACATATATTTGAGGTAATCAAAGGCAGTTTCAGATGCCTATATAAAAGTGGAGATACACTGCAGTCTACTTCAGTGAATTGATCATGGGTATTGCCTGAGTTCCCATGTTGCACAACGTTGCCGCTAGGATTGGTCTTTCCAGTGAACCCATAGTGGAGAGTCTGATGATGATGAATTTCATCCCCTCAGCCAACACACCAGGGACAGGATGCTTCTAAGGCTTAGAAGTTGAGATATAACAAACAACCATTTTTAGGTAAGTAGACTGCATGGTCAATGAATTTGAAAAACACTGATACACACAATTTTAATTAGTAAGGACTCTTCCTGACTTTAATATATAGCTTTGAAAATAGCATTCAAGCTAGTAAATCAGGGTCAGCTTTAGACTGCATTGAGTAACAGTGGTTTACCTAACTCTGTTGCTAGCTTTAAAAGCCCGCACAATCAGAAGGCGGACACATTTTCATATGGGAAACTAGGAAAATGCACAGATGAGTTTCCAGTTCATGCAGGGTTGAGACAAGGATGCCTGCTAGCTGTGTTCTGTTTCACTTATTACTGAATGATGTTACAGTCTACTTGTCAAATTTAAATTCGGACTTCCTACAGTTGACTAAAGAGAAAATCGCCGTCTGGCTGTTCACAGATGATACGGTTTTTCTTTTGCTCCCTGAAAAGACCATGTGCCAACTCCTAAATGGCTTCGACAAATACTGCTCCCATAAGCAATTGGTAATTGATAGAGGGAATTTCCTCGTTTTTGCAAATTAAACATATTAAATTGAAAAGTGCAACATTTCTATGCTGAATAACACATGCATAATGAATGTAAATTAATAGTAGGTAATAACACTTAGGGCCCGATAACAAGTTTGTAGGTGCGGGAGTGGACCGACATGCCGGTGGCGGGCTCCAGCACCTCCAAACACATGGTCGCACCGCCCACCATATTACGAGTTTTCTCGAAACGGGTGGGCTTTTTTTGGTGGTCCGATGGCGGTGCCCCTGACAATATAAATGCCAAAAAACATTCCTGCACGGCATGGACTGGAAAGTCCATGCCATGCAGGATCTGGGGTGCATGAACACAGGGGGCACATGTTGTGCCCCCTGCATGCATCCCCATGTGCATCAGGGGGCCATGTAGGGCCCCCTTTGCTTCAGGACCACCAGCCTTTTCATGGAGGAACAACCTCCATGATACCGCTGGCGGTCCTGAAACTCGTATTAAGCATGCTGGTGCTGCAGCAGCACCACCAGCATATTACCGAGGCCCTCACTGCCGTTCCACTGCCAGGGAACTGTAGTTCCCTGGTGGCTGTGGCGGTGCAATGGTGGTCCGACTGCCCAACTTGTAATGGGGCGGTTGGACGCCGGTGAGGTGGTGGCTGGACCACCACCACCGCGTCTTGCAAATCTCGCAGTCCTCGAACCACCAGATTCGTAATTAGGCCCTTAGACATTAAAAGCACACAAACAGATTAACATATTTTTTTGACTTAACTTAGCCTGACTACTGTGACATTATACGTTAGGGTTAAGAGGCCTGTTTTCGCATTAAACTGTTGTCTTGCACAAGATGTTTTTCTCTTCCACTGCAAATGATGTAACTTTCCAGAAACCTTCTGTTATTTAGTGAATAGGCATTGTTAAGAATTAGACAACTGATAATGAGGTTCTCTCCTGGAAGAGAGGAGAGAGCAGGAAACACAACTCTTGGACAAGACATGATCCGTGTAACAATTCAAGGATTCGATTCTGTACTCCATTGTGAAGACATGAGAAACTAGGGAGTTTACCTGCTCCCAGAGTTTGGTGGACACAGATTGGTCAGTGGGAACGGGTAAATGCAAGTTTTGCTTCTAATGATGTTTTGCTAGACTTATATTAGTGTGTGTTTCTTAGTTTAGAGGTAGTGGAGAGAGCCCATCATAAGCCTACCCTTTCAGAGAGACTAGGTACGCCTACTGATTTGTAGCTGAGAATACTTTCCAGATTTTGCTAATTTCCCAACAATTAGGTGCTACGTGTTAGTGCCCATGCATTTTCATTCTCTCATAAGAACCTTTCATCTGGGTTTCTGAGACTGACACCTTACCTTGCGTTTTGAAGTAATTGCCTTTTTATGCCAAGTCCCCCATTAATTTAGATTAGGGGATTCCTTTATGGAACACATTTGCTGTATTTTCTCTATTTTGTTTGTAATTCTAACTAATGAGGTATTTTATCTTGTCTTGAAATATTGACTTATGGATTATTAGAATCTGTAATAATTATGACTTGATTTTAATATTTACTAAATGAATAAATCAATTTGAATTGATTTGTTAATAAAACCCTTTAACTCACACCAACTTTCTTTATTGATTCTTGTGAAGCCCCAAATGGATTTCACTGTTCATGGTGTTTGATGTAAATGATTGCTCCTTATCTTCTCTCATTGTTGACAAACAAAGGTCCATACAACTAATGGTGTTTTTTTTAATGATTACACTTGCCAATTAAGATACAAGAATCCCGCTCCGGCATTATCAATGCTTTGGTAATGAAATCCATGCTAGTGAAACAATGTCCCTGTATTAGGAGAATATTTTCTGTCAATTGTGTGCTTTTAGAAGGGGTCACCTACTTTGATTTTCTGGGGGTACATTTTGTTATAAGGAAGTGTGTATTTTAAATCAAGCTGCAGGGGCATTTATAGGTGTATCGAATGACGGCAGTGGTTGCAGTGATCCATGGTGAGGCATTGTAGATTACAGCAATTCCACAGATATACACGGCTGTGAAAATACATTTTTGAGATAATTTTTGCAGCTGGTCCATTTAATAGTATTCCTAAGGCTAAAATTTGATATGCATCCCATAGATGAAATTATTGCTTTGTGCCCAATATTATATTGGAGTAAGCTTAATAATAAACCTTTTGGTGGAACATACCTTAGATCAGTTTAGGACTTTTTTCAGTCCATGTTTCTAGTAGTAACTAATGGTTGAATCATGTGACGAGATTTTTGAAAAAACTGGTTATGAGGACAAACCCGATGTTAATAAATCTGAAGGCTAAGGAGCTGATCAAGGAAAAATACTGGTACATCAAGCAGGTGATGGCGCTCGAAAATGACAAAAATGGTTCACTATCTTCTGGATATCTATTAAGACATTTGGAGGTTGTGAACCATCTTTCAATGTGAAATATATTCAATGTTAAACTTAATTTGGTCTCTTGACACTTTGCAACTACACTGCCAAGTGGAGTAAATCTGTGATCATTTATAACCTCTGTGGTTGTATGATGGGGGCAGTGAAACAGTTGTGCACATAATGCTTTTTTGCACCAAGGACTGGAAACACTGCAAGCAAAGCTTATTCCTTTCTATAAGTCATGTACTAAATCTAATTATTGTGTTGCACTAGCATTGTTACCGGTCTGCTTTGTTGTTGACTTACCTTTTAATTGCATCTTATTTTTGGCCTGAGTGGTGGGCAAGTAATGTCAATATTGAGTATTAGATATGCTGTGGAAGTTAGTAGTAGGCTATATGAGCTAGGTCCTTTTTGTTTATTTACAATACATAGTTCTATTATTATTTTTTACTGCACCCCGGCCCCCAGCGCCTTGAGACCCTCACGGGTGAGTAGCGCGCTTTATAAACCCCTGATTGATTGATTGATTGATTGATTTACTCATTGATTAAACAGTTTTTATTTATGTATCAATTTTTATGTCATGTTTTGGCTTTCAGTTGAAGACAAAAAAGAGTGATTGATTTAGTAGCAAACACTTGGTTTTAAAGAAGATCGCAATATATATTAACCAGTCTTGGCAAGTACACAATAATGATTCACAGGTATTTGGACAAAATATTGAGTTTTTAATATCGGAAGACAGAAATATCGGAAACAAACATCATGAAACTAAAATATCGTCATGCAGAAATATAGTTGTCAAGAATATAATTTTTTTAGGTAATTAATATTGTTGTTAAGAATAACATTGTTTTTAATATCGTTTTCAATAATACAGTTGTTAAAAATATTGTTTTTGATTATCTTACTGTGTTTGAGTGTATATATAAATTCTAAGGGGCCGATTCCGATGTCGCCAAAAGTGCCTTCCCAATGCTATTCGTAGGCTTTCCTTATGTCCGACTCGTATCCGGAGCTTTTTCCTACAAACTAGCAAGTACGATGCGTATAACAGGCAAATTTCCGACCCAATCGTCCACTCCGATTCGTGCCCTATTTCACGACCGAACAGGCTCTGGATAAACAGAAATCGAGTCGGACGGAGGCGTTTCCCAACCAGTTTCCGGACACGCAAGTACGATGCGTTTTATCAACGCGTCGGACAGGGCGCCGCTTCCAGAACGTCACAGCATTCGGATGAGGCGTATTGAAGCTCTGATGCGCGCCAGAACACGATCAACTGGGACGAGGCGGAGCAGGCATGTATCCAATCGCGCATGTCTTCCCTATACTGTATGCCTACCGCCACCGACGCGCACGACGCAGAAGGTAAGTCAGACACCTACCACACACCAAAATTACACGAAAGGAAACACCACCATAGGGGGTCTGGATGCCTATCACTCCCAGCATTGTCCACCCCATAGGGGGGTGGATGCCTATCCCAGCAGAGTCCACCCCATAGGGGGGTGGATGCCCATCACACCCAGCATTGTCCACCCCATAGGGGGGTGGATGCCTATCCCAGCAGAGTCCACCCCATAGGGGGGTGGATGCCTATCACTGTTACCATCCCCACTCATAGGGGGCTGGATGCCTAGCACCACAAGGATTCACACACATAGGATGAGTAAGCAAACCCCCCCACCATCTTTGCAAGATTCAATGTATGTGTGTGTAAAATGCTCACAACACAGATCCTGACAGTGAACATACAATGTGACTCCCAACACATGTGTGCCCAAAAGGTGATAGTGTGGATCAAAAATCCTGCATCTCTGGAGAAATGTGTTTATGTGGTCCAAACCCCCCATCACCACAGTGACCAAAAGGTGTTAGTGGGGTTCAAAAATCCAGCATCTCCGGACCAATGTGGTAATGGGGTCTAAACCCCCCATCACTACAGTGACCAAAAGGTGATAGTGGGGTTCAAAAATCCAGCATCTTAGGACCAATGTGGTAATGTGTCCTAAACCCCCCATTACAACAGTGACCATAAGGTGAGTGTGGACATGAAAATAGCAGCATCTCCAAACCAAAATGCATGATTCCTGGTCCCCACACCACAAGCAATGTTGTGGCAATGTAGTGGTTGTGTCACATACAAACATAGATTTGGTGAGGCAAAGTTTGCTGTGTATCACAAGAACACCCTCTGCCATGTGCAGACAAGCTATGGCCATGATCCCTGACAATTACTCCAGTGTACAATTAGACAATGTGACAAGTGAGCACCATGATGCATACATACAAATCTATACAAACAGACACACAAACGAAGGAATCCTGTGGAGACTGTAGATGTCAGGTGACCAAGTCCCATACCATGGCAGCAATGGAACACAGCAAACATGATGAATGTGCAGACTGATGAGCCAGGAGACGCAGGGACACTAGGGAAAATTCTCCAAACAACATAAGCCAATGGACCGCAAAAGCCATACCAATGCAGTGGAGCAGATGCACAAACACAGACAGGCAGCCCCACACTGCATATCATGCACAACATGTGTGTGTGTCTCAGTGTCCCCAGGCAAGTACACAACACATGACAGTGGGCAGAACTCCAATGACACAGATGTGTACACAGTGCCATACAAAAGTAACACATGAACTGGGCATCCCTTGGTGGGCAAGCAGGCACTGTCAGGTGAGTGGGATCCCAAATCATTCATGTGACACAAGCTGGGCAGCACAGCAAACAACACAGCAAGAGACAGCCCAACACAGCACTACCCTCAGGGACCCTACATTGGGGTGACAGTAGCCTGTACAATCCCATTTTGTAAGTCATTTTGACAGCACTTGATGCTTGTTCTTGTGTAAATTGTTTTGGACGAGTCTGTTCCATTCATACTGGGCTATGTGGCATTGTTCGCGTCCGAGTCTGTTGTGTCGTGTTGATGCTTGGCTATGTGGCATCGTTCGCGTCCGAGTCTGTCGGGTCGTGTTGATGCTTGGCTATGTGGCATCGTTTGTGTCTGAGTCTGTTGTGTTGATGCTTGGCTATGTGGCATCGTTCGCGTCCGAGTCTGTTGGGTCGTGTTGATGCTTGGCTATGTGGCATCGTTCGCGTCCGAGTCTGTCGTGTGGTGTTGATGCTTGGCTACATGGAGTCGTTCGCGTACGTGTCTGTAGGTTGACGCTTGGCTATCTCGAATCTTGCGCGTACGAGTCTATCGCGTCAGGCTCCTTTCCTGCTGACTCAGACGTATAATATAATTTCCGGCCGAGTCGGTCGTAAATTTCGGACTTCGCATCGTACTCAGCTATTTGTAAGGCGTGTGTACGGTTCGGTCGGAAAAAATTACGGGTCCATGTCGGGTAGTACGTTTTCCGGCCGAAATCGGAATTGACACCTATGTGTTATTATTGTTTGTATAATTTCTATGCATTTTCTTTAAATATAGTTTGTCATTTTAAGTGATTTCGATTTTTTTTAATGTAATTGCTAATAGTAATTTATAGTGTTGTAGCAGGTTGTTGGGTTTGTAGGGGATGAGTGGGAAGTTAATTTAGTAATAATTAATTATTAATTAATTAATATTCTTTAAGTAAGTATGTGATTGATATACATTTTGTACATTGTTATATTGATTTATTTTAGCTGTATTTTAGGTGTGGGTTACTAGGTTTCCAGGGGTATAGGTTAAGAAGTTGATTCAGTAAGAATTAAATATAATTAGTTAATTTCTATTATTACTTTAATTGATTAATAATTATATTTACTGTGTAATAATTACATATATTAGTCATATTTTAGGTGTGGGCTAGTGAGCTTGTAGTGGTATAGGGAGGGAAGTTTATTAAGTAATAATTAATTACCAATTAAATATTAATTGTTAATTAATTATGTAATTGATTATTAATTATGTAAATTGTGTTATACTTATTTGTTTTAGTTATATTTTAGCTGAGGCCTGCTAGGCTTGTGGGGGTATAGGGTGGAAAGTTAATTAAGTAACAATTAAATAATAATTATTCTTAATTGATAATTATTCAATTGTTTATTAAATATGTAAATTATTTAATTGTTTTTTATTGCTTAATATATATTTTATGCAAATTAATATTGTTTATATTAAGAGTTTTATATTTGTTTTATAAATTATTAAGGTTATTTAAATATGAAATGTGTTTGAAGTGAAGTACTTTCCCTACTGTTGCACAGACTGGAGTGGGAATAGTAAAGTTAATCCTTCTAAAATACAACTCTGTCTCCACTATAGCACAGACTGGAGTGGAATAGTAAATCTTCCCCTCCGAAGTCTCACGTTCCCTACTGTAGCACAGACTGGAGTGGGAATAGTAAATTTTACCCCTCCGAAGTCCAACGCTTTCCCTACCTTGTACAGACTGGAGTGGGAATAGTAAATGTAACCCCTCTGAAATCCAACGCCTTGCCTACTGATGCATAGATTGGAGTGGCAATAGTAATCTTTACCCCTCCGAAGTCCAACGTTTTCCCTACTGTTGCACAGACTAAAGAGGGAAGAGTAAATTTTACCTCTCCGAACTCCAACGATTTTCCTGCTGTTGCACAGACTGGAGGGGGAATCTTACCTCTCTGCAGTCCAACGCTTTTCCTACTGTTGCATAGATTGGAGGACAAATAGTAGATGTAACCCTTTCAAAGTCCAACACTTTCCCTACTGTTGCATTGACTGGAATGGTCACTGTAAATGTAACGCTTCCGAAGTCCAACACTTTCCCTACCGTAGCACAGACTGGAGTGAGAATAATAAATCTTACCACTCCGAAGTCCAACGCTTTCCTTACTGTTGCACAGACTGGAGTGGGAGTACTAAATTTATCCCTCCAAATTCCAGTGCTTTCCTATAGTTGCACAGACTGAAGTAGGAAAAATAAATTGAACCCCTTTGAAGTTCAACATTTTCCATACTGTAGCACAGATTGGAGTGGGAATACTAAATCCTATCCCTCCGAAGTACAACGCTTTCCCTACTGTTATACAGACTGGAGTGGGAATCGTAATTTAACCCCTCTGAAGTCCAACACTTTCCCTACTTTTGCATAGAGTGGAGTGACAATAGTAATCTCCCCCCCTCTGAGGTCCAATGTTTTCCCTACTGTTGCACAGACTAAAGAGGGAATAGTACATTTTACCTCTACGAACTCCAACACTTTTCCTAGTGTTGCACAGACTGGAGTGGGAATCTTACCTCTCCGAAGTCCAATGCTTTCCCTACTCTTTATAGTATTTTTAGTAAATGTGTTTTTTAGGGGTTTTAAATTTGGAATATTTAATTTATTGTCTAAATTAATTAATATATCGTTGTTATTGAATTGTTTCTATTTTTTAGTTTTATCGTGTGTGTGTGTGTGTCGTTTTACAGTGTTACATTATAAATATTTAAAAAAATAATACCATGTAAAATAAATACTTTTATTAATTATGTTGCACTATATATATATATATATCTATATATATATATCTATATATATATAGATAGATATATAAATAAATATATTACCTACTGGCGGTCGCCAGTAGGTAGTTATAGTTAGGATCTTGTTTCTATTCAAAAAGCGTTTTTTCTTTTGCCAATATCTTTGGCGCCGTTTGACGAATCTTCGCGAAATTTTCCAAACTAATGGTTCACTCAGGTGAGCTCCTTTCTTGAAAGTTTCGGGGTGAGTCGTCAAGTGGGGGCCGAGAAAAAAAGGGGATCCCAAAACACGTTTTCCCCATGTTATTTTCCATAGGAATTTTGAAACAGGCTACAGCCTGAACTGCTGAATGGAATTACACCAAATTTGGCAAAAAGGTAGGTCTTGGTTCAGAAAGGGCGCTTTTTTTTAAATGGTGTAAATCTGTTCAGTAGTTGCTGAGAAATTCAAAAAATAAAAATATCAAAATCTGAGCACCGAGGAGGATTCGCAAACCCTCCCGAGCACGAGCTTCATTCTGATTGGCTGCCAACATTCCAAACCAGGAAGTGTTGGCAGCCATCTTGTGACTCGGTAAAACCAAGTCACAAGACAGTAGAAAAAAGATTAAAAAACAAGAAAAGGGGGCAGGGTAGAAACACCCTGACCCCCTAGCTCTGCTCAGGGGGTCCCACAAGGACACCCAGGGCCAAAAAAAGCATTACAAAAAAAAATCGGCTGAATTCGCGCTGGGTGCGCGAATCTGGACGAGAAAATAAAACAAAAACGAAGCACGGGCTGCCGTGTTTTGTTTTGTATAAGCCCCCGGGTGGGCCACGTCCCGGGGGCAATGTCTAATTATAAAGTGGGAGCCCAAGAGGGCCCCCGCAGCCCCGGGGACCACCACCTCCCTGGGGCTAAAATAATAAAATAGCATGGGGGGGCTCCTGCCCCCCACGCTGCCCCGGGGACCACCACCTCCCGGGGCATTTTTCCATTTTGGTTGGGGGGCCACGCGGGCCCCCAAGCCCCGGGGACTGCCACCTCCCCGGGGCTTCGATGTTTAAAGTCCCCGGGGCATACACAAATTGGAATACGGGGGTCTGTTGTGAACCCCCGGACCCGGGGACCACCACCTCCCCGGGGCTATGCAAATGTTGGGAGAGGGGCCACAGGCCCCCTCCTGGATCCCTCTATCACCCTGGGGACCGCCACCCCCCCAGGGCCGGCTCCTGCAATGTCCCGGGGTGCCCACCCCCGGGACATTGCCGTTTGTTATGGGAGGGCGGGAGCATGGCTCCCGCCCTGCCATAGCAAACACTGCTTTGCTTCTTGGAAGCGAGAGCAGGAAAGCTGCTCTTGCTTCCAAGAAGCAAAGCAGAATTGCTTTTGGGCAAGGGAAGCTGCATGTTTAATAGATGTTGATATAAGGTATTAGTCACTACGCTACTTTTTATAAGTCTCTAGAGAGGTACAGTTGAAATATGCCACATATTTTTGGTGTTTGCTTTAAATTTGAAGTTTCTCCTGTGAATTTTTGAGGTGTGCATAGTGTTGTGATACAGACATATGCATGCATGCTTTCAGGATGTTGCACTTTTTCACTCATTCAGGCACTACCACAGTACTACTCCAATCACCCAAGCTGTACCCATGCACTTATAAAATCACCCAGGCAATTCCTATGTACTCATGTATTCCCCTAGATATTACCCCTCAACTCATGCAATCACCCTGGCATTATCTATGTACTCCTGAATCCCCCAGACATTACCTTTGCACTCATGCAATCCCCAATGCATTAGCCATACACTGATTCAATCACCCAGGCACTACCCTTGCACTCCTCCAATCACCCTGTCAGGATCTATGCACTCTTCCAATCACTTAGCCAGTACCAATGCACTTATAAAATCACTCAGGCACTACAAATGCACTTATGCAATCACTCAGGCACTACCCTAGTACTCCTCCAATCATCCAGGCACTACCCTTGTTCTCATGCAATCACCCAGGCACTACCCCTGCACTCCTTCAATCACCCACCCATTACCCCTGAAGTCCTTTGATCACCCAGCCACTACCTATGCACTTATAAAATCATCCATTCACTACTTTTGCACTCCTTGAATCACTCAGGCACTACAATAGTACTACTCTAATCACCAAGGCAGTATCCATGCACTTATAAAATCACCAGGTATTACGAATGTATTCCTCTAATCCCCCAGACATTACTTCTGCAATCATGCAATCATGAATGCATTAGCTATACACTGGTTTAATCACCTAGGCAGTACCCTTGCACTCCTCCAATCACCCTGTGAGGATCTATGCACTCCTCCAATCACTTAGCCAGTGCCCATGCACTTATAAAATTACCCAGGCAGTACCTTTACACTTCTCCAATCACTGAGGCACTACCACAGTACTTCTCCAATAACCCAGGCAGTACCAATGCACTTATAAAATCACCCAGGCACTTCCTATGTACTCTTGTAATCCCCCAGATATTACCCCTCAACTCATGCAATCACCCAGGCATTACCTATGTACTCCTTAATCCCTCAGACATTACCCCTGCACTCATGCAATCACATATGCATTAGCTATACATTGGTTCAATCACCCAGGTACTATCCTTCCACTCCTCCAATCACCCTGTCAGGATCTATGCACTCTTCCAATCACTTAGCCAGTACTGATGCACTTATAAAATCACTCAGGCACTACATATGCACTTATGCAATCACCCAGGCACTACTCTAGTACTCCTCCAATCATCCAGGCACTACCCTTGTTCTCATGCAATCACCCAGGCACTACCCCTGTACTCCTTCAATCACCCACCCACTGCCCCTGAAGTCCTTTGATCACCCAGCCACTACCTATGCACTTATAAAATCACCCAGGCACTACTTTTGCACTCCTTGAATCACTCAGGCACTATAATAGTACTACTCCAATCACTAAGGTAGTATCCATACACTTATAAAATCACCTAGGCATTTCCTATGTACTCCTGAAATCCCCCAGACATTACCTGTGCACTCATGCAATCACCAAGCATTACATATGTATTCCTCTAATCCCGCATATATTACTTCCGCAATCATGCAAACATGAATACATTAGCTATACACTGGTTTAATCACCTAGGCAGTACCCTTGCACTCCTCTAATCACCCTGTGAGGATCTATGCACTCCTCCAATCACTTAGCTAGTGCCCATGCACTTATAGAATCACCCAGGCAGTACCTTTACACTTTTCCAATCACTGAGTCACTACTACAGTACTTCTCCAGTCATCCAGAGAGTACCGGTGCACTTATAAAACCACCCAGGCTCTTCCTATGTACTCTTGTAATCCCCCAGATATTACCCCTTAACTCATGCAATCACCCAGGCATTACCTATGTACTCCTTAATCCCCCAGACATTACGTTTGCACTCATGCAATCACCAATACATTAGCTATACAGTGGTTCAATCACCCAGGTACTATCCTTCCACTCCTCCAATCATCCTGTCAGGATCTATGCACTCCTCCAATTACTTAGCCAGTACCCATGCACTTATAAAATCACTCAGGCACTACCTATGCACTTATGCAATCACCCAGGCACTACCCTAGTACTCCTCCAATCATTCAGGTACTCCCCTTGTTCTCATGCAATCACCCAGGCACTACCGCTGCATTCCTTCAATCACCCTGACAGTCTCTACTTGTAAATGCATTTTCATATGTCTTATACATTTGAAGGTGCATGATGTATAACAAAAAGGTGTTGTTGCTTTTTGTGTGGTAGGCTCTAGACTGTGAGTAGTAGTAGAATGGTGAAGATGCAGCATAAAAGTGTGGTTTAAAAGATGTTGAGATAAGGTATTAGTGGCTACGCTATTTTTTATAAGTCTCTAGAGAGGTGCCGTTGAAATATGCCACATAATTTTTGGTGTTTGCTTCAAATTCGAAGTTTGTTCTGTGAATTTTTGAGGTGTGCATAGTGTTGTGATACAGACATATATGCAAGCATGCTTTCAGGATGTTGCACTTTTTCACTCACTCAGGCACTACCACAATACTACTCCAATCACCCAAGCAGTACCCATGCACTTATAAAATCACCCAGGCAATTCCTATGTACTCTTTAATCCCCCAGACATTATCCCTGCACTCATGCAATCACCAATGCATTAGCTATACAGTGGTTCAATCACTTAGGCAGGACCCATGAACTTTTAAAATCACCCAGGCACTACCTATGCACTCCTCTAATCACCTAGGCAGTACCTCTGCACTCATTCAATCACCCAGGCACTACTTGTGCACTCATGCAATAACCCAGGCACTACCCTTGCAGTCTTGCAATCACTCAGACACTATCACATGTCTCAGCTGTAGGTCTTACAACATTCCTGCAATAATGTATACATATGTTTGTTCCTTTTCCTAGCAAATTCATATATGAAAGTAATATACAAATTGATGTATAGCTGTGTTTTATATGTTTATCAACTTAATATGCATGATATGTATCAAAATATCTATGTAAGTAGAGATATACCTCAGTCACAAGAGTATAAAGGTTTTAAAACTTGACAGATTGCACTTTACATTTAAAACACATACCTATATTTATGTGGCATACTTGAAGTGTAAGTCTCACCATATTCCAAAAACCATATATGTGTCTGTTTGTACCTTTTAAATTGAAAGGTATTTCTTTAGTAATAGATGAGAATATTTGTATATAATTATTTTAATAATATTAAATAATTTTTACAATGGTTTTAATTTTTTTCCAGATATTCTCCATTATTATTAAGAAAGATTCAGTATGCCTAGAAAAGTTGAAAAGAAAAAACAACAAAGAAAACAGTACTATTTAAATCAGAGAGAAAAGCAGAAATTTGATGAAGTACAATATGTGACATTGAAGAAAAAGACTTCTGGTAAGAGAACTAAAGAATTTCTTAAAAGACTTTTAAAGAATGTAATGATTTTTCAAAATGGAGAAATGAGAAAGAAAAGTAGTACAACGAATCAGAAGGAAACGAAAAAAGGACAAATTAATGGAAAATCAGGTTATGGGAAAACAATCTATGTTGAAAGAAGGATGAAACAATTTAAAGACATTAGCAAGAGAATGTATAAAAGTAGAGTACTACAAAATTTATTGAAAGATTGCAAAACATATAAAAGAAGATCAGCATTTTACAAGAAAAAAAACAGATTGAAAGTGTAGTTGAAAAGGCTTTTGAATTGAAAAGAAAATTGTTTATATTACTATTGAAGAGAATGAACACATTGAATAAAATAATGCACTTTATTAAAGAGAAAGGTAAAAGAAAAAGACTGGTTAATAGAACTAACTTTTGCAAAATATTTTCTGGTGAATGGAAGCATACTTCTAGTATTGAATCTTTTTTTAATGAAGAAAGCTATATTTAACAAAATACATTAGTTAATGCAGTTGATACCAGTGGTCATTGTTATGAAATTAAAAACGGTTGTCCAATTGAAAAAGAAAAGATGGTTCCTAGAAATGTGGAAGAAGTAATAGCTGAAGAAGTTCAAGGGAGATGTACACAAGCTCCAGTGTATAAGTGGGATTGTAGTAGTATTTGTAGTATACGACAGGAATCTATTGATGTATTGCGGACTTTTTTTAACGAGATTATGGTAAAAAAAAGTGTTAAACAGAAGATTAAGCTGTTGCAAGGACTAGATCCTTGTAAAGTGAGAAAATATACTAACTTGCAGTATATTTTTGTCTTTCTAGAAAAGTGTGTCAAAGTACTTTTCATCATTTAAGAATGTTAGCAGTACATCACTCAGAAATGTGGAAGTTAGTAAGAAGATTGTACTACGTAAAAAGTCCTGCATTATCTCTAAGTGAAATAAACACAGCTCTTTTGCATTGTTCAGTGTTGGATGTAAAAAAAGTTTCTGATGATATACAGTTTCGTTTCTTTGGTCCTCAAGAGGAGTGTAGAGAAAGTGAGAGTTTGATAAGTGTAGGTGTGAAGAAGAGGTGGAAGATAGTACTACTGAGAAGTTTGCAGAAGAAATTACAAAGTTTAAGGTAGTTTCTTGTGGAAAACCAAACTATGTTTGTATTTGTTGTCGACGTACTCACTATAGAAGTCAAACTAGGAATGTAGATCTGTATTTAAAAAGTGAAATGGAAAAAAATGATAAATGGGAGCAATTTGGTGCTTATTTGTTGGTGGAAGGTCGTTTTGAATTGGATAGTGATCAACGTATTTGTAAATATTGTTACAACAAATTAGAAGAGAACAAAATGCCAGCTAGAGCTGTACATAATAACCTAGAGTTGGTAGCTATTCCTCCGGAACTGGTAGATTTAAATACATATGAGTCCATTCTTATTCAATCTGTGCACCCGTTTCAGGCTATAGTTCGTATGGAGCCTAAAACAGGTAAGCTGCCTCCAACAGATTTACAAAGAGGTTTAAAAGGAAGAGTTGTGTATTTACCTTTAGATTTTAAGAAAAATATTGAAACTGTTGGTGTAGAGAGAGAGGAAAGTGAACCTGTAGTTATTCTCAATCAATCAATCAAGCATTTGTATAGCGCGCTACTCACCCGGAGGGTCTCAAGGCGCTAGGGGGAGGGGGGTCCGCTACTGTTCGAACAGCCAGGTCTTGAGTTGCTTCCTGAAGGAGAGGTGGTCTTGGGTCACGCGGAGGTGGATGGGTAGGGAGTTCCACGTCTTGGCAGCCAGGTAGGAGAAGGATCTTCCTCCCGTTGGGGCTCTTCAGATGCGGGGGACGGCGGCGAGGGCGTGGTTGGTCGATCGTAGCTGGCGGGTGGGAGTGTAGAAGGTCAGACGGTCATTGAGGTATCTGGGGCCTTGGTTGTGGAGAGCTTTGTGTGCGTGGGTGAGGAGTCGGAACGTGATTCTCTTGCTGACGGGGAGCCAGTGCAGGTCTCTCAGGTGTCCGGCGATGTGGCTGTGTCGGGGGATGTCCAGGATGAGTCGAGCTGAGGCGTTCTGGATGCGTTGGAGTCTTTTCTGAAGTTTGGCTGTGGTTCCGGCATAGAGGGAGTTGCCGTAGTCCAGTCGGCTGGTGACGAGGGCCTGGGTGACCGTCTTCCTGGTTTCGGTGGGGATCCACCGGAAGATCTTCCGCAGCATGCGTAGGATGTTGAAGCAAGACGAAGAGACGGCGTTGACTTGTCTGGTCATTGAGAGGGAGGAGTCCAGGATGAAGCCCAGGTTGCGTGCGTGGTCCGTTGGTTTGGGTGCGTTGCCCAGGGCAGGGGGCCACCAGGAGTCGTCCCAGGCGGAGGGTGATGATCCTAGGATGAGGACTTCCGTCTTATCTGAGTTCAGTTTCAGGCGGCTGTTCCTCATCCACTCGGCTACGTCCTTCATCCCTTCCTGTAGGTTGGTTTTGGCGGTTGTGGGGTCGTTGGTGAGGGAGAGGATCAGCTGGGTGTCGTCGGCGTAGGAGATGATGTTGAGGTTGTGTTGGCGTGCGATGGCTGCGAGGGGGCTCATGTAGACGTTGAAGAGGGTGGGGCTGAGTGATGATCCTTGTGGTACGTCGCAGATGACTTCGGTGGCCTCGGAACTGAACGGGGGGAGGCGGACTCTCTGGGTTCTTCCGGCGAGGAAGGAGATGATCCACTCCAGTGCCTTCTCTTGGATTCCGACGTTGTTCAGGCGTTGCACTAGGGTGCGGTGGCAGACTGTGTCGAACGCTGCGGAGAGGTCCAGGAGGATGAGGGCCGCTGTTTCCCCGTTGTCGAGCAGGGCTCGGATGTCGTCGGTGGCTGCGATGAGGGCGGTCTCGGTACTGTGGTTGGCCCGGAAGCCGGACTGTGAGTGGTCGAGGGATCCATTCGTCTCGATGAAGGCGGCCAGTTGTCTGTTGACGGTCTTCTCGATGACTTTGGCAGGAAAAGGAAGGAGCGAGATGGGGCGGTAGTTTTTGAGGTCGGTGGGGTCCGCTGACGGTTTCTTCAGTAGGGCGCAGAGTTCGGCGTGCTTCCAGCTCTCTGGGAAGGTGGCGGTGTCGAAGGAGGTGTTGATGATGTCCCGGAGGTGGGGTGCGATGACGGCGTCGGCCTTGTTGAAGATGTGGTGAGGGCAGGGGTCGGTTGGTGATCCGGAGTGGATGGAGTTCATCGTGCGGATAGTGTCTTCGGTGTTGATCGGGGTCCAGGCTCGGAGGGTGGAGGTGGGGGACGTTGGAACGGTTGTAGGGTACGTCGGCTGTGTGCTGAAACTGTTGTGTATGTCTGCGATCTTGCTGTGGAAGAACGAGGCGAGCGAGTTGCAGAGGTCTTGCGAGGGGGTGATGTCGTTGTTTCCGGCGCTGGGGTTCGAGAGCTCTTTGACGATGATGAAGAGTTCCTTGCTGTTGTGGGCGTTGTTGTCCAGTCGTTCCTTGAATGCGGTTTTCTTGGTGGTGTGGATCAGCTGGTGGTGTTTTCGGGTGGCGTGTTTGAGGGTGGTCATGTTGCCTGCAGTCGGGTCTCTGCGCCATGCTTTCTCGAGGGCCCGGCAGTTCTTCTTGGATTTCTTGAGTTCGTCGGTGAACCAGGGTGCTTTCTTGTTGCCGGGTCTGATTGGGGGGTCTTCAATGGGGCGAGGATGTCAGCGCAGTTGGTGATCCATCTTGTGAGGTTGCTGGCGGCTTGGTTGGGGTTCGTTGAGCTGGCGGGAGGGTTCTGGCTCAGGGATGTGGTGAGTTGGTCGGTGGTGATCTTGTTCCAGCTTCTGCGCGGGAGCTGTTGCGGGTGGTGGTGCGTGGTGGTCCTGCTGAAGTGGACGCAGCTGTGGTCTGTCCAGTGGAGTCCGGTGGTGTGGCTGAAGGAGATGTCCTTGCTGGAGGAGAAGACGGGGTCAAGCGTGTGGCCGGCGTGGTGTGTGGGGGTGGTCACCAGTTGCTTGAGTCCGAGGTTGGCGAGGTTGTCCAGCAGGGTGGTGGTGTTGCGATCGTTGTTGTTCTCTAGGTGGAAGTTGAGGTCCCCAAGGAGGATGTAGTCGGCCGAGAGGAGGGCGTGCGGGCTGATGAGGTCGGCGATGTCTTCACTGAATTGTGTGCATGGTCCTGGGGGTCTGTAGATGAGGGTGCCTCTGAGGGTGGTCTTGGGGTCGGTGTGTATCTGGAAGTGCAGGTGTTCGCCGGCTGTGAAGGTGTTGTCGGAGTTGGTCGTAATGCGGATGATGTTCTTGTGGACGATGGCGATGCCTCCTCCGGTCTGGTTGGCGCGGTCCTTTCGGGTGATCTTGTATCCGTACGGGATGGCGATGGCGATGTCGGGCGCTGAGGAGGCGTTCATCCATGTTTCCGTGAGGAAAGCGACGTCTGGTGATGTGGAGTCGAGCAGGTTCCAAAGTTCCACGGCGTGTCTGTGGACGGAGCGGGTGTTGAGCATAATGCACTTCAGGTGGTTGCTGCTGGTGCTCGGCGTGGCGGGTGCGGTGCAGGTCCGGAGGCAGGAGAACTTGCAAGATTGGCAGGCGAAGGGTCCGTGGGTGCGTCCTGGGGTGGCACGGTGGCAGCCGGGGATTCGGCCGGTGTTGAGTGCGTTGAGGGTGGCGGTGTTGTAGGTCCGGTGGGTGGGTTGGCTGCTGCGGGGGCCAGGGGTTCTGGCGCTGGGCGCGGTCCAGTCGCGGACGGGCGCAGACGGGCTTGCCTTAGGCGCGCCTCCGGCGCGCCTGCGGCGCGGCCCGCAGCGGCCGCCATTTATGGGGAGGTGGGAGGGAGGAGCAGCTGGGAGGCGGGAGGCAGGGGCAGCGAATGGGCAGTCAGGGGGGCGGGGCCGCAGGGGACGCAGCGGCGGGAATGGCGAGAGGCAACGGGGGTACAGAAGGAAAAAAAGGGGCGAGAGAACAGACAAATGCGGGCACAGTACAAATGGGGCAACGGGGGTACAGAAGGAAAAAAAGGGGCGAGAAAACAGACAAATGCGGGCACAGTACAAATGGGGCAACGGGGGTACAGAAGGAAAAAAAGGGGCGAGAAAACAGACAAATGCGGGCACAGTACAAATGGGGCAACGGGGGTACAGAAGGAAAAAAAGGGGCGAGAAAGCAGACAAATGCGGGCACAGTACAAATGGGGCAACGGGGTACAGAAGGAAAAAAGGGGCGAGAAAACAGACAAATGCGGGCACAGTACAAATGGGGCAACGGGGGTACAGAAGGAAAAAAAGGGGCGAGAAAGCAGACAAATGCGGGCACAGTACAAATGGGGCAACGGGGGTACAGAAGGAAAAAAAGGGGCGAGAAAGCAGACAAATGCGGGCACAGTACAAATGGGGCAACGGGGGTACAGAAGGAAAAAAAGGGGTGAGAAAACAGACAAATGCGGGCACAGTACAAATGGGGCAACGGGGGTACAGAAGGAAAAAGGGAAGGGCGTTCTTACCAGCAGCAGCGGGCGGACAACACAGGCGGAGCTGTGTGGCGGGGGAGCGACCTACCTGGCAAGGTCAAGGGTCGCTCTTGTTAATGGTGTACCAACAAAGAGTCGGAAAATATGGCAAGAGTCAGTAGATGTCACCAAACTTCAAAAGGCTACATTATATCTTGTGCAAAACAATATTTATTATAAAAATGTATATGTGGAAGAAGAAAAAATATCTTTAGAAGATGAAAGAGAAATTTCAACTGGTCAAATAGAAAAAGTGGACAACTCGAGGACTGAAGAAATTTATGAACATTATAGTATACACCCTCTACATTCAAAAGAAGTGATAGGAAACACTATTGAATTATTCCAAATGAAGAAAGCGAAGGAAACTCCCATGAGTGTATGGGAAAAAAGTTTGGAAGTTCGTTGTTTTCCACAGCTGTTCCCCACTGGAAAAGGTGGACGATATGAAGAACGACCAGTACAGATTCCAGCTTCAGAATATCGTACAACAAGATTGTACTCAGAAGATCCAAGATTTCGACAGTGTATTCCATATTTATTTGATCTTCTGTTCGAAAGTGACTTGTCTGGACTTTCATATGCAGTGAACCACATATTAAAAACAGGAGTTCATCTTACACATCTTTCTGCAAAGGAATTTTTGGACAAAGTTCAACAAAGAGACGATCATTTAGAATCTCAGTTAATTAATTTGATGGCGTATCAATGTGGTACTAATGGGTATTGGTATCATCATCACAGAGAACTTAAATGTATGTTAAGGAACTTAGGAACCCCTACGTGGTTTGTTACGCTTAGCTGTGCTGAGTACGCATGGGACAATTTACTTGAATTTCTACGACAAGCAAATTCAAATGTAAAAAACATTGAATTGAAGACAGCTGGAGAATTGTGTTCCTTAGAACCTGTTAATGTGTGCAGATATTTTAATCATAGGTTTCAAGCTATGATGTCTTTTATCTGCAATATAAATAATCCACCTCTTGGAGAAGTTATTGATTTCTGTTGGAGAAAGGAGTACCAAGCCATAGGTGCACCTCATATACACATGCTGTTATGGATCAAGAATGCACCAAAATTTGGAACTGATACTGATGAAAGTGTTTTGTCTTTCATTGAAGAGTATGTTACCTGTGCCATTCCAAAAGAAGGAGGAGAAAACAACTTGAGACAACAAGTTTTACGGTTTCAAAGTCATCGATGTGGAAAATATTGCCGACGGAAATACAAGTCAAAGGGAAAATTTTATACAAAATGTCGTTTTGGAATCCCAAGTCCAGTAATTTCAAAAGGAAGAGTCAACAGTTTCATGTCAGCAGTAAGGCATACTATAACTCGAAAATCTCCGAAGAATACTTACAACATAAAAAGAACTGAAGAATCAAAGTATATTAATGAGTACAATCCAGCAATTTTGACAATGTGGAATGCAAATATGTATATCCAGTACGTTGCAGATAATTCGATTGCTGTTGCTCGCTATGTTACGTCATATATAACCAAATCTGAAAAGATGGAGTTGAAAGAAATGTGGGATGAAATTTCACGAGAAGACTCTTAGTAACAAATTGTACGGCTTTAGTTTGAAGATGCTTTCCCATCGAGAGATTTGATCCTACGAATGTTCGGATCGGTTGACCTCTGCAAGTTTATATTCAAAGTCAAGAGGAATCATTTGGGTAAGACTAGGTCTTGCTGCAACACGAAATCGAGTATTGAAATCTGTACAAGAAATTGACTATTTGAAAGTACAGATATTGTTAAAACTAATATGTTGGATACGTACTATCCTAAAAGAAGTCCACATCTGGAAAACATATGTCTCTATGAAGTACTGCAACATTACAGCTTTAAGAGAAATGTTACAAAAAATATAAATGAAGAAAAATATGCAGTAATTGGATGTGAAGAATGTTTGGTAAAACATGCCAAAGGAAATCTTATTAACCACAGGAAACTCAGTTGCAAAACTCCAGATAAAAGGGAATTTTTCTATTTAGCACTTCTGCAACTTTTCAAGCTTTGGCGTAGTGAAATGGAATTACTTGGAGATTTTGACTGCTATGAAGATTCTTTTAATGCATGTAAAGATAGTATTCAATGCACAATTTTTCCAAATTATCTACAAGTGTTAAATGAAGAGATTGAACAAGAAACTACTATTGCAGCTGAAATAGCTAGAGACAGTTCCCAAGATAGTCAAAGTTCTGCTCCACTAAGTCAAGATCCATTAGGACAACCAATTCTTGAAAATGAAGCAGCAATAGCCATGAATGAAGTAGAAACGGCAATGCAACAAGCACAACAGGACATTATTGAGTTGGGAAACTTGGAAGAAGAACTAAATATTGATCAAAAAGAAATATATCAGCAAGTAACACAACAGATACAGCATGGTTTATTGCATGAAAAAAAATAATGCAAATGCACATCATTTAAACCTATTTGAATGTATATCAGTGGTCAAGCTGGAACAGGAAAAAGTTTCTTAATTAAAGTTTTGACCAGTTATACCACTGAATCACATTTATCTTGTGTTGTAACCGCTCCAACTGGGTTGGCAGCACACAACATTACTCATGCTACCAGTTGAACATGAAAATAAGTTGGAATATCACAAGCTATCTGGAGAAGCTTGTTATGAAGTCTCAAGAGTACTAAAGAAAATGAAACTTCTGATCATTGATGAGGTGAGCATGGTCTCAAACTTAATGCTTGCCTTTGTACATTTAAAAATGCAACAGATTTTAAAAACAGATTATGATGTTTTATTTGGAGGAAAACATGTAATTGTATTCGGCGATCAACTACAACTTACTCCTGTGAAAGGGCAACCAGTTTTTAAAACACTTGTCCATGAAGACACTAGGAAATCTTTGGGAAGTATTGGAAATGTAAACATTTGGTCTCATTTTGAATATAAAGAACTTATTAAGAATATGCGACAAGCAAGTGATGAACATTATGGAAACATTCTTCAAGATATAAGAATTGGTGTTTTGACAAAACATGGTAAAGAAGCTTTACAAAGTCAGCTACTAACGAACTTGTTTCCAAATGAAAACATTGCACCTGAAATAATGTACAACAAATCGGAGAAAAGAAGTCTATAGTTTGCCTAATGCCAACACTGCAAGAGTGTTCTACATTCAATAAAGAACTTTTGAAACTGGAAAAACAACCAATAGTGAAAATGGAAGCCATTGATAAAATGGAACACGAAGGAGTTACTATTCTTCTCTCAGAGAAATTACAGTCAAAATTGGATTCTTTGGAGAAGTCTGTATCTAAGGCTGCTGGTTTAGAAAAGACTTTATATCTATGTGAAAACTGTCGGGTAATTTTACAGCGTAATTTGATGTAGAAAAAGGTTTAGTAAATGGAGCAATGGGAAAAGTTGTTGATTTTGTTAATTATCAGAACAGAGATGGAATTGAATTTTTGAAGATTAAATTTGATCAGATTGAAGAGGTAAAACAGATTGGACGTTGTGCTGTTCGTTTTTTGCTTGTAAAAGACTTGTATGTTCGTAGAAAACAGTTTCCTCTTTCTTTAGCATATGCAGTGACCATTCATAAATCTCAAGGTTTAAATGTAGACAGTGCTTTGGTAAATATTGGAAGTACAGTGTTTAAAGAGGGCATGGCATACGTTGCATTATCTCGAGTATGAACATTATCTGGTTTGTATTTGATTGATTTTGATGAGAAAAGATTAGTGCCGATGCAAATTGTGTAAGAAAGTATAATCGGTTAAGAAGACTTTATGCTCCTAACTTAGGTGAATATCCCATATATGAGAAACGTATAGTATGTCCAAAGCGGAAATATGACAAACATTCTAGTGAGATTCAGAAAAAGAAAACAATTCAAGATAATGATGAAGCTGCAAAGAAAATGAAAATGGTCACTGTTGATGATATTGTAGGATACCAGTTAGAAAATAGTTCAGGTATCAACTGCTATGCTAATGTAATTGTGAATGTTGTCTTTTATCTAGAAGATCTTCATCATGAAATTATGGAAAATCGAGAAAAAAGATTCTGTTCTTTATTACATTATATTTTTCAAAAGTTGGTAACTGATAGAACTAAAATCCATACTACTTGTGGCATTCAGCATCTTTTGGATATATGTACTGGTTCTTTGCAATTTACACTCAATATACAACAAGATGCACAAGCATTTCTTATGTTTATTCTTGCAGTATTGGAAGATGAAGGAATAGAAATTGAAAATTTGTTTGGACTAAGTTACAGATGGGATCATAAATATGAAGAGTGTTCATTTTCTTCTACCACTGAAATAGACACTGAACGATTCATATATTTGACAATGCCAGATTGCAAATCAGTGTCTTTTAACAAATTAGTAAAAACAGCTAATTAAGATATGAAATGCTCTCATTGTAAATCAGAAATGTTGTCAACATTATATATAGAAAGATTTGGAAAATATGTCATTTTAATGCTACAACGTTGTAGAGCAAATGGAAGAAAACTGGAAACCAAAATTAAAAATTTTGTGGCAAGTCAAGTATCAATTTCAGGAAGAACTTTTAAAGCAGTGACTATATATTTTCTTTGATGGACCTACTACAACATCTGGAAACTATGGGGCTGATTCCGATCTCGGCCGGTAGGGCTCCGAATCGGATTCGGCTTTACCGGATCCGATTCGGAGCCCTGTTTCCCGACCGAACCGTACGCGGGTCCGGCCGAGCGAGTACGATGCGAAATCGCCGACCGACTCGTCCGGGCATCCCGACCGCTCCGACCGACTCGCTCCCGGCTCGAACCGCTCCGACCGACTCGCTCGGACTCGACTCGCACCGCGCAATGGAGACGTTTCCCGGCCGGGTAAGTACGATGCGCGCCGCGAGCAGTCCGACCGAGCCGCGCCGTCCGGCTCGTAAGAGCTGTCGGAGCCGTACTTTGGGGGTCCGTGTCGGACCCCCTGTACGCGTAGCCGCGCGAGTCGCACACAGGGGGACCCATGGGTCCCCCTACCTGTGCGTGTACGGCGCGAATCGCTTCGCCGCGTACCCGCTGTAGGGGGCGCACTTGTCCGACTCGCACCTATTGAGTCAATGGGAGCCCGCGTACGCGTTGTACGACCGGCTCCCATTGACTTCAATGGGAGTCCGACCGACTCGAGTCCGATAACATACGGACGCATCGTACTCGTTCGGTCGGACTGCACGGGTCCGATTCGGTCGGAAATCTCTCCGGGTCCGGCTCGGTCGGAGAAATTTCCGGCCCGAATCGGAATCGACCCCTATACTGTGTATTTAAAGTGCAATAAAGGATGGACACATTGCAATGATGCCCATTTGGAATTCAAATGTAGGTTGCCTTACAAATTACCAAATTCATATCTGATATTTTTGACACCAAAGTTTTGAAAACATCATTCGGCCTATTGGGAAGATGTGAACATGAATTAACGAGTTTATTTTGGATATTTTCAAAACAAATGGATTTGGAAACATTATTCGGCCTATTGGGAAGATGTGAAGAATTACTGTTTGGATTATTGTTTGTGCTAATTGTTATTGCATTTGCAAAATTGTGTTTGAAAGAAATAGTTTGTATATTTGATCTTTATATTATACGCAATGTAAATGAGAGTGTATATTTCAGAAAATGTACTTCAGATAAATAAATGATTTAATGTAGTTGAAGAATGTAATTTAGAAACTGTAGATAAGTAAACAGATAGTAGAACTTGTTGTAAATATTTTCAACGCAGATTTCTTTTTTTTTTACAATCTCATTGATTGTATTTTTTTCCCCGCTGTTATATGATGATCTACATTGAAATCACTGTGTATGGTGAAATTCAGTAGAATCTGAAAACAGCAAAAAAGGGAAACTGAATATGTTATGTAATTCTAAAATTAGGTTGTGTTCTTAAACTATAATATTATATGTAATAACAGTTTTTCTTCTTTTTTATTACAGAACGTAATACTAAAGCTTGAAAAGATTTTAAATTCAGTTGACAACAAAACTACTGTAAAATAGTTTCACTGAAATTGGTATCTACTTTAATAAAGAAGGTAAGATGAAATAATGTAATAAGCATAATAATATGAAGTAATGTTTACAGTCACTTTTATTGCACTGCACTGATCTATACAATTAGGCACTATTCCCACACTCCTGCCATCACCCATGCACTATCCATGCATTTCTCCAATCACTTAGCCTGTATCCATACAGTTGTAATATCACCCAGACACTACCTATGTACTCTTCCAATCACCCAGGTACTATCTGTACACTCATGCAATCAGCTAGACATTATCTGTACACTCTTCCAATCACCCAGGTTGTACCTATACACTTCTCCAATCTCCTACACATTACCCCTGCACTCATGCAATCACACAGGCATTACCCATGCACTCCTTCAATCACTCAGGCACTACCCCTGCAGTCATGCAATCACCCAGGCACTACCTATATACTCATGGAATAACCCAGGCACTACCCTTGCATTCCTCCGGTCATCCAGGCACTATCCATGCACTCCTCCAATCACCCAGCCACTACCCATGCACTTATAAAATCACCCAGGCACTACCTATGCACTTGTCTAATCACTCAGGCACTACCCATGCACTCCTCCATTCATCCAGACATTACCCCTGCATTCATGCACTCACCAAGGCATTACCCATGCACTCCTTCAATCACTCAGGCAGTGCCCATGCAGTCATACATGCACTCCGGACCTTCTGCAGCACTCATGCAATCACCCAAGCACTACCCAGGCAGTTTTCCAATCACCCAGGCACTACTCCTACACTCAAGCAATCACCCTGGTACTACTCATGCACTCCTCCAATCACCCAGGAACTACCCATGCAGTCCTACATGCACCCAGGCACTACCCATGCACTCTTCCATGCACCCAGGAATTACCCATGCACTCCTTCAATCACCCAGACATTACCCCTGGACTCATGCAATCACCCAGGCATTACCCATGCACTCCATCAATCACTCAGGCAGTGCCCATGCAGTCATACATGCACTCAGGATCTTCTGCGGCACTCATGCAATCACCCAAGTACTACCCATGCAGTCTTCCGATCATCCAGACACTACTGCTGCACTTATGCAATCATCCAGGTACTACTCATGCACTCATCCAGGCACTATCCATGCACTCATGCAATAAGCCAGGCACTACCCATGCACTCATGCAATCACTCAGGGACTACTGCTGCACTCATTCATTCCCTCAAACACTATCCATGCACTCATCCAATGACTCAGGCAATACTGCTGCACTCATTCATTCACTGAGACAGTACTTATTCACTCATACAATGACTCAGACATTCATAGAACACATACAAGTTTGTCTATTTTTAACCAATTAGGCGGTTCTAAGAAGAACCAATTTTTTCTTCTTTTTAATTTTTTTTGTATTTTTTTTAACTCTTTTTTGAATTTTTTTTTTTTTTTTAAAACATAAATAAAAAACAAATAAACAGAACCAACAGTGAACATGTTCAAAAAATTATGCAATTATGAACTCATTGCATAGAAAAAAATAATAATAATTAACACTGGTGGTTCCCAATATTCAGGCTGGAGGGAGCAGGGTAGGTGAGACGGCAGTGTCCGATCTACATACCAAGTGTCCCCCAGCGTGATCGGGACCCTCCAGTCCTCCTATGAAGAATTAGACTCCTCTATTGGAGGTGGAAAACTTCACCGGCTCCCAAATAGGGGACACTGGTACACATTAGTAGGTCATCCTCAAGTAGCGGGGAGACCTCACGCCCCAATAGGGGGCATCACTGATCACCAAGGTCCTGAAGAAGTGCCACCCAACGGTTGGGCGTAGATGGCATGAAACATGTTGACCACTTGTTACTAATGCTATCTCGGTACCTAATGACCATCTGATAGCACCACTGTTTTTACTTAGTCCTGGGGCCCATATCTGATTAAATGGTCTGTCTATGGGCTCCTGTGCCTATTTTAAATCACTTTTTTACACCAGAACTCACCACTCATACTGCCCACTTGCACTCATCATTTACGGCGTCCTCAGATAAAAAGAACTCTGCTAAAGCAGCCACCAGGCCCATCAGGCATTGCAGCGCCGGCCTGACGAGGAGTGCCCAATGATGAAGCATGACACCCCAACAGGTGTGTGAGGGCATTACGCTCTGAATTACAGATCTCTCAGCGACATACACTCCGGCCAAATAGCACAAATACGTGCGTCTGTTTGGCAGAGGAACTACTCCTCACACTTAATAATCCTGATCCTAGTCCCTGGAGGAGCACAGGAGTAGGACCTCTCTAAATATACGCTCTTCCATCCCCCCTCTTTGATTTAAGGTTCCTAATAGCAACCAGGATAGCATCCAGTGATTGCTCACCAAAACATAGGATTTTTTTACATTTGACACAATGCTGCTCCACTCTAGCGAAGTCAGGGATGATGTTGGGTGTGCCAGATGATGTTGAAGCAGATGACGTGCTAGGGCCAGCACTGTTGTCGTCAGTTGCCTGCCTTTCTTGTTCCTGTCGAAGCTGTTCTCTAGCAAGACGTTGAGGGTGTATTGTCTGAAGATGCTTCAACATTGATGACGTCCCGCAGGAATATTTCTTTTCCGAACCTCTTGAGAGGACTTTCTCACAAATGGTGCCGGTGACTTTTCGGGCATTCACCTTTTTCTTCCCATGTGGAATGAGAAAAATGTCCACGCGATACTTTCATATCTTTTCTTGACGGGTTCCTCCAGGTCTTCTTCCTCTTCAGGTGGAACCTGCTGAGGTGCATCGCCAGCTACCATTTTTAGATGAGTTCAAAAAACACCAAAAAAAGGCAAACAAGAGGAGCAGAAGACAACAGGTGTGTCTGCTGAGATGCTCTTGAAGGAATGAAAAAAATGGGTGGGGTCCTTCAAGTTCTAGAATCAAAAGCTTCTTAACCAATTAAATGCTTTATTTTGAAGTCACATGGGATTCGTGTACGTGGTGCGCAACCGGGCGCAACGGACGCGAATTCCCAAAAATATATTTAACTATAATATATCTTTATTCCAGTTACAAATATATGATATTTACAATTATGTTAAATAATCTCTTGGTATAATATACATATAAAAGTTATATACATATACTTTCAAAACGTAAAGATTTACGATCGAGTCGCGCACACGTCGCGACCCTCAGAAATACATACGTGACGTTACGCGGGGCCGAGAACCGCGCACCCTTCGCATACCAAATGCGCATCGTACACGACTTAACCAATATGGCGGCAAAATTATTAGATTCGCGCACCCACCGAGATTGGTACACAATCGGTACGCAAATCCAGTTTTTAAAAAATAAATAAATAATAAAAATGTAAATTCATATTTTAGAAAAGAGAAAACATAACATTATTTTTATAAAAATTTAAAAATTAAGAAAAAGTATTTTTTGGACATTATAGTTAGAAATTAGCAATTTAAAAAACCTTTGAAATTCTCTGAAAAAACCATAGGTTTCAGGGACGTCATAGTTAGAAATTAGCATTTAAAAAACCTATGAAATTCACTGAAAAAACCATAGGTTTCAGGGACGTTATAGTCAGAAATTAGCATTTAAAAAGCCTTAGAAATTTACGGAAAAAACCATAGGTTTCAGGGACATTATGGTTAGAAATTAGCATTTAAAAAACCTTTGAAATTCACTGAAAAAACCACAGGTTTCAGGGACGGTATAGTTAGTTGGACATTTCACTCGTACAAAACCAGAGAAATTCGGCCGTTACTCGTGCCCCCGCAATACACTGCTGATGACATCACATATTACATCATTCATGACATGGTCAGTGACATCACTGATGACATCACTGATGACATCTCAAATAACATCACTGATGACATCATCCACGTGATAATCTGATGCACCTCCTCACACCTTAATATAACCTTTGATACACCCACTCTAAAATACAGACTACCATTTTCGAAACCATAGATACACCAATGCCAGTTACTACATACCCACTCACTGATTCCTAGGTCTACACACACATCCACTCATTCACCCATACATGCAGTCACTCATCAATACAGCACTATCATTTGCACTCACACACCTATACAGACACTCGCACACCGCCACTCATCCATAGAGTTACTCAAACACCTAGTCAGTCATGCAAAGAATCAATCACACTCCCATTTACTCACCTATAGAGTTATACACATACCACCTCACTTATTCATACAGATAGTAACACATACTTACTCTATTATACAATCACTGATACAAGCACACCCTCATCCATACAGGCACTCTCACAATCACTCACTCTCACATATAGTCATTTATATAGTCCAACACTCACATATACTGCCTTTCACATATGTAGTTACTCACACATGTACCACTGAGACATCCATTCACTCACCAACACACCCATACACACACTCCCCCACCCATACAGCCCTTCATAGATCCACTCTTGAACCCATACACCCAGTGAATCACCTACTCACACATCTATGCACAGAGTCACACACCCCCCACCCACCCACACAGACACTCAGGCACCCATACAGATATTCAGACAACCAATCAATAACCCATATAGACACTCATGTAGCTACTCACTAACCCATGCAGCCGCTTACACAACAACTAACAGACTGATACAGACATTCACACAGTTTAGTAACTAACCCATGCATTCAGTAAGACACGTTTAATCACTCACTTATACATTCAGTCACACACCTATTAAATCATCCATTCAGACAGTCATACACCCACTCATTCCTCAATACACCTTGCCATAGATATATAAAACATATTTAAACTTTACAGAAACACACAGTCACTGGATGATGTCATCAGTGATGTCATTTGAGATGTCATCAGTGATGTCATCAATGATGTCACTGACCATGTCATGAATGATGTAATATGTGACGTCATCAGCAGTGCATTGCGGGGGCGCGAGTTATAGTTAGCTTAACTAACTATAACGGCCGAATTTCTCTGGTTTTGTACGAGTGAAATGTCCAACTAACTATAACGTCCCTGAAACCTGTGGTTTTTTCAGTGAATTTCTAAGGTTTTTTAAATGCTAATTTCTAACTATAACGTCCCTGAAACCTGTGGTTTTTTCAGTGAATATATATATATATATAATACATATATATGTGTGTTTGTGCATTTATATAATTATATATGTATATATAGTATTAAATATTATTGGGATCTATTTAATTTACATTATATTAAATGTATATTTTAAAATATTTAACATTTACTACTTTAATCTCCATTTATATTAATAATATAGATATTTTTGTATATTTTTGTACAATATCAGTGTCAACAATGTTATGTTATGTTATGTTAAAATGAATTTGTAAAGTGCACGTACACCGGGGAGGTTTCATGGCGCTACTTTAAATTGATACCCAAGTCCTGGAGAACATTCAAAAAGCCTGACGGAATAGCCAAGTTTTAAGAAGGCTTCTGAAGCCGAGGAGGTTGGTGCAAAAACGGATTTCAGAGGGGAGGTAGTTCCAGAACATGGGGGCCAAAATGGCAAACCTGGCACCACCAGTGCGCTTAAATTTAAAAGAGGGAGAGGACAAAAATAGCTTGTGTGCTGAGCAAAGATTGCGTGTGGGAACGTGCTTGTTAATCAAGTTGTTCACAAATTTAGGGCTTCTTCCATTGAGTGACTTAAAAATGAGGCACCCAACCTTGAAGGCACAGCGCTGGACCACCGGAAGCCAATGAAGTCTCTTCAAAAGAGGAGTGACATGATGGTGCCTAGGTTGATGAACAATCAGGCGAGCGGCCTGATTTTGTACCATCTGCAGACGTTTGGATAAGTAGAGGGGAATGCCAAAGTAAAGCGAGTTAGCATAGTTAGACATGACCATGGCGATAATCACCTGAATCCGGGCTTCATGGGTAAGAAATCTGCAAATCTTTTTTATTTTCCTGAGTTGGAAAAAACAGGTAGAGATCACCGACCCAATCTGGGGCTTCATAGTGAGGTCTTGACTGATTATTACCCCAAGGCTCTTAGCCGAGCTAGATGGAGAGGGGGACTGACCCAGCTCCCTGGGCCCGGATTGAGGGCCCCAGGGATTTTTAGAAATACCACCTGTTAAAACCAACTCCGTCTTGTCCGGATTGAGCTTAAGATGGTTACTGTTCATCCACTGACTAATGAACAGCATGGTAGACTGAAAGGCGTGGACCGACTCCGAGGAGTTGCTGATGGGGAAAATGAGTTGAAAATCGTCAGCATAATTAAAAGTACAAACTTGACGCTCTTTCAGGGCTTGGACAAGAGGGAGAAGGTAAAGATTAAACAACAGGGGAGAAAGTGAGGAGCCCTGAGGGACTCCGCAAGAAATTCTAGTTCTGGGGGCAGTAAACTGTGCAGTACAGACCGCCTGGGATCGGTTTTCCAAAAAGGAGGGGATCCAGCCCAGAGCAAGTCCCGAGATTCCTGCGTCCCTCACCCGGTCGACCAAAAGGTTATGGTCGACTGTGTCAAAGGCCGCGGAGAGATCAAGCAGGACAAGAGCCTGCGAGGAGCCACCATCGACCTCGCTTCGGAGAGTGTCCAACACTGTAAGGATCACCGCCTCGGTAGAATGAGTCGGGCGGAACCCCGCTTGGTGGGAATCAAAAAATTCGGATTCCTCCAGGAAATCAGTGAGACATCTCACAATATTTTTTAAAGATATTTTTGGACTTACCAATATAAGTATAGGGAAATTATATTTTGGTAAACGATATTTCAGACACAATATTTGTGTCACACGATATTCTTTACCTCGATATTGTGTCAGGGATCCGATTCAAATGAGAGTACACAATAAAACTGACAAATAGTAAAAGTCCACAAATGAACAGGTTAGAAGAGTTTTCTCACACTGCCATCTTCAAATCTCTCTTCCCTCAGAGGCCCTCTGAAGTAGCACACCCACCTCATAAAAACTCTGCACTACAACCCCTGCCATGCCACACACTTAGTAGGTCTGGCACAGAGGCACTACTGAGGCTGGAGCAACCTAGAAGCCGCTTGTTTGGATTGAAGTTCTTAGAGCACTGTGATAACAGTGCTATAAGGACTCCAGGTCCCTTGCTTCATCCACCACTATAACTGGTGTTAAAAAAAATAACCTGTTAGGAAGTCCTTTAGCTTAATGTGAGTTTAATGCAAAATTAGCAAGCAGCACAGCAAATAATTTAAAAACAACATGATTGCCATTTCAACTGACAATAGCTCTGGATAGAGAAAGGGTAAGTTGGAGCCCAATGCTAAAATGCATGATATATAATATAGTGTTTTTATGTGCCCAGGTTAGGCCCATTTAGCGAAGCAGCTAATTTCTTACATTGTCATATTTTTCACAATAACATTTCTGCCGTGACCTTTTGCACATATTTGCGTGCACGACAATGTTGGATTAGCTTCTCTGAAACTTCTTTGTTTATGCATCTGGCTTCGCACAACATTATCACGATGCCTCAAACATCATGTACAAGTCCCTTCTACGCACTGTGTACAAATGTCGTTCTATCTTCATCCACGGGCGACTGGGCTATCTACATATCCATAACATCACTAATCTTTACGCACATCGCAAGACTGCTTTCTATTATAAATAAAGAGCATCCCAATAGATTAGCAGCGGAGGCACTTCAGCTGACACCAAGGGTCCCTGCATGCTAAGACTTCACCACGCAGCCGTCTGACATCTGGTGAAAGGTGTCCAGTTTGTGACCAAGACATGGTCCTACATTCTCTCCCGCCACGTAATGGGGTTGGATCGTCCCTTGGGGGATTCTTGGCTTCACACCTACACACACTCTAGATACACTCAGAGTAGGTTTTGCACAGTTACAGTACGCCTGATTGCAGCCTTGTTTATATGCCTGCATATATACACTGTTTTAGCATCATGGTAGAAATGTATCTACTATTTACTCTTTTGGTGCTTTTAATCACTTTCATCTGCTTCTGTCTACTGATTATCGCAGCACATTTATTCTATACCAGAATAACGTTGGGTCAATAAATATATTGAAAACGTCCCACTGTGTATTCTGTATATTTCTCTGAGCACCAGTATGCACAAGTGACTGAGTGAAAGATTCTGATCTGTTTCCACGATCCCTGAGGGGTCAGGGTTGTCATGTTCTGTGATTGCCAGAAACCTTTCGCTCCCTGGTAATGTAAGGGGGGTCTTATGGTTGCACTGTGAGCTAGCTGGTCTCTAGGTCAACATATCCTGCGGGGTGCCCGGAATCAGTCTAGGCATCTCGCCCAAATGGTATGTTGTCCAACAAACACGCAGGTCCTACGGATTGGTGGGAACTACACAATAGTATATCTATGTATTTCCTCAATACTTGATAAATATATAACCTGTTGGAGCATTTTATAAAGTCGACAAAAATAATGCATTTAACTAAAAATATGCAGAATTAATGTGTAGTCTTTAATAGAAATTATATGCGTTTAAATGCAAACATTTTAGTAGGCAACCATACTTACTCTTACTAGGCCTGAATAAATGAAGTTAAATTATTTGACAAGTTGACACGCTTAAAGAATGCTGAGTTAACATAAAATGTTTATTTCCTGACCTTTCCATGGACAAGTTTTCCAAAAGAATAATAGCTGCATAAATGTTTTCATCTAACTCTGCAAAATGTTTCTACTTATTCGAAGATCACTGTGAACCAATGATTACTAGTTTGTCATTTAGTGAAGTAATGAAGAAGTTCACATAGGAAGATGCAGCATTTCTAAAGGGAATGAATGGCGTAAAAGTCTAAGAGAGTTAGCATTGTATTTGATAAGAAATGTTTCACTTGCCATTGCTGTCTGGGGACTATTGTGTTTTTGGTGAGAAGACAGAGAGCGATCCTGTTCTCATGAGAGCATTGAAAGCTGATTGGCTGACTGAAGACAGAAGAAGCAACATGTTGCAAAATTTTCAAATGTGATGTCCATAATAGTGCCTGTTCCTAGAGTAGGCCACTCTTACTCCGTTCATTCTTCCACAATATTTCTCACTGCTCTGTTCCATGTTGCTCTGAGACTCTACTGAGTTCTTGAACCTCTCTTTATAAGAGTTTCTGCTTTATTGACTGTAGGCTTAATTAACTGATTTGGATATTAAAGCTTTATGCTTAAGATTTCACTCTCTCGAATTTGAAACTCTTTAAGGGTTTCTATCTGACACCGTTTTCATTCACAATCCTAGACTAGAGATTCTTTCCTTTATGGAATGCGCGTAATTCATTTTATTTGATTTATTGATTATTTCATGTTGATTATTGACAAAACTTATGATTGATACTGATGAATGTATATGCTGACTCTAATAAACATCAGCTTCTAAAAAGATGATTAATAAAACCCTGTAACTCATACGAAACTCTAATTATTGACTAAGGGTAGAACAGAAATTGTAATGCCATTTTAAATGTGATGTACAGCTCCTGATTAATCCTCACTCAATGTCACAGATCCAGAGACCTGAGAAAGAGTAAATAAAAGAGCTGGGATTTTTCCCTGATTAGGTGGTGATCATTCTCGTAAACCGTAATTTAACTGAAATCCCAACGCTCCTTCAAACCTAATCACAAGACATATCTAATGAGCAGGTGGCCCCTCAACTAGCTGCAAGAGGTCCTTGAAGAGAAGATATCATTCATGAAAACAATACTAAGTTAATTATACATCTAAAATCCTGCTTCTTGTTGTCAACACTGAAACTAGTTTATACTTTGCAGAAATGTACAAATATACTATTCTCAATAAAATTGCTTCTGGGCCTAAAGGAGCCGTGAGACTTAACTAGGGTTACTGAGACTAAAAGACTCTTTGGGTCAATAAACGACAAACATATTTGATTGTAAAATATATTGATACACACAATGATTTTCAGATTTCTATAAGTAAAAGAAAAATAGCATTCAAGTATTAAAGAATATTTAATTATGTTTTCACACGGGTCATTTCCCCCTTTAAATCTACTGTGCACCTTGATAGCACACCAGTGGAAGTATCCACCCTGTCCAAACCCCTGAATTGTATTTACAAGTTAGCATTGCTTGTGACTGTATGTGATCATTATGGATCACATCACAGAGGGTGGTCACTGCCTCTATCATGGAGTCCATGGTATGAGACAGTGTCTTTAATTGTTGGATAATAGATGTACCCAGACATTCACCCTTTTTGTCCATGTTCCACCTGGCCTTTAATTGCTGACACTGCACTTTTAGCATTTCCGTCCACAACGCCCTCAATTGCGTTGCCTTCCTCTCCCATTGCGAAAAGTTGTCTTTGCCCTTATGGTAGCTCAGAACCTCCTAATCAGTCTATTTTCTGAGTCACGGCCCCACTGCTGCTTGTGCTTTTTGTGGATGTGGTTTTCTCCAATTTGTGTGACAGATCTGCTGTCTTGGACCTGTAGCTGTGGCCCTGTGGATGCTGTTGATGCAGGTCTGCTGAACTCCCCAATTTCCAACTCCTGCAGTTCCTGCTCCACGTCTTCTGGCTCACATTGCTGACGTTCAAGGAATTCTGTTTGGAAAGATACCACTTAGGTTACATTTAAAGGAGCGTATAAAATGAGGCAGTACATGTTAACAAAGTATGCATGCTGGGGTTGCAGTAGAATTCTTTAATGTCCTCAGCATCACTGACTGTTCATGGACAAGCTGATATAGAACCACGGTGCACTTCTAGACTTGTTTACATTTGACATTTAAATTTTGGATCTAACAGCCCCAGATTGCATTTCTCCTCTCTTAGCTCGCACATGTTAAAGTTACTGGTTCCTCTACTGTACATGATTAATTATGTCATGGTGTACATCCATCCCAAATGTGTTCAAGGTGGGCCTCCGTAACCGATGTTTGTATGGGCAGAGGTGAAGGACACTGACCCTTGGGTGTAGTCAGTTGTGTTAAGGTATCACTGGCACTGACTCCTGTCAGAGCCTTAGGCTTGAATGCTGATTTGATTAGCTCCACCATGGAGGTGGTTGGAGGTTCAATTTGAGTGTAGCTGTTTCACTCCATACCATCATTTGCGTATTTTATCAGAGGTTCAGATTGTGGCACAGGCAACGTTTATGCATTCCTACATCCTGAGACATTTTTAGTCGGGTACAAAGATGCCTGTCCAAACAGTTATTTATTCTGGAAAAAGCATTCTTCCAAAGTATTTTGAGCTTGTGGTCGCTAAACCTCTGTTTGCATTTAATGCCTCCTTCCTCCGACTTTGATTCCTGGCACTACTCTGAGCTGCTCCCCTGCTACTCTCCTGTTCTCTTCAGGGCAGCAACGAGCAACTGGTCGTGCACTTCCTGGCTATGCTGTCATTAGTTGCTGTCGCTGCTATGGGACAACTTTACAATCCAGATCAAATCGCAAATTGCTATTTGTTAGTTTGAAGTTGGTAAGGGCTTGCTATCCTACATATGAATTTGTGAATCGGAAATAATGATTTAGTACTTTTTGCAATTTTTTCAATCACAGTTTCTTTCACAGGTCCAACTTAAGTCCAAAATGCTTGTGTGGCTGCTAGATCACTGGCCAATAAGTGAAGTACTGCTGAGACCAGATACCCATGTGACTGCCCAACCCAATGTAAGAGGACCACAGCCAAGAGCAGGCATTCTCAGGGTCAGATTGGGACACAAAATTGGCCCGGTAACCAAAATAAAAGTGGCAGATAGCTAAAAAAAAGTGCTAGTATCAGGGAAATCAACAGTAAAAAGCGGCCAACTTGGTCATAAAACCGGCCCCCAACTATTAAAAATCCAGGTCCCACACTGATCTGTCAGACCAGCCCATCGGGCACTGCCTGATTGCCCTATACGCTGGTCTGAGCCTGGGCATTCTCCACCCCTAGGAGTGTGTGGGAAGATTCTGTTCGGGCAAATTGCTTTCGCAGTGCAGCTACAATGACGATGAGCCCTGCCGTGGAGGACTGTGGCTGCAAGAGTGCCAAACCAGATAGAGCAAAGTCCTACATGTTGGAACAATTCCTGCGTACATCAGAGACACACACGCCTGCCCAAGAAGTTTGACTTTGTGCACCAGAAGCATTAGCAGTCGGCCAAGGAACAGACAACCTATCCACTAAAGACAAAGTGCAGCTAATGATTGCCCACACAGCACTTTCAGAAATTGCCTTGCCAGGAAGCCACCACATCTGCATGACTCTGCTCATGTGCCTAAGCTTAGCATTTGCAGTTATTTTAATGAACTCTCCAGCAATCAGGGCCGGACTGGCTACCGGGCGTTTTTTGCTGGGGAGGCAGAGTGGGGCCCAGGTTCACTGCGGAGGGGCCGATTTTGTTGCTGGGGAACTGCAGGTGCTTCTAAATAAACAATGCAAAACAAATAGCTTTAAAGCCTACTTTTTAAAACATTTGTTTTGCATTGTTTATTGAGGAAAGCCCGGAAGCCAGTCCGGCCCTGCCAGCAATCAGGGGAAACCTAGGTGGTCTACATACCATAGTACTATTTTTCATATCCTCATATGTTCATCCCCCACTCTCACCAATTGCGAAACCAAACACCCTAGATTCAGGAGTTGTCTGGGCTCACTTTTGTCTACAGAGGTCTGTTGGGGTATACACACCTGCAATCTGTAACAATGAGGGCTCAATCATGGAATAATATACACAAAACTAAAATTGTGCAGAAGCTAACCAGTGCTTAGAAAGTGAGCAGAACATCAACTTTCAACTATTTGTTGCATTAGTCCCCATTATGCAGACATGCTTCACAGCTCACTCCATGTCATCCAAGATTGGGTGAAACTCTTCACTCCAATGTCTACTGCTGTCTGGTGAGCAATATCAGATAAAAGAAAAATGCCTTCTTATTAATTAGCAAAGTTAAGTATTGACTTGAAATACCAAATACAGTCATTGAATTGCTTATCCCAATTTTTTCATTTAGAATCTCAACGATTGTACAATTTACTGTACTCCAATAGTTCTGAAGATGTGTATGTCGTTAACAACTGGTAGCTTGCATTTGACGCATAATACTACCCCGCAATGTGTTCTAAACTTTATGAGCGTTGTAAGGACCCTATAGAACATGTGAAAGATAAAGGGACACTCAGCGGCGGCCCTCCCATTAGGGCAGAGGAGCGTCGCCCCCTTGCTGCCAGAGCAGTGCAGCAAAAATAAAAAGTAAAACGGTAATAAAATGAATTACCGTTTTATTTTTCACCGCTCTCAGCCCAAGCAGTGTTTGGGAGCAGGGCTGCTTCTGACTGGCAGCAGGGGAGTGGTGCTCACTCCACCAGTTTACACTGTGCAAATCACTTTGGCCAGCCGTCTTGCGACGGCCAGCCTGACTTGCACACTGTAAACTTCTCCACCTAGCTGCCTCAGACAGCTAGGTGAAGAGAAGGCACAGGCCTCCTGTGCCTGCTGGAGCTTCGAGGCAGTCCGCTCCAGCAATCCTGGCACTGCTGTCATGCTGCTCATCTGCAGCATGAGAGCAGCGTCGGGATTTGAAGAAGGGGGGAGAAGAAGAGAAACCTCAGTCTTATTAATAAGGAGGCCCTTCTTAACACACTCAATAGCCATCAATGGCTTCCTCATTTGGATGCCAACTTGGCTTACACCGAGTTTTCCAACTGGCTTTTAGCAGCTTTGGACCTCTTTGCCCCTCTTAAGGAGCATTATGCGGCCAGAAAAAAGCCCTTTCCCCCTTGGTTCTCAGAAAGACTGAGGAAACTTAAGCAAGTATGCCGACATCAAGAAAGGATATGGCGCCTGGATCTCAATCCAGCCGAAAGAGATCTGCACAAACTAAGACTAAGGGAATATAAAAGTGCCATCACAGAGGAAAAAGTACTATTTTATTCCAAAGTGACAGAATCCTTGAGGTCTTCAAGGGAACTTTTTAATGTAATTAAGTCTCTCTTTGCCCCCTCAGCCACAGCTTATACTGACTTCTCCCAGGACCTCTGTGATAGAATGGCGAGTTTTTTCCAGTCAAAGATCACAGAAATATACTCTTCTCTGGAACTCCTCAACGCTGAAGTAATCAAAGTAGGTCCTCCCACGCACCCCTCCTCTTCGGGCTTTCCTGTAATATCTGTGAAGGAAGGTAGTTTACTCACCTTCCCTCCTCTACGGCAAGAGGACACGGATCGTTTGCTAAGTGGAATCAAGTCTGGTTCCCCGTTGGAGTCCTGCCCTTTGAAGATTCTGAAACTAGGAAGGGAGGCTATTGTCCCTCACCTGACCTCAATACTTAATGCGGGCAGTACCCCATTTCCTGGAAAACTGCGGTGGTTAAACCCCTTTTAAAAAAGCCCTCTTTGGACTCCGCTGAGTTAAAAAGTTATCGTCCCATCTCTCTATTACCGGTCCCAGCTAAAATTTTGGAGAATCACCTGAATTTTTATCTCAGTTCCTATTTGGAGGAACATCAGCTGCTCGATGGCTCGCTGCATGGTTTTAGAAGTGAGCACAGCACTGAGACGGCATTAACCTCTGTAATTAACAACATCCGATGTCAGGTTGACGCTGGTCATACAACACTACTGATCCTTCTGGACCTAACGGCGGCCTTCGATACCATCTCTCCTTTGAGATTGGTGGGCAGGCTTAAGGAAATGGGGATCAAGGGCGCTGCCCTGAACTTGCTTACCTCATTCCTTACGGACCGGGCACAAATAGTTAAGATGGGTCAATTTTACTCAGGTCCCAATCAATTGTTCTGTGGAGTCCCTCAGGGTTCCTCATTGAGCCCGACCCTTTTTAACATTTATGTTGCCCCTCTAGCCAGGGTCGTTAGATCCTTTGGGCTGGAGGTGCTATCTTATGCTGATGACACCCAAATTATGGTGTCTATTACTAACAGCGTAGAAGCATCGGCAACTAATTTTAAAAACTGCTTGCAGGCAGTGGCCTCCTGGATGGTAGAGAACTATCTCACACTCAACGGGGACAAAACGGAGGTTTTGATCTTTGGAAACCAACAGGACATCTGGTCAGAGGCCTGGTGGCCTGATATGCTTGGCCCTTGCCCGTGCCCTGGGTCCATCACAAAAAATCTTGGCATCATAGTTGACAACTCCCTTTCCCTGGGCCCCCAGATTAGTGGAACGGTGTCCACCTGCTTTGGGACTATTAGGACTCTCAGGAAAATTTCTCAATTTCTTTCCTTTCCCTCCCGAAAGCAGGCAGTTGTTGCCCTTGTTTGTCCAGATTGGACTATTGTAATGCTCTCTACTTGGGTATCAACAAGGGACTCGTGCATCGACTACAGCTGGTGCAGAACGCTGCTGCCAGGCTGGTGATGGGCCTTCCCAAATACCATTCTGTTTCGGCTACTATCAGTAAGCTGCATTGGCTCCCTCTTGGCCGGAGAATCTTGTTTAAAGCCCTTTGCCTCGCTCACAAGGCTTTCTATAATGCTGGGTCGGAAGGCATTAAAAGGCTCTTTCGAAGATATGTTCCTTCCAAGCATTTAAGATCTGCCAGTAAAAATCTGCTGGTAGTTCCAAGGTTTAAGAGAGTAAGATGGGGGGGTAGAGCCTTTTCCTTTGCTGCGACCAAACTCTGGAATTCCCTTCCCTCCTCAATCTCTGGATGGAGTCTAATTCTTTCTTCCGTAAGGCCCTGAAGACTTGGCTCTTCACCCATTCATCACTGTGAGCCTTACGCATTATCGTCTGCTGGCCCCTTTCCGCAGCGCCTTGACGCCTCTGGGCAAAGTTTGCACTTTATAAGGCTAATATTCATTCATTCATTCATTCGTTGCCTGAGGCTCCATGAGATGTGACTTCGAGCTGACTGCAGAAGAAAGAAGAAAATGCGGAGCGAAACGCGGGTAAGTAATTTAAAAAAAAAAATCCCTATGCCCCCCCTCCGGGTTAGTCTGTCACCCCCCACACCCCTCCAGTGTTGAGGGTCACGGCCCGCCACTGGGAATAATTCTGCCTTGAAGATGCAATTATAAGAGTACCGTATAGACAATCTATTGATACTTGTCAGTTTTTTTTCTATCTCCAGTAATGATCACCGTCCATCCGAGACTTTTCAAAGTGGTGTCATATCAGGTTTAATGATCTTTCGAAATAGGTTAATATACATGGCTAATTGCACTTACCATGTATAATAATTATCCCTTCCAGATATAACTTATTGTTTGAGTGGATCCTATTACATATGAGTAGTGTTGACATGGCCCAAATACAGTGATTTTTGATTCGACATCTAGTGTCTCAAAGCTAGCTTGAAAGACATTAGGGAAGTCCCTTAAAAATAAGGGAGCTTGTACCACTAGACCTCCAACTGCTGACCTTTGACATACTTAAACCTTTTGGTAAGGGAAATGTTTTCTTTAAATTCTTGTACACAGTACTTCAAGAAGCTTAGGTTAAAATTGGCATAGAAGGATATGTGGGAATGGAGGATATCCTTTACTATAGCAATGACCAGTCAATTTAGGATTCATGGATACTCCAGACGGCTTATGTGATGCGTTGAGTACCCCCCTCAAACAATCAGGCTTTAAAACATGGGTGGAGCTCCTGAATGATGGGGTATTACATTCATTTGATACATTAAGTTCAGACACTGTGTATAAAGTTTCAAATTTTCAGTGTTTATAACTACCTGGGTAGGCTGTGGCAGTAAAGCAAGAAGAATACAAAGAAATGTGCTATGTTTGGGAAAGCTCTGTCATCTCTTCTATCAAATAAACCAAGGAAGTATTCATGCATGTAGTATTAAAGCAACTTCATTATTTAACTGAACAGTGCTAAAAAAAAACCTCCAACTAAAGCCATAGCACTTCCTGCTTAATATATTTCTTGTGTGACATTCATGTGTTATCACTATCTTTCAATTCAACCTCACACCACCTTTTAAGGTTAATCTTGGACAGTTAGGGGCAGATTTACAAGCCCCTTGCGCCACTTTTGCGTCACTTTTAACATGGGAAAAGTGACGCAAAAGTGGCGCAAGGAGCTTGTAAATATGCCCCTTAGTGTCCGCAATACCCCAAAACCCAAACCCCAGATAGGAGGTTTTTTTTGCATTGTGCGCTTGCAGTACTATCCAGGTCTTCAGGTTCCATGGAATAGAATAATTGCTACAATGATTGTCCAAATGCCCCTGCATTCTGTAAGTCTCAGGGAAGTAAACTGGTTTTAACAATACCATGTGGTATTACCCCTGAATTTATCTAAAAACTCTAAATGGTCTCCTCTATGTTCAACTCTGTATTCAAGCTTCTGCATTCAATCTCTCCTGTTGTGAAACCCTGTGAAATTGAACTGTTTGTTACACGAATACAAGCCAATAATGATTGTTGTTTTGGCCCCATCTGTGCCTCTTCAAGCCCTTTTGTTCACTGTCTTTTACCTGAATGAAATACATCCATGTATCACTTTATCCCGTACACGCATGTCACCACTGACGGCCCTCGAGGGAAGCAGCCCAGGCTGCACTTTTTGAAGGTAGCGTTTTGGCTCTCTATCTTATTTACACCAACCTCAGGGCCCAGCTGGGGCTTAGGAAAAGAACACAAGCTCATTGTTTTTCTCTTCTCAGTGTCTCTTCAGACACTTTACCTGCTGCTGCTCGTAATGCTCTGGCAAATCTTGTTTTAGCACACTGACTTGTTTATCCAAAGGTTGTTAATATTAACCCATTATCAGTGAGAGGCTCCTATCTGCAAGGCTATGCCTGCCTTTTCACTCAGCGGGGGTGGTTTCTTCATTCAGGCACAGGGGCGTTGACCCTTTGCCCGATATGATCCAACACACATTTTAATTTTAAAGTGTCTAACTATGTGCGTTTCTGCCTAGAGTGAAGTTGTGGGTGGAGCTTCATTAACCAGCAGTGATGAGTGACGACAGTGAAGTAGCCTTAAAGTTAAGTGCGCCTGTCGGGTTGGACTGGTGGCTTGCTGTGACCAGCCCGACAAGCGCACTTTAGAGCTCACCTACCTGTGCAATTTTACGGATCCTGGGGGAACACAGCCACAAACACCAGTCTCCTAAGGAGCGCTGGGTTTCCCGCTCCAAGCGCTGCTCTGATGCTGTTTACTAACATAAACAGCAAGGGAGCCGTGTTTGGATTGGATCAGTGAGGAGTCAGGTGGTAAGCCACCAGTCCAACGGTGTGCCTACATAGAAGAGTCCTGCTGCAGCAACAAATGATGGATGGAATGCTGAACAAATCAAACATTTACCGCCAGTCAAGAGATCTGGGTTAAATCCATTGTTGATTAGACGTGGATCCCTTACTCGCTGTGCCACTGGATTCAAGCTAGCCTGGCTGATGAGGGGTGATACCCGAAACCAGTCCCAGGATCCTTGTTTTTTGAGGACCCGGATTGGCAGTTTGGGCTGGACTGTTCTTATGAGGAGCAGGGTCAAGACTGATTTGCATATGGCTGGGTCCAACCTGGGGTGGTGTAGTGAGCCAAAGAATGATGGATTTAACCCAGATTTTTTGACTGGGGTGAATGTTTAATTTATTCAGCATTCCGTCCATTACTTGTTCTTTTTGCTTTTGTCACGCTAAGTGGGAAGGATATGCCCAGACGTGGGTCCTATGCTCACTGCGCCACTGGATTCAAGCTAGCCTGGCTGATGAGGGGTGATACCCCGAAACCCGTCCTGGGATGCTACTTTCCGGTCGAGGGAGGGCCTGGCTTGGTAGTTCAGGCTGGACTGTTCCCATGAGGAGCAGGGTCATGACTGATTTACATATGGCTGGATGCAAACCGTGTGGCATAGTGAGCAAAGGATCGATGGATTTAGCCCAGATCTCTTGACTGGGGGTGAATGTTTGATTTATTCAGCATTCTGTCCATCATTTGTTGCTGCAGCATGCACAGAAGATTCAGCGCGGGGTGGGAGGTTCATAGCAGATGCTGAGCACCCTGAGGAGCCACTCCAGACAGCAGAAGGGGGCGCCGTGGACCCAGGACCCCTTACCATGGCCAAGACAGCAGTGACAGCAGCGATGCTCCTCTTTATCACACTAGCACTTGCAGTAAGTACTACGGAGGAGCCGTCTGTACCAATCCTCGTGTTGTTTCGAGCCACACTGGAGGGACTTAAGGGTCAAAGTTGGATGTTGTAAAGAGCTTGGCTGCACACCAGTTGCTTTTACAACATTAAAAAAACTCCCAGTTTTTGCACGGCTCATGCATTAGCTGGGGAGGGGTGGTGGGGTCCCACGCATGGGTTAGTGTGTGCCTTCTCAACAGAGAAAACTTTACTTTTTCCACCGGCTCGTGCCCCACAGAAGGAACCAGGACAGTCGTGTAAGATTTATGGCACCGCAGTGCTTGGCCCCTCGTATGAACCTCTGTTGAAGCGTTCATAAATCTCAGGTGACGATAACGGGCTCTGCGTGCTTTGATCCCCGTCCAATCCCCCCTTACACGAGTTGTCCACCTTATGCTTAGCAAGAAGTTTTACGCCCTGCAGCCCCACCATTTTGAAATGAGGCTCAGTGTTAGACACTTGTCTAAGTTGTGAAATCTACTGGTCATTTGCTGCTGTGAGCCATCTTCATTATATTGTAAAAGTGTTTACTGTCTCCTCAGAACACATTGTCCCTTAAGGGGTTTGGATGAGACAGGGTAAATGCACAGTTTTTGCTCCTCGCTTAGTCTAGACACTTGTCAGAGTTCATTAGCCTCAATCTATGTTCATGTGTCATTGTTGTGGAGTGCACCAGTACAGATGGAGCACTTTCAGAAATTATGCCCTCAGTGCTGGGGTCAGACAAAAACAAGCACAGTGGCTAACAGACTGCATTACATCGCCAAATTAAAGAATCAAAGCTACAACGTGCAACACTAGTTTACTAATTAAAATGGTAATATTTGCTGAAAGTCTTCCCTGCAGTACAATTTAGGCGTCTTGAATTGTAAAATGTCACGGTTTGGCCAGCCCAGTAAAGAAATACAAAGTAAAGAAAGTCAAACATAAAGACGTGCAGACAGTGGGTCTGTTGTGTTAGCCATTGTCCCACAGAGCAGAATCATAAGGGCAGACTAGTACAAGCTTTCATCACTCACAGAACATGCACAGTTAAGGTATAAGAGACCTGTAAGTTACAGACAGATCTCTGAAGCGGGTGCTTAACTCACTGAGAAGAATGCATATGTGAATGACTGATTGGATATGCAAGTTTTGACCCCATTCTCACTTAGGTGATATTCCATGCTGCTGTCAATGCTGTAAATGCTGGTGTAATATTCTGCAGCCTTGCTGCAGTCACTTCCCTTAGATCCAACTGCTGACATTCACATGCATATTTGTCAATTAACCTTAGACCTCAATGGCTGAGCCCTTGCTATACCAATACAGATACCTTCCTTATTCATGGTGTGATAGGGGATGGAGACAACAACATTCGCCCAGTATGGCCCATCTAATGACAACATTGTAAAAGTCTACTCCTCTGTGCTGCTCTTTTGCTCTCCCCCACCATTGTCCCTTCTATCTCTATAATTGTTTTCTTTCTGATTCTCTCTTCCTATCCAGTCTCTACCTCTGTCCATTCTCTCTGTTACTACCTTTTCCCTCTCTTATTCTCTTTCCCTCTAGATATCTAATGTGCACCTCTTTTGCTTACCCTTCTCTCTCTTCTCAGGCTCTTCTCATTTTCTTTTGCTTCACCTCCATTTATCTTTTCACCCTTTTCCCTTACCTTCAACACCCTCACGCTCTTCATTCACACCTGCCCCACTTTCGCTCTCTACTATCCAATGTTATCTGTTTTGCATACCTCTCTTACACTCTTCTTATTTTCCCACTTGCTCAGTCCCTCTACCTCTCACATACTTTTTCTCATTCTTAGTTGTCTCTACTACTCCTATCTCCATTTGTTGCCATCCCCAGGTCAAGGTACATTTTTCTGTACCACCCCTTTAAGCAATGGCGCCACATTTGCTGCTTTTACTGTAAATATGAGCCCCTCCCCTACTGGTGGAAACCTAGTCATACACTTAGGGGCCTATTACGATGGCGGGCGGACAAACGCCACCGTAATGGAAAACGGGACCGACCGCCAGAGTTGCGGCAGTCCCGCGAAGCCAATTAGGATGTGCCCCCCACACTGGCGGGCGCATTCTGGACTTTAACATTGCGGCGGGCGGTGCTGTAAGCAGCACCCGCCACAATATTAAAGTGGCATGTTGTGCATTGCCATGCACAACGTGACAGGCACCACGCGGTGCCTGCCACCTTGTGCGTGGCAATGTGGTACCCCGCAAGTGCAGCACCCCACCCCCCCAGGGGCCAGCAACGGGCCCGATGCCAAACACCGTATGCCTTTCCATGATAGCATCGCCGCCATGAAATGGCCGGTGTTTGTCTACATCCTAATCTGGTGGATGGTGCCTGCTAGGCACCGCCACCATTTTGGGCACCCTGGGCCATCCGCCAGGCAATCGGGACGATTGCTGGTTGCGGACGGTCTTTGCGTCCGCTGGGGACGCATTCCTGTTCCCACCGCCATCCTAATCTGGCGGTGGGAAGAATTGAGTTTGATGGCGGGCAGATCGCCACCGCCGGGCTGGCGGTGGACACCACCGGCCCGGCGCTGGAGATCCGCCCGCCATCGTAATAGGCCCCTTAGTATTATTCTCTTCCTTACAAATTGGCCCTGCTCTTATGTCTCACCCTGTCCTCTATTCTCACAACTACTCTCAAGAACTTGCTTTTATCATTCATACCCTTCTTTATTTTAAATGCATGAGCATCACATGTTCTCTTCTCATGCATTCATCTTCCTTTTTCTATCTCACATATCGTCCTCTCTCACTTTTCATTTGCACACCCATTTCTGTCCACCCTCTGAAACCCTGCTCTCTTTATACTTCTCACTTCCCTCAACCTCAGCACTTGCACACTACTTTCTGACAATCATTTGACTATCTTCTCTCATACATTCCTTTCACACATCTTGATTTCACTCTTCTAGACTACCCTTTTCACACCCTTCTTTCAAAGCCCCTCTTTTCTATCCCACACTCCTCCTACCAAAGCCATATTCACTCACACACACACTCTCACACCCTCACCTCTCAATGACATTGTAAATGTAGAAAATTTGTATATAAAACTAATTGATAACAATGCTAATTTGCTTTAGGTTTCAACATGGAAAATGCATTTAAAATGACATACAGACAAATTGTGCAAAACGTACCAGGCTTTCATTTCTACTGTTAGGCCTCAGCTAGGTCTCTTCTTTCTACAAAATAGATGCTTTTAGGAAATGCTGAACCATGCACAAGTGTATTCAATAGCTTGACCTTAATACGACTTACTTAGATTCAGTCATTACTGCAGAATGTGCCGAGTTTATAAATGTATGACTTTTTTCAGCAACAGATTCTCAATAAACTAAAACTGAACTTCCTTCTTTGTCATATATTCATATACTATTGAATAGAGAATTGTGTTTTAACAATAAACGTATAGTTATAGGAAATATGAATGTCATTACCGAACAGGAGATTTGCAAGTAAATGTTTCTGACTGTAGCAAAGTTTATTGTTACTCAGTGAAACACTTGATAAATGATAGACTGAACACTGAAATAGTCTTCCCTGGGAACCAAGGTTAGCTGGTCCCAGTTGTAAAAGTGTTAGCATGATAGGATACATTTCTGATAATGGATCGTGAGCTTCACATGTTTGTCGTGAGAAAGGAAGAACAAAGCTGCTTATAGCCGAAAGATGACCTCTCATTGGATGGGAACGATCAAAACTGCAACTTTGACATAACAGGTTCTTATGTATTTTATAATAGTGCATGTTGCTAGTGAGCTAGCGCCATTCGCCATTCTCAGTTGCATTGCCCCACTCCTGTTCACTTGCTGTGAGCTACCGCTGATGGTGATTGCTGTTGCCTGACACTTTGTTGGTGACAATTTCTTTACTCTTTTGCTCTGATTGGTGCGGCTACTGCTCTGTCTGTTTTCCTATTTGCCTGATTGAGATTTACTTTTTGCAGTTGCTACTGCGACTATATTCTAATGCTTTTGGAGAGATGAGACTCGGCTGAGTTTCAAGAGTGACTCTGTATGGGGAGTTCAACTTAATTTCGAATTCAATTTTATGCTCCTTTGATCTTGCTCTTTTAAAGGAACTCTTTATGGGTTCTGTTAGGTTAGGTTCCTATAGACAGAATAGGGACTAATTCCTTTATGGAACATACTGTTATTTTGCTATATTGATGAATTTAACCATATTTTTCTTGATGATTTCTGTAACCAGATTATCTGATTTTCAAATTGAATGACCAGAACTTACTAATCTCTTAATGAGAAATAAAGATTTAAAACTTACTTAAAACTCTCATCATTGACTGAACTTAACTGTACATTATGTTGATGATTGATTTGAATTGCGCCGGTTTCTATTCATATACTGTGGCATAGATCTGTTGCCTCGAAGAAGAAGAAATTATAGGGTGGAGTTGGAGTCCATTCTTGTAAGTAAAAGGTTGAACTGATACTGGAGAGTAAATTTGAACTCTTTCCGTGCTATCAACATGCTCCTCTCTCAAACACATGCACATATTGCATTCCCTCTTTCAAATCCTTTCCCTCACAAACCCCTCTTACTTGCTCTTCTCACATACTCAATCTCCCTAACACTGCCTATTCCTGCTCACATCATTCCCTTTCTCAGCTCCTGTTTCTCACAAGTACTTTCAGTTGTTTCTTCTGTCCCTTACACAGGACAGTCACTCAAGAATGGCTGTGTTTTTAAGTTTCTTATCACCATCTTGAATGTTGAATGCTCATCTTTTTAAATTGCGCTGGTGAGAACAAAGCTGTGTTCCATAATTTAGTATTCTCGGTTTAGAGGCTCTGCTGATGAGGTCTGAAGAGAAAATGCAATATGTCAAAACAAAAGGGCAGGAATGCGCTGTATTTATGAGATACGGCGCATTCCTGTCCTTTTCCCCTGCGCTGGCGCACAATGGACTGCCATGGTGCAAGGATGCCTGTATTGCGGGGCTGATTGATTTTGTGCAGGGAGGGCCTTCCTGCACAAAATCAATCAATTCAGGTGATTTCCTCTTTCTGTGTGTGCCGCAGAATGCAGCAAACATAGAAAAAGGTCAAAACAAGAAGAAATTAAAACATTTCTCCTTGTTGCGCCTCCCTAACACCACCCCTGGGGTGGCATTAGATTCTGATGCATTTGGAGGTTTATGATTTCTCGTAAATCTGGGAATGCTTCAGATTCCATGGGAGGTGCGTGGAAACACCCACAGCAACACCCATGGAACACCCCTTTCACGCAGTGTTCTGCATGAAAGGGGCACATATTTACAAGGCCATGAAAAGCCACGTAAAGTGGCTTTACATGGCCTTGTAAATATCAGAGGTGGGTGGAGCCTGTAGAGTTCCACTTTGCGGAATTACGAGGAGTGATCGAAAAACTCAGTGGAATTCCTTGGAGTTCCGCAGGCGGGCGGAGTTCCCTAAAACCGACATGTAGAACCATCCCTGTCATTCGCTGCTTGTGGTTTGTTGCTCAGCCCAGGATTGGAAGGGAGAGAGGCACAAGGGGAGGGTGGCAAGGCTATAATCTGCTCAGGATTATTTCACTAGTCTGCAATGCATACAACAGGCCATTGGGCTTTGCGAGCGAGGACCTGCTTCCAGCCCAGGAGTTTACATGCAGCCTTCAGCAGGGAACCCGGCGCCCGGACCAGGATTTCACACCCAGGAGCACTCCAAGAGCAGAGCTGCCTTCACGGGCACCTCCTTGACCTAACATGGTGTTGGGCGGCTGGTCTAAGATGGCGACAAGAGGAGACTGGAGTTGGAGGTTGCTGGTGCTTGCTCTGCTCCTGGTGGGCCCTGCAGCACAGGCACCGCCCCCCACACTGCTGGGCTTGCAACTTGAAGATCTCAGTGCTGGGTCAACCCAGCCCAGGGTGCACAAGCCCTGCCCAGTTCCCTAGGTCCCCCGGGAGCCTCACTTACCTGCAAGCCCCAGAGATAAGCAGACAAACCAACAGAGCCGGAGGAAGGGCTCCATTTTGCACCTAATCTTGGCCGCTCCATGGTTCTCTCCACCAGCCAGATAAGCGAAGCTCGAGCCAGGAAGGAAATGCGGCTTCATGAGGGGAAAAGTAAGTGATGAACACTTCCTTCTAGTAAATTATTTTTGCAACTTTTGCACCAGGTTAACATTTGGTGTCTCTTATAGCATTAGAGAACACAAGGTGGCGAGGTGTTGGGGGCGCTGGGAAGGTTCAGAAGTGATTTGTGAACATGGCCCCAGCCTGCATTCTGAATGTACATTAAAGAACACGTGTGCAGATGATCTGTGCCAATGCTGCATACACCCTGAATTGTTTACATAATGACATGTTTTCAGTAGCCTGGATGTAACGGATGGGCGCGGCTAGTTTTCTCGTCAAGGTCTGGGAGAACTCCATCTTGGCAGCTTCGGGTGCTGTTACTGTAAGTAACCCAGCCGCAAAGAGATGAGAGCGCGTGCCGCCGGTAAACTCTGCTCTACGCGGAGTGCCAAAAAGTGTGTTAACTCTGCCGGCGGAGCGGAGTTCACCGCCCACCCTTAGTAAATATGCTGGGGCACATTGCGCCACTGACCCATCAAAAAAGTGTTGTTCCGACGGCGCAAAAGTGATCCAAAAATGAGGCCCTATGTTGGGAAATTGGAGTGACATGAAAGTTTCTGGCCATTTATAAAATAGTATATATTGGACTTGGCCCTTGCTGCAGGGTCATCCCCAAACATTTTGCCTTTATCCTCCTATTTTCTGAACTCGTTTTTGTTGGCTTTTAGGACTCTACACCGTTTACCACTGCTAACCAGTGCTAAAGTGCTGGTGCTGTCTCCTTAAAACATGGTAGAATTGGCTTATACCCAATTGGCATATTTAATTTACTTGTAAGTTCCTAGTAAAGTGGTACTACCTGTGACCAAGACCTGTAAATTAAATGCTACTAGTGGAACTGCAGCACTGATTGTGCCACCAACTTAAATAGCCCTTAAACCTGTCCCAGGCCTGCCATTGCAGTCTGTGGGCAGTTTTAAACTGCCATGTCAACCTTGCAAAATAAACCTTTTGCCAGGCCCAAACCTTCCTTTTTAATACATATAAGTCACCCCTAGGGTAGGCACTGGACAGCCCAGAGGGCAGGGTGCAGTGTATTTAAAAAGTTAGATATTTACTTTTAAGGCTTACATGTCCTGGTGTTAAAAAACTCAAGGTCTGCCTTTCCCATAGGATAACATTGGTGTTACCTTATTACATTTAATAAACTGTAACCTCCAAATGGGAACAGGTAATCTGCTCATGTTTGGTGTTTATGGAATTGTAATGAAAAATCCTCTCTTATGGTGAAGTCGGATTTTAAATTACAATTTTGGAAATTCCACTTTTAGAAAATTGCCATTTTCCTCTCTTAGATATTTAGGTCCTGCACCCTGTCTCTGGGTCACGTGACTGGGTGTAGTTGACAGTTGTACTTTTTGCATTCCTCCTGCACAGCCACACACAATAGAGGGGTAGCTGTGCCTGGACAGGCCATAACTGGCAGGATTGGAGGGCAGGGTGGGCACAGCCCTACTTACACTTGAATAGGCTGTGTCCTACCTCCATACAAAGGGCTGCATACCCCCTGTAGTTAGTCTGGAGCCAGGGCAGGGGAAGCAGGAAACCTCTGCACTTCAAGGGAAACCTCTATAAGCTTCTCCCACTTCAAAGGGCGCACCTTGTATAAATATTGGACCTCAGATGTCAACTTTTCACTACACTTCTGTATCTGTGGAGACTCTGCCATGAAGAAGGACTGCTGTGCTGCTGAAAGGACGCCACTCTGCTAGACTGCAGCTATGCTGGACCGCTGCCTTGGTGGATTGCTGCCCTTCCACCCTCCTGCCTGAGTCAGAGGGATTGGACCTGCACCTGAACCCAGGACTCCCAAAGTGACTCCAAGGGCTAGTCTGCTGGCCTCTTGTTCAGAGCTACAGGGACATAACAGTCTCCCACACACCTGAACCAGCACCCAGATCCAGCTGGAGTAAGCCCCTGCCCTCAAGTAGTGATCCTCAGGACCTGGACCCTTGGTGTGGCCTCAGTGGAGCTGAATTGAAGTTTTGGGCTCTTCGTGACAGCGAATGGGCCCATTTTCACTCTTACTGTCCACCAACGCGAAGTTCTGTCAACCTGACCCTTCGCGCTACAGCATCTACCACCCGCAGGGAGCACCATTGCAAAGTACCTGCCCGACCCCCCTCGACGACGCGCTACAGAGATGACCATTAAATATGCCCAGAATGCTCTTCGTTCTGCAACGACGACCTTCTGCAACACTTCCCTGCTCCTCAAGTTCCCCTCGACCACGAATGGAGCTCTTTCGCTGGACTGAGAAGGAAGGTTTTCAGAGGGATTAACCTGGTCCATGTATTCGACCCGGCTCCACCAAGTTTGGCCTGAACTCATGACATTTTTCTCAGTCCCGCACAACCAGATATGGTGCTTTGGGCTTTATGGTGCTATTTTCACTTAAATCTTTTAAATTGCATATCTCCAGTTCTACCGATCGGATTTTTGTCATTTTGGTCTTGATTTAGTTGTTAAGATTTGCTCTATGTTTCTAAATTGGTGAGGGATTTTTCTTGTGTTGTGTTTTCACTTTATTACTGTTTGAAGTGTTGCAGAAATACTTTACACCAGGCTTCTCCAACCAGTAGCTCTTGGGTTACTAGTAGCTCTACAGGTACCTATAAGTAGCCCTCCTATATACAACCCAGGCTACTAAATTAGAAGCTTTTACTTGGTTGAATTAATATATGTATACCAAAATTTATAGTGTATAGTTGAGACAAAAATATATTATTTTCAGAACTCATAAGCTGATATTTGGAGAAAAATGGCTGAAATTCGAAAATATATTTAAAGCTGATATTTGAGTGATAAATGATGTGGCTTTGGGAAGACTTTTTACAAATGTTATTACCTTGCCGACAGAGGCACTGCATCTATGGTTGTTATGTATTACCCATGTAGAGCCATTGTGTATTGACAAATGTTTTTATACATTACTGTTTGCAACCATGCTGATGCACTGAGGTAATCGCTGGTAGTAATCTTGCATATGCTGGCCACTAATGTAATCTCGTCTGATGTAGTCACTATTACAACACTAATAATATGAATTGCTCTTGATGAGTTCCATTGAACATAAGTAGCTCTTATTAAAGAAAAGGTGAGCCGCTTCGTCCGAGACACAGCCTGCTGCGGGGACTCCAAAACCCAGAAACCCTTGACACACGCGCCCGGAGGCGCTGACGCTGTTCCTGAGCGCCCAGGGGGCCTATTTCACCGCTCGCGGCACCCGCTTCGCGGGAGCCGCTTCGTCCGAGTCACAGCCTGCTGCGGGGACTCCAAGCCCCAGAAACCCTTGACACCCGAGCCCGGAGGCGCTGACGCTGTTCCTGAGCGCCCAGGGGGCCTATTTCACCGCTCGCGGCACCCGCTTCGCGGGAGCCGCTTCGTCCAAGACACAGCCTGCTGCGGGGACTCCAAGCCCCAGAAACCCTTGACACACGCGCCCGGAGGCGCTGACACTGTTCCTGAGTGCGCAGGGGGCCTATTTCACCGCTCGCGGCACCCGCTTCGCGGGAGCCGCTTCGTCCGAGACACAGCCTGCTGCGGGGACTCCAAGCCCCAGAAACCCTTGACACACGCGCCCGGAGGCGCTGACGCTGTTCCTGAGCGCCCAGGGGGCCTATTTCACCGCTCGCGGCACCCGCTTCGTGGGAGCCACTTCGTCCAAGACACAGCCTGCTGCGGGGACTCCAAGCCCCAGAAACCCTTGACACACGTGCCCGGAGGCGCTGACGCTGTTCCTGAGTGCCCAGGGGGCCTATTTCACCGCTCGCGGCACCCGCTTCGCGGGATGCGTGCGGGCCAAGGGCGGGCCCGTCTGTACCCATCAGGGACCGATAGAGGCCGGGCTGGGCCAGCCCCCTAAGACCTCATAGTGGACACATAGTTGGACTAAGGACTACCACTTGTAGAAGTAAGCCTGTAAGATCTTGTTTTTTAATCCCCAAAGTGTTTTAATTGTAAACATTAATAATGCCAAAAAGGAAGATGAGTCATGCAGCCACTGCAGTAAATGTAGAGGCAAAGATAGCGGGTCAAACATCATTGCTGTCTTATCTCACCGGGGCTATGGGGGCCATCGAAGAGCTAATTATTACGGTGGAGGAGTCCCTATCAAAAGGAAGGCGGGGAATGGCAAGGGAGGAGGGTGGTCTTAGTTCTAATGACTTAACACCCTCAAGTGTGAACAACATTGTACATGGCCCCCGAAATGGTTCTATACAAGAGATCTCGGGTCACATAGTTCAAAGTGACCTGAGTGACCTTGTGGAGGACAATCAACCGCCCCTGAAGCGTAGCAAAAATCCCGGTAGCCCGGAGGGTACACCACTGCAGAAAACCGGAGGGCAAAGCCCGGGGAGGAGAAAAAAGAGTGCCCAAGGCAAGAAAAGGATTATTCTGGGTAAAATGTCCTCCCAAAAACAACCTGCATGCAAAAATACTGCTGGCTTAGGAAAACTTACCATGCATGCTCAGATGGAGGGTCAAACACTGGCATTGGGAAAAATCTCAAAAAGTATAGACGCATTGCATAGCTATATGGTTGGCGCATTGGAAAAATTGTCAGAGAGAGTGGCCAACCTGGAGGGGCACCTAATGGGAAAAACTTGCATAAACATTGAGGGTAGATCAAAACACGCACAGATAAGGATGCACGCAAATGGGCCGACTAGTGCGAACCATATAGCTACAGCAAACCCAGTAACCAGGGCTACTACCACTGGACCCCCAACTCATGGAGCTAGTGCAGACATGATTGAGCAACACAATATTAATGGGATAAATAGGCTGATGGGGGAGAAGAATAGACCCAAAAATGGTTTAGGGACAGACCCCATGGAATTAAGGCGAACCCTGGAGCCCCAAGCATATTCTCGCCTTGATTTGCCACTGGCAGCAACACCATATGTGGTAATTCTGCCAATGCCCCGGCACTGAAGACATCAGAATTGGAAACTTGGATAGAACTTCGTAACAAGTCTCTCCATTGGCTAGGAAGGCATAGTGGCCTTACTGATGTGCTATTTAAAAATTTTAAAATGGCAAGGCGGGTTGCATGGGTGGGTAAAGAAAGAAAAGAGCTCCAGGGAGATTGTATAGTCCTGACGTTTAGTGACCCTAGGTTAGTGCATGCTATTTTAAATAGGATGGGAAATGTTTCCTTTATTTATGACGCAATTAATGTATTGCCATTAGGAACCTTTATCCACCTGATTGGTGTCTATATAGGCCTGACGGAAAACAATTTGTTTCGGGCCCCTTTGACAGAAAATTCACAAGGGACTCGCATGTGGGACATATAGTAGGAGGGAATGTCCCACTTCGTAATCGCTTTGAACCACTAACAGGAATGGAAGACATAGATTGACCCATCCTAAACTCAGGGAGGGAGGTGGTTCAAAGGAAAACGACCATGATCCCCCAAATGCTGAGATACGCAGACACTGAGGGACTTGATTCTAACATCCAGCGTAAGAAGGCATCAGATCAACCATTTCCCAAAGATAACAACAGGGAGGTTGGGGACAGATGTGTAGTCCCAGCTGAAACTCTAAGCAACACCGGTAAGGGTCCAATTGAACATATTATATTATGTACACAAAGGGTAAATGTAGGAGAATCGACTAAGCCAAATATCAGCACTACGTGTAGAATATTAACTTGGAACATCGCAGGGTTATCGGCTAAATTAAGAGACCCTCAATGGATAACATGTATAGATGAATATACTATAATTTGCCTCCAAGAAACATGGGCAACTGAGGAGATGCATATAAATGGCTTTCAAACTTTTATTACCCCAGCGAGTACCAGTAAACACGGTCGCAATAAAGGAGGCCTATGTATATATGTCTCCAACGCGGCAGCGGTTACTAATGTGAAAATCATAGATGGTAGCGAATTTTACCAGATCCTGACAATGAACCTAGGTGGGCAAAAGGATGTAGTCTTAATAAATTTTTATAACAACATTCCTAAAACATTGATGACAAATGTCCTCACTAACCTATGTAAATCCTTGAAAAATCTTGAGGGAAAAATGTCGGGGGACATGTTCATTATCTGGGTGGGCGACTTTAACTGTCCCTTGTGCCAATACAGTGAACAGGGTATCTGTGGCTTGGGGAAGGATAATGAAGATACACCTTCACACTTCTTACACACAAGCCTAGGAGATCTGTTAAGTGACATAGCCTTTCAATTTGATCTAGGCTATGCAAATGAATTGTGCTCACCTCCCATGCCGTTCCAACCGACCTTTAACGGGAGGGGATGCAACTCAATCATTGATTTTGCCCTCATTTCTAAGAGATATTCTTGCAATGTACTTACTTGTAAGACTCTCGACATCTTAATGAGTGACCATTATACAATATGTCTAGATCTTTCCATAAGAGGGCTGGCGAGCAGAACTGATAGGAACTTATTATATAACTCTGACATCTATCTCGCCAGCACAAACGGGTACACTCTAAATTGGGCAAAAGTGGATCCTGTGGTATTCCTCCAACGTTTGATCAATAACACCTCAGAGGAAATAGAGATATGCCTCTCACAGGATAGGGATGACAATGAAATATTTAATGCCTTCCTCAAGATATCGATACAAAATCCATCATCCCCTTTTGTATTCCTCAAGATATCAGCTGAGGCCCGGAAACTACTAATGCGAGAAAAACGACATGGCCAGCAATCCTCTCAGGGCTGGTTCGACAAAGAATGCACGAAGGCCCTTATCCATCTAAAAAATGCCCTGCATAACGAACCAAGGTGTAAGGATAGAATAAGGCAGGCAATAACTTCGTATCGTTTAGCGTTAAAAAATCGCAGGGCACAATTAAAAAGGGAAGCATGGGAGGCTCTACATGAGGCCTGCATAAAGAAAGATAACACTGGTTTTTGGAGAGCGGTCAACGCTCCTTTCTTTAATAATAGAGAGACCGACACTATAGATATGGCCATAAGTGGAGACAAGTGGGTAGAATACTTTTCAGGTCTCTACAATGATGAGACCATAGATGATAATACGTCAGGGACACCAGTGCCGGGATCAGAATATTATACTGATCATGGACCGTACCCCATAGAGATTGATATTTCCCTTGAGGAGGTAACTAGAGCCATAAATGAGAGTGCCTCAAGGAAAGCACCAGGGCCGGATGGCATTCCGGTGGACGCCTATAAATCTAACATAGGGTTATGGGCTCCACTTCTAACGAACGTATTAATTAGTTGTAACCGCCATAGGTTGATTCCCACATGGGATGATGCTATTGTGATACCCATATTTAAAAAGGGGAACAGAAATTAACCTAGCTGTTACCGCCCGATTTCTTTATTGGATGCTTTTATGAAAATAGCGGGAAGGGTCATTTTAAACAAGCTCCAGACAGGGGCTGAAGAGACAGGAGTCCTATCAATCTTCCAATATGGCTTTCGCTCAGGCTTAGGCACCGTTGAACAGGGACTTAATTTGTCACTGATTATAGATAAATACACAAAAGCAAAGAAGGGCAAACTTTTCCTCACGTTTGTGGACTTAAGCTCCGCCTTCGATTGTGTTAAACATGACAAATTGTGGAACACTCTTAAAAATCTAAAGGTTGATCCATCACTGTTGACGTTTATAAAGGAATTATATAGGGGGCAGGTGCGAGGGTACGAAACGGGAAGCAGGGGGAATGCTCAGCCAAGTTCCCCATAAAAAGAGGGGTGAGGCAAGGGTGCATCCTTGCCCCCCTGCTTTTCTCGCTCTACATAAATAGCCTAGGACAGCACTTGAGCGAGCATCAACATGATTATCCAACCATTAGGGATACCCCAGTCCCTATTTTATTATACGCGGATGACGCTGTTATAATGTCACGGACACAGCTGGGATTACAAAGGTCTGTCTCTAACTTTGTTGCCTATATGACAGATAGGGGCCTAAAGGTAAACATTGCTAAGACATTTACAATGAGTTGCGGGACTAAAACGAGAAATGCATGTGACATCTTTATTGATAATAAAAAAGTTGAAAGCATAGATAGTTTTTCTTATCTAGGAATAGCTTTTGACAGAAAGGGATCCTGGAAAGTGGCCATGAATGCTAGGAAGCTGACCCTCTCGAGAGCCATAGGAGCAGTTACTAACTTTTCAAAGAAACTAGGTGGAAGACCCGTCCCAGAGTTGCTGGCCATTTATAAGTCCAAATGTATTGCAACAGGGACCTATGGGGCTGGCATATGGGGTATTGAATGTATAGATCAAATTCAATGTTGTGAAAATACCTTTATGCGCTATTTGTTGGCGGTTCCCAGTTCTACCGCCATTTTTAGCTGCCACAGGGAACTTGGTCTCTCATATATTTCTGATATTATAAAGATCAATCCCCTTCTTTTATGGCACAAGGTATGGGCATCTATGGAGACGGGTTTTAACAGAGATGTAATCATGGATTGCCTCAAACTGGACAGGGTGGCGAATATGCCATGGATTAGCTATATAAAAAGTATGGCGCACGACATAGGCCACCCGGAATACTTTGATAAACCTAGTAGTTTGGAAACTGTATCCAGAAAATCTCTAAAGGCACACTGCCTGAACCATCTAGAGAGCAAACGTTGGCTCATCGAGAGAGAGAGAAGAAAACGGTCATGGAAAATCACTTGATGACCACATGCATAGGTCTAAAACCCTACCTGGCATTAGTACAGAGCAGCTTTTCCCGTATGCTTATGGCCCGTTTTCACTGTGGGTCTTTTTTCAGATTGGTCACATTTCCTGAAATAAATGATTGGACAAAACATTCCCCTATATGTCCATGTGACGATATTTCCACACAAACAACTATGCACTGCACTTTATTTTGTAAATACTATGTAGTCCCGAGGAAAAAGTTTTTAATCCCTATTCTTAGAAGATGGGACTTAAGACAATGTAGAACCGCCTTTTAAGATTACAAATGTTGGAAAATGATTATACTATTATGGCCATCTCTTCTTTCTTAAAGGCTGTTATCAGGTTCCGGAATACTATGTGAAGCTATTGTGTAAAACAGTGAATTTGCATCTTTAGGTGTATATATATGGTTTTTATTATGTTCTCTTTTTAAATTATGCATTTCAATTATGAACATATGGATTGTATTGCTTATTTCCCTGTATTCTGTAACATAATTTTGGAAAAAATAATTTCTTCCTTTTTAACTGTTTTTTAACATTGTGCTTTTATGATTTTAATGAATTAAAAATCGAATAAAGCTAAAAAAAAAAGAAAAAAAAAAAGCAAAGGTTGGAGACTGCTGCTTTACACATTGTCTCTAAGTTAAGCGTGACTGCTCTGTGCCAAGCTACCAGAGGGTTGAGCACAGGTTAATTTGGGGTTTGCTTGTGTCTCACCCTGGCAAGGATTGTGGTTGCTGCTTGAGTAGCGTTTCACCCCCCTCAATGAGGTTTTTGTTGATTCTTTGTTTTTCCATGTATTGAGAAGTAGCTGTTACTAAATAGGTCATTGTTATTTGAAGTAGTCCAGCTACTGCCTTAGTATCAATGTTCTAGCCAGGCTCACAAGTGCCATACTCTTTCAAAATGGTTTGAGTGCACGTGCATCAAGCGCTGTGCAGTCCGAGACTCAGTGCTGCACCTGTACAAAATGTTGAGGGCCGCCAGTATCTGTCACTGTTCCAAGGCCCTGCAATTCTACAGTGCTCACTGCATCCCCAGCCACCACAGCCTCCACGTCATTAACCCCTTCCGTGCTTCCGTCGGCCAACGGCCGTCGCGAGCACTACCTCGCTAGTGCTGCGCACGTCCGTTGGCCGACGCGGCCCCGCCCACTCTTTTAAACTGCCGCACCGCGGCGGAATTCGCGCCGCGGTTAAAGGGTTAAGGCTGAACCTGTCAATTTTATCCTTCAAGAAAGGAGTTAAACTATTACTCATGACCAAATTTCAGCCCTAGACCCTTGTAACTCCCTTTACGAGCAGTCTATGACCCTTCACCCACAACTTATGAACACTGCTAGCTTGCCTCACTACTGTTCTTTTGATCTCTGTGTGTCAACATTAATTTGGCACCACCCTTATTTGGGATGCTGGCTGATTGATCCTGTACCATTTGTGATTATGGTACTATGATTATTGTGTGCTTTTATGGGTTTGTCATTTCCGACCTAGCTATCCTAACACCGAACCAACGTTACTTCCCTCAGCTGGGGTGTTGCCTTAGCCTGCACTGCTCCAGATTATGACACCAATTTTACCACTTGCTAACTTGGTATCATTTTATATGATTTATTGCACACAACCAGCCGCGGTCCGTGCAGGTAACAGCGGTGGGGCCGTTTAAGGGGGGATTTCAAGGGACAATGCAGAGGGAAAATTACATAAATAATTAATTTTCCCTCGGCATCGTGCCTCGAAATACCCCCTTACCTGTCCCCACCGCCCCACCGCTGTTACCTGCACAGACCGCAGCTGCACATAACATTGAAAGGTCACCACCCTCATCTGGGGTTTTTCTGTATCTTGTATTGCTCTAACTCTTCTATTTTTTTTACATGATTCATTGCATAACTATATCCTTTCTAAAATTTGTGAAGCGCTCTGATACCCGCGAGGGTTTTGTTTGCACTACATAAAACTTTTCGAATAAAATAAATAAATAAATAAAACATCTAGTACTCGATCACTTTTACTGTGAGCATTTGTTTGCAGTAACACCCAAACTGTGCTCTTTTCTATCCTTGCTCGCATTTCTTGGACTGTCTATTTTAGATCTGAAAATCCTACAATCTTGGTACATCAATTCTCAAACAGCAATTCCTAGATAGAGGCCTCAATTGCAAGTGCACCGGAGAGATAAGCATTATATACCACACCCTTTAAAACCTGATACCCTGGAAAGTCTGAATTTAACAGGTGCCATAAATAGCACCTATTTTAAGTTTAAGTCTAAAAATAAGAGATAATGTAGGCATTTTTGGTGTTTCCTGCATGAAAATGCAAATATTCTGGTTTTTACAGGACCATATCCTCTGGTAATTTTCGGAAGGTTTGACCTTCGGAAATTCATCGAGGGTTGCAGACTTCATCACTCCTGTTAATTACTGTGTGTGATGAACTCCGATCAACTGGGATTTGTGACTCCTGCCTACACAGGTGTTTGCTCAAGGTAGGGTGAGCAACCGTCCGTAAATTTCACGGACTGCCCGTAATTTGGGCCTCTTACCCGTTGTCCGTAAGGGTTTCTTCCATGGACGCCTTTTGTCCGTAATTTCAGACATTGGTGTGAGCTGCCCCCTGCAAGTAGCTTGTAACTCTCACTGCAGGGGCCAGCTCACGCTCCTGCTGTGATCTGTGGCCTGCAGCAGGCCCTCCCTGACCTGGCACAGACTGCTATCAGGCCCATTATCATTCTGTATGTTGGCCTAATTATCACATACAGAATGATAATGGGCCTCTCTGCCCAGTGACAGCATTTCGGATCAGGTGTTTTTTTTCAGTGGGGGAGATGGAGCATGTAAGATCTGAGAAGCCTTCAGCTTTGATCTTTTTCTTCACTTTTTTTTGGGGGGGGAATATGCAAACGCAGGTGTTCAAGTTTCACTCGCATACACAACAGATGCAGTGCAAGGTTCTCTCAACCTAATATAAACTTATTTTGACTTGTGCTTGTGTTGGTTGTCTATTTACTGATGCACTATTGCGCGACCTCCTCTGATGTGTATGCAAAACGTACCTTTTGTCCCGAATTTTTGTCCTGAATTCTGACCTTCTGTCCTGAATTTTTGTCCTGAATTTTGACCCTTTGTCCTGAATTTTTGCACTCACTGTCCTGAATTTGCACCCATGCCAGTTGGTCACCCTAGCTCAAGGGTCTTTAATCACCTAGCAAGGAGCTAGACCAGTGGTTAATTTTTAACCCTCAGGAGGCAGTTTGCACCAGCCCATTTCTCCCGTTAGCGCCGCCTAAAACAGAAGCAACTACAGAACCATGAAAGTGGGGAGAGGATGTGGCATAATGGCCAGAGCTGCCGACTTCAGAGCTGGGGGACCAGGTTTAGGTCTCTGCATCAGGCTCAACATCCTGTGACTCTGGGCAAATCACTTAATCTCCCCGTAAATTAATGTGTCCTTAACTGGTGCTCATGAAAAGTGCCAGTGTTGGTGATTAAGTGCCGGTGCTGGAAACCACCGGCTCAAATTAAGCACTGAGCTAGACCTGGCCATTCCTTATAACAGCATCAAGTAAACTATGGGTTGAAATCCTCTTGAAAGGTCTGCTTTATTTGGAAAGCAAATACCATGTCCACGTTACGTGTGAAGATGGAAAGAGACTGCGGTCCCGCCTGCGTGTCCCTCCTTCAGAAAGGCTATGATGGTCCTCCTATCAGGGCCATCTAGACATTTCATGGCCAGTCAGAACATGACGGAGTCTGTCTTCTTGTGCAATGCTGGCCACATTTCAGCTATTTGCATTTCACTTATAAAAACATGTATAGAGCTAATCTAAGTTCATTATCACGTGCACAGACATAGAGGTTTCAATCATGTGCCACCCTCGGGCAACACCATTCCACCCGCACATTTGCAGAAGGATTTTACATGTCAGATCAAAACCTGAAACTCGGAGAATGTTTATTGTAGATGACGTAGCGAGATAAATCCAATTTGTCAGTGAGAGGAACACTCATTAGCACGAAGAACGGGGCGCTGCGCTTTTAATCCCTGTTTGCAAAGGTCTTTAAACTGTAAAAAGACATACGATCTGCCTGCTTTTTATTCTGACTCATGCATTTCTTTCTCTTTTTAATCCGCACTCTTCAATTTTCTGTGCGCTGACACTATATTTAGTGGCGCGAGGCTTACTTTTAGAAAGACCTGTCACGTCCTTACGTTGAGTTGTGGGTCGCTGTGCGCTGATGTAATGAACACCCCCTGCTGCAGAGATGCTCAGTTGCAGCGGGTATTGACATGATATTTCACTCCTGTTATGCTCAGGCTTGGTGATGTCTTGTAATGAGTTTTCTTTCAGTGCCAAGCTGTGGCATTCTAGTTTCTCGCTGCTGTTAGCTCATAAAAACTTACTGTGTTGCGCTGGGTGAAAGGGAGAGAGCAGAAAGGCACCATATTTAGTAAAATATGATGCACTTCTGCTTTCTCCTAGCACTGGCGCACTGTGTGCTGCCTTGCGCCAACGCAGGCACCCTTGTGCCATCCTGCAAGGGTGTCTGCGTCAGTAGACGGGTTGTTTTTACCTTCCTACACAAAAACAACCCTGTGAGGCAATTTCCTCTTTTATGCGTGATGCAAAATGCATCAAGCATAGAAAGAGGAAGTAACAAGAAGAAATGAAGCTATTAGTCCTTGTTACGCCGCTGTGTGGTAGGCGCACCACTTTGGTACAAACACAGGTTTACTGCCTTTCGTAAATCTAGGATTGCGTCAAATTCCATGGGCGTATGCACGGGAATGCCCATGATCCACCCATGGAACACCTACCACAATGAAATGTAGCACAATACAGCGCAAGACGCTAGGTTGCGTTACATTTCTTTACAAAATTACACAAGACAGCGCAAATAGCCCTTTGTAATAGCCCTTCGCATATCCTATGCAAGGACTTGTGTTGCCTTGTGATGACTTGCGCCTAGCCCTTCGCATATCCCATGTAAGGACTTGTGTTGCCTTGTGATGACTTGCGCCTAGCCCTTCGCATATCCCATGTAAGGACTTCTGTTGCCTTGTGTTGGCTTGCGCCTAGCCCTTCGCATATCCCATGTAAGGACTTCTGTTGCCTTGTGATGACTTGCGCCTAGCCCTTCGCATATCCCATGTAAGGACTTCTGTTGCCTTGTGATGACTTGCGCCTAGCCCTTCGCATATCCCATGTAAGGACTTCTGTTGCCTTGTGATGACTTGCGCCTAGCCCTTCGCATATCCCATGTAAGGACTTCTGTTGCCTTGTGATGACTTGCGCCTAGCCCTTCGCATATCCCATGTAAGGACTTGTGTTGCCTTGTGATGACTTGCGCCTAGCCCTTCGCATATCCCATGTAAGGACTTCTGTTGCCTTGTGTTGGCTTGCGCCTAGCCCTTCGCATATCCCATGTAAGGACTTCTGTTGCCTTGTGATGACTTGCGCCTAGCCCTTCGCATATCCCATGTAAGGACTTCTGTTGCCTTGTGTTGGCTTGCGCCTAGCCCTTCGCATATCCCATGTAAGGACTTCTGTTGCCTTGTGATGACTTGCGCCTAGCCCTTCGCATATCCCATGTAAGGACTTCTGTTGCCTTGTGATGACTTGCGCCATGCAAGGACAACACAAATCCTCGATAAATCAGCCCCTGGATGTACTGTTCTTCCTGAAAAGAGAAGTAACATGTTATTTGCCTTCCTCTTCCTTTCCACCATTGGCTGAGATTGTACTGACTGGTTGGGTTTCAGAATAATGGAACTCACTTTGGGTTTTCCAGCCTTATCTGTAATTGATCTCTATATAGTGCAGCTCAGAACCATAAACTATAGTAGCCATACCAAATTCCTACATTTTTGATCAACCTAATTTTTCAATACTCACTATCACTGGCATTGCTTTTATTTTTTAAGTACGATTAATACAACATTAACTATCTTTGAAATGTTTCTAAGGTAGGTGTGAGTATAAAACACGTCAGTTAAAATGTGCTTGCTCCAAGTTCTTTCACTGAATTTAAATTAACATCATCTGTTTCAGTGCACTAGCATCTGTATGTCACTTTGAGGTTTCTTTTGTTTTGTATTACTAGATTTATAACAGTGTTTTCTGTTGAATGTCAGAACCCCTTTCATAGGGAGGGCCATGGGGCACGCAGAGTCAACTAGGCCCAACCGTGGGGGTTGAGGCATCTTACTCCTGATGTCCTGGGCCCCAACCTACTATGGATCCTGAGCAACTGTGCCAAGTACCCCATCTGCACTGGACTCTCAGTGGTAGACATGAACAAGCAGTCTAAGGCTCCCTCAAGAGGGGGGGGGGATATGGATTAGTGAACACGGCTCATAACTCAAAAGCGTGCAGTAATAAATCAAAGTCCAGCCAAATACTACTTTTAGAACCAAAAGAAGTATTTTATTTCTATTTCTACTCATTCAGAGGAAGGTTAGGGCATTCACAGACAACAACACTTTTCCCCCATGAGGTTGGGGCTCTAGTGCTTCATGAGCAAGTACCTGTCCCACCTGTTCCTCGCAATGTGATCAGGGCTAGTCCCCATTCACTGGTGGCCACATCCAGGGAATGCTCACTAGCAGGCCTTATCTCAGAGTACACTCTGACTCTTCCAATGCAGTCAAAAGTGTCTTAGCACCTCAGCGCTTTTAGCAGTGAGTCCTCCAGGGCCCCGTAGACCCGTAACAAGTCTTACCCGCTCCGGCAGGGAGGAAGCGTGCAGCGTCTTGGAGGGTGCCCAGTCCACGGGCACGTGCAACAGCTCCGGCCTTGCTCAGGTGAGTCGGCTGCACATAGACTTTGTGGGAGCACTCCGCAAGCACAGGCTCTCCTTGGCCTACGCAGTCACACTCAGGCAGTGATAAGAGGTGTTTCTGGGCTCGTCCTGCAGGGTAAGTTTGACAATTTTGGGGATCTCAACCTCCCCTTCTTATAGTCCATTTCCAGACACCAAATGTGATTTAGGGTCTAGGTCTTTGACGTTTTATGTTTGGGTTCTGCTTCTATTGAAGTACATACTTTTTTTCTCACTCTTCCTCTTGAAAAGCTGACTGTCACAGCAGGAGAGACTCCGAAGCTGATAGTCCCACATAACAGGCCATGGGAGTGGCTAGAGTTCACACCTGGATGTAAAGGACTGTGATATGTGCATCAGTAGGTTAATCTCAACCTCCCAGCCCCACTCTTTCTGATTCCCTTATAAGTCCATCTCTTGCACGAGATGTGTCGAGGCCTCTTCCTTGTGATCTCTCACTGAATCAAAGAGCACCCTTTAAAGTGTACAGTGTGAGCCTCATTCTCCCTCTTCCAGTGTGTCCCACCCAGCTCACATGAATGCAGCAATGCACAAATCTGTCTGGGGGGATTCCTCTACCTCCTCATGTCTTCACCAGGCAGGCCTGGGCCTCCCAAAATTGATCCCAGAGTCCTCCATGTGATTTACCATTACAGGCACACTTCCACCCAGTGTAGGTACACAGCACATACACTGACCAGAATTGTTACCTCCATGTATTGTACCACCACAGGCACTCATACACTCAGTACAGACATACACTCTGCGTGCATTGAACATTGCTGTTGCCTTTCTGTATTGTACTACTTGCAGGCACACCTACAGCCAGAAATTCACCATGCGTGCTCTACACAACACTACCCTTCATGCACTGTACTCTTTGCAGGTGGACATACACCCAGTACGTGCACTCTCCATGCATGCACAGCACAGCACTGCTCTATCCCTGTACTTTACCCTTCCCAGGCACACATACTTCGATGGCAGATTCCCCACTCCTGCACTATACAGGACTTCACATCTAACTGATGTAGGTCAAGGGTAAATTAGGCACACAGCAGCAGAATTTAAAAAGTGAGTCCTTAGGCTTCATTCAAGTGACACAGGTCAAATAGGACCTGTTCCCTCCCACTTATCACACAGTATACTGCCACCACCGCACTCATGCTGCTTAACTCCTGGTGAACTCAGTGACCTTCGACCACAATGAGGGTAGAGCTTTGGGCGCCTCTTCTGATCCAACATGACTGCAATCCATGATACAGGCCGGTGTCATGGCACACACATATGAACCATATTTACCCATGACAACAAAAATCAGCATTAGGGATGCATACAACAGGACAGTTTGACACTCAGGGCAGGGGATACACATCCATTACCATGCAGAGGACTTTTTCTGTCCCAACAGTCAGCATTTTTCTTAGTGTTCATTCTTTCACGGTACCATGTCAGCCTTCCTTGTCCAGTTTTGTATAAAGTGAGTCTTCACCAAGAAGAAAGGCAATCCATGTGACCTCACCCATTTTTTAAGAAAAAAGAAAACACTGACCTCAGTATAATGATGCTGCATGTATTTTTTTTTTTTTACTTTATTTATGCTTTTCAGTAAGAAAAAGAAGGACATAACAGCAGTACAGACAGCATATGACAATTACAGTCTCGTTGGTATTCATTTTGCAGCAGCTTAGTACCATAGTGACAATGCAAGCAGTATTATAAACATACAATCGATAGTCCACATTTCTTATACACAGGCTCCTTGGTTAAGTCAGAGGGCCATATAGTATTTCCTTATTTAAAAAAAATATATATATAGCACCAGTATATAACAGCTAGCACTCTTATACAAATCCGATACCTCCCCCAAACCTGTTTGTCGGTCTACTGCAGTTTATCGTTAGTTTTGTTCAGCCGACCCCCACTCTATCCTGTTCTACTTGAGTGGTATCTACTGCAGCTTTTTTCAGCAAATACGCTTTGTATGGCTCCCATATGTCTTTGGGCGGGCATTTAGCAAGCATTAAGGCATTATAGTTCTCTGATTGTGTGGAACAGTAGGCGAGGTCTGTGTACCAGTCTGCCAGTTTGGGTACGGAGCCACGCATCCACCTCATCGCAACCCTGCGCTTCGCAAGTAATAGGCCGATAGAGGCCAATTTGCGCACCCCCTTGGGAATTTCCTTATCAAACCCCAATAGGGCAACCAGAGGAGTCTCTGATATTGCCGGATCCAGCATTTCCTTTAGAGCAATGAACACCTCACCCCAAAAAGCACGAATACCAGGGCACTCCCAGGCTAAGTGTGTAAAATTGGCATTTACTGCTGCACATTTCATGCACCTATCGTCGTCTCTTAAGCCATATTTGTATAGACGTGCAGGAGTATAGTAGACTCTATGAAGGTATTTAAATGAAATAATCTATGCCTTCCATTCTGCGAGAGTGACTTTATATTGTTAAAACAGTGAGACCACTGAGCCTCTGTGATTACCATTCCTAACTCTTCTTCCCATTCGGATTGAAATTTCTCTTTTATTTGAGTTGCTTGCCCTTTTAAGACTGTATAGAGAATTGTAATGCCATGTCGTGGGGACTGTGATTGTAAAAGATAAGTCAGCGGTTTCATTTCCTGAGGCTCGGTCATATCAACGCCCAGAGTCGAACGCAGTGCCTGCCGTGCTCTGTAGTATTGATAAGTGTTTAACGTTGACACACTTTGGACACAAGAGGCCGCTTGTTCCCAAATTCTCGCAACCCCGTTCCGAAACAAGTCTCCCATCTGTTCTATTTTCAGCTTGTGTAAAGTGTGTAGTGTTGCATGATCACTGCTAAGTGGGAACCATTCACACCACGCTATGGGCAGTTTGGGAGAGCACATTACGCGCAGCTGTTGAGTGACTGCTATTTTGGGCAGTTGAGACCCTGTGCACCCAACAGGATCTATTGTACGGGGTTTATTTTGAGAGCCACCGGTTAGTAATTTTGGTAGAAGAACAGGAGAAACTATGTTACGTTCAATATAGAGATGTGGCAGGTTATGCGGGCCATGCATCCAACTGTGTGCATGAGGTATCTGTAGTATCTCTCCATATCTGGGGCATTAAGCCCACCCTCCGAGTATGGTTTGGTTAAGTTGACCCATTTAACACGAGGTTGTTTCCCAGCCCAGGCGAGACGCGACAGTGAAGAGCGCAGACTATTAAAAAAAGATCTAGGCAGACTAATAGGAATATTTGCGAAAAGGAAAAGAAACCTAGGAAGCACCACCATCTTCATTAATGCTATGTGGCCCACCAGGGAGAGTGGGAGTTTAATCCACTTTTCAATTGCTTCTGATAGTTTATGCATAGCACATCCATAGTTTTCCGACAGTACAATCTCAGGGTCAGTATGTATCCTTATGCCCAGATACCTTACTGGGTCCATGGTCCACTCTATGGGGTAGTTAGTGTGAACGGGGGTGGTAATAGCCGTTAGGGGGAAAATTATTGACTTATGCCAATTAATGTAGAGACCTGAATGCTGTCCGAATCTCTCCACCTCCTGCAGCATCGGCGCAAGGTTTTGTTCCGGATTGCGTATGTAAAGTAATGTATCATCCGCATAGGCTGCAATAGTTAAATTGTATTGCGGTGATCGTATGCCTCTATATGCATGATATTCACACATTGCACATGCCAGAGGCTCTGCTACCAAGGCATATAGGAGAGGGTACAGCCCTGTCTCGTACCTCTGGCGATCGCTATTGCACGCGACTGAGCACCATTCACACGTACTTGTGCTAAAGGCTGCGCATACAGGACCTCCACTAGTTTTAAAAAAATATCTCCCACCCCAACTCTCCTCAAGACAGCATATAAAAACCTCCACTCTACCAAATCGAACGCTTTCTCTATATCAATAAATAATGCTGCTGCCTTGACATTGGGATTGATCCTAGCAATAGTACCAAAAAGAGTGCGCAAATTGCTCGTTAACGAACGCCCCGGGACAAACCCTGTCTGTTCTGGCTCCACCAATCTCGGCAATAGGGGTGCCAGTCTATTAGCAGGCACTTTAGCAAATAGTTTGGTGTCTGTGTTCAGTAGGGATAGGGGTCTGTAGGATGAACAATGTTCCGGGGCTGACCAGGTTTTAGTAGGGTAATCAGAGTAGCCTCCCTCATAGTTGGTGGCATCACGCCCTATTTGGCCATCTCTTCAAAGAGATTCACCAAATGTGGGATCAATTTGTCCTGGTATGCCTTATAGAAGGCCACTGTTCAGCCGTCTGCCCCAGGGGCCTTCTCGTTGGGCATTTTCTTCAATGCTGCCAATATTTCCGTTGGTCTAAGAGGGGCTATGAGCCTCTCTCTGTCTTTATTTTCTAACCATGTCATCGCTATGTGTGCTAGATATTCATCGTCAGATTCTGAGGTGGAAGGCCTCCTAGAGGTATATAAATATGTATAATAATTGGCAAAAGCTCCCACTATTTCCTGCGTACTGTCCACCAGTACCCCATTTTCATTGTATATTTAAGAGACATAGCCATCACCCCTGGCGGGCCGGACTACTGCTGCCAAAGTGGCGCTGGGTCTGTCTCCTTCTGCGTACACCCTAGCTGTAGCATATCTACCTAAATGTTTGACTTCGGCCTCTGCCAACTCATTATACTCATCTATTTGCTCTCTGATTTGCGCCAGAGTCTGGGGGTCCTCACTGTGCTGGAGCCTACCCTCCAATGCTTTAAGCGTGCGTTCTACCTTTTGGAGCTGTGTACGAATAGATTTTAGGACCCCTGCATGATTAGAGATCGCCATTCCCCTAATGTAAATTTTAAAAGTCTCCCATATGGAGCACATAGTGGATACGCTGCCCAGGTTTGTGACCAAAAATTTGTCAATTGCATTGCCCAATTCTGTGCGGAAAACTGTATCCAGCAACCAATATTGAGGGAACCGCCAAGTTTGTGCCGTGTTGCACAAGTTTGCAAGTGCAATTTGTAGGACTACAGGTGAGTGGTTGGAAAGCGTGCGCGCCAAATGCGAGCAGTCGTCAATAAACGGAAGCAGAGCCAGGGAGGCAAACCAGTAGTCTATTCTCGTGTGTGTGTCATGGACCGAGGAATAGTGTGTATATTCTTTACCCAAGGGCGAGCGATATCGCCAGACGTCACAGAGACCTTCCGCTTCCGCGATATTGGCTATGGCGCAGGCTGCACGAGATGGCTTTTTGGGAGCGCCTTTAGACCTATCCAGTTCAGGGTTTTGTATGCAATTAAAATCCCCTCCCCAAAGAATTGGTATGTGGGAATGGCTCATGATCTTGTCCTGCAATACATGATAGAATTGAGGGTCATCGTAATTTGGCCCGTAGACCCCAACAAGCAAAACACTAAAATGATCTCTGCGACATCTGGCTAGCACGTACCTGCCCCCCGTGTCCACCTCCACCTCCACCTCTTGTATCTGTATGCCTGAATTTTTGCACACCCAAATGAGCACCCCTCTTGCATGGAACGTAAACCCGGACGATATACACATGCATTTCATTCTTCTAGAGGTCAGTAGCCCAGATTTAGGGGCAATGTGAGTTTCTTGTAATATAGCTACGTCCGTGTTGTGTCTGTGCAAATAGGCTACCACTTTACGGACTTTCCTCTGGTCATTAAGGCCCCTTACATTCCAGGGCATAAATCTAATGTGGGCTTTGACATTAGTAGGCTGCATCGTACGCCAAGTTACAAACACATACTGGTGTATAATATGAGGAACAAAAAGCTAAATATTGTAGCGAGAACAAGTCTTGTAAGTACTTTGAACGCTGTCTGCTGAATGCTGAATTAAAATAACACCCCACCCCCTCCCACACCATATCCAAACAATAGGACATGGCCCTTTTGCAACCCCCCAACTAACTCCTACCCCAACATGAAATAACCCCCCACACCCAAAACAATCATCCCCTTAATAATACCCAGGTGTAGTACATTCGGGGGCGGAGTTTACCAGACCTGTGGTGTTGCTTGGTGGCCTGTAACCGCTTGCTTGCTGAGTTACTATCCATGCGTATGATCATTAACACTATATAATTACGCAGTGTTTATAATGAGTTAAGCTTGACTGTATTATTACTACAAAACATTAGTTTCCGAGGCAGTCCAGTGTAAAGAGGGTCTATCTACTTTTTAGTTTGGCTTGCAGTCCACATTACCCTTACGACGCCGACGTGCCCAGCACCAATCGATCATCATGTTCAGTGCCCTCGAGCGCCTCATCGCGCTCTGATACTGGCGACCCTGCAGATTTTTGTGCCTTCTCAATGCTGTACTGCTTGAGGTCTTTTTGTAACTGGGTAGGATCACTGTATATTTTAGACTTTCCGATAAAGTTAACCTTGAGTCTGGTGGGGTAAAGCATCGCGTAGTCCAGCTGGAGCTCTCTTAGTTTGCGCTTTACCGGTCCAAACTTCCTGCGTACCTCCTGCACAAGGGGAGTGAAATCTGGAAAGAGAGCTATCTCAGACCCCTCGTATTTGAGTACTTTTAGGTCCCTGGCGTGCCGTAAATGCGGTATCCCTGTCTCTATAATTCAATATTCTTGCAATCAGGGGATGAGGCGGCGCTCCCGGCGGGGGTCTAGGGCCCAGGGTGCAATGTGCACGCTCCACCACAAACACCTCTGAAAATGTTTCTCTGCCTAGCATTGCCACCAGTAACTGCTCTGTGAATTGTTCCATATTGCCGGTGGCCGTGAACTCATGAAGTCCCAGTATGCGCACATTGTTGCGCCGAGAACGCGCTTCAAGATCCTCAGCTTTGTCGCGCATAGTTGTCAGTAATTTCGCCATTTGTTTTTGCGCCATCCCCATTTCCGTCTGCGCGTCTTCGGCTTCAGATATTCTGCGTTCCGCCATGTCCAGCCTCTCTGCATGCTTGTCCACACGTTCGGACATGCGGTCCATACGGTAAGCAAGTGAATCTATCTTACCGTCAATAGAAACCAAGCTCTGTTGCATGGCCGCCAGGATATGTCGGATATCGTCCCCAGTGGCATTCGATTCCTCGTTTTGCTCCGCAGGTAGGAGGGTAGGATCTTTGTCTCTATTCCTGGTCGACATGCGCTGGTCGAACTGGATTTTCGTTTCTGTTTTATCTCCTTTCCCCATGTTCTCCACCGATGTAGTGCGCCAAGCCACCTTGCAAAGCCTCTACGTGATGAAGCCTACTCCTCAAGAGCAGGGGGTCAAAACAGCCCAACCACCCCACAATAGTGATTGACGTGCTCACAGATGGTGTTGTTTGTTGGACCCCTAGCGCCTCCACGTACTGCAAACTGGCCCTACCAGTGTCTCGTTAGGGAACATGCGCCGTGATGAGTATAGGCCCAAGCAATTATCAGGCCTATGGATTCTAAGTCTCTGCCAGCTATTAGGGTGCACCAGATCAGTGACTAGGCTTCAAGAGTCGGTGCCAGTAAGAGGGAGGGCACGGCGCGCTGGAAGCAGCAGCAGTTTACAATGTGAATCTGGTTGCCCCCAACTCAGACTGTAAGAAGGGGGGAGGGTACCTCCCAGTGTACCTGAGGGAGCCCAGATCCAGTTCCACACTCCGTTTGCTCCCAACAAATGAAGGCAGTATCTTAATCAGAGCCTCCCAGCTTGTTCATGTGGCAAAAACATGTTAACCCCACACAGCACCAAGCAAGAAGGCACCTCAGGGCCACCAGATCGGGAAGCCTGCATAAGCAGCACCAGGGAGGTCGGACCCCTCGCTATGCGTGAGCTATCTCTCATGCACCGCAAATGACAGTCTTTAGGGCCGCACTGCACAGTCATTACCCCGTGGGGGGAATACACGGAAGTTTCCGCTCTCCGGTCAGGACGGAGGACAGGCCCGCCGCATCAGGAGCTCAGCGGCTACAGCTCTCTGCAATTACCTCACCGCACTAACCGGGGATCCAGCGCAGTTCCGTCACAGGCGCCGATCAGCCGGCAGCAGCCGCCATCCTCGAGTCCGCAGCTGCAATTTCAGCCGGAGACGGCCGGCCACTGCCCACTTCTTTTTCCACAGAGCAGATACGCAGGAACCGGGCCTCCAGGCCACGACACACCCCACGTCCCGTAGACCGCTCCGCAGGTAGGCCGCTAGGTCTTCACTCGGCGCTGCCCAAGATAGGAGCCGATTTACTTTGCCAAACTCGAGAGGGTCATAGCCCACGCCTCCCTGCACATATGTCGCTGCGTGGCAGTTCTCCAGACGCCTGGATGCCGCTGCTAGCTGAAGGATATTGTTAGCGGCAGCCGGAGCAAGCTCAGGCTGCGGCCATCTTCATGTCAGGCAAGCTCCGCCCCCCCCATGCTGCATGTATTTTTAAAACCACAAAGTAAGCCTCCTTTCAATTCTAAGGCATCTGATGTTGTTAATACATCTCTTATAGGTGCAAGTGCATAACTATGTCCTTTTGAGGTAAGTCTTTCCTTCACATAATGAAAAGATTATGCTAAAAGGGTTTCTTGGGCCTACTTTCTGCAATTGCAGTTTTCCTTGTTCCAATCTCTGTGACACAGATCATGGGGGAGCTTTGTGTGACAGAATTACCAGATTTGCACTGATAAAATAATTCAACATGCCAATTCAATCTTTCATACTGAAGTGATCTCAGCTGTTTAAGTGGGTCAGGATATTGTGTGGGTCTTGTCCTTTCTGTAAGTGTAGTTTATCCTCTGAGAGGTATGCACTCCAGGGGGGAGCTTCTCTGTGCTGGCACTAAGATGTATTAACCTATACAGGAGCAGGCATACATCCTAGTTAACAGTGCAGATAGGACTATGTCTTCAAAAGTCGCCCTCATGTGTACAATGCAAGCATAAATGCCCCACCTGGTACAGCAATACACGTAGGTACACCAGACACAAATTAAGACGGCATAGGTGGCATTCAGGGTGCCCTTCTTTGTCTTCAATTAACTGCATAAAGCTAGTCAAGTACAGAGTTCCATGTCAGAACACCTGTGACTTGCATTTAGCTGAGGGGTAGAGCTGGGGTAACTACCCCCCTGGACAATAGAATGGGGTCCCGCCACACCCTCTCTCACCCAGTGTAAATCAGAACCTTAACAGAAGATCACCCACAGCACATTTCCCATTTACTGATACATAGAAATCATTTGGTTCAGGCTACTCTCTAACTGTTCCTCATCCTTTGCACCTCTGTGCCTCTTACAGTTCATCTGGGGACCATTGGGGCCTGCAGTGGGTTGTAACTAGCCTAGTAATGGACCATGCAGCCCTTAGGCCTCAGAGAGTCCTGTACATGCTTGGGTCTTCTCAAACAAGATCTTCTTTCCTCTGGTCTCATACATGCAGCACATAGTCAGTGCCCTCCTTGCAGTTTACCTGCAAGCACCTCTGAACTGAACATGACCCTCTAGGACATTGAACCGCTTTCACATGCAGAAACTCTCCTTCAAGCTTTGGTCCAATTGCGCACCAACAGACAATATCCGTCATCCAGATTTTACCCTGGTTGACAGCGAGCAAAACCTGAATTCGAATTAATGATGATTACTGATATTGATTGTTCAACTCAGTACTTGAACTATTAGCAGCAATACAAAATAACAGATCCAGTATAACATTATTTAGTAAACCCCTCAAAGGAATTGTCTTTGCACACTGTTGAACCTGACTGGCTGGTTTGGGAAGCAATCAGGAAATACGATTAAGGGGCTTATTTACAAGAGGCCTGCGCCCCCGGAAAATCACTTTTTTTTAGGCTCCCGAGGTGCAGGCCTCTTAACCATATCTATGAGGCGATGCAAAGGCACCCTGCATGGCTTTGCATGGTCTCATAGATATGGAGTAAGGCAAGGCAGCGGAAAGCAATGCATTGCCTTACTCTACGTCAAGGAGGTGTTCCATTGGTGTTGCGGTGGGTGTCCCATGCAACACCCATGAATTTTGACACTGCCCCAGATTTACCAAATCAAATAAACCTGGGGCAGCGCCAAACCCTTACGCCTCGCAAGAGCAGGCTTAACGGGGAGAATTGTTTTCCTTTCGCAGCGTTTTTTACCTCTTTCCATGTGTGCTTCATTCTGAAGAACACAGAACGAGCAAAACGTCTCTGAATGTCCTCTTCTAATCTTGGGGCCAGATGAAAATAGGACTTGTGATTTCCAAATTGCGATTCTTACAGAATTGCAATTTGGAAATTGCATTTCCTAATGTACAAAAGAATATATTTTAAAATTGTGATTCCTAGTAGAGTCGCAAATTGACCTTCCTCATGAATATTAATGAGGTTGGTTGCAATCTGTGACCCACAAGGAATTGCCGCCATCCAAAGGATGGTAGCCTGCTGGGGTCAGCAGACAAACACGTCTGTAATTGATTTTAAATAAAGCAATTGTTTTTTTATTTTTCAATGCAGCCCGTTTTCCTTAAATGAAAATGGGAAGCATTGAGAAAAAAAGAAAATGAAACTTTTAAGTTTCATTTTTTAAAGGTAGGACCATTGCCTGTGCTTAAAAAATATTGTTTTTCACATTCTTAAAGGAGAAGGGGTCCCATGTGGACCCCTTACCCTTTGAGAATGGTTACCACTACCTTTGAGTAGTCAGTAAAAAATTAATGACTGCAATTCAGTCGCAAAACATTAATACATACCATACCAATTTAGTATTTGTAACGGCCGACCTAAACATGCCCCTTCTAATTAGTAAATTGTTGCAAACACAAATTTGCAATTCAGTAACTAGTTACTGAATCGCAGTTTGGTGTTTGTACAATTAAAAAATGCATTTTTGCGGTCCCCAATGGCCCTATTTCGCAAATCGAGCCATACGCAACTGCAAAAATATTTATACATCTGGCCCAAGGTCTCTTCTGATGCATACTTTGAAAACTTGTATAATAAATGGACACTAGATGAACACTAGATGAACTGAAGTACTTTGGAATTATTTTCCTTCAGCAATGTAAAACAATAGAATAGCCCATGTTAACTACTTTTAAGAATGGTAGAATTTGAAATGGAGAGTTATAAATCACTAAATGTGTCTGTTTGGAACAAAATTAACTGAATTAAAATAAATATCATGCCGTTCATAATTCAGCTGCGCAGCACTATAGGGGTGGGTAGAACTCGCTGAGTTTCACTCCATGGAATTCCGCAGAGTTACAGAAAAACTCAGCGAGATTCCACGGAATACCACCAACGGGAGGAAAATATGCAGCTCATGCTGCAAGTTAGTGCTGGTAGTGCAAGCAGTTCTGAATATCATCATGAATGGCACCACGTGTTGCGCAAGAGCGCACGGCCATTCAAGTTGATTTTGCTGCAGTTCGAGTTGAAAATCTACTTGAGTGGCAGCAAATCTACAGGAAGGTCAGCCCTCTGACCACGACCGCTCGCAAATACCGGTGACCACCCCTCATCAGAAAATCGTGCCAGGGGAAGCCGAATCTCATTTCACCTTCCAGCTCGCATATTCTGGAGCCTTGCTAGGGAAAAATTCTGCCGCGCGGTGATTGGTGGAATTTGGCCAGAACTCCGCGTTAAAGAGTAATGCGGAGTGGCCAAAATTCTGCCAATTCTGTGGGTGGAACGGAACATTCTGCCCACCCTTAATTCCCAGTAAGGAAAATGGCAAATCTAGAGAATAAACTTGTCTATGATTTTATATGGGGTAGTGGACTCTGGAATGGAGGATTTAGTATACCAAATGTACCAAACTGATTACTAGCCTTTTATAAATGAGGCGAGTGCATGGCCTGATAACCGGAATTCAAATGGCGTTGGCTGCGAAACCACCAGTTTGTTCAAAATCAATAATTTTGAAGTATCAGTTCACTAACTGTCTTGAATAATGAATGAGTTGGCCCTGAAGAAACGACATTTGTATCATGTTTTAGTCGCGAAACACGTGTTGGCCATTTTCTTTTGATGAATAAAGATCACCAGCTAATAATGAAGACATTACTCAATAGAATTGATGTCTAACAATTTTTTATGAAACATTTTCCTTCTGACTCAAAACAACCCGTCTTTAGTTATACTTTCTCCATATGTTGATAGCAAGGAGCTTAAATCATTTGCTAAAATAAGAATACAAATAGGGGTCTCAAATAATGATTGTCCTAGCTATAAAAAGAACGTAGGTTGGGTATACAGGCGTGTATGACCCATAGAGATACATATAGCAGAATTCCAGCAGCAAAGCTGGAGGCATTATTGGGTCATGATATCAAATTTAATGTGGTTTAACATCGGTACAAACGTTAAGAGGAGTTTTAAACATTCCAACATTGGGTGGGTACAGCAATGTGTAGATTATTTTGAACACCAGAAAAATGCATAAAATGTGTTTAATTGAATCTGATCTTTGTTGAAATTGATATAAAATTAATGACATGCTGGTCTATATGTCTTCAGCCTGCTCAAAAGTCACTTCTTTTTAACATAATTGAGCTTGAAATATAACAAAGTTAAGAAGTAATTCTAGCATAGCTGTTCCGAGCTGCATTAGTAATCTTACTGAATTCATACACACACAATTTTGTGGATTTTGAAAACATTTACTTCTGCTAAGAGGGAAATCCTATGGTGGTCAAATAGAAAAGCATCCACTGATACATGGTCTGAGATTTGTCTTTCATTTGTCAACATTGAGATGGCATCTACCGCTATAGAAAATCATGCCAGAATGTTTGATGTGTGGCTCAGTGTCATTTAATTTCTGTAATGATATAATATTTTGATGGGCTGTAAGTTTCCCTCATCGTAATCCTTCTCTAACATATGTGAGCAGAATGGAATGTTGTAGCTTGATTGTAGGGCTAGCTGGGCTTCACTGGCTGAAGGTCGGTTGTTTTCCCCAACTTTGCTGATTTCTGCTACTGCTTACCTGTGGATTTTGCAACAAAGCCCTCTTTGTCTCAGTTCTGAGAAATATCCTTCTTCCTTCTGACAATAGCGACAAGACAGCGCCATTTGCCAGTATGTGGTTTGCATACCATGTCACAAGCATGTACTGAGGCGTGTTTTAGAGAAACAAGATAATTTAGGAGTCTGCTGCTCTGTAGTAATTTCTTAATCACTAAGGCAAGTAGAGAAAGAGTGTAATAGAATGGAGGGTGGAAAGCATTGCATTCCACTTTTACAGCTGCCATTGCTGAGAAAGATCAATGAGTTTTGAGCATCAGTTGGACCTGCAACTCAAGCTGTACCTATGCGTCACAATCCTAGGAGGTGGGGTGCGTGGTTGAGGTGGCCTGGAACCCATGAGTGTACTGTGTGGCTTTACAGAGGTGGCCGCAATATTGAATTTGGTGAGGACACGAGGTGCGCTTCAATTTGAACTTCACAGCTTTGAAGAAGGCCCATATTGGGCCTGAAGTAGGACAAACAGCCTGTGGAAGGAGTATCACCACTAGCATAGATTCCAAGAGGACCAATAAGGGAAAAGAGGGAAAAACAACTTTCAAAGAGACCTATCATCACTTACTGTGCAGTTCATAAATAAACATTTAGGTCTAGTTTACCTGGATTTGTTCACAATTGTTTACCATCATCTCAAGATTGTGACAAAGGGTGATTACTTTATTTGTATTAGCTTTTTATTTTCCTTGTTGACTGTGGAACTTCAATGGCTGCTTTTGTTGTTTTAATTAATTGATTTCAAGAAAGTTGTTCCTTCCTGGTACATCATGTCTACTATACTAATTCTACAATTTTCTCACCAACTCCTAGGGAACCAGTGATGGGATGGGGTGTCTGGTACAAAATGTGTTTGGTGCCTCTGGAAGTATTGGGGTGAGAAATACACACAACAAAGGAAGTTGTTGCTACTGAAGAATTGCCGGGGGAGGCGGGGGGGGAGGTTAAACTGTTCAAGTAACAATCTGCATTGACTAATGCTGCAAGCTTAAACACGTTTGAATATACCGACAGACAATTTGTCACCAGATATGGGTGCAAAATGAACACGATGGAACATTTTAAATTCTTTTCCAGAAGGTAGGTTGTTGGTGAATGTATTGAAGAATATGTAGCAGTGCCCAGAACCTCAGAATTTGAGAGGTTCAATTAGCATCATATCTTATGAGATAAGATACTAACGAGGACAAAAAGCAGGAACATTTAGGAGTGACTTTACTCCCAATCTAACCCACAATGATGCAATAGAATTTGTTAAAAGCTTAGAACATCCAGAGAAGGATATGGAAGAAATCAGGGACCACCGGTGTCAAGGCTGAGATGAGCACCATTTCCAAGAAAGATCATACTGTCAAAGGAAGGAAAAAGAGAGATGACAGTTTTGACAAGAACTGCTCAATGTTGGGTTACCGGTGCGGCAGAAGCAGTCACATAGGCATTGCAAAGAATTGTTCTGCTACCAACAATTACTGCAACAGGTGTAAGAAAAGGGAACATTTTGGAAGAGTGTGCAAATGAGGGAAAGTTAGCATGTTGTCTAAGGAAGATTAGGATACTTTGGGTCTGGATCTCAATGTAGTCTTGAGTATTGAGGCAGAAAGGAGGTGCAAGAGGTTGCCTAAGTGCACCATTTCCCTTGATGGTCTAGTGCAAGTCGAGGATGCAGGCACCTGGCTTACCATTGTGGTTAAGAAGTAGGCCTGGGTAAAATTTAAATTATGGCAGCATAATTTGTGCAATTTCCGAAATTAGACGTAATGCTTGTTACACGAAATTCCCCAAATTACGCCATAACGCTACTCTGTGTAATTACATGATACTCATAGGTGCTGGGTGTTGCCACAATCCATCCAGGCATTGCACCCATCTTCACTGCCACTAAAGCCTGCTCTGCCTTTGACTTGGTTCAGCAGACTTAGAGCACAGCGCATCGCCTCCAGTCACAACCTGCACCCAACACCTGTGGCTCCAGGACACGATGTGCACTACCTTTAGCCACAAAAAGTGGCCTTCAGCTTGAAAACATGACCTGTGGCCACATTACCTGCACCAAGCCCACCTGTCCTCAGGTACCTAGTGCATGGAAAAAGGACGAAATAGTGAGGGGACGAGGTTCACAACAACTGATACGACTGGAGTCAGACATTGAGAAATGCAGGCTGGAGGGCGATAATAGATAACTGACTTCTCAAACTCTGCTGTCGGACAGCCACACAAGATAAGCAGTATTCACCTGAAATGAGAGTAGGTGAGTGGCTGACAGGCCTGTTCGATTTGAGGCCAGCAAGGTTTTGCAGTCCTCTACCCGTCTTCAAGTTTCACTGCCTCATTATTTTATTACACTGTTGGCACAATAGTTGGTGTTCTTACTTGACTCTTCGAATGTATTATCACTTTTTTGGCAGCCCCTTACTCTCCGAAGAGCAAGATGGATTACCTCTACCAGCCTACCCACACCTTTACCTGCTTCACTGTTCTACCGACACATGGTAGTGTGGGTAGCCTGTTATCAACTCATGGAGATTTTCTACGTCATCTAGTGGGGCCATGTCAATAAAGCTTGCCATGAAGCTGCCCAGGAAGCCTGTCTTGGATGGAGAGAAAACAAACCAATGACTGAGCAGGATGAAAAGCATTTTCTAATCATATGCAAAGTAGGAAATATACACAGGTCCATTCCAAATGAAGTGGCTACTCGTAATGCGGGCCCAAGAGTTGTTATTTTGCTGTGGAGAATGCTGCATTTTAGAGCAATTATTGATATTACCATTGAAAAACAACATTTAGTTTTCATTCATGATTCTGAGTTTAGTTGTGTGGTAACGATTAATGTTGATGCGTTATTTTCTTAATTAAGGCAGGGGGTCTCATTTATAAGCCCCTTGTGCCGCCACTGCGTCACTTTTCTTTGTGCAGCGGCGGCGCAATCAATGTACCACACACTTCGCCATATCTACAAACTGACGCATTGAGTTCAATGCGTCAGTTTGTAGAGCCCTGCGTCACATTATACCTGCACCAGGTATAATATATGCAGAGTAGGCGTTCTTACGCAAAAAAACCACACAGAACTGGTGCAGTGAAATTTATATTTCACTGCGTCACTCTACGACTTGACTGTGTCAAAATCTTTACGCCTGCTCAGACCAGGCGCAGTAAATGATGCAGGGCTTTTACAATGGAACTCGCCTATGTGTTCTGACGCATTACTGGAGTTGCGTCAGTTTTACGACCAACTCCAGCAATGCGTCACTTTTGCGCCAATAGATACGTCAGAATTTCTGACGCATATGTTAATCCTTGCGCCATGGAGCCCTGTATGGTAAATACAGCGCATTCATGGTGTCGCAAGGACATTTGGCTCAGGTGCAAGGAAACTGACACATTGGTGCCAATGCGTCAGTGTCTTGTAAATGAGGCCCAGAGTTCATAACAAGTTACAGTGTGAATGACTCAGAAACATACACAGTTTACTTCATAGTTTCATCGAAAGCAGACAATGTTTATGAAGGTAGCAGCTATTTACCAAACTGGCAACCCGAAAGACAATACAGCTTGCAAAGCACAGCTATCAGTACATGATCCCAGACACCTCTGATATCACTCACCAACCAGGAAATTCTTGCATTCCTTTCCTCACAGGGCCAAAATATACTACATTTTAACATATGACACACAATGTTATCTGCGCCTTATGCTCGATGTAACTTTTCTGGAATGTTCGACGGTTTCCGCCTAGGCTCGTGAGGGGGCGGGCGATACGGGGGATTCGGTCCTTACACCACTGCGCTGCCTGTTTATGACACAAACGCGTTTGCAATAATGACGGAAGACGGATAAGTGGCTGAGGAACTTTACACATATCTCAGTGGCTTGGTGATAAGGCACCCGCCAACGAAGAGATTCCAGCCTGCTCTTTTACCGCCTTCCTACGTTAATACAAAAGCCTACGGTTTTTTTCAGCATTAGCACATACTATCTTATTTTTAAAAAACGTTTCTTGTTTATTTTCCTGAAGCAGGGTGTTTTGATTCGGCTTTCAGAGATAATCTTCCCGATTACCATTTCGCATAGCAAAATTAACATGTTGCTTAGACTAATGCCGCCGAGCTACAAAATGGATTGACATCTCAAACCAAAATGTTCTGCGGTTTAAAGCTTTCATTTTTCCAAAACAAACAGTGTTTAAGGAGCTGAGCAACTATAATGAGATGGTATCAAAGAGACACGTGGCTTTGTTTCATCCCTTAAACCTTTGTCTGATCCAACGCTCCAGACCGCTTCAATTTACATCATACCTTGTACACCTACTGAGCCGTTTCTAACTCGTGTTTAGGCCAGAGGTGCTAAGAATCATGAAGCCTGGAGCAAAATTCACTAAAACGACCCTAAAATATGACTATAGCTTTTTCTTTAAAGATATGCAATGGGTGTGGTTCGAGTTTGAGCCTGCATGCCTGCTGCAAGGGCATGTGCCCTTGGGGAGTTTACTTCATTGTTCACTGGTGTAGGCCAATTTTGCACCCACCTTTCAACAGATCGGTCACGGAAAAGACAACGGGGCACATTTACAAAGAAATGGCGCAGCGCGGCACTGCAAGCAAAACAATCATTAAAGGCGATTTGCTGCTTCTAGGTGTACTGCAGAATGCAGCACACATAGAAAGAGCACAAACGAGGAGAAATAAAAGTATTTCTCCTCTTTGCACCAACCTAACGCCTGCTTTTCAGTGGCATTAATTTTTGGCGCTGCCTCAGATTTACACTTCCTTGTAAATCTGGGGCAGCGTCAAAAAGCAATGGGTGTTGCGGTGGAACATCCACAGAAACACCCATTGCACGCCCCTTTCACGCAGGTACCGAAGGAGTGCGATATTTACAAAGTGCTATTAAGCCACGCAAAGTGGCTTAAGCCGCTTTGTAAATATGGAGCAGGGCATTGCGCCACTGGAGCATCCTAATAAGTGACGCTCCGGTGGCCCAATGCCCTTGTAAATATGCCCCAACATTCCTACAGAATGACCAAACAAATCCCAAGTTCAGTCACTGCAAATGTCATTTTTGAGCAAGGTCATAGTATCTGCCACCGGGTCCGTATGCTAAGTTATAATTCCTTTCGCATACATTATACCTTTGATGAGAAACACAGGCCTTCTTGGCAGAATTACAAAGCAATATTATATTCTTCATTTAGGGGTTGGCAGATACAGGGTGTGAGAAAGTTCCTCTTTTTGCTCGGTCACCCCATTTTTTAGGTCGAGCCTCGAGTAGCGCGCAAGCGCTGCTAGGCGAAGACTTTATGTAAGGGGGTTTGAAAAGCTGACCAGACGCTCGTGCGTCGTGGCCTTTTTCGGGCGGTTACACGCGCCGGAGACATGTGTTTCCCATTATCGTGCCGAGACGCGTGTGCGATAATTGGAAACACATGCCGGGAAAAGGCCATGACGCACGAGCGTCTGGTCAGCTGGAGCAGGCTGCTGCGCTCGCTCGCCCTCGTTCTCGCTTAGTAAGTGCTTCTTGGGTGCAGTTCTCTTAAGAATCCAGTAGATGCCCTCAGAGACCACCCAACTTGTAGACCCGTGACTGGCTACACATAGAATCGATGTATGCTTATGTGACAAGAGCTATTCGCTCAATAATAGCGGCATCTTGTTGTGAATGCATGCAGATAAGTATGCCAAGGTTTGGCGATAGAAAAAATAGCTGTTACGTTAATTTCAGAAGGAATCGTGGCCGCGCACCAGCAGAGACAACTTCCAAACACTGACTCCTTCCTTGAATCCTGCTTGCCGCTCATGGAAGTGTACCATCCAAAAACTCCCCTCCTTTGATATGCTTCAATGACTAACCGCTGAGTTCCTGAGTCTGAATCATCCCCGGACTTTGCCATAGTCCCGTGCGACTGTCATTTGGACGCCCCCTCCTCTTCAACGGGGCCATTTTCAGCCCCTTTTATTGCTGTGTGGAAGTCAAGTGGTGGCGCCGTAAGGCAGCTGCCTGTTGTGGCCTTATTGACTCCACTCTGCCTCTGTTTCTTTGTATGTGAAGTCGTTGTATACAAACTCCCCTAGGCATTGTACATCCTGTGTTGTCTACCAGCACCAGCCCATCAAAGGTGAATGCAGCGGTTCACGGAACCTCGAGGTCAGCTTCGAAGGCCTGGTTTTGGTAGATGTAAGTACAGGGATGTGTAGGAATATATAACAGGAATGGAATTACCGGGAGGTGATCAGGACATTAGCCCCCTCATTTTCTTTCTTTCCCCAGTTCTTACAATCTTGGCAACCAAGGTCCTTTTAGGAGCCTCATTGCTGCTCCAACAACCCCACATAATACTACGTACTGCAGAACATTCGCAACAATCTCAAACACAGCACTAAATTGTGCACGTGAAAAGAAGGCAGAAAGCTAGCACCAGAAGCAAGATCCCATTCAACGCCCACCTCCAGCCTGTAACGTATGATGAAGGTTGACAAAGCCTTGTTGAAGGTCGACACGTTTCAACAGATAAACCCTGTGCCTCGGTTCATGATGCTGACATACCTCTAGTATATTGTCCCTGAAGGCCCAGTGACGATTCATTCCCAAGTTCTGAGACGTACATGAGATCACCATGCAAAATTCACTTAGTGGGAAAGGCTCCCTTCAATCTCTTTCTTGCAGGTCAAAATTAACCAACTGTGGGCTTGATTACGAACCAGGCTAAATGAAATTAACTCCTGTTTTTACGTGGAAATTCCACTTTGATTACACTACTGGTTAGGGCTTGAAATGGGATGAAAAAACTGGCGGGGCGGGGGAGGGTGTCTCTCAAACGGGCGTGGCCGATGTAATTAAGGGCGTGGCTTAAAACACATAAGCTGAAAATCTGTGCTTCGCATAGTGTGCCGCCCAACTGGTATTTTGCTGCTTCTGTCCTTGCATCCAGATATATAATACAACAAGTAACATTACTCCTACATCAAGCCAGGACTGTTGGTTTGGTCAATGGTTGTTAGTTGTGTAAGATAAATAAGCAACAACTACGGCTTCGTTGTATATAATTTTGAAAATGCTTCAGTTCTGACATGAGGAGACTGTGAAATAACTTTAACGAGTCTCTTTGAAGTTACATCAAAGGCAGTGAAGGGTGGAACTGCTGCAGAGTTGAGATTTATTTTTAACCCTGAGGGTGAGGGCAAAAATGGAGAGCCCAATAGGGACCCGTCTCAGCACCCACTTTTTAGAACTGCTGGTGCTAATCATTGGCAGGACCCGGCCCACTTAAAGCCCTGCTACTATTTCGTTTTTTCCACACCTGGCTTTACTGAGTGTGGCAGAGCCTTACCCGATTTTTCAACCTACAAACCAGCCGTAAAAATTACACGAGACTTTGGCTGCAGCAGCCAAGTCTGGAGGAAGCTTGCAGGGCTTCTACCTGCTGGCAAAACAAGCATTGGCATAGCCAATAGGTCTCGCTTTTGGGACCTTATAAGTATTTAGTTATGCAGCACAATATCCCTGGTGCAACAACATCAGCTGTTGCATGGCTAAACCTTGTACCTTATAAGTGTTTAGCCATGCAACAGCTGATGTTGTTGCACCAAGGATATTGTGCTGCATAACTAAATACTTATAAGGTCCCAAAAGCGAGACCTATTGGCAATGCCAATGCTTGTTACTAGTTATTGCTGACTAGTAAGTATTGTTGATTTTTTAACTCTTCAAACTGGAATGGTGCTGTCCGGGCCCAAGTGTATGTGCTCTGACCCTTTAAATATGGTAAAATTGGCTATTCTACAATTGACATATTTAACTTTATAGTAAGGCCATAGTATAAGGTGCAGGAAAATGGTAAGGAAAGTTAAATATCACCTGTAGACTTCAACTCTTATTGTGACTTCCACTAAAGTGGCAAAGAAACCATGGCTACAGGTCTACCTGTGTAGCCTGACGACTGCAGCTGTTAATACTGCAGACAAACCTGTCAATCCTTTTGAACAGTAAAAAAACTGTACTTTTAAATATTAAATAAGTCACCACTAGTAGGCTTTGTAGCCCACAAGCTAGGGTGCCTAGTATTTAAAAGTGCTACATGCAAGAATTTAGTATTGGCATGTACCTTCAGTAACTAGCCCCCAAAATCTATTTTAACTGTATAGGGCTGTAGCTGTCCCATGAAAAAACTAAAAAGTTCAGATAAATACTCATAATCTTTGCTATGTATTGTTTGGGACAAGCTACCAGAATATTTCAACAACTACCATTAAGGTAATTTAAAATCCAATTCAGTTGTGAAGTTCGATTTCTAATAAAGAGTTAGGAAAAGTGACTTTTGTAAAATTAGATTTTATCTTCCTGAACCTTGGTGGGCTAAATACCATCAGCTTGCCAGCAGCGCTGCTGTCGGTGCTTCCCCTTCATGAGCTGTGAAAACTGCTCCCAGAGCAGAAACAATGGCTTAAGGCTTTTGGCAGGAGATACTGGGTGTGAGGGATGTGACTCATTTTAGCCTAGGAAGGACATTTGGGAGGACTCAGGAACTTTAATAACTTGAAAGGGACCAGGTTGAGGCCTGCCCATTATTGGTTAAGTGTAAAGGGAGACCTGGGGACGAGAAGCCTTTGTTCGCAAGGTACATTGTAGTCATGTTGTCGCCAGCTCAGTGAAAGAGGAGCTGGTCCCAGAACCAGTGTGGCATAGTTGAGGCGGAGGGGACTGCTAATTTCCCTAAACATTCCCCTGGCTGGCAGAACAGCCACCTCCAAGGACTGATAGGTAGTGCCACCTGGATATTTCTCAGAATAGCGCACTGTAGGGTAGTTAGCAGTAAGTCAAACATGATGTGCTGCAAAAGTGGGAAGATGAGAGCTTTTTCCTCATTAGTTTGGGAATATCCGGTAGTTCCCCACCCCAATTGCTAGTGAATCCTACAAAAGTGGCCCCTCGCCCCCCAGCTCATCAGTACACATCTGGGCCTGAAGAAGAAAAGAAGAGGACTGAACCTGCTGTCTCTGACCTGTGGGGAGAGCCGAAGGGATAGATCTGCACCCACTTCTACCCAGGAGTAAGAAGTTGACTCAAGGGTCAGTTGGCCTAGGTATCTACGAGAATATAAGAAGCAGCAAGAGGACTTTTACCTGGAGTGCCCAGCTGACCTGTTGTAACTGGGCCCGGACTGTCCCCTGCTGGTGACCTCTGCTGGAGTGAGACCTGGCCCCTAAATGTTGTCATGATGTCCTAGGAGTCTTAAAAATGACCAGAGGAGCTGCTCCAGAAACTCTGAAAAGTTGGAATTTGGAAAATATTTGGGCTTCCAAGATTGCCAGAATTTCAGCGGGACTCTGTGGCAGCAGTGTGCGATTTCAGATACACTTCGTTGGATATGCCCCCGGGCACGCCACACTGGAGAATTTTGAGCTCCGCAAAAAAGACTTAGAGTCTGATTTATATTTTAGTGGGCGGACCTTTTCTCCACAAGAGTAAATTACTCCGTCACCCTGACAGAGATACCTCCCACCTAATTTAGAAATGATCGCCAAGCAGGCAGTAATTTCTAAAGCATTGGCAGTAACTGCTGTCACTGTGGTTCATGTCTATGCTTTTTGCAGTTTGATGCAGGACTCTCTCATTATGACAGAGCCCTGCACTAAATTGGTTTCTTTTTTATTTTCAAAAAGAATCGGCTTTTTCTTCTTTAAAATAAAAAAAGAAATGCTCCCCTCACCATGGAAGTCATCTCCCATGGCGAGGGAAGCATTTAGCAGTTTTCACTGCCCATTACTGCCAGGGGTTTCCTGGTGGTGATGGGCAGTGAAAACTGACCTCTAATTCCGTCCATCTAAATCAGGTGGGGGGAATTACAGGTCTGCCTCAGATGGCCCTTATTCCACAGGGCCTTAGGTGGGGTTTAATCACGGTGGAGACAGAGTAGTCTCCACCATGATTAAACCTATGGTCCGCCTGCATCTAAATTAGGTGGGCGGACCATTATTTTGGTGGTAAGCATACTCCATCGCCATTTTCATGGAGTATGCTTACCGCCAAAATATAAATCGCGCCAAGAATGAAGTTAGAAATCTTAACTGGGTAAAGGAGGGAATAGTATCTGACTGATGATAGGACTTTGGCAGCTACGAATTTTGAATTTTTCCAGAGCTTTCTCTGCAAAAACCATTGGCTTCAGCTGGACCTCGGCCAACGGCTATCTGACTTTGAGAGGACTTCGCTGGATGCAGCCTGCAGCCTTACGCTGCTGGAGTATGTCAACTTCCATTTCAGAGACTAAGGACCTAAATTACAGTTTGGCAAACAGATTACTCTGTTACAAACCTGACAAGATGCCATCCACCTTACTACAAGTGCTCTATATGATATGGCACTTGTATGAAGGTGGAAGGGATATCCGTCATGTTTGTGATGGAGTACCTGTCCTCCAAACTCTAAATCAGGCCCTAAGTCAGAAGAGAAAATCTTTGACAGGGATGAACCCACTTGGGGTATCTGACCTGCGCTCCTTCTCGGTTGAACTGAAAGCACACCTCGGTCCCGGTCAAGTACAAACAGAGAGTTCTGATCGGCGCTTTACTGGTACTTTGCCCTTTGAGCATTAAAATTTTAAAACTTAATATCACAGGTTACCCTTATTGGATTTTTGTTGTTTTGGTGTCATTTACCACATTACATTTTGATCTATTTTTATAAGTTGGCTGTGGGCATTTTATTGCATAGTGTTTTGACTTTTTGACTGTTTTGCTACTGCTAAATACTTTTCACTTTTGCCTTAGTTAAGCATGTTGGCTTTGTGCCATAGTGACTAGGAGGTTGAACCCAAGTTTAAATTATTCAAACCATATTTTACCTTAACAGGTTTGTGGCCTTATTCTTTGTGGTGGATTCCCATCCATCCCAGTTAATTATCCACCTTCTTAAATGGGGCATATACCAAAATGTTGGAATGCCCCTGTGCAAAACGTGAAGCTACCGTTCCCTGTTTAAAGGTGAGTGGACTTCTTAGTTTCTGCCACCCTTCAATGGACCAGAAGTGGAGGCAGCCCTGCCCTAGTTAGGGTTGGACAACCGTTACTGTATTTTCCTGAGGAGGCCTTCATGCATGGCATGGCAGACACAGGCATGGAAATCAAATGGTGGTCCTGATAAACATTGAGAAAATTCCCTGTGTGCATGGGCCTTATTATTTGCTTTTTAATACAATCATCCACTTTGGAAGTATGTTTTCTAAAAAACAAAAAAGAATGCATAGATGTAACATGAAAGATTGTACCTGTGCAACATTCTGTTCTGCCTTTAGTGCATCTGCTGCACCAGTGGTGCATCATAGCAGCACATGCTTAGAAATCACCATCAGCCAGGCAGCGATCTCTCAGGAAGTTTGGTGGTCCTCCACCAGAAGATGGGATGCCAGGGCCTTCATTGACTTAACAGTCTTGAGGGTAACTCTCCACGCAAAAAATGACCCCTCTTGGAAGATAATTTTTCACTATTCACCAACCTTTGCCTGGATACTCATAGAAATACCACTGGCATTATTACTTTGTCCTCATTTCTCATCATAGTTCTTGTCAATTGAGAAGGACCCATCCTAATATTCATGAGCATGCTGTTTTCGGTCAAAGATAACAAACCAGAAGGGATGAAGAGAGGTAATCTAATCGTCTATTTGTACAGCAGGGGTCTGGTACTGCTGTGGTGCTCATGATCTAGGAGGAATGTGCTGCAGGGACTAGGCCTGTCTAAATGTTAAAGTAGCAGCCTCTGCCAGTGGCTGGAAGGAGGAGGAAGTGTAAAGGCTGTGTACAGGACTACACCAGGCTGTGCCTTTATGGTTGAATATCAAACACCTCACCTGTTGTGTCAGTAGCCTTGCCACAACACCATTAGTCTGCCCTGACCGCCAACAAGCTCCAAACTTAGCAGCAGTGGTTATTAATGAATTGCAAAGTGTTGGACTTGGCCCTCTCTGCATGGTCACCCCCAAACACTTTGCCTTCACCCCTCCTGTTTTCTGAATTCATTTATGTTGGCATTAGGACTGCTAACCAGTGCTAAATACCCTGTGTTCTCTCATTAAAACATGGTACAATTGGCTTACACCTGATTGGCATATTTAATTTGCCTATAAGTCCCTAGTATATGTTACTACATGTACAAAGGGCCTGTAAATTAAATGCTACTAGTGGGCCTGCTGCACTCATTGTGCCTCCCACTTAAGTAGCCCTTTAAAATATATCTCAGGCCTGCAACTGTCGCGTCTAGTGCAGTTTTGAAACTGCTACCTGCTCCCTTCATCCCAGGCTAACCTGAGTGACCCCAAGGGTCAGTTTGATGACCCTACTGTTCTGAGCTTAAGGAACACAACATGCTTTAGAGTCCTCCTACAATGGCCCAGCTGATTTGCTGCAACTGGACATGCCTGGACCTGCAACTGGACCTACCTGAGCCCTGCTGGCCAATGCTAGAGTGAGTCTATGATCGCCATAAGGTGCCTCCCAGGTTGTGGACCCTTGACCGGCATCGGAGTGCACACCTCTGTGATGAAAGGCAAAATCCTGAAGTTTTGGGCTCTTCGCGACTGTGAACTGGCCTGTTCGCACTGAGATTCTGCCACCCATGCCGACCACAATGCGAAGCTGCTGTGAACCCGACACTTCTCGGGTGCTGTGTGCTATCAGGTGCTATACTTATCTAAAACTTTGAAATTGCATATCTCCAGTTCTACTGATTTGGAAACTTGTTGTTTCAGTATCAATGACATTATTAAAATGTACTCTATTTTTCTAAAATGGTATGGAATTTTTGTTGTGTTGTGTTTTCACTTTATGACTGTTTGCGTGCTGCAATACTTAACACAGTGCCTCTAAATTAAGTCTGACTATTTTGTGCCAAGCTACCAAAGGGTTAAGCACAAGTTATTTTAGTGACTTTTGGGATTCACCCTGATAAGGATTGTTGTTGTTGCTTGAGTAGAGTTTTCATCCCCTTCAATCAAAAACCCAATTTCTTACACAGTCATCTAGAAACGTATTAAATAATATTAGTAATACCTTACATGAGTAGGCAACATTTACAAATGTAAAAGTTTTTTATTTTATTTTATTTAAATAGCAAGGTGCCATAGGTCAAGAGTGAGTTAAACTCTTCCTCACCCTATTTCTTAGCTTTGAGGTACATCTGTACTTACAGACAAATTCTCAGCTGCTCCAGTCTGTTCCAAATCATTTTCTGTGTCTGCCCCTTGCCCTTACTTTCCCTTTAGACTCCTCCCCTTCCTATAGCCTACAAAGGGGAGTGACAGAAAAAAAATGTACTGTTCATCTTCATACTCAATTCTAAATCTATACACCAAACCTATATCTTTCCCATTGGTTTTGGGAGGATGTGTCACAGGGAAAGGGATGAGGAATAGCATACTCTATATAATAAGGACTACCAGAAAGTAATCTGCCATCAATTGCCTTAACCTTGAGGAAGTCACCAAAGATCTGAGAAGATTATTTCAATTCTATTGTGGCCTGCCCCAAAATGCAGCCTGTAATGCTCTACAAAGTTAGACAAAGGTGACCAGTTAGCCATAGCTTTTGCACAGTAGTCCCAATGCTAACAGTAAAAAAACTAAAGAAATGTTTGAAAAAATGTTTGTAAACAATGTTTTAATAAAATATTTGGACAAGGAGAAGGAAGAAAACAAAATATCAGTGAGGTTAAAAACATACTTGGTAGCCAGCAATTATGACACAACTCTAATAATCAAAGAATATTTGTATCATAATAAATATGGACAGGCCTTATACTACAATTAGTTTCATTTTGGTCTCATGTTATTTGTGAACTGTGTTTCGATCCACTACTAACATGGGATCACCTTCAGGACTCTAGTTTGTATTAGCCTGAGACAGTACTAAAATAAAATGACAAACAAAGAAAACAGCACATATAAAGATTAAATTAAAATAAATAACGAAAGCTGATATAGCAAAAAATGGGTACATAGGTACATAGATTATCTCATTACTTACGGTGGTTACAACAGGGATTAAAGTTCGAAATGAGGAAAATGCAATCACATCTGAAAAACAGATGGCAAAAACCTATAAACGGCATGACGAACAAGTTGAAGGATTAGTGGGTTGTATGGGAACAATTGACCATCATTTACCAGTTGGGTGAATTTGTTTGTCCTTTTATTTTAGTACATTCTCGGGCCAATACTAATTGGAGTCCAGAAGATGATCCCATATTAGTAGCTGATCGAAACGCCATAGACGATAGCATTTTATAACAAACATACTTTTCTTTTAGAAAGAGTGGCGTATTAAGGGCACAATGGGTCCTTGTGCTTCCAAGGTACGCAGGACCCCAAGCTATAGTTTTGTAGTCAGGTACATCAAGAATTAGGGTCCAGAGAACCCATCACACAACGGTTTACAGTGCTACTGCACCTATTAAGATTATGTTAGTGATGCCCTTGTTCCTAAGTAAAAAATTATAACTTCCTCCTAAGGAATTTTTGAATGAATTTATTGGTTCTCATTGAGATCATTGGGTCCCTGTCCAAACAGCGAGCCTTTGTGCATGGCCTTAGGGACTGTGCAGAAACCTCTGGGTGCATGGTATGGCCTTCAGCTTATGAATTGACTCAAACTTCACATCACCAGCTTTGAGTTAGGTTTAGATTCTTGATCAAGCTACTGAGTGAATCAAGGGGAAGCAAACTTTCCATGACATCACCTAAAGTATATTTGATTTCAATTTCAAGACACAAGTTGGTGTGATCTTTCTGTGCATTCATCAGCTACCAAACTGAGGGAACACCAGTCCAGGATATTACATAGGCTTGGGGGCATGGTAAAAACCACAGTACAATATTTTGATGTTCATGCCTCACCTGCACCATTGATGGAGCAAACTAATTCTGCATCAAATTGCTGCATGGCTCCGTTTAATATTCGTTCTAGTTATTTTTTATTTTATTTATCTTTTTACGGAGTTTTATTAAGCGCGAACTTGACCCGAAGGTATCGGGTATCAGAGCGCTTTACACAAGCACCAGTTGCATTACATGAGGACACATTCATTTTTTTTGTTAGGCACGGGGAGATTAAGGGGCTTATTTATGAGCCCTTGCGCCAGTTTTGCGCCGCCGTTGCGTCACTTTTAGTGATGCAACGGTGGCGTAAATAATGCGCCATGTTGTGCCATATTTACGAAGTGACGCATCTAGGCAGATGCGTCACTTCGTAAACCCCTGCGCTACATTATACCTGCGTCAGGTATAATGTATGCAGAGTGGGCGTTCCCCGCAAGAAAGGGTCGTAGGAGTGGCGCAGCGAAATCTATGAGATTTTGCTGCGCCACTTCTAGGATGCCAATGCGTCAGAACCTTACGCCTGCTCATGGCAGGCGTAAGGGTGACGCAGGCCCTTTCACATGGGGCTTGCCCCATGTGAAAGGAACATTGCTGGAGTTGCGTCAGGCTTCTGACACAACTCCAGCAATGCACCACTTTTTGCGCCGACAGATACGTCAGTAATACTGACATATCTGTCATTCCTTGCGACATGATGCGTCATACTGTAAATATGACGCATCATTGGTATCGCAAGGAGGGCGCAGTGAGAAGTGGCGCATCGCTGCTTTCACGCAGCAATGCGCCACTTCTCATAAATGAGGCCCTTAGTGATTTGCCCAGAGTCACAGGATGTTGCGCATCCCTGCTGAGACTCGAACCTGGATCCCCAGTTCCAAGGTCAACCGCCCTAGCCGTTAGGCCAACTCCTCTCCCCTCTACAGCTGAGATCTCAGTATTGAGAAGCAGATTATCTTTCATACTGGCTACCAGACCTCATTTCATCACCTGAGGATTGAATTACACAGATTATTTCATAATGTCACATCGAGACTAATTTTCCCGATTAAAGAGCAGATAGGAATGAGGGATGCCAAAGGCTTCCCATCATCTTCTATATTTTGTCTGCCTATAAGCACCTTATCAACGGAACTAATGGTCTTTGTTGGAAGCCGGAGTCCCCTTAGTAGCTTGGCACGAGCAGCCAGGCCTATCTCCAAGGCACGAGTGTACAGTATGTGCAACCACACTCACAACAACCCACTGGTGACACCACAAATGGACTCCACACGAGTTTGATAAAACGAGTATAAACTTTATGTAAAAAGATATACGATCAGACCACACGATACATAAGCCAACATGTAATAAAGGGTAATATTCGTTCCGGCTAGCTGGTAGGTTCAAATCCCAACCACCGCTTTCAAAATGCTATGCTGGTCGCAATGCTAGAATCACACACGTTGCAATGGACAAACAATAGTGCGCTGCGTAACGATACAATCCTGTGCTGGGCAAAGGAGAAATAATACAATGCGTAACGATACACCCCGGTACCTTGCAATGGGAGAAATAATGCAATGCGTACCGCTACAATCATGTACTGCGCAATGAAGGAATAATGCAATGCGTCACACCCCAATCACGTACTTTGCAATGAAGAAATAATGCAATGCGCGCCGCTACAATCATGTACTTTGCAATGAAGGAATAATGCAATGCGTAGCTACAATCCCGTACTTTGCAATGGAGAGAACACCTTCAGGAAGACCCTCAAGACCTGGCTCTTCGGCTAAACAGATCTGCGGACCCCCCCTCAGCGCCTTGAGACCCTCACGGGTGAGTAGCGCGCTGACAATTCTCTGATTGATTGATTGATTGAGAGATAATGCAATGCGTAGCGCTACAATCGTGTACTTTGTTATGCAGAAATAATGTCAGGCGTCATAAGACAGTCCGGCAGTTCGTTAGCAGCAATATTGGCAATGTGTATTACGACAGTCAGACTCTTCGATAACAGTTGCCCCCCACACATATCAACGATGACATAAAGTACAGCTTCTCACTCTGGCCCCAGTACTGCCACTCCTGAACGCAGTACGGGGCCCAATCTGAGCCGAAGCAAAGGCTCACGTCGCCAGAAGGACTGAGAGGCCGAGAGAGTGTCCCTCCGAGCCCGCACCCCGCCCAGGCAGTGATCCACTTTACCTGGGGGCGCGACCCCACTCTCCTCTCCTCCTTCAGCGAACTGGGCCTTCTGTGTAGAACTTTCTCAATGGGCCTCAGCGGCTCGGCCTGGCAGCTCAGCTCCTCCGGGGCTGCCGGTCCGGGCCGCGACTGTTAGGAAGGTCTCAGGTGGTCGCAGGGCACATGTACCCCATGCCCCTGAGATTACGTTACTCCGGGTGCACGTTCACCACAGCAACCTCCGGGTCTCCTCTGGCACACAGCCACACACCCAATGCTGATGGGACTCCACGTCGACTCCGAGTGCACGTTCACCAGGCACTCCTTCTGGCGGTCTCAGTTGGCACCAAGACACGCACACCGCGTTGCAGAGGCTCACTTTCTTCCGGTGCACACGATGATCAGCCGATCACCTCCACAGTCCCAGGTTGCACCAAAGCACGCACACTGCTTCACTGAGACTTACTCCAACTCCGGTGCCCCGATATCCAGGCGCTCTTCACCAACGCCTTCGGCCGCACCCCGACACGCTCACCGTGTCCGAGCCTCACTTCTTCTCCGGTGCACTCGATGACCAGGCGCTCTTCACCAGCGCCTCCGGTGCACCACGACACGCACCCTGCCCGTCCGAGACTCACTCCACTTCCGATGCACACGTTGACCAGGCGCTCCTCACCAACGCCTCCTGTGCACCACGACACGCACCCTGCGCGTCCGAGACTCCATTCACCACCGATGCACCCACTGACCAGGCGCTCTTCACCAGCGCCTGCGGTGCACCACGACACGCACCCTGCGCGTCCGAGTCTCACTTCACCTTCGAGGCACACATTGACCAGGCGCTCTTCACCAACGCCTGCTGTGCACCACGACACGCACCCAGCGCGTCCGAGACTCACTTCATCTTCGATGCACACATTGACCAGGCGCTCTTCACCAACGCCTCCTGTGCACCACGACACGCAACCAGTGCGTCCGAGTCTCACTTCTCCTCCGTGTGTCCAAGATCACAGGGCACACCTTCCGAGGGTCTCAAGCTGCCACAACGTGCGCCCATCGCGTCGCTTGAAACTTCTCCGGAAACTTTTATGTTCCTGTGTTTCCAAACAGGGAGCCAGCTCACCTCGGGCCCTTGGGGTAACAAGACACAGCACAAAGCACAGTCTTCTTCAAGCAGGGGACCCAGCGCACACAGCACAGTCCCAACAGCCTCTTCCTTGGTTAAAACAGCAAACTGCAGACCAGCCCCAGATCACGAAGCAAGGGTCGATCCTTCCCAGCAGTCTCTTCAGTTGTTCCTTCCTTAGCAGAGGTTCCTCTTGACCACGAAATGGGTTCAAGCCTTTTCAGTCTCAATCCATTTCTATTCCAACGTTCAGGGGTCTCAGCTCTCATAGTTATACCCCTAAATGTCTTTGAAGTTTGTTGTGCTCAGGGGTCCCTGACCCCTGCCTAAATCAGTTCTGGGTGTCTCCCTCCCAGTGTCACCTTTCTCCCTTTGATACTGGGGGTCTGGATCCTTAATCACTCAGCAGGAGAACGGTCAATTGTTTTATAGCCGCAACCCAGGCCTCTTCACCTCCCGGTGCTTTTCCTCGCCTACTCTCCAGATGCAGGTCAGCCTGGTGCAATCTCAACCCCTCCCTGGGTCAAGACCTCCCCCAGCTCCTCTCCCCTCTCAGATCCAGACAGTCAATCCACATTCAGCAGAGACACACAGAAATGGTTAAAGCACAAAACTCAGCCACTTTCTAAAAGAGTGGTTTCTGAACACACAGTGACAAAACCACTTTCATAGAAAGATGTGTTATGACACTGTGAGTTCATACATACTAAACTTCACCTCTCCATTTTAAACTTATGGGAAACTAGGCTAACAAACACAATACCCAGCCTCCCCCATTCTGTCCTATGGGCAGGATGGACTTTCACCAGTGAAAAACGAAATGGAGTGTTTTTCACTGTCAGGACATAACACACACCTCAGTATATGTCCTGCCTTTTACTTACACTGCACCCTGCCCAGGGGTTACCCGGGACCTACCACAGGGGTGCCCACTGTGTACGCAAAGGGAAAGTAAGGCCTGACAAGTGGTTGCACTTGTCAGGACAACATGCTAACTTAGCAAACTGCGCGCAGGCCCTACACTGCAGGCCTGAGTTCCCTTCTCCGCTCACCTTTGCATTACTAGCCCTGGCACACACAGTGCACATCACTAGGGACTTTACTAGTAAGGCAACATACCAATCATGGCCAACCAATTACCATTACACTTTACACAGAGAACACTTGTACTTTGACACTGATCAGCAGTGGCAAAGTACCCAAAGCATCTAAATTGGCAACTCTATGTCAGGAAAACGGTCTAGGGGGAAAGCAAAAAGTTTAGGGAACTTTAGCCAAAAAGGCCAAGTCCTACACAGTCTTTGAGAAGGTTGTCACAAATAACGTATCATCAGCCAACAAAGATGATACATTTGTTAAAACATTTCTAAGTTTGAACGTGAATCCTTAAAGAATCTGCAGAATGACTCTGAGACTACAATCAAAGCTGCGGACAAGCGTGGAAGAATAGTGGTTTAAACTAGTAATGACTACTGTGAAGAAACCGTACATCAATTAGTTGTCCTGACACACAATACTAAACTCAGAGGCAACCTGACAACTGAGATAAGTATATTTAATCACAATGTGACCAATAAGGGTTTAGAAGAAGGTTTACTAAGCAAGAATGAATAATTATTTCATAAAAGGAAGAATCCTGGAATGCCTATGTTCTATACATTACCTAAAATCCACAAGAGGTTAGAAAATCCTCCAGGCCGACCCACTGTGTTTTGCTGTGGTTCCATTCTGTAACCAGTAAGTCAATTTGCTTATCATTTTATGAAACCCTTATTTCCTCAGGAAAGGAATATGTGAGGGACAACATGGACCCTATTTCAAGTATTGAAGATTTTCAGTTTCACCCATCAACACACATGTATGTGCCATTTGTCTTGCAGTCTTTGTGCACAAACATTACTTAAGATATTGTACTTCAAGTTATTAGAGAAACACTGGATAAACCACCATACATCATGCAGGTAACAACTGATTTTAGAGCCCCCTCTCATTTAGGTTGCCTTAAATAAGAATGATTTCAAAAGGATTGCTTCTCCTCTACAAAACCAAATGGATGATTTATCTACATAGGCACTAATTTCTTTTCCCTAAACATTATGTCCAAACATTATATTATGGAGAAGATACATAGACAATGTTTTTGTGATCTGGCTTTGTGGCACAGTTATTGGTCAGCTTTTTGACTGACTTAATACCTGCTCAGACCTGCTTTGAAGACATTCAATTTACCATGACAAATGATTTTCGTAAAATCATTTTTTGATTTCAAGATTAAAATACAGGATAACAATTATATACAACCCTGTTCTGCAAACCTGACGAGCGTATTACCTTGTTAGACTATATTAGTCACTATCCCTGTAGGCCAGAGGATAAACTACCCTTTGTGGCCATTCTTGCAGCTCTGTAGAAATTGCAGTGAGGAAAGTACTATTTACCTGGAGTCTGAGATACTTATAGTGAGATTGTCAGAAAGAGGAGACCCCATTAGACATCTCAAAAAATCTCACAAAAGGGCCTAGCAACAACTACTCACACCCAAACCGAAAAAGGCTGACAGAGACAAGCTAGAATGTATTAGTACATTGTGTTCTGTCAGTAACCAAATCAACTAGGTCATCACTAACCCTGGCATTTGCTACAGAACAATCAGTATTCATTCAGAAAACCCCTATTTGCTTTCAAAAGGGCTAGCCATATTCGAGATATAGTAATGAGATCAAAGCTACCACATTTAGATATTTTAGAAATTTTAATTTAAGGAATGTGATTTATGTATTATGGTACCCTTGTGACAGGATCTACATAGGACAGACATTATAGAAATTTGCAGCATTGGAGCAGGATCAAGTGTGATACAACACACCATTAGTAGTTCACTGTAAGCAGCATGGGCAAACAGAGAACTAAACCATATGAAAAGTGGTGGAGTTGAATACGGTGCAGTCACGCACTGGAGACATATCTGTTATATTATCCATTAGGGCGTGCAAATGGATGGATTGATTGAAATCTGTGGAAATTAGAGTGAATGAACATGATAAATGGAGCAGTTTCATCAATGTTTTTGCAAATTTCCCTGTAACAACCAGGGGCCGTATTATACAAGGCGCCCTGGGGCCGCAATGGGTGTGTGTGCCTGGTTTGTGCACCCCCAGGGCACTTTAGTATTAGAGAAGGGGCCGCTGACGCTTGTGTGGCACCTTCTGTAATACTGATAGCGCTGGCGCAGATGTGCACCAGTGTTATCGTGAGAAGAGATTCCCTTATTTGCATGGGGGCTTGGCCCCATGTAAATGAGGGAATCTCTTTGCCTCTGTGCCCATGCTGAAGAATGGACGCAGATGCAGAGGCAAATAAGCCATAAGTAGGCTCACTGATAGTGCGCCACAAAAAGGAGGTGCACTGTCAGTGCTCCCCTAGAGGGCAGCCCTCAGAAAGACGTAAAGGGGGTCTCATGAACCCTCCGGACATCCCCTTACAAGCAGGTACCATCACTCATGGCACCCGCCTGCAAGGGGATCTCTCTCCCCTCCTGAAAGAGCAGGTGGCATGCCCCCTGCACAGTGAAACACAGAGCAGCTAGCAAACAGCCGCTCTGTATTTCACTTGAATGTGCTGCCCCCGGGCAGCTCGAGTTAGTGCCTTTACTGAGGGCGACACATTCACCATCATAGGGCGCACTTTCACTGTTTGCACCGAGTGCACATTTTGAAGGGTGCATCATGGTGTAAACAGGGAAAGTGAGTCTGTAAGTAAATTTGGTGGTTTGTGTATAACCCAGCTTTAAAAAACGTTGTGATCATATATAATGATGATGAATGAATGAATGAAATTAAATTTCTATAGCGCGTTACTACCCTGAGGCCTCGTAGCGCTTAGGACAGGACAGGCAGAATCACGGCAGGTTAGTGTGTAGTACTAAAAAGATAAGTTTTAAGGAGTTTACGGAAGGTCTGTAAGTTAGGTTCCATGCGAAGAGTAGAGGGAAGAGAATTCCAGAGATTAGTAGCATTCAGGGAAAAGGAACTTCCGCCCCATCTGGATCTGCGTACTTTCCTTGTGGTAGCAAGGAAAGCGGAGCTGGAACGAATACTCCTTGAAGGTTGGTAAGGAGTGACCAGGGGATGGATAATGGCAGGGCCAGTTTTCCAGATGGCTCTGTGGGCCAGGCACATGGCCTTAAATCGTATTCGGGACTTGATTGGGAGCCAGTGAAGTTTTCTCATTGCGGGTTTTGCTGATTGTCTCCGAGGAATCTGGAGGAGTAGGCGAGCCGCACAATTCTGGATCACTTGTAATTTTTCAGTAGTGGCCTGAGGGGCGCCCAGATACAAGGCGTTCCCATAATCCAGGCGGGACAAGATGAGGGCTTGCACCATAATCCTTCGCGCCTGGAAGGGGAGTAAAGGAAGAATTTTCCTTAACATCCTCATCAGGCCAAAACATGTAGCTGAGAGCTTGGTGGCTTGATGATTGAAACTTAAGGAGCTATCAAGCCACATGCCTAGGCTCTTAATCTGGTGCTTTGGGCCAGGCATAGTGCCGAGAAAATCGGCCATGAGAATGCCGAGGAGGGTGATGGAGCTTTGCCCAGGAACATCAATTCAGTTTTGTCCCCATTTAGCTTAAGGTGAGATAGATCCATCCATTCGGCTACCGCCTCTAGGCAATTGCCCAGAGCGCAAGATGAACCCTCCGGGTGGTTTAATGCCACAACCAGTTGGGTATCATCTGCGTAGGTGATAATTTTTATGCCGAATGGACGTACTATCTCTGCCAAAGTCGCCATATAGGTGTTAAAAGCGTGGGGCTCAGGGAGGAACCCTGGGGAACCCCACAGCTAAGAGGCCATCGGTTTGATGTAAAAGTACCCTCAAAGACCTGAATGAATCGGTCCTTTAAGAAGGACTGGATCCATGTGAGAGCCTGGTGTGTTACTCCAAGATTTTTTAATCGCTCCAACAGGATGTTATGATCAACAGTGTCGAAGGCGGCACTGAGGTCTAGCAAAATAATTGCTGCTGAGCCGCCCTGATCCAAAAGTCTCCTTGCTTCCTCTGTTACTGCCAGAAGGGCCGTCTCTGTCCCAAGCCTGGGACGAAATCCTGTCTGGGAATCGTGGAGCAGGTTGTTAGACTCCAGATAGTGAACTAGAGTAGAGTTTATATGTCTCTCATTCAGCTTGCTCAGCCAGGGAAGGAGAGAGATAGGTCGATAGTTGGCCATGTTGGAGATGTCTAAATTTGGTTTTTTCAAAGGGCTCTAACCTGAGCACATTTCCAGTCAGGGGTACCGTGCTCGAAGTGATGGAGGCATTTAGAGTGTTCAAGATTACTGGGCGAATGACATCAGCAACTAGAGTGAGATGCTGCGGAGGAGCGGGGTCCATAGGAGAGCCCGAGTTTACCGTAGAAATAAGTGTATTCAAGGAGACCTCGTCTATCAAGGGGAACTCCGCTAAAGAACACTGTTATTCGGGAAGGGAACTTTCAGTACTGAACGCTGTAGGCTCACTTTGGTGGGAAGGGAAGGGAAGGGAAGGATTGACATATCAGATGAATTTTTTGGTGAAAATATTCCGCTAAGTTGTTACAGCGAGCTAGTGCATCCTCTGTGTTGGGGGATTTATGCGGTATGGTGGTGAGAGATTTAGCAATACGGAAAATCTCTTTGGGAGAGTTAGCAGCTGCACTAATCCTCTCCTCATAGAATGAGGATTGGGCGATTTTGATTTCTGCCTTATAATTTCTAATTGCCTCTCTATAGACATTTTTCCTCTCTTCTGCTAAGTTCTGTCTCCATCTCCTTTCCAGTTTCCTACAGGTTTGTTTAAATTCCCTTAATTTGGGGGAAAACCATGGTACCGGTTTTTGTTGGGATCTCTTGTAGGAAGGCTTTATTGGAAGAAGAGTGTCCAATGAGTTTTGGATCCAGAGGTTAAAGTTGTTATTAGCCCTCTCAGGATCAAGAACAGGAAGGGGTGTGGTGGCATCCAGAGCTAAGGACCACTGGCTGACGGAGAGATTTGACCATTTCCTTTCCAACATCAGAGTTACGCTCTGAGAGGGAGAGGACACTACGGTCTCCCAGACCAGAGGAATTAGTAAATGATCAGTCCAGGGGAGGGGGATGGGGAACCCTACCGAAAGATTCTAGTCATTACTAAACACTGGATCAAGGAGATGACCCTTGACATGCGTAGGGGCAAAGCCTTTCTGCTTAAATTGAAGTGCTGAGAGGCTTGTTAGGAGCTCTTTGGCCAGGTGATCAGAGGGGTCATCCAGGTGGATATTAAGATCCCCTAGTACTGTAAAATTAGCTGGGGTTAATGCTAAATTAGCCACAAAGGTCAGAAGTATACTAAGGAATTGACCTATGGGTCCTGGGGGGCGGTAGGGTAGCAAGCCAGAGAGAGTAGTAGTAGGTGAAAATTCTAAAGAAAAGTTCATACTTTCGCAGCCAGGTAGCCCCTCAACGGAGGACCGGCAGTAAAAATGATCTTTACCATGTATTAAGTTATTCATGAATGAGTTTTGATCTTATCGTTTATCTGTTTTGATACGTAGTTTATTCTACCATGACAAATTATGTAGTTCACAGAATGCATTACTGTGGGTTGATGTATTCTTTACTATGAGTGGGATAGTGTGATCCCTAACTTGGTACCTACAGGTTTGTTTGTTTTTCTGTTTGAAAAGAATTTCAACTCTACGTAAATAGAGACATTGGGACAAATTTGTTAAGAAATCACACAGCGCAGGAAGTCACCTTGCTGCACTGAGCTGCACTACGTGATAGGGAAAGGGCAGGAATGCACCATACTTAACATTTTACGGAGCATTCCTGTCATTTCCCAGGGCTGGCGCACAAGGTACGGCCTAGCGCCAACACAGGCACCCTCGCACCATGGTGCAAGGGGGTATGCATTGTAAGCAGGATTGATTTTGTGCAGAAAGAGTCATCTTCCTGCACAAAAAAATCCCCTGAGGCAGTTTCCTCTTACTATGTGTGCTGCAGAATGCAGAACACATAGAAAGAGGAGAAAACGAGGAGAAATAAACATATTTCTCCTTCTCCTTGTTACGCTTCCCCTGGGGGGAGTAGCATTTGGATGCATTCCCAGGATTATCATTATTAGTACATCTGGGAATGCACCAAAATCCATGGGTGGATGCATGGGAACACATTGCAATGCAGAGATGGGATTGAGTTACCATTGCCTATGCATCAAAACCATTGAGGGATGCAGCGTCATCATACTCCACCATTGAACAAGAGGTCTTGGCCTGTTGGTGGGGGTCATGCATTTCAGAAAATTCATGTGGGGTCCAGAATTTGTTTTACGTACTGATCATCATCCGTTAGTGGATATTTTCACCACAAAAGGTGCAGGCAAAGCTTCCGCTAGAAAAGCACAGTGGATGATGAAAATGTTGAATATTCATACACTGTGAAATATGTACTGCTGAAAAAATATGTGTTGGCTGATTGTTTGTCAAGGTTACCGGTCAATAGTCAGGCAGAATGTGATTGTGGCGAGAATGACTGGATAGTGGCAAACTACCTGTGCGAACGTTGGAGGACGGGTTCCACATGAAGAATGGGTACAGACTGTGAGAAAAGTTGTGGTGTTGCAGAAAGTCATGAAGTATGTGTCATGAGGATGGCCAAAGAAGGGTAAAGGTTGGTATTATTCGGAGAATTATCGCCATATTAGTGATGAATTGTCAGTGATTGATGAGTTTTTGTGGAGAAGTGAAACATTGGTGGCACCTGAAATTTTGAGAGAGCACATTCTGAACTTTGCACATGCAGGTCATGTGGAAATGAGTGCGCCTAAGCCTAAGCTAAGGGCTGAATACTGGTGGCCTGGAATGAATCGTGATGTGGAATGCAGTATTAAGAATTGCACGCCATGTGCATGGAGCAACAAGTCCCCAAAAACTGTGAAATATCCGCCAGTGGCCATTGATAAGAAGGTTGCTCTATAGAAGAAAATTGGGTTGGACAGATCAGGACCTTACAGTGTTTTCGATTCTGGTTCTATATATGCTATTGCGGCAATCGATTATCATTCCATGTGGACAGAGGTTACATTCACTAGTAAGGTTCCCACTCATGCAGTGATCAGTTTCCTTGATGAAATTTGGAATAGGGAATGTGTTCCTGAGATAGTAGTGACGGACAATGATGTTCAATTTGTTTCACGTGACATGGGCGATTTCTTGGTGAAATGGGGTGTAGAACACATTTGTTCATCTGTTTATTACCCTCAGGGGAATGGTTTGGTAGAGAGGTAGGTCAGGACACTCAAGGAGGATTGCCAGTTGGCTTTGGGTCAAGGTGGTTCATGGAAAGAAGCTGTATACAAATTGATAAGGGCGTAATCCACAACCCATAATAGTGTCACAGGTAAGCCACCATTTGAGTTGATGAGGGGAAGTAAACATAGGGTGATGTTATCAAAAGGGGTGCAAAGACGAAGTTTGGATGGATGTTATGGTATTGGTGGCCCAGGAAATGCATGTGCTATGGGCATATCGGTTGGTGATTGGGTGTAGGTACAAAGTGGACGTAAGGGCAGGAAGGAACTATCAAAGTTCTCCAATCCCTTGCCGGTGAAGAAGGTGAACCCATATACTGTGTTTCTGAGCAGTGGGAATGTGTGGCATCTCAAAACGTTTGTTAGGATGGCAGAATGTCTCGCCAATGAGACGGTCCAGAATCCTAGAAGAGTTGTGAAGGGTTCTCTTTCTGCCCCACATGAACTGAGTCGAGAAAAGATTTGGAAATCCCCTAACTGATTTAAAGATTTTGTGATGTACAGATATGTGCATTCCTATAAAGATGCATTCAAAGAGTTGTATTTGTTACACTTTAAGGCCCTCATTTATAATATTTTGACGCATGGAAGCGCAGCAAGCCTCCCTGCTGCGCTGCCATGCATCAAATAAAAGGGCAGGAAATGCCGTATCTACAAGATACAGCGCATTCCTGTCCTTCTCCCCTGCGCCGGCGCACAAACAGCAGCTGTGCGCCAGTGTAGACACCCTTGCGTCATTTTGCAAGGGTGCCTGAACTGAGGGGATGATTGTTTTTGTGAAGGGAGGGACACCTCCCTTCACAAAAACAATCATTAAAGGCATTGTTCTCTTTCTATGCGTGCTGCAGAATGCAGCATGAATAGAAAGAGGAAAAAGCAAGGAGAAATAAAAGTATTTCTCCTCGTTGCACCTCCCCTGGGGAGGAGTAGGATTCTGACGCATTCTCAGGTTTACAAAATGTTGTAAATCTTGGACTGCGCCACGTTCTATGGATGATGCATGGGAACACCCACAGCAACACCCATGGAACGCCCCTTTCACGCAGAGTTATGCGTGAAAGGGAAACATATTTACAAGGTCATGAAAAGTCACACAGGGCGACTTTACATGGCCTTGTAAATATAGGGAAGCCCATTGCACTGCAGGTGTGTCAATAAAAGTGACGCACCGGCCATGCAATGGGTTTGTAAATAAGCCCCTTAGTTTGTATTCATTTTAAGATGCTGGAGTTCTATTTTGTGTATGCATTTATTATTTGTTTTGTTTTGTCATATTTTTAGTAGTTTGTTAAGGAGGAAGATGTGTTGCATCTTGTGTGCCGTGGAATGCATACATGTCACAGAATGTGGAGAAATAGCGATTCAAGGGTGGAGATGGCTGCGCAGTGCTAGCAGTTGCCAGCAGTTCTCTCTCCATGCGCTGCAAATAAACTACTAATTACACCTACCTGGATTGGTGCCTCGTTAAAGAGAAGAGTACTTAACAAATACTTGTTTAGAACAGGGTTCATTTTTCGTGACATGAAATGATTTATGGTCATCTACATCATTGAAATTACATTGTTCTATCACATTGTCTATGTGAGTTGTATATTACATAATATTATAGAATTACAGATCAAACATACAGAGACATATTACTTTTGCCCTGGTACTCTAATATTAATAAAATGTTACTTACTAGCAAGTGATTCTAAGGGATTCGCCGTTGTATCATTTATGATTACCAAACTTCCCAAGGACTAATGGGTTGCTCCTTTTTTGTTATAAACTGATAATAATGAGGCACTGATAATACTGAGTCACAAATGATACTGGAGTACTGAAGTGCTAATACTACAAAGTCATTGATCATAATGAGCCACTTATAATACTGTGCCTCTGACACAACTATGCCACAGATGACAGCGAGCCACTGATCATGTGTTGTGATGATACTGAGAAGCAAAGAACATTGATTAAATTGAAGATATCACACTACTGTTCGTAAAACAGATAAAATGTATTTACTAACCTACTGATTGTCAGTATTCAGAGACACTGATAACACTAAGCCACCTATGGGCATTGCACTGGGCCTCTATCCAATAGCAGTTTAGATAATCGTGTTCGGCGATAAAAAAAAATGTTATCTAGTTCAGTGATAAACATGATCTATCTCTAATTGTGTCGTGATTAGCAGGGAAGCATTATGTTGGGCACCAAACATTACATAATCTTTCCTGAAAGATAGCTTGGTGAGCTGAGCACTTGCTGTAGTGATGTGTGTGGGATGGGCAAATTACACCACAGTAACTGCAGAATTAAAGGAATTGTGTGATTCATGAATAAACATAAACATTTCTGCTGCTGTATTCCCTACTAATCATGGATAGTACATCAGGTTGTAGAGATGTGTATTCCTTCTGCTTTCTTCATTACCAGAGTTGTCTGGGATGATCTTCCAGCAGGATGGGGAAGGTAGTAAAACCTGCTGAGAGGCGGCCATTTTGTCACCCCGCTGCAACTCCAATGACAGCAGAGAAACACAATGACCTGTGCTCAGCCAGTCCTCTCACTTCCATGCTACAGTATGTCCAGTCCTGCCCTGGAATCAGGTAAAGGAAACGGAGCATGGTGCCACCAGCTTACAAGGCAAGCAACTAGGGGGCATATTCACAAGGAGCTATCGCCGAATTAACGGCACTTTATCGCAGCCAAAGTCGTGATAAATTTACCTCCCCATTCACAAGCCGGTGTTAACAGCCCACAGCACCAGTTTACCCGCGATAGCAGCCTAAAAAAACATCGCCACAGAGGACACCCGCAAATATCGCTAATGAGATGCAGAGTAGGCGTTCCCGTGACAAAAGTCGAGACAACAGCACACCTCAACATTCACAACCACCAGCCACATCCGCGATAAAAACACAAAACAGGCGATAAGGCGCGTTAGCACCAGGAAATCTACACCTGCTCTGACCTGGTGTAAATTCGGACGGCAGCCAGCACCACAAAAGGGAGCACAGCCCAGGGCCACATCCGAAGGACAACAGATGCCATGGAGCCACCCATCATGCGGCCCGGACACCCAAGAGGGCCACAACACCCAACTCTACCACCCCAGGACCCCATCCCACACCCGGAACACCACCCCCCCCCCCGGACCAACACAGAAGCAGCGCAGACAAAGACAGCGGAACCCCAGGAAATGTACCAGCCGCACAGACCCAACATCTGACAATGTCACCGTCCACTACAGGCTGAAAGGGACAACCAACCTACGCATCCTGACCATCATCGCCTAACCGGCCTATGGCAACAACACAGCGGACAACCAACATCCCACCCCACACAAAGCTGATGGCGTGGCTGCACCTGTTGGCCCCTGGGACCCCCCCATCCAACACACGCCAGAGTCGGAGGAGTCTCGCAGCCAGCCACATCCAAGTCCCCCACACCTGTCCTGGACATCACCAGCACCCTGGTACCCAAGTCCCCATACGCACAACACAATGCGTAGGATCCGCTGGAGACCAAGGAAGGACCATATGCCATAGCAGGATGCACGCATGTGTTGGGGGCAATACACAGCACACATGTACTACCTGTGCCCCCTGGTGACACAGCACACAATCACCAAAACAGGAAGCACACGTCTCACCCCAATGTGCAGGCAACAACAGAACACCGTGGAACACCTAACAATGTCGCCTTCAAATACACAGCCAGTGTGCATGATACCTTCATCCTCCGACAGTCCATCATCAACAAGCGTACCCAGGATGGCAACAAGTGAAATGTACAGCCCCTTGGCAATATACAAATGAACACCCCACACACCTCAACTCCACAACCATGCAACTCCCAACTCTGGCAATGCACACGTCACAAAATCACATACAACAGGCACAACAATATGCCCACCCACCAGACACGACAGAACAACTTACAATGTCCACATGGGCAAGCCCTGAAAATGAGCCAGCAACGGCATGGCACCTCAGCCACATAATAGCCGAATGTGGGGAGAGGTGGCAACCAGGCATGTGTGAAGGATGCAGTAGAACCATGATTGGGCAAGTACACAATGCCAACAGTGCCGGAGATGTGCTGGACACCTCGCAGTATGCAGAACACATCCATATCCATGGCGACATACACCGCTTGCGTATGCAGTGTAGTGGACAGTGGACGCCACCATGTCACCTCAGCCAGTGGGGGACCTCACGGAAATGTTGCCTGTTACGCCCCCCCCCTAAGCGTCAGCGGAGTGTGATGGCCCGGCGTACGCCACGCCAGCGTAGGGGTGTGAATAAAAACCACATAGGCCTGGGCATGGTCCTCTTCCGGAAAGACCCACGTCTCTGCCAGGGCAGCGCCTCCCACCTCGCCACGAGCCCGACGCCATCCTTGTGAGCGGAGTTGCCTGAGATGCCGTGCGCCTGCCGGACCCCGGCACGCTGGACCATGAACCCGTCAGGCCAGCCCCTGCGCAGCCAGGCCACACTGATCACCTTCCGACACCGGCGTGTGTCAAGGAGGGCCCACCACGTACCGGCGCAAGCCACAAGCCCGAGGCCCGAGACATTGGCAGCCACCTCAGACCATCACGGCCTCCACGACAGCGGCCCGCTTTATTCCTTTTTCGTTGACGTACTCCACTGCCGCCCCCGGCCTACTCTTTGGACCAGTAGGTCCCACATGTGGAACTGTGTCTTGAGTCATGAATGGCAGTGACCCCATATCCGGGCCTGCGGCCACAGCACCAGACCCCCCGATCAGTGAGGCATAGTTCCATATGGGCATCTTGCGACACGTGGTGCCACTAACCCTGTTCAACGCCAGCCTGCTACACGTGGTGCCACTAACCCTGTTCAACGTCAGCCGGCTACACGTGGTGCCACTGAACCTGAACTACGCAGGCCGGTGGGGCCATCCAACCTATGCCGGCGACACTCGGTGAATGGGCCGTGCTGACCGCTGCCTCAGGCCTACACCACGGTCAGGTAGGTCACACATTTGGAACTGAGTCTTGATTACACCCTGGCAGTGACCGGATGTCTACTGCAGGGGTGATATCACTAAACTCCCTGCTATCAGTGAAGCAAACGAATGCATCACAAGCACACACACGTGTCTGTGGGACCATGCTGACCGCTGCCTCCGGCCTACACTGCGGTCCAGTAGGTCACTGAGTCTTGATTTGGCAATGTTGGAGTTCACATCTGTGTACCGGCATCATCGCAGACTGCATCCCCTCACAGCACCTATGCCACTAAGTTTGTTCCCCGACATTCATGGACACTCACTGGTCGTACATTGGTGGCGTTTGAGTCTGTGGACTAGGGGCTAGTTTTCATCCTCATGTAGCTGATCCCAAATTGTTGGTGCAAACGAGGGTTGCGCTTTCCACTCCTCCATTTGCTGCTTCCAGATGACATCAGACCTTCCGCATCATGCCCTGGAGGACACCTTCCACTGTCCCCCGGAACCCTCCGCAACATACACCTCGGACATTGATGGGGACCCGCTCAGGTCGCATGGCCCATCTGACTGCACCGCATGTCACCGTCCCGTGGCTGGGTGCCTGTGCCGGCCGCAGTGCATCCGGGGCCACTAACTCTGTGCTGGTCAGGTCTGGGACACCTTCTTCTGAGACATTGAATGGCCTCTGTAGCGATGGTCTTGGGGTCATCAACGCCATGTGTCTGTGGCCCTCCGCTGTCCGCATCCTCCGGCCTCAACTGCGGACCACCAGGGCCCACACATAGCATCGAGTCTTGACCGGCCCGGACGACGCATCACCGCAGGGGGCACACACCACCACCGCAAGGACCACCTCCAACCGCCATCTGCCAGAGTCGAAAGGGTGGTCCTGACAGACCTACGGAGTTGCTCAGACCTGTCGTGGATGCCATCATCGGCCTGCTACCCTGCTCAGCACTCCAGGTGCCAGTGACTCAGTGCACCGCAAGCCATTGTCCGTTACTGATTGTGTTTTGTGCTGTTGTGAGGTTGCGCAGCAATGTCACCTCATGCAGTGGGGTAGACCTAGGACTATGATGAGGAAGATGTGTCAAGTGTGCGGACGGGAGAAGGCACAGAAAATGGGAGGGCAGGAGGCAACAGCCCCAAGGCAGGAATGCAGACTGGTGGCGGTAGTCAAGCTACACACCCGGATCTATTACTGGGTATTGCGCTGTGGACTGCGGACGCAACTTTCACCTCAGGCAGTGTGGGAGACCTGGGACATTGATGAGGAAGTTGATGCAGGTGTAACACGCCCCACTGCATCTGCATCAGGACTAACCAGTAGGGACACAATGCTAGCAATTTCCTCACGAGCGCGCTCTTCTCTAGTGCCCATACCTCAGTGCTCTGCAACTCACGGAACCTCCTGACTGAATATTGGGTGACCTCTGTCCTTACTCCGGATCCCTCCATGTTGCTCTGCATTTGACTCTGTTATGCTGGTGTTTTCTGTTTCCATTACACTGGTGTCCACTGTTCAGGTTGTTGGCAGCACCAAGCACTCCGTGCGGGCTTGCTTATACTCACCCCACACACATCCAGCACAGGTGTCACTGTACATGTGGCCCTGCCAATAAAGGGGCCGGGCGCACGTGCCCGTAGCCAGTTCAACATGATGTGTGCATGTGTCTCTGTGGGGGTGTGGGTCTCCTTTGTGGGGTGTAGGTGGTCCCTGAAGGCTATTGGTCACCCACGTATGTGTTCTGGTTCTCATTCCTTGGTTTCGGCAACACCCTCACCTGTTGGGCCACCTCCTTTTGGCGTTCTGCCACCTGGCATTGGGGTGCCATGTGTGGGTAGGTGAAGTGCTGTGAGCCAGCCGTGATTGCGGGTGCTACATGCTGTGTGGTCTGTTGCAGGGGCTGGGTTCTCCTCTGAGTAGCTTGTCTGCCCTGGTCCTGGTGGTGTGTTGTGTGGGATGTCCATGGGCTGTTGTAGGGCGTCGGTGTCGGGGGTGTGGTGTTCGTCTCTGGCATCACTGATGGGTTGTCTGTTCTGACCTGCTGGAGGTGTTGTTTGTCCCTCTGCATTGTGAAGGGGAGGTGCATGTTGGCATTGTGTTGGCGCCTTGTTCTTGTCGGCATGCAGACTGTGTGACAATGTACGTTGTGACTGTTTGGGCGGTGGTGGCTATTTGTGTTGGGACAGTGTACATTTGGCATACATGGCTGATGTGGGGTTGTAGGGGTAGATGTGCATCTCACAGTTCCCTGCTCTGTCTGATGTGATTGTTCTGGTTCTGCGCCTGGGTGGACCCAGTTGTGTCCCCTGTTCTGCAGTGTGGGTGTTGCACTTTGTGCCACATTGTCATGGTATGTGCTGTTGTTGCTATGTGTGTGCTGCAGTGTGCCACGGGGATGGGGGACATGTCCCTGGGTAATTGTGGGTGTGCAGTGTGTTACACCTCATTGTGCATGTGTGGCATTGTGCACATCACCCCCCGTCCCCCCAGTCCCTGTTGGATCCTCACCCTGTTGTTGTTGTGTCGGGTCCTGTCGAGCTGTGTCCGTACTCCCGCCTCCTGGCACCGTCTCCACACTGATGACTGTGGCCTGGGTTTCCTCCAGCTCCTCCTGTGGCGCTGGACTGCCACCTCCTGTCGCCATTGCTGCCTTCCTGTTGGCAGCGGGTTTGTACCTGGTTTAGGTTGTCAGGTCCTGCCGGCGCCTCTTGGCCTCCTGGATTGGCCTCCTGGGCACACCGACTTCCTTCCAGGTGGTCGGCTTGTGGGTCAGTTGCTGGTAGTGTTCTGTCGCCTCCGTGGCCTTGGTCTTGTTTCCCTGCGGTCTGCACCCCGTCTTCCTCTCCCTTTTCTCCTTGGCCTTCCCCGAGCCAGTTGTTCCTTGCTGGTGGTCTGTGGGGGTTGTGGGGTTCGCGTTGCCCTCTGCGCTGGGTCAGGGTGCATCCATGTTGCTTCGTGCTTTGGCTTGTTTCTGGTGTGTTGTGTCTGTGGTTTATATGGTGCAATTTCCCGCCAGACGCGTGGGATTTGCATGCCTGCGGCTGGTTTTCGCAACTTTTTGTACCGCGATTTGCCTCATCGCATAATTTCTCGCGTTCGCGTTTCGCATTATTTCGGCGTGGCGTTGATTTTTACGCTGACATTTGACGCGTTATCTGGTGACTATCGCATGGTACCGCTTTGTTGTGAATTCCATGTTGGCACGGGGTTATTTTCCCGCAATGGGCTGCGATAATGAAAGTTGCGTTACGCTACTCTTGCGGTAGTTATCACACGTTCTTGTGAATATACCCCTATGTTTCTAAAAGAAACATTATCAGGTTTGCACATACTTAGCTGGCAAATACTTTTAAAAACGAAGTTACTCATGAAGTAACTTCATTGAAAGGGTTTGTTGTCGACAATGCTGCAGAAAAGCAAAAACAAGAAGTTAATCATAGACTGCTAGGTTAAGACCATTGAACCCATATCTGTGAAAATACGAATCATCCATAATGCACAGAGAAGGACATAAACATGTGTGCCAAGTGAACCTCATGGCTCTCTGTACTGTACACTGTATGGCATTCTCTGCTATATCATTTAACAGCCACATTCTCATCAAACATGAACTTACCTCTGATTAATAAAACGCAGGCACGTGGCACACCAGCAGCCAGATGGTCTCAATACACATCATTTTTGGCAAAATTTCCAAACACCTATGTACACTGCTGTGTGGACAGTCTGTAGTTACACCTGGAAAAATAAACTACCTCCAAGTTAATCTCTTTTCAAATTCTTGTTCAATCGCTTAATGTTCAAGTGTGTACTTTTCCCAAGTTCACCAACTTCTTTTCAGTTAACACCACAGACATGTTGGATGTCTTGTTTTTAGATTTCTTTATAGTTTGTGTACTGTTTCACTGACAGACACAAGATGCAAAAATAAACCCGAATGAATCTGTAATATTATATCCAGACACATTCTCATGCTGGTTGTAGAGGAACTTTGCATTGGTGTTGGGATACCTAGTGATCCACTGATGGGTATTATCTTTAACCAGTGAATCCGCCTCGGAGTGAGTTAGACTTTCACTAGGCTCTTTCTGTTGCAAAAACTCTTCAGGAGAGAATCATAACCCAGTTACATTACATTTAGAAACTAAACAGTCTCAGCTAGTAAATCACACAAAAAATACATAAAATATGTTTTTGAGCGAAAATCACCACTTTTTATGTCAATTTTAAGACTAATCTGATTTAACAATAACTTAGGTCAGACGTACTTTAGAATGACACTGTATTGCCCTTTTTTCTTTTTCTGCAAAAAATTGAAACATTGTGTTATGATATTACAGATCAGAGTGGAAGAATACCTAGCTCTCAATAAAAGCAAAAGCTTCAAACTAGTGAAGACTGTAACATGAATACAGCTTGTAAGCTTTTTCTATCAATGTTCTTGTGGTGACATTTCTCTATGGCCTTGGGAACTTTCGAGTACCTGAACAAATCTTGTATTACCAGTCTTGGAACCCCAAGAGCCAGATACCACTGCATACTAACAGAATTGCAAAGTACATTCTGTTTATCCTTTGACATTTAAGGGATAATGAAGTTCCACCGTGATGGTTTACTCATAGATAAAGGAGAGTTAGTGGTTCAGATATAGATGACACAGAAATAACACACAGTGGACGTGATTTACAAAGATAAATTACACTTTTGAATGAGTCTCCACTTTTGAGTACATTTCCTATTTTTTGGCAGTCACAAACTGCACTTTTGCAGAAATTTACACTTTAGTAGAGCTTACTGTTAGAAATGGGGTCTCTAGTTGGCAGAAGTATTCACCCTGTCCAAGGTGGGACCACAATCCTAGTCAGGGTAAGTCAGTCACACACCATACATTAACCTGTGCTCTCACTCTTGTAGCTTGGCACAGAGCAGGCAGGCTTACATTAGGAGGCAATGTGTAAAGTATTTCTGCGGCACAACACACAGCAACAAAATGAAAACACCACAAAAAGACTCTACACCAGGTTTAGAAAAATCTATATGATTTTTATACATAAAACAAGGCCAAAACGAGTAGAAGTTGAGATATTAATTTTTAAAGAATAAAAATGTCTGTAGCGCTTAGAAGTAATAAGCGCCAATGGGGGTTATGTGGGAGCGCTGGATCGGGGAAAGTCAAGAGTTCAGGCCGACCGCAAAGGAGAGTGGGCCAGATACTGGAGCCATGCAGGCCCGCTGAACACAGTGCCTTGATCCTGGTCGCAACAGCGAGATGCGGGGTGCGAGATGGATGTTGATCCCGCATTCGAGGTGATGCATAAATTTTCTTTATGCAGTGGCGGCAACGCATCTGTTCCCAAGACGATGCGCTGAGCTGAGAGGCATTGGTTCTATAGACGGTGGCCGAGTTTCTCCATGCAGTCGAAGGGTTGCATCGATCTTTCCACACTGCAGCCGCGGCGATGTGTTTACTCTGATGCATCGGTTCTTTAAGGTGATGTGCTGGTTCCCACTGCTAAGGGCCAATTCTGCTCCTGCAATAGGGTCGATGCACAGGTTCTGCTACCCGCAGACTGGAGCAAGCACATGGGTCCACTTCCAAAGGACCAGTCACAGGAGCAGGTGGTGAAATTTTGATATCCCTGAGTCTCAGGAAACACTGGAGATAACTCTGGGATCAAGTGAGAGTCCAGCTCTCCCTCAGCAGGGTCATAAAGCAGCAGGCAGCAGGGCAAAAAAGCAGAAAAACAGTTCTTCCAGAGCAGCAGTCCAGCACAGTGACAGTCTTTTGTAGCAGCACATCTGTTTTTCTGACAGAGGTTCTTTACAGGTCCAGAAGTGTCTGATTTGGTGGGTCAGAGATCCAGGACTTATACCCAGTTGTGCCTTTGAAGTGGGGATAACTTCAAAGAAGGGTGTTTGAACTGCAGAGAGGTCCTTTCTTTCCAGCCCTCACTTCAGACTCACTGCAGGGTAGTGATAATCAACCCTTTGTGTGGGGGACACTGCCTAATCAGGTGTGTCAGCTCCTCCTTCCCATCCTGCCCAGGATGAGCCATCAGGATACAGATGAGCACTCAGACACAGTACACCTAAACTTCCTTTGTGTGTGGCTGTCTGCAGGGAATGCACAAAGTCAAGCTGACACCCACCCCAGACGCGTTTTGGAGACAGGCTGCAGGCACACAGAGCTTTAAGAGCAGAGAAATGCCCACTTTCTAAAAGTGGCATTTTTAAAATAATAATGTTAAATCCAACTTTACCAGCAAAGAGGATTTATCATTACCATTCCCAAGATATAAAACATTACAGAGCTACTCCTTTCCAATCAGGAATTACATCTTAAAAGTGTAATAAGGAATTCCCAGTGTTAACCTATGAGAGGAGTAGGCCTCACTGTAGTGAAAAACGAATTTGAGTGTTTTTCACTACCAGGACATGCAAAACTTAAAAGTACATGTCCTACTTTTTAATTACGCAGCACCCTGCCCTGTGGGCTACCTAAGACCTACCTTAGGGGTGACATATGTAATACAAGGGAGTTTAAGGCTTGGCAAAGAGTTTTAAATGCCAAGTCGAAATGGCAGTAAAACTCCACACGCATGCTCTGCAGTGGCAGGCCTGAGACATGTGTAAAAGGCTACTTGTGTGGGTGGCACAATCAGTGCTGCAGGCCCACTATTAGCATTTAATCTACAGGCCCTAGGCACAGGTAGTGCACTCTACTATGGACTCACTGATAAAATAAAATTGTGGATATAACAAATGTGACCATGTTTAGGGGAGAAGCACATGCACTAGTCAGCAGTGGTAAAATGCTCAGAGACCTAAAACCAACAAAAACAAGGTCAGAAAGAGAGGAGGAGGAAGGCAAAACGTTTGGGGTGACCCTCCAGGAAGGGTCATTTTCCAACACTTACACATGTAACTTACACTATTGTAGTAAATTCAGTACTACACTTGGCCAACCACGGTACTGCAACACCCTACCATAGAAAATAATGGAGGAAAGGAATTTAAAAAATAATATAGGAAAAATTGTTAAATTAACTTTGATTATATAAAATAGTTATAAACATAAATAAATAGAGAGTAATGTTAAAAAAATATAAAAATAGTACTTATTTATTATTTACTTATAACATATTTAACAACCTATTTTTAATTTAAAACACAATGTAACATTATATTATGTTGAAAATAATTACATAGATATTAATTCTATACATCATTTTTAATAATTATTTATGCACACTAAAATATTTTTTTCTTCAGGTGGAAATTTATTTTATAATGTAAATTTCAGAACCTTAATTTTCACTGAATTCAATATATTTAAAATAATCAAAGTTTTGATTCAAAATGAATGTAATAGTGATGTAGCATTTTTCTGCTTTGTCATACATTTAAAGTAAATTCATAAAATGAACTTACATTAATATATAAGCTAAAAATATTTGTAATATTTATTTTTGAGTTAAATAATCTTTTTTAATGTTTCCCGTACTTTACCAAAGGGAGACTCCACAGGCAAGGCAGAGATCTCCACAAGGTAAAGTACATATATTTTTTTTTTATTATTTATCGCCCATTGCGTGGCTTTGTACATTTTGACAAAAATGTTATTAAATCTTTTTGCACCTCCTTTGTCTTATTTTCACCCTTCTTTACTGACTCTGCTGCTGAGGTGCTCCGGCACCCAGTAAGTTTGCTGCATTACCAGAAAAAAAGCTATTTGTGATTGTAGGCTGTTGCGTGCCCCATGAGCCAGACAGAGGTCTGATCCCCAGACTCTAAGCTCCTTAGGGAGTTAGCTATACTTCTTTTGGGTACCGACACCCCGAGTCTAAACCCAGAAGGAATCAATGCATGTAAACACTCACTTTGAAAAAAAACAACTTTTATTTGGTTTTGCAGATTCAACTCCCAAGAAAATCCTCTAAAATAGTTTTTTCAAAAGCCTAAGTGAGACTGCCTCCTGATGCAATTTTCCTGCTGTGCTAGTGGGCAGCTGGAAAAGAGTTTCCAACAAGAGAACCATTTCAGGCTCCATCATTTGAAACTCACCGGCTCCACCACTGGGGAAGCATGATTGAGGCAGATGAGAAAAGTTGATTTTTGGCAGATTTTTTGTTTGCGGCCTACTGCAAAATGACTCTCCAACAATAGTCGGGACCTTTCCAAACGTGTGAGGAGTGTTTCACGACCTTTTCCATGGGATGATTATTCAATAATTAAAGTGTGGGTGCCTTGCAGGGCTGGCACAAGGCACCCTAACTGTACCTATAAGGCACCTATAAGTGTGGATAGCTGCCCAGGGCCCGGCTTACTACAACTGGGCCCTGCATCAGTGCAACACCTTTAAAAGACTCCAGTGTTACATGGCCCAGGGGGCAGCGGTGGTGCAGCGCAGAGAGGCCCAAGAGAGGGGGACCCATCCCCTCAGCCTTGCAGCCATGGGCTTAAAAGGCGTAAGAAAGGAGAGGAGGGGAGCCCTTGTAACCCTCTAGAGCATGGGCTGCACCACAAATCATGTGAAAAAGAAAAAATAGCTCTAGCGGGACAGATATATGCAATGAAAGAATAAGCCCACTTTTTATTTGTGGCTTCTGGCGAGGTAGCTCGCCTGCTGTGTTTATTTTTATTTAAAAAAAGAAAATAGGGGCGTGGCCAAGATGGCGGCGTGAGCAGACGTGTTGCTCTGGAGCTCCCGCCGACGGCCCGCTAAAGCACCGGCTTTTGGCCGTTTTAGCTGTTGCTGGCTTCAGCACCGGGGCTGTCCTGGCTGCGGGGCTTGCGGGCATGATTCTGGTGAGCCCATGAGACAGTAGTCCTCAAGACACGAGACGAGCATCTGAAGGCGTACCCTTCCCGCGGAGCCACGAAGCGAGGCTCCGAGACCATCGGCGGCAAGGCGGATTGTCCAGACGCCGGAGAAGTGAGCCCCGAGAGACCTGACTAGAACAGCGGCCGACGTTGAGGGTCCTGGGCCGTGGTGGAAGTGATGGCAGAAGGCAGAGCCGGGGTGGCGCGTCGGCCGGGACTCCGTGGTGCAAGAGAGAGGGACCGGGAGCTCCGCCCGCCATTTTGCAAGTGAGTGACCCGCGGAGCCCAACCTCACACGGGACGATACCGCTGCCCTCCGGTTGCGGCACCGCCAAGGGGGTGGCCGATGACACTACCCGCGATCCAACGCGGAGTGAGGGCAGAAGTGGGACCGTGTGGCCGCCGACCGCTGGTGCGAAGATACCGAGACACTGAGAGGTGGAGGTAGGCCCAATCTGAGCGCACCCCAGGGGTCCCGGCCTGCGATGCACTAGACGGCAGAAATCTCCCTACAGTGTCGGGAGTGACGACCTGACACCCCATCAATAGCTCCACAAGAAAGGAGGCGGCCGCCATTTTACAGCGCGTGGGGAGGAGTAGCGGCCTACTGACAGCCCAGCGGCCCGGCCCGGGCCTCCTTGTCCGGTGGTTCCCTGAGTGGGGGTGGAGAACGGACCTAGTCAGCGAGCCCGCCACGGGGAGTGACGTCGGGGACCCCGTAGGAGACATAGAGGGCGCACCATCCGCCGACTGTCGGGGTGCACACCGGAGTGGGATAGACGAGCCCGACGACGAGTAAGGGCCCTGAGGGCCTAGGGGAACATCACCATGCCAGAGCCAACAGCTGATGGGCCCCAACTGAATGAGGAGCAGTGTCGCAGGCCAACACCCAGAGCTGCGGCGCCAAAGGACTGTCTCAGGCAAGTGCTGCACTTCGGGCGCGCCTAAGCGGTGGGGAGGAATGACGGGGGAGATCGCTGTTGCCGAAATGTGAGCCTCCCGCAGACCGAGGCGATCCGGATAGCACAGAGCCGAGGTACTGAGCCTCCTCAAGGTGATCTGCGGGGGAAAGTGGGAGTAACTATAGTGGGGCCCCGCGCTGAGAACTGTTCCGGCATCACTCTGCCCTACCTGCCTCTGGGCCACGAGGTGGGCCAGCACCGTGAGTCAAGGAAGGATCGGACATCGCAGAGCCCGAGGTCCCCAGAGGAGGTGGTTTCGGGGTCTCGGCGGAGACATTGTCAGACCCCAGGCGCCCAGCAGCAAAGGGAAAGAAGGAGCCCAACTACTGCGCACTGCCGCGAGGCTCAGCACGGACGGAGACGGGGGTAGATCCGGCTGACCCAGGGTTTCACTTGGACCCTGCTCTTGACGCGATATGTCCACGTCTCGGGGGTGCAAGGACAAGACCCTGAAGGACTTGTTTGCGAAAGCTCAGACTGGTCAACAGACAACCGACATGGCAACGGGCGCTGACCACTCCGTGTCCGAGCGAAATGAAGGTACGGAACCGATCACTAAGGCATTTTTAGAATCCATGTTTGTCGCACTGAGGGAGGATATCCACACACTTAAACGAGAATTTACCGCGGAGATTAAAGACGTCCGCAGAGACATGGATGGGATCGGTGAGAAAGTCGCCGAACTGGAGGACAAAAGCGACGGGAGGGACACAGAACTCGCGGCATTGCAACAGGAGGTCCTCAGGATTCACGACCAGCAAGTGGGCCTCCAGACGCACCTTGAGGACCTAGAAAACCGCTCTCGGCGGCAGAACATCCGGATTCGAGGTGTGAAGATGGACGACGATACGAAAGATCTTTTTAGGTATACGAGGGAACTCTTCAATCACATCCTGGGTAGACCCCTCGAGACAGAATTATGCCTGGACCGAGCGCACAGAGTAGGCCCTCCGCGGGCTCCGGCGGCTCCACCGTCGGACATCCTGGTCTGCGTTCAAGACTACCACACCAAAGAAGATATCCTCCAAAAAGCGCGCCAGATGCACCCCTTGATGTTTCGCGATCAGGCACCGGTCCTATACCAAGACTTGTCAGCACTCACTCTGCAGAAATGTAGAACATTCAAACCTATCACTGCACATCTTCGGCAACGCAACATTCCTTACAGCTGGGGCCATCCATTTCGCCTGGTGTTCCGCATGGACAATAAGCTGTACCAGTTACGCTCCTTGTCAGAAGCTTGTCGACTGCTAGGTGTGGAACCACCCGCGGAGGAGAGCGGCGAAGAGAGTCCTAAAATGGATGCAGCTGATTCTAAGCCCCGATGGCGCCAACAGGGCTGGAGACGTCGCACCAAGAAGCCTCCTCCTGCAGAGATAATAAAGGGACAGCAGTCGGCTCTCGAGACTGTCTCCGCGGAACTGTCCAAATCCCAACCGGACTGAACTTCGTAGCTACAAATGGTCAGCTAACAGTGTTCTTTTGTGTCCTGGGCCATTGGCGGGAGGGGAGCTTTTCGATTCCCTATAGACTACCCTAAACTGCCTCATTTCCATTCACCAACAGATGATGGACAATATGTTGCTCTTTTCCTATTTTAATCGTTATTCCTTTTGGGATTCTTTGGGGGGGGTTCCGGTGTTCCGTGTCCACTTTCTTTTTAGAGATAGCGTAGACCCATACAACAATGATGCTCTGAAACAAATGATCGCTCCTCGATTCTGTAGTACCAGCAGGAGCACTTTACTTAAGCCTTCGGTTTCTTTGTCACTATAAATGCCTGCCAACACGCTTAAAATACTTACCTTAAATGTACGGGGTCTTAATAATCCGGTGAAGAGCAAAGCGGTTCTGTTATGTCTGGAAAACGCCCAAGCAGATATCTGTCTATTGCAGGAGACACACCTCTTAACCAAGGACTGTCATCGCCTCCGGTCCCGGAAATTTCCAACCCAATTTTTTTCCTCAGGCCCAACTAAATCAGCCTGGGTGGCTATCTTGGTGGCTCAACATTTTAAAGGGGAGGTCTTACATAAGGAGGCCGAAATAAGGGGTAGACTACTGGCTTATAGATTTGCTTTAGGTACCTCAACATTCACCATTGGCTCCCTATACGCCCCGAATGACGGCCAAGAACAATTCTTGCACTCCGCCCTTACTGAAACAACAGCCACGACAGACCGCAACATCCTCCTGGGGGGAGACTTGAACCTAGTTTTCGATAATACTATGGACAGATCCTGCCAACGCACACATCAAACAGGCGCACTCTCCACAGAGGGACTAGCCCGTTTGCACGACCTGGGTCTCAGAGACTTGTGGCGTAGTTTTCACCCCCAAAGTCGAGAATATTCTTACTACTCCAATGCACACAAAACCTACGCTAGGCTAGACTACCTCTTAGCATCCGCACCCATATACGCGCTAACGACTGGGATCGAAATAGGAGTAGCCTCCCTTTCAGATCATGCACCGGTAATCGCCACTCTCACCCTCCCACCCATACAACAGCCCTCCAGGGTATGGCGTCTCAGAGACACTATATTACACCGGGGTGAGGTGGTTCAACATATACAGCGCTCCATCACCGACTACCTCTCTCACAATGCTAATACAGACACAACCCTTGCAACACAATGGGCAGCACTAAAGGCGGTCATACGGGGGGAGTTGATAGCCATTTCAGCAGCAGACAATGTAGAACGCAGGCGCAAACGGGAAGAACTCACTCAACAAACCAGAGAGTTGGAACAGATGCACCAAAGGACGGGAGCCCCCCGGGTATGGCGTCAATTGAAAGCTGTGCGACACCAACTCGCGGCGCTTGACCAGGATAGGGCAGAGTTTGCAGCACTACGGCTGCGACATACCTATTATACAGGGGGGGATAGATGCGGGCGCCTTCTTGCCCACAAACTACACGAGACCCGACAGAAACAGGGGGTCCAAGAGATCAGACAAGAGGATGGCAGACGTGTGTCGGAGGATGGCGATATCACAGAGGCGTTCCGCGATTTTTATGCTAACCTTTACGCCTGCTTCCCACTGGAGAACTCAGATGGAGCTGCCTTCCTTGACTCAGTCACCCTACCAGCCCTGACTAAAGCTCAGGCGGATTATCTCGACAGAGACATCCAAACAGAAGAGGTCATTGCCGCCATCGCTTGCCTTAAACTGGCAAAAGCCCCCGGGCCAGATGGCTTTTCGGCTGTCTTCTATAAGACTTTCTGTGCCCTGATTGCCCCTCTCCTCACCCAGCTTTTTAATTCCTTCGCCGCCCGGAGCGATCCCAGGAGATCTCCTGGAGGCCTCCATAGCGGTGATCCCCAAGCCTGGGAAAGATAAGACCAACTGCGGAGCGTATCGCCCCATCTCCCTTCTTAATATAGATCTCAAATTATACACTGGGATCCTAGCCGCCCGCCTAGCGCCCCATTTGCCTAGCCTCATTGACCCGGATCAAGCAGGCTTCATTCCGGAACGGCAAACCTCTGATAATACGAAACGGGCTCTACACCTTATAGAGAAAGCCACGCGTACACAGGGAGAATATATGATGCTCGCTATAGATGCCGAGAAAGCTTTCGATAGAGTCCACTGGCCTTATTTAGAGCAGGTTCTAGAACGAGTGGGGATAGGAGAGAAATTTCGCACATACATCCTGAATTGTTACAAATGCCGACAGCTTCAGTCCGAGTGAACGGACATACATCCTCCCGATTCCCCATTGAGAGAGGCACAAGGCAGGGATGCCCTCTGTCACCTCTTCTTTTTGCCTTTTATATGGAGCCATTAGCCCAGAGGGTGCGCCATAACCCAGCGATCACCGGGATCAAATTTGGCGGCTATACCCATAGAATCAGTCTTTACGCCGACGATGTGTTGATATCACTATCTAACCCTAGTCGTGCGCTGCCAGCGTGCCTAACAGACTTGGAAATCTTTGCACAGGTTGCAGGGTTTAAAGTGAATATGGACAAGTCGATAGCCCTGGATCTCTCCCTGACGCGACACACGCGTGAACATCTTCAAGGCCTGCTGCCCATTCAATGGGCGACGGACACGATCCCATATTTGGGAATTCAGCTGGCTTCTTCTCTCCCGAAAGTAGTTGCCACCAACTACACACACCTGCGACAGAAGATTCGCCGAGAACTCGGTCAGTGGAAACACTACCCCCTCTTGTGGCTAGGCAAAATAGCTGTGGTCAAAATGACCATTTTATCACAGATCCTCTATCTGTTCCGTACTATCCCTCTCCGACCGCCCACGGGCTGGATACAACAGACGCAATCAGAACTTGCTCAGTTCATTTGGAACGGGCGGAAGCCACGACTAAAACGGATGCTAGCAACGCTCCCTCCAGAAAAGGGTGGTCTCGGGATCCCGGATCTTCGGCTGTACTTCCAGGCGGCCCAGCTGCGCCATCTGGCTGAGTGGAGCCGCTGGGAATCGGAGAAACACTGGTTGTTTCAGGACCAGGCAGTAGCTGCCAGACCCCTGCAGGAAGTCCCCTTTCTCCGCAAGCGCCATAGACCCTCCAATCTATATGCCTCATATATTACACGAGTCCCACTAGAAGTATGGGACTACACTAATATCAAACATGATCTCACCACCTTTCCGTCCCCGCTCACCCCCTTGCAGGACAACCCCAACTTCGGCCCGGGTATGGACACAATAGCTTTTGCAAAGTGGAGGCCCTCTGGCTGCCGATTTCTGTATCATATGTATGACGCGGAAGGGGTTATTCCATTCCATCAATTTAAACAGGAATATGGGCTACCTGAAACGGAGAGACTCCGCTACCTGCAAGCACGACACTGGGCACTCCACGATCAGGTCCGCTCGGAGGCCGATAGACGTCTCTCCACTTACGAACGGTGGCTTATAACTCGCACATCCGATAAAAAGCTAATCTCCGACTTGTACAAGATGCTGCAGGCCAGTTATACACACACTTACAACTCCGGTCGGGCACGTTGGGAGAGGGAACTAGGCAGAACACTTATCCATAAAGAATGGGACGGGATATACTATAGGGCTCGCCATTCCGCATATCACATGGGGCTGACTGAAACTCTCACAAAGGTAGCAACCTACTGGTATTATACCCCAGAGCGTCTTCACTCTATAGATCCCACACGGGAGGCAACATGTTGGCAGGGCTGTGAACACGTAGGCACTTTGGTACACCTCTTATGGGAGTGCGAACATATCCAGCCTTATTGGAAACAAGTAATAGACGAAGTAGACAAACACTTCAATACAGAAATCCCCCGGTTCCCAGCATATGTCCTTCTAGGCCTCCCTAATCCTCTGACCTATCCATTACGATCCCGGAGAGGACGCCAGATGGCAATTGCGCTAGGGTCGGCGATACAAAATATACTCGCACATTGGCATACCTCCCACATCCCAACCCTTACAGGCTGGCTACACCGCTTGTGGCATGTTCTCGGTATGGAGAAGCTGACGTTAACAATAGCAGGAGAGGGGTCCAAATATGCTGAACTGTGGCAACCCTTTTTGTCCCTCTTGGTCTCTGAGTTCCGAGAGGTCACCTGCCCCCGATACCTCCGCCTATTGTGCCTCTCAGATACACGACAGCCAGAGAAGTGATTAAGACCAGACACAGTATTAGGTGGGTTAGTTAGTGGACATGGTACACGGGTGGGGGGTGGTGAGGGAGGGCGGGGGTGGGGGGGCTTACACTACCTTTTTCCCCTTTTTCCCTTTTCCTGTTTAACTCCATTACATGTAAGGTTTTCCTGTTTTGGAACGAGCTCCATATTATGCTTGCAGACCTGATCTAGACTTTTTGAGCACCATGCTATGCAATATTGACGACATGATAGCCAAACCTACATGTTTATAATTGTGTTTGTTTGAAATTTCAATAAAGAGATTTAAACCATAAAAAAAGAAAATATAATTTTAACTCGATGATAAAAGGAATTACTGTGCTGAATCCTAGGCATTTACAAAGTTTAGACTGACACTCTTCTTCAGAGTTTTTTAATTACATAGAATCATAAATAAAGAATCATAAATAATAAGTCACAATCCATAGATTGTTGTAGCTCACAATCAATTTCCAAGCATACACAAACTAATAACAAAACATGCAATGCAATAGGTGAAATAGGTGTCTGCAAATGATGGATAAATAGCCCTTTTAAGGGCACCAATGGAAACACCATCTACAGGTACCAGAATCAAATTCATATTAGACCATCTAGTGCATTTCAAAGATTAATTAGCTGCAACATTGATTTTGTGCTCTAACCCAAATGGGTTTACATCTTTTTTTCTGTATGCTTAATGGTGCAGGTCCTAGATGGTAAGGGTCGACGCGCTTCGACCTCCAAATTTTGGCCTCCTCAGGACGAAGCGGGACCGGAACCACCCAAACTTTCAAAGGAATACAATATATGGATTTACAATAGTGTTTTGTACACACTATGAAATGAATAATATAAGGTTAAAAGAGAAGGGGTGCAAAGGTCAAAAGGAGGTATGCAGGTGTGCATCTTATTAGATTGCTCTTTCCAAGCCAAACTGTTCTGTATGTCGCTTAATTATACAATTCGTGGTGTTATATATCACGCATACGTGCCCAAAGAATGGAAATCAACAGAGTATTGTGGTAAAAATCACGAAGTCAGGAAGAGACAAAGAACATATTGTGCAGACAATGCAACTATGTGAGCAGTCTTTGAGTAATGTTTTCGTGGGTTCCACGAAACCTGCCCCACATGGGTGGCGGAGCATGCACACAGCAGTGTCTATAAGAAAAAAAATTGTACAGTGTGGGCATGCAACACAAGTGAACACTGAGATATCTCAGTTGATTTCCATTCTTTGGGCACTTATGCATGATATATAACACAACAAATCCCTTGGTTAAGATTCATTAAGGAAATGTTCCTCAAGCTAGATTTAGCTGTTCTTTGGAATTCCCCTGATGATGATGCCTCTATCCCCAGACCTATGTTAAGAGACAAATTGAATTTTTCTTTTGGGAAGAGATGATAAGAAAAAGCAATCAAGATATCTGCACAGATGCTTTTCTAGATATTAAAATAGTTCCATCTTTTGAACCTTTCTTAGATAAGATTACTTACCCTTTAGCTAAGCAGCTGTTTTTATGATTTAGATATGGAACACTACCTATTAATAGTTTCTGTATACGCCTGGGATCAAATTATTGCACCAGCACTTTATGTCCTACTTGCATTCTATTATTTACATATTTTCTTCTTCTTTTGTCAAGCTTATACCTCCGCTCACAAGAAGTGGATTAAATCTATGTGCATTTTGTTAGGCATGGTAAGAATAGCCCATGCATTGAGAATACCGAGATCAGACACTGATAAGAAGATCTATATCAGTGTCTCTAAATTCTTATTCTCTACATAGTCAATTCAGAAGAAAGCCCTCACGTTGAGCCCAACCTAGCTCTGCCCTATTATAATGGCCTCTTGAGCACTTAAGTGAAATGTTCGTTTGCACTTATTCTAGTTACGACTTTGAAAAATGATGTAGGTGTGCTTTCATTGTGGTGCTATCAAAGGGTTGCTGCTAAGCACTTGCACTTTATGAGATTTTAAAATTACGAAGGTATGCTTTAACCATTGGTGCTATTAATGACCAGTTGTTAAGTAAGGGGAAGACATGAGGTGAAGTATAGAGCATGGAGGACAGAGGTGGATAAAAAGAGGAACAGAGTCAGAAAGAGAAGGGACACAGCTATTAGAGAGATGGATGTAAGAGGTGCACAATTAGCAAAATAAGGTAAGAGGTGGGGGAGAGATGGGAAGAAGAGTGGGTCAAGGAGGGGAGAAATGGGTCTAAGAGGGGCAGAATCTGTGAGAAAAAATAACAGGCTTCAGGAGGATGATAATGGAAAGGTGGATGTAAATGGGGCAGAACCAGCGAAAAAGTTAAGAGGCTGGGGGAGAAATGAGAGGTGAGGGAGAAGTGCATGGATTATATTCATGGATCTAACAAAGGCTTATTCTGCCATAAGCAGAGTGGGGAGAGAGAGAGAGAGAGAGAGAGAGAGAGAGAGAGAGAGAGACAGTTGTGAGATGTGGATGGAAGAGAGCAGAACCATCAAGAGAAGGTAAAAGGTTGGCAGGGAGAGGGAGAGACAAGGGGAAAGGTGGATCTTAGATGGGCAGAGCCTACTAGAATAAATTAGGAGCCCACTCACCAGGCAGGTCACACGCTGGATATAATACTATCAAACTCCCCCAACATTTCTTACGGGGCAACGTACCCCTTGACATGGTCAGATCATTCCATGATTGAGTTCCGTATCAACGGTCCTAAGGCACAGACTGTCCCCAAACACTATCCTAAAAAAAGTTATAGACAATGGCATAAACTTACGCCCTCACTTTCAAGTTGCTTTTATCCCACCACAATACTCTGAAGCTGATAATGTAGAGGAACGCCTAGCCTCCTTCAATACCAGCCTGTTATCCACAATGGACAGCTTAGCTCCCTTGAAACAGTGCCCCACGACCATAAAACGCCGCCAGACGCCGTGGTATTCTGCCACCCTTTGGCTCGAAAAAAGTCAATGTAAAAAACTTGAACGCCAGTGGCGTCGCTCACATGACACAAAAGACTAAGAAAGATTCAAGCATACGCTGACACAATACCACAATAACCTGAAAAACGCTTGCAAAACGCACATCGCATCCCAACTTGAACAAGCCGGGAGCACTCCGAGAACTCTCTACCAGATCCTAAAAACATTCACCAACCCCAAGGCCTGCGACATTGAATCCGCCCCATCTCAAACGCTGTGCGACAATATAGCAAGCCATCTAACCCAGAAAATTGATATGATTTACAATAAAATCACCTCGGCTAAGGGCTCTCAGACTGGCCCTAAGTATGACCTCCCTCCGGCCACTCCCATTTCTCATACTTTGGAGAATTTCCCGATACTTACTGTAGGAGAGTAGGATCTGCTTCACATGGGTACCCCCACTTTTTGCTGATGCTTCACTGTTTTTCGACATTAGTCTGGCTGGGGCCCTGCTAATCAGAACCCCAGCCTAGCTGCTTCCTCTCTAAAATGGTTTCCATGTGCCTTAGGCACATCACTGATTGGGATCTGGAGTGCCCTTATAAGTCCCTAGTATATGGTATACTATGTACCAAGGGCATAGGTACCTCAGAGGCCTGCCAGGGGCTGCAGCATGTATTATGCCACCCCTGGAAGGCCATCCAAACTGACACCACAGGTCTGCTACTGCAGCCTGGGTAAGGTGGTGCATGCACTCCTTACTGTGATATAGGTTACCTATATCACTAAATACATACACACATATAAACCTATAAGTCACTCCTAAGGCAGGCCTTATCAATCCTAAAGGCAGAGTGCATGGTTCCTATGTGAGAGGGTGCCCCTGCATGAGCAGGGCCCTCTGCAGTGTTCGGAGACCATCTCTGATGCTGTTTGTAGTGCAGCCTGACCATATACTCTTAAGCGCATTATAACCTCGCGGTAAAATGCTAACTTTGGAATGGCTGCACCTAAACATGTCGTGTTTGGTGTCAAACATCTTGGAATACTACCCCCCGCCAATACTGGCGGCGGGGGTAGCATTCCACCCTTCTAGAGGGAAAGACATGTTAACTCTGGCTAGCCCGGTAACTTCTTTCCAGAGCCCTGGCATCACAAAATGGATGCTGCTGCCACAGACACGAGTCTGGCCTCCTGCTGCTGGACGAAACTCCGGCAGGGGAGGCCTGGACAATAGGTTTCCTGTCCCAGGGAGGTGTGACCACCTCCCCAGACAGGATAATGTGTATTGGGGCTGGGCGGGAGCACTTTCGGGTGCTTTGAAGTCCTGCACTGGGGGCACATTTGGTGTCCCTAGTGCATACCCCAGTTCAAACCGCATCAGGGGCTTGCAGCCCCTGCTTTGGCATGAACTGGACAAAGGGAAAGGGGTGTAGCCACCCCTCTGCCCTGACCCACCCATAGGTGGGGCCACAGAGTAGTCCAACCCCTATCCTTAGTATAAGTATAGGAACCCAGTCCTTAGGACTTTAGATTATCCCTGGACGAAACTCTGAAACTGAATCCTGGACCTTCGACGCTCTACTCACGATTAGAGGACAGAAGAATCTCCCTTGGGGTCAAGGAGTGACTCCCCTGCTTGGCAGGCACCAAAGAAGCATCTGTCCAGTTCGCATTTCTGAAGCTCCCGTCGGACGCCGAAGTCATCGCATCACCAGAGGTGGATTCTCAGACTTCCCCGAGGCTACCCTGAGTCCCCAGCAAAGCTGAGGCCCTTGGCTATCGTGGGTGACTTGAGACCGTGACCCCTGGACACCAAGCACATTTGCAAGTGCATCCTCTTCTGGGTCTCCCAAGAAGTCGTGCTTTGAGCTTCGAGTAGCCCTAGCCTCCAGCACCACCTGCACCAAATATCACTGGCTCCCACTCCACGAGTGTCCTGTAAGCCAGATCCACGTGCGGTGTCACGAGGCTCCTTCGCGGTCGCTAGCCCATTGGCTAGTAGCCCTTAACGAAGGCCAATATTTTTTTAACTTGGCATCCTGGTTGCTCCAGGCCTGCCCTCACTTACCCTCGCTGGGTGAGTTCCCCAGACCTTGCTGGTCTGCACCATCGACGATCTTCCTCTGCATCGAGACTTGCCGTTGCCAAGGCTTGTTGGGTCCAATCCGGTCGCCGACACCTCAGCACTCGACAAACATTGTGTACCAGCCTGAATCCTGCTCCTGGTCGCCGACAACGCCTCCTGGACCTCGTGGCTGAAGAGTCAAGACGACCATCAATGCACCTGAAGCACTCGACATCGGTGGGCATCTGTCCATCGCCTTCCTGGTCACTGGCTAGTGACCCAGACTCTGTCCCCTCTGCTTTCAGGTTCTTCAGAACTCCGATCCACTCTTGGATCCACCCGGACACTTTTCACTTGGTCGCCAGCAGCACTTTGCAGCAGATCGCCATTCAAATCGACGACGAAACCCGACCCCGAAAGGCACCTATGCACCCGGCTTCCCTGGGTGAGGTAACACGAGTACTCCGGTGCTCCCGTGGGTAGAGACTCTTCAAAGTCCTAGATCTCAAAGGGTTTGGTCCAAGTCCTCTTTTAAGTGTCCCTTTTCTCTAATTTCCCGATCACGACTTTCTCCATAGAAGTCAACGGCGTATCGCGGTTGTGTATTTACACTGCACGCGTCTCCCGTGGGTCCCCTGTGTCACTACCTTGGGTGGTTCCTTGTGGTCCAAGCACTTCTAGAGGCTCTAGGCCTAGTGTCTAGTTCAGTCGTGGTTCTTATACCACTTTATTGGTATATGGTTTGGTACGCCCCTAGGGCCCAAACGTGTATTTGTGCTATTACTGTGTTTAAATAACTTCTAACTTATGTACTTCGAACTCTAGCCTCATAAAGAGACTAGAGGGGTGTGTTTAGCAATAAATACATATATTTTGAATATATACCTGGTGTGGTGCTCTTTCATTTGGTCACTCAAGAGATTATAGACTGGTAAAACAAGCTGCTTTACATTCCTTCAAGACTTAGCCTGAAGGCTGCTCTCCATAGCTACCACTAGGATAGCTTTCAATAAGGTTGTCTTTAACCTATCTCCAATAAGGGGTTGTTTGGACTGGTGCAAGGTGCCCACTATAATTAGTGGACAGCATATGCCAGGCCAACTTCTCACATTGGTGTGCAGCGTGTGGGATTCCAGCTTGCTATTGTTTTACCAGATAATCTCAATTGAATTGATCAACTGAAAACCACTAAAGGTACCTAAGGTACATATAATTTAAGCTTAGAATACAGTAAGTTCTACTGAACTTAGAGTTGTGTGTTAAGGGATAGCACAACCCTTTCTACAACTCAAGAGAGTTTAGTAGGCCACACTAGAGTAGGTAGTGCATACACCACACCACACTAGTAATGTCTTTAAGGGCAGGATCTAAAGAATCCTTGCAGGAAGCCATTGAGCTTCCACCCTCCAAGTATGATACACTCCCATTCTTGGAATTGAGAGCTTTATGCAACTTGAGAAAAATAAGGACAGGCCAAAGCCCCACCACCCAACACCTCAAGGAGTTGTTGGTGGCTTATGACCTTAGTAAGCCCTTGGGAACTGAAGGGGTAGGAGCTGAGGGTGGGGCAGATGATGAGGATGGGAACAGGGGTACCAGTACCCCCAGCCCCCTCTGAAACTGGCCAGGAGGGCGACAATGGCCCTGACCTGGATAATCCAACCCCTCCTGAGGAAGATGAAGAGGAGGATCAGAATGATGCCCCCTTTGTCCCCCCAGGAAGGATTGTGAGTGTGCACAGAAGGTCTAGATCTTCTTCTCAGGAGTCTAACCACTCTGGCACCTCAATAGGGAGCTCTGTCTCATCTCATAGGAGGGAATCCTCTCATGAGAGGAGAAGGAGGCTGGTTCAATATGAGGAAGCTCAGCTTGAACTCAAAAAGAAGCAACTAGCCATAGACAGGGAGTCCCTAGATCTCTTTAGAGAGAGAAGAAAGTTGGGACTAGAGTCCCATGGTGGCAGCCATATCCCTAGAGATAGGGAAAGGTCCTATGACCATAGGAACCTGAGCAAGATTGTCCCTCCCTATCAGAATGGGGATGACATCCACAAGTGGATAACTGCTCTAGAGAGGGCCTGTAAGGTACAGAAGGTCCCTCAGGAGCAGTGGGCAGCAATCTTGTGGCTCTCCTTTGCTGACAAAGGTAGAGATAAGCTCCTCACTGTTAGAGAGGAGGATGCTGATAATTACAAGGTCTTGAAGAGTGCTCTTATTGATGGGTTTGGCCTAACCACTGAACAGTACAGGTTGAAGTTCAGAGACACCCAAAAAGCACAGACTCAAGACTGGGTAGACTATGTGGATTGTTCTGCCAAGGCTCTGGAAGGCTGGTTGATGGGCAGTAAGGTGTGTGACTTCTCAGGATTGTACAATCTGATAATGAGGGAGCAGATTCTTAATAACTGTCAAAATCAGCTGTTGCATCAATACCTGGTAGACTCTGATCTGACCTCTCCCCAAGAATTGGGAAAGAAGGCAGACAAATGGGTCAGAACCAGGGTTAAGCAGAAGGTACAGAACCAAGGTGGGGAAACCAAGAAGCAAGATGCTAAGAACTCTGAAAAGGGTGGGGAGAAGGGTAAAGATCAAAAGTCTTCATCAGGCCCCCAAAAATCTTCTTCTGGTGGGGATTCACAGTCTACCAAAGGGAAAGGCCAAAGAAAACCATGGTGCAAGGTCTGTAAGCAAAAGACCCACTGGACCAGTGATTGCACCAAGTCCAAAGACTCCAGTCCAGCACCCACCAATGCCCCTAAGGCACCTGTTCCCCCTAGTACAGTTGGTGGGAGTGCTCCAGCCAAGGGTTTAGTAGGGTTCACCCTGGGTACTGAGTTGGGCTCTGACCTAGTCAGAGAACTGACTCAGGCTGTGTTAGTCTGTGATGGAGGCATGGATGTGACCTCCACTGTGAGTCCCAGTAATCTGGGCAAGTACAGACAACAGCCTTTAATCAATGGACGTGAGGCTTTGGCATTTAGGGACACAGGGGCAAGTGTCACAATGGTGACACAAGACCTTGTGAATCCTGGGCAAGTTATACTTGGTGAGATGTACCAAGTGACCAATGCTAGCAATGTCAGAACAGACCATACTCTGGCAGTTGTTAACTTCTCCTGGGGAGGGGTAACTGGCCTTAAGAAGGTTGTGGTAAGTGCAAACCTACCAGTCGAATGCTTGCTTGGCAATGACTTAGAGACTTCTGCTTGGGCAGAAGTGGAGCTCAGGACCCATGCAGAAATGCTGGGGATCCCTGCAGATGTGTTTGCTGTGACCAGGTCACAAGCCAAAATGTCTAGCACTGAACAGGCCTTGGATTCTGGAAGAATGGACCAAGTGCCTTCCAAGAGGAGGAGTAGTAGGGTTAAGGCAGTGCCTTCCCCCTTGGCTCAGGAGGAAGATCAGTCCCTTGAGGGGGATGATCTCAGCCCTGAAGAAGGAACTGTCCCAGAGGAACTTGAACCTGACCAGGTTGAGTTCTTGGGGACAGGGGGACCTTCTAGGGCAGATCTGAGCCAGGAGCAGCAGAGCTGCCCCTCCCTTGAACCCCTCAGACAGCAAGCTGCTGCTGAGGCTGCTGGGAAAGCTAGTGGTCCCCATACAGTGTATTGGGATGATGGACTCCTGTACTCAGAGAGTAGAGACCCCAAGCCTGGTGCTACCAGGAGGTTGGTTATACCTCTGAAGTTCAGGGGCTTCCTATTGACCCTAGCCCATGATATTCCCTTAGCAGGTCACCTGGGCCAGAACAAGACTTGGGACAGAATTGTCCCTCACTTTCACTGGCCCCACATGTCTGAAGACAGCAAGGAGTTTTGTCGCTCCTGTGTAACATGCCAAGCCAGTGGCAAGGCAGGTGGCACTACAAAGGCCCCCCTGATACCACTACCTGTGGTGGGGGTGACCTTTGAAAGGGTAGGGATTGACATTGTTGGTCCCATGGATCCCCAAACAGCCTCTGGGCACAGGTTTATCCTGGTGGTAGTGGATCATGCCACCAGGTACCCAGAAGCTATTCCCCTCAGGACCACTACAGCACCTGTGGTAGCAAGGGCCCTCCTGGGAATTTTCTCAAGAGTGGGCTTTCCTAAGGAGGTAGTCTCAGACAGGAGTGCTAACTTCATGTCTGGGTACTTAAAAGCAATGTGGAAGGAGTGTGGAGTGACTTATAAGTTCACCACACCCTATCACCCACAATGCAATGGTTTAGTTGAGAGATTCAACAAAACCTTGAAGGGCATGATTAAAGGGCTCCCAGAAAAGCTTAGGCGTAGATGGGACATACTCTTGCCCTGCCTTTTATTCGCATATAGGGAGGTGCCTCAGTAGGGGGTTGGTTACAGCCCTTTTGAACTTCTGTTTGGCCACCCTGTGAGGGGTCCACTGTGCTTGGTGAAGGAAGGATGGGAGTTACCTCTCAAGCCCCCAAAGCAAGATATAGTGGACTATGTACTTGGTCTCCGCTCCAGGATGGCTGAGTACATGAAAAAGGCAACCAAAAACCTTGAGGCTAGCCAGGAACTTCAAAAGGCCTGGCATGACCAAAAGGCTGTTCTGACTGTTTACCAGCCAGGACAGAAGGTGTGGGTGTTGGAGCCAGTGGCCCCAGCAGCTCTCCAGGACAAATGGAGTGGACCCCACACTATTGTTGAGCAGAAGGGTGAGGTCACTTACTTAGTAGACCTAGGAACACCCAGGAGTCCCCACAGGGTTCTCCATGTCAACAGGTTAAAACCATATGTGGACAGGGCAGACATGGGCTTGCTCATGGCTACTGATGAAGGGCAGGAGGAAGAGAGTGACCCACTCCCTGACCTGCTCTCACAGAACCCTGACGATGGGTCAGTAGATGGTGTAGCCTTGGCAGGCAGCCTCACTACCCAGCAACAAACTGATTGTAGGCAAGTTCTCAATCAGTTTAGACATATGTTTTCACTGACACCCAGTCAGACCACCTGGTGCACTCATGAAGTGGACACTGGGGACAGTCTGCCTATTAAAAATAAGATTTATAGGCAACCTGACCATGTCAGGGACTGTATCAGGACTGAAGTCCAGAAAATGTTGGATTTGGGAGTTATTGAACCCTCAGATAGCCCTTGGGCTAGCCCAGTGGTCCTTGTGCCAAAACCTCACACCAGTGGTGGAAAAAGAGAGATGAGGTTTTGTGTGGACTACAGGGGTCTCAATGCAGTCACTAGGACTGATGCCCATCCAATACCCAGGGCAGATGAGCTCATAGATACTTTGGCCTCTGCCAAATATCTCAGCACATTTGACCTAACAGTTGGCTACTGGCAGATCAGACTAGCTGATGCTGCAAAGCCCAAAACAGCATTCTCAACCCCTAGTGGGCATTATCAATTTGTGGTAATGCCCTTTGGTCTGAAGAATGCACCTGCCACTTTCCAGAGGTTGGTGAATACAGTTCTCACAGGTCTGGAAGCCTATAGTGCAGCATATCTAGATGATATTGCTGTCTTTAGCTCCACCTGGGAGGATCACCTGGTCCACCTCAGGAATGTTTTACAGGCACTGCAAAAGGCAGGCCTGACTATCAAGGCCACTAAGTGCCAGATAGGGCAGAGTCAGGTTGTGTACCTGGGCCACCTTGTGGGTGGAGGCCAGGTTCAACCTTTGCAGAGCAAGATCCAGACTATCATGGACTGGACTGCTCCCACTACCCAGACTCAGGTGAGAGCCTTCTTAGGCCTGACTGGGTACTATAGGAGATTTGTCAAGGGGTATGGATCAATAGTGACACCCCTGAATGACTTAACTTCTAAGAAAATGCCCAAAAGGTTCAGTGGACAGTTAGCTGTCAAAAGGCATTTGATGACCTGAAGCAGGCCATGTGCACTGCTCCCATTCTACAGAGTCCTGATTACTCCAAGAAGCTCATTGTTCAAACTGATGCATCTGAATTGGGGGTAGGGGCTGTACTGTCACAATTGAATGAAGAAGGTCAGGATCAGCCAGTAGCTTTTATTAGCAGAAGGCTGACCCCTAGAGAGAAACGTTGGTCAGCCATAGAGAGGGAGGCCTTTGCTGTGGTCTGGGCTCTGAAGAAGTTGAGGCCATACTTGTTTGGTACACACTTCCTGGTTCAGACAGACCATAAGCCCCTCTTATGGCTAAAACAAATGAAGGGTGAAAACCCCAAACTGCTTAGGTGGTCCATTTCCCTACAGGGGATGGACTTTACAGTGGAACATAGACCTGGGAGTAACCATGCCAATGCAGATGGACTCTCTAGGTATTTCCACTTAGAACATGAAGACTTAACTGGGCAAGGTTAGTTTAATGTCCCTACGTTTGGGGGGTTGTGTAGGAGAGTAGGATCTGCTTCACATGGGTACCCCACTTTTTGCTGATGCTTCACTGTTTTTCGACATTAGTCTGGCTGGGGCCCTGCTAATCAGAACCCCAGCCTAGCTGCTTCCTCTCTAAAATGGTTTCCATGTGCCTTAGGCACATCACTGATTGGGATCTGGAGTGCCCTTATAAGTCCCTAGTATATGGTATACTATGTACCAAGGGCATAGGTACCTCAGAGGCCTGCCAGGGGCTGCAGCATGTATTATGCCACCCCTGGAAGGCCATCCAAACTGACACCACAGGTCTGCTACTGCAGCCTGGGTAAGGTGGTGCATGCACTCCTTACTGTGATATAGGTTACCTATATCACTAAATACATACACACATATAAACCTATAAGTCACTCCTAAGGCAGGCCTTATCAATCCTAAAGGCAGAGTGCATGGTTCCTATGTGAGAGGGTGCCCCTGCATGAGCAGGGCCCCTCTGCAGCGTTCGGAGACCATCTCTGATGCTGTTTGTAGTGCAGCCTGACCATATACTCTTAAGCGCATTATAACCTCGCGGTAAAATGCTAACTTTGGAATGGCTGCACCTAAACATGTCGTGTTTGGTGTCAAACATCTTGGAATACTACCCCCCGCCAATCCTGGTGGCGGGGGTAGCATTCCACCCTTCTAGAGGGAAAGTCATTTTAACTCTGGCTAGCCCGGTAACTTCTTTCCAGAGCCCTGGCATCACAAAATGGATGCTGCTGCCACAGACACGAGTCTGGCCTCCTGCTGCTGGCAGGGGAGGCCTGGACAATAGGTTTCCTGTCCCAGGGAGGTGTGGCCACCTCCCCAGACAGGATAATGTGTATTGGGGCTGGGCGGGAGCACTTTCGGGTGCTTTGAAGTCCTGCACTGGGGGCACATTTGGTGTCCCTGTGCATACCCCAGTTCAAACCGGATCAGGGGCTTGCAGCCCCTGCTTTGGCGCGAACTGGACAAAGGGAAAGGGGTGTAGCCACCCCTCTGCCCTGACCCACCCATAGGTGGGGCCACAGAGTAGTCCAACCCCTATCCTTAGTATAAGTATAGGAACCCAGTCCTTAGGACTTTAGATTATCCCTGGAAAAACTCTGAAACTGAATCCTGGACCTTCGATGCTCTACTCACGATTAGAGGACAGAAGAATCTCCCTTGGGGTCAAGGAGTGACTCCCCTGCTTGGCAGGCACCAAAGAAGCATCTGTCTGGTTCGCATTTCTGAAGCGCCCGTCGTACGCCGAAGTCATCGCATCACCAGAGTTGGATTCTCAGACTTCCCCGAGGTTACCCTGAGTCCCCAGCAAAGCTGAGGCCCGTGGCTATCGTGGGTGACTTGAGACCGTGACCCCTGGACACCGAGCACATTTGCAAGTGCATCCTCTTCTGGGTCTCCCAAGAAGTCGTGCTTTGGGCTCCGAGTAGCCCTAGCCTCCAGCACCACCTGCAGCGAAGATCACTGGCCCCCACTCCACTAGTGTCCTGTAAGCCAGATCCACGTGCGGCGTCATGAGGCTCCTTCAAGGTTGCTAGCCCGTTGGCTAGTAGCCCTTAACGAAAGCCAATCTTTTTCTAACTTGGCATCCTGGTTGCTCCAGGCCTGCCCTCACTTACCCTTGCTGGGTGAGTTCCCCAGACCTTGCTGATCTGCACCATTGACGATCTTCCTCTGCATCGAGACTTGCCGTTGCCAAGGCTTGTTGGGTCCAATCCGGTCGCGGACACCTCAGCACTCGACAGACATCGTGTACCAGTCCGAATCTTGCTCCTGGTTGCCGACAACGCCTCCTGGACCTCGTGGCTGAAGAGTCAAGATGACCGTCAACGCACCTGAAGCACTCGACATCGGTGGGCATCTGTCCATCGCCTTCCTGGTCACTGGCTAGTGACCCAGACTCTGTCCCCTCTGCTTTCAGGGTCTTCAGAACTCCGATCCACTCTTGGATCCACCCGGACACTTTTCACTTGGTCGCCAGCAGCACTTTGCAGCAGATCGCCATTCAAATCGACGACGAAACCCGACCCCGAAAGGCACCTATGCACCCGGCTTCCCTGGGTGAGGTAACACGAGTACTCCGGTGCTCCCGTGGGTAGAGACTCTTCAAAGTCCTAGATCTCAAAGGGTTTGGTCCAAGTCCTCTTTTAAGTGTCCCTTTTCTCTAATTTCCCGATCACGACTTTCTCCATAGAAGTCAACGGCGTATCGCGGTTGTGTATTTACACTGAACGCGTCTCCCGTGGGTCCCCTGTGTCACTACCTTGGGTGGTTCCTTGTGGTCCAAGCACTTCTAGAGGCTCTAGGCCTAGTGTCTAGTTCAGTCATGGTTCTTATACCACTTTATTGGTATATGGTTTGGTACGCCCCTAGGGCCCAAACGTGTATTTGTGCTATTACTGTGTTTAAATAACTTCTAACTTATGTACTTCGAACTCTAGCCTCATAAAGAGACTAGAGGGGTGTGTTTAGCAATAAATACATATATTTTGAATATATACCTGGTGTGGTGCTCTTTCATTTGGTCACTCAAGAGATTATAGACTGGTAAAACAAGCTGCTTTACATTCCTTCAAGACTTAGCCTGAAGGCTGCTCTCCATAGCTACCACTAGGATAGCTTTCAATAAGGTTGTCTTTAACCTATCTCCAATAAGGGGCTGTTTGGACTGGTGCAAGGTGCCCACTATAATTAGTGGACAGCATATGCCAGGCCAACTTCTCACACTTACTACAGAGGAGACGGAAGCTTTATTAAAAAGCGCCAAATCAGGGTCCCCACTGGATCTCATTCCTGCTAAAACAGCGGCCACACTATCTAAACATCTAGCCGGCCCCATCTGCTCTATCCTAAACAGCTCCATGAAGGAAGGCATTCTCCCACTGGAATAGAAAGCTGCACAGATTCTTCCAATTAGAAAAAATCCGAAAACCCCCACGGAAGACGTAACCAACTACCGCCCCATTTCCCTACTTCCCTTACATAGCAAACTTTTGGAAAAACACATTAATAAACACTTATCCGATTTCGCTGAATCCTCGAACTGCTTTTATCCTTCTCAATCAGGATTCTGTCCCAGATACAGTACAGAGTCTGCGTTGGTGGCAGTTACCGACAACATCAGGATGCTTTTGGATAACGGTCAAGCAGTACTCTTGGTGCTGCTTGACCTATCCGCAGCATTCGATACCATCTCCCACCAGACTCCACTTAGGAGACTGGGAGACATAGGCCTTAAAGGGAATGCCTTGAAGTGGATGGCTAACTTTCTGTCTGACAGAACTCAGACCATTAACCTGGGTCCTTTTCGCTCACAGACCACCAGGATGACCAAGGGAGTACCACAGGGCTGATGTTTGAGCCCTACCTTGTTTAACATTTATATTACTCCCTTGGCGAGACTATTGAGGAATTTGGGATTTATCCCTATATCCTACGCTGATGACACCCAACTGCTACTCTCCTTTGACAAAACCAATACCAACATTCAAACCAACTTTGCAGAGGGTATGAAGGTCATCGCGGATTGGATGAAAGAAAATTTTCTTCAGCTCAATGCAGCTAAGTCAGAGATTATGCTGTTCGGTGAAGCAACAATGAAGTGGTCCCCTAGCTGGTGGCCAGAGGAACTAGGTTCTGCCCCATGTCCAAAACAGGTGGTAAAAAACCTTGGAGTTCGATTAGACCACAAACTCACATTGGGAGAACATACCACCTCCACCGCTGGAGCATGCTTCCATAGCCTTAGCCTACTCAGAAGAGTTTTCCCTTTCCTGCCACTATCGACACGGAAAACCTTGATTCAGGCATTAGTCCTAAGCCGTCTGGACTATTGTAGCGCTCTGCTGATATCAGCAAATGAAAGCTCCATAAGCAAATTGCAGGTTGTCCAGAACACTGCGGCCCGCCTGGTGACCAATGCCCCCCCCAGAACCGCATCGCTCCCTCTTCTTCAAAAACTGCACTGGTTACCAGTGCGGAAGAGGATCAAATTTAAGATCTGTTGTATTGTATACAAAGCATTAAACAACCTAGGCCCCAGCTACCTAAACAACAAATTTGTTAGCTATGTGCCTTCCAGACCCCTTCGCTCTGGAGCTAAAGCACTGCTCCAAGTTCCACGCTTTAAAAAAACCCGTTTAGGTGGCAAAGCCTTTCACCATCTGGCCCCACGTTACTGGAATGAACTCCCCATTCACTTGCGTCAATGCACGGACTATCTGGCATTCAGAAAGTTGCTGAAAACCTCACTGTTCTGATTGTCCCTCCTTGGTAAATTATGGCGGTCTTAGCGCGGAGATACCCTGATGGGGTGATTCGGGCGCTCTATAAGTAAATAAATAAATAAATAAAATAAATAGGAGAAAGTAAAAGACTTGGTGAGAGATGAAGAATAGCTCAGGGAGGTAGAGGTCAATCTAAGAGGGGCACAATAAATAAGAGAGGGTAAGAGGAGAGAGGGAAGGAGGAATGGGAATGGTCTATGTAACAGGGAGAGAACCAGGGATAGACGATCGAAAGAAAGGGGAAAAACAAAAGGGCTAGATGGATTTAGGATGGCAGAACCAGCAGAGAAGATAAAAGGCCGTGTGGAGAGTTGAGAGGTGATGGGCAGACCATGGAAAGGAGATGAGGGGCAGGAATATAAAGAGAAGGTGAGAGGAAAAGAGTAGAGCTTTGAGGGGAAAGATGGATGTAAGAGTTGCAGAATCAGAGGGAGAAGGTAAGATACTCGGGGAGAGATGAGAGGTGAACAGGAAATAATGCAGGGAGTGGATATAAGAGAGTTGAACCAGCAAGAGTAGGCAATAAGCTGGGCAAAAGATGAGGTGAAAAGTACAGCTTGGAGTGGACAGGTGGATGTAAGTGGGAAGAATCAGCAAAAAAGAGACTGGAAAAGAGGTAAAAATGTCTCTAAGTCAGTGTGCGCCATTGAGCCTTCTGTCGAAGTGTGCAATTCCCTTTCTCTTTATTTGTCTTATAAAAAAATTGTCTTTGTTTTGAGATGCATGTGTCATCCTTCAGCAAGGGTCGTGATCTTGAATCGGGGTCTGCTGAGTTTCATTTTATTGGATAAGAAATACTCCTTTTATAAATATCATCTCTCCAAAGATGCTAATAGCAAACAGTCAAAGCTTGTCATGTTAATCTTACCTGATACCACCTTATCCAGTCAGCCTAGCTATGTCTTTTAATAGGGACTGATTTAGAGAAGGTAGTTATAGAATGAAACACCAAAAAATGCTTTCTGTGACTAATAGTCCCCCAATACCCAACAAATGACTTCCGAAGTCTCTTCTGATGTCTCTGTGTCCGCAATGTGTCCTGCAAAGTGATAAGGGAAAGATTTAAGTGCTCTGAGGCCCAGGGAAGAGGCTCGGCTCAGATAGTAAAGGCAATGAATCCACTGTTGACCAATGGGCCAATGGCCAGAGCAAGCTGGTTGTGTGCCCAGAAACAGCCTGACTGTGCTCACAAAGCCAGCTTGCTCATTGTTGTGTCCTGAATGGCAATGGGCCGGCCTTGGCAAGCCTCGTCACACAACAAATAATCCCACACCTCAGCGAGGTACATCACGGCCCATAAAAATTGCTGCTTTTCAGATGCACAGTTATAATTAGACTCCTGTGAGAGGTGAGGATAAGAAGGGAGGGTGTACAGGCAAAGGGGGCTATGGGGGGGGCTGAAGAGTGAGGGGTCCCTTCCATAGAGTACATCACTGAGTCTATATGAGTAGGTAGCCTGTATGTTCAGGGAGGCAGATCCTGCACTGGAGGTTGGTAGACCGAAGGGGTTTTGTTAGGTTGTCTGGGCCATGACTAGAATGATTTCTGGATGCTGTAAATGATCTTGCAAGGGTCTTGCATTCAATTATATCTTTAACCAGTATCTAATGGATTTACCTGAGGGCAGGCACAATTTGGTTAATTACTTCGTAGGCTAAATATGAGTCGAGCGGCATGGTTCTGGTCCCTCTACAATTTGGCAAGTGTCTTCTCAGATAATAAGGACATGTAAATCAAACCTTTTTAAACTGTAAATCTCTGAGAATACTTTAGCTTTATTTTGCAAGTCAAACACTACCTCTCCCAACCTACCGATTCCACACTGCTACATTTCCTTTCCATATAGGTATAAACTAGTCATAGGGCCCGATTCACAAAGGAAAAATGAGACAAAAGTCTAACTTTATCACTTTCGGTATTCACAAAGGGCATTTACTAGGCGTAAATGCCCTTTGGGACTACCGAAAGTCGAAAGTTCAACTTTTGCTATTTACAAAGGGCATTTATGAGCAGTAAATGCCCTTTGTGAATAACAAAAGTCATAAAGTTAGACTTTCGTCTCAGTTTACCTTTGTGAATCGGGCCCATAGCTACTGTAGTAAGTCCCTCTTGTTTTGTTGTTTAATATACTACTTGCCTCTTTTGTGACTGGCTCTCAGTGTAGATTTTAGCAGTCTTTTTTTCTCTGGCCTCAAACTGTTGTCCCTTTTTACCCATCGATTCTGTATATCTTTAAGGTAGGTCAGCTCTTTGCACCTCTTTTAAAAGGAGTTTGGGAGTAATTGTTGTGTTAAAGCACTTAGTGGGCAGGTGTGGTCCAGCCTTTAGTGCTTCTGCCTGCCAATATTTAGCCACCCTACCTGTGTTTGACATTTGTGCTGTCTCTTATTATTATCTTCTGCAATTTGTGCTTTTTATTGTTTGCTGCAGCCATTGCAGGTCACTAACTCGATCAAGCATGTATTATTTTCTGTTGATCACCCATATACCACTGGGACAACATGCCTTGGAATTTTAATCATGCACTAATTTGGAAACAATTAGTGAACATCGAAGTAATCATTACAGTTTTGAAGAGACCTAGGACCAACTTTTCCACCCACTTTGATTAATGTAATATATTTCCACTTAATACAGCTTTAAGTACTTATTTTATTAGGGTTATTGTGTAGAATGTTCGCCATTTTAGTGATATTCACACCACCAAAGCTGCTTCAACAATGCCAGAAAGTTAATGATCAATTGATGTCACTTCCTGTGATGTCACTTCCTGCGATATTACATTTAAGAGGAGGCTCCCATGTTCCTGTTCTGCCTGGGAAAACACAAATCGTAGAACCGGCCCTAGCCCTGCGTTACTAGCCTTCCAGCAATCTTAGCAGTTTTCCAACTAGGAAGCTGAGGGATGTTACACTTTTTGTCCTTTTTATTAATATTTCACCTCAATTTGTCATTTTCCGCACACCGCATTCATCCTGTAGATTTTTGGTTGCATTTTGATTCACTTTTCGCCAGCTGCTCAAGAGAAAATCTGAATTCGGTAAAAACGTTTGGTCTAGTGGACGAGAACAAATAATAGACAATAGAAAGTGACGTGTATTTTCTCCCTATGTCTGTGGGCCTTCCTGCCCGTCATCAATGAAACACTACCCAGCAGAGTCATTCAAAAACAAGAACAGACTCTTATCATTTGTGTAAGTTATTTATTTACAGTCTTATTAAATCAGATCTTTCCTGTCAGACAGTGTAGGCTGCTGTTTCAGCGCATGTCTGTCACAGAGCGTGCCTCCCTCAGACTGCATCATGTTCTAAACGTCTGTGGTTACCAGGAAAGGGTTTTGTAAAGGGTTACTCTAAATACAAATTTACTAGAAATTATCACAATGTGAAATTGTGCATGTCTAGGCACATTGACGCTAATAATGAATCAAAATAAATTCACACATATCCATGCAAGCATACGAGAAACTCACCAGATTTGCCTTCCTATCCATTGTATTACTAATACAGTGCCCGACGCATTTGTGAGTAGTCAGGGCTGGCTGGCCTTTAGCATGGGCGAGATGGGCCCAGGCCGCCAATATTCTGAGGGGCGCATGGAGCTGTGTGCATTACGGTAATGCTAACAACAGCACCCTTATCATCTTGCTCCAGCCTTGTCATTGTCCCTGCCTGTTCGTTTCTGTCTGATTTGCCAGTTTAAGGTGATTTTAGTCTTTCATTATCATATAGTGGGCAATGATTTTAACACCCATTTACTTGCCCTCCCTTCACCCTCTGACCCCTGCTAACACACATCAACAAAACCATCATCTGCTTAAGGCAGCTAAGCTATCTGGGATTTAGGTGAGCTGGGGGGGGTCTGGGGATTTGTGTGTTTAGGGTCCAGTCCCTGCTCATCCAGGTACTGACCAGTGAACACAAAAGGCCGTGTGGAGAGTTGAGAGGTACTACCTTGTTTATTTCACTACCATCAGCAAGGGCGCCAAATTTCTCTGCGCCCACACCCAGGCGCTATGTTAGCAAAGGCCGGATCCAAGCCCACAGGTGCAACTCGTGGATGTTGTACACTGCTTTGCTTGATTCATTTTGGGAGAGCATTTTAAAGCATGTGACCCTTGTGTATGGTGGTTCAGAATTCTTATTTTAATGCAGTTTAATGATATTATACAACTGAAGAGAAAAAAGACATGAAAGTAAACTGCCTAGTTTTGGCAGCCATGTTTCAACTTAGGAAATATGGAGGCATATTGTGGCAAGGAAGAGAATCAAAATGTAATGAGCTGTGAATGGCTGAGGTCTTATGCACATAACTAGTTAAACATGAGTGACAGGTGAGAAAAATTAGATATTTTTAAATTTCTGGAACATCACACTGAAGGATGACTAGGTTGGGAAGGTAGGGCGTAAGTATCATGGGACGTATGAATATGGTTAAAATCATGCAAGGAAAAGTAAAGTCATAGAGACAAATGAATGAGCAATGACAACATGGAAAATGCACGGTACAAGATTGGTTTGCAGTCTCTCCTGATAATGAGGTTATACCATGTGTGCAGACTAATATACAGTGCTGCAGCAACAAACGATGGACGAAATGCTGAATGAATCAAACATTCACACCCAGTCAAGAGATCTGGGTTACATTTTTCGTTCTTTTGCTCACTATGCCACTCCAGTTTGGACCCAGCCATATGCAAATCAGTCTTGACCATGGCCAAGTCAGGTCCCACCTGGACTGGAAACGAGCCTCCTGGGACCGGTTTCGGGGTAACACCCCTCATCAGCCAGGCTAGCCTGAATTCAGTGGCACAGCGGGTAAAGGGACCCATGTCTGGGCATTCCTGTCCCACTTAGGGTGAAAAGTGCTCCGACAACAAATGATGGACAGAATGCCAAATCAATCAAACAGTCGCTCCCAGTTTGGATTCAGCCATATGCAAACCAGTCTTGACCCTGTTTCTCATCTGGCTGGGTCTAAACTGGGGTGGCATGGTGAGCAAAAGAACGATGGATTTAATCCAGATCTCTTCACTGGGGGTGGATTTTGATTTATTCAGCATTCCATCCTTCATTTGTTTGCGTAGCACTAGACTAACGTGCAAGCATGAATTATGCATTTATTTAGTGTTGCCCAATGAAGAGAGAAGGGTCCTCTTGTTATTTGTTTGCTACAGACTGGTCTGTCCAGTGTGTGTTCAACACTGTGTTCCATCATTGCACGTTAGAAGGAGCAACTTGGATCTATCACTTTGAAGTTACTTTATTAAAGACGCATGACACCTTATTATTGAGGAGCTGAACTTGATAAGCAGAGAGTGCAGTGTCAGTTGTAGGTGGGTAATTAATATGTGTTGTAGAGAAAAAGACATGATGGAATTCACAATACTCTAAAAGTAGGTATGTTATTAGACCAGAAGCTCAGCTTGTGAGCAACATATGTTCAAAGGGGCACCACTTCGATGACCATTCTAGCATTTGTCTAAGAGAACTGAGCTCCTTTCTTTGAAAAGCTCAGAAGAGCTCTAGAAAGCCCAATGGATGATGAAGTAGAACATTTTTATTTACTTTGAGGCAGACTTTGAGCACTAAGAAGCCTGAGTCAGATCTTAACATCACCTTCTTAATCAATCAGTCCTTAAAGATACTGAAAGCTGCAGAAGTTGGGGTCAAAAGGTCATTTGTTCATAAAAAATTTAAAAACAGTAAGATTTTTGTCATTCAAGAATCAAGAGGCATAAATGATTTTATCAATGGCCATTATTAAGAGGAGGTGCCTTTGCATTCCACTAAAGTGTCGCTTAATTTATTTTAAAGGGTAGGAAGTGATCCTTGTCATAGATTTATTTGATTGCTTAAATGACACTCTCAATTCACAGGGTTTTTTTACTGGTCGTGTTTAATTTTAAGACTCTGTTAAACCAAATGGCTTCCTTAAACTATTCCCCTTAATTAGGAATATCAAAATGCCAAACCATTGATCTGGTGTGAGCTGGGACATTAAATGTGGACTTCTATGGACAGCGGTTTTTGTGGGGAATACAGGTACAGAGGAGAAGTGGGGGCAGACTAAAAGGTATCATCAAAGACCCAATACCAAAATACCAAAGGATGCTTTTTCTAGTATGAAGAAATTATAGCCAGGTCTGGTGGCTTAGTGCGGCCACTGTAGGGGCCTGTGTTTGCCCCTATGGCCACAGTTTCAAATCCCAGCGGGTTCACTCCGCCTTTCATCCTCATGAGGTCAATAAAATGAGTACCATTGAGCTGGGCAACAGTAAACATCTACCATTCAACGCCAAGATGCTGACCGGTGAATATGTGCTTTGCAAATGCACGTTATGCTATAGTAAAAGGTAGGTATGTCAAGAAATGTCAGACTCCCTTTGCACTGCGGTTCTTGAGTGCTCTTGAGTGACAACCCAGGGTGATGGTGCACCCATACGAATTTAGTCAGAATCTCATCAACATCTTTTTTTATAAAAAAACATAGAAATGGTGTGGGAGCTACAGCCAAATGACAAAGGACACGTTGGCTGTGATCATTTTATGTTTAAATCTGTTTTATTGTTGTTGCATAATAAAAGTGAAGAGGAAATATGCATTGCGAGAGAACATCTCTCTGAATTAGCACATAATAAAGCAACATTTGAATTTAGACGTTTTCCCCCCAAACAAAACAATATGAACATACCAACTCCCTCCCCTCAAAACCACCCCCTCCCTCCCACCCAACCAAGTACCTTAGGCGAATAGGCCGACCTGAATGGGAGTGTAGTTGTGTTGTATGTGATTAGGTAGTGGCTGTATAGTGCCGGGTTCGGCCAGGCGAAGGAGCCGAAGATAACGGGGGCATGTTAGTTCCCTAAATTCTTTAGTCAGCAGCTCAATGAGGGGCTGCCATATTGTTTTAAAGGTGTCGTCCCTGGACGTTAGGGAAAGGGTTAGTTTTTCCATCCCCAGCACGTCCCAGAGACGTATGAGCCACATGTTATGAGTTGGGATGACGGCAGAACCCCATAGTGCCAGGGTGGTCTGGGGAGCAGCCCCCAGTGCAATGCTAATCTGACTACCCCTGAGGGAGGCCAGCGGAAATGTTTGAGGATTTGGTAGCCCTAGTAGAATGTATGAAGGGAATCTAGGCAACTGCATGGAGAAGTGGGCATCAATATCATCTATGACTGAGGACCAGATTGTGGTGAGTTTTGGACAGTCTCAAAGGATGTGACTCAATGTGCCCCTGACCCCACACTGCCGCCAGCACTCATCACTAAGGGACGGGTTCCCAATATGTAGGCGAACGGGGGTTAGGTACCAGTAGGAAGGTATTTTGACTGCAGTTTCGGTGCTCGCCATATTGTATGTGGCATGCCTAGCTCGGCGGAAAATATCGAGCCATTCCTTCTCTGTAAGCGAGCGGCCTATCTCAGACTCTCAACGCTTTTGTGAGGGCATTTTTTCTTTTGTCTGAGGAGGTTGGAGGAGAATATAGAGCTCTGAAATGAGGCGTGTTATCCGTCTCTTTTCCCAACAACCACCTCTCGTACGAGGTCAGTGGTCTCTCGGCCCCTTGTCTAACCGCCTGGTGTGTCACCCAATGCCTGATCTGTAGATATCGGAACCGTTCGGCCTCAGGGATAGAGTAATCTCTTTTAAGGGCTTCAAACGGAACAAGTCCCTCCGCATCAAAGAGGTGGCCAATTACCCTGCAGGGTGAGTCCTGCCAGACCTGGAAGGGTGTCCCCAACCCCAGAGTAAAATCTGGGTTGTCGGCTATTGGTGTTAGGGGCGAGGGTAGGGTCGTGAGTCTGCCTTTACGAAGATTTTCATCCCAGACTATTAGGAGTGAGCTAGTGACAGGGGAGATGTAAAGGCTAGGGGCCCTGTACGTTCGGGGCAGAAATGGAACCTTCGCCAATGAAGTACCTGCCAGAGCTTTGTCCATAAACAACCACCTCTTTTCGGATTCGGGTCTGGACCACTCCACTAGATACCTAAGCTGTGCGGCCTGGTAATACCTAAGAAGACAGGGGATTCCCAATCCGCCCTCCGCCGGTGGTAGCCAGCTCCGTTCCCTACTCATTCGGGGCCGCTTGCCAGCCCATACAAAGTGACTCAGCGCTGCCTGGAGTGTTGTAATTGTGCCTGCTGGGGGTGAAAGCGGTAATGTTTGAAAGAAAAAGAGTATTCTGGGCAAAGTGGTCATTTTTACAGCTGTGATATGGCCCAGGAAAGAAAGTGGATAGTGCCGCCAGTTGTCTAGTTCAGTTCGTACTCAGGACACTAACGACCAGTAGTTAGGGTGTTCATTTTGTCTACTGTACTACACAGCTGCACGCCCAGATATGAGATGGAGGTGGTGGCCCAGCTGAGAGGATGAGCGATCTTCAAGGTCTCTAATTCCTGGGAAGGGATAGTGAGATTGAGCGCCTGAGATTTATGGATGTTCATACGAAACCCGGACACTCTCCTGAACCTCTCTATCTCAGCCAGGAATGGAGGGAGGCTCGCCGCAGGGTTATCTAGCCTTTCCATAACATCGTCCGCATACAAACTAATGCGATGCTCCTCCCCCCCATGGGGATCCCCCTGATGTGTCCGTGGTCTCTAATTTGTTGGGTGAATGGCTCCATGTACAGAGCAAACAATAAGGGGGATAGGGGACAACCCTGCCTTGTACCTCTACCAATTAAAAACTTTTCCGAGCTCACCCCATTGACTCTAACTGATGCCTGGGGAGCCTTGTAGGTGCTAAAAACCCAGGATCTAAAACGTTCTCCAAAGCCAAAATGTTCCAATGTGGCACTGAGGAAGGGCCAGTGAACCCGATCAAAGGCATTTTCGGCGTCCACTGAGAGCAACATGCTGGGTCCTTGTTTACGGTGCGCTTTGTCTATAATGTGTAAAAGTCTTTTGGTGTTGTCTGCGCAGAGTCTTTGTGGCACAAACCCGGCCTGGTCGGGGTCTATTAGGACCTGCATAAGGGGTTTAAGGCGGGTCGCTAATATCCCCGTGAAGAGTTTAGAGTCCGTATTGAGAAGAGATATTGGGTGATAGCTTGCACATAGTTTGGGGTCTCTTCCCGGTTTCGGGAGGACAGTTATAGTTGCATCCAGCATGGACGCTGGAAGGGAGCCTGAATCGGCTATGGAGTTAAAAAGTCTGGTCAAGAGTGGGGCAAGCTCGAGACAAAAGATCTTATAGAACTCGGCGGGAAACCCGTCTGGGCCAGGGGACTTCAACAGTTTCTGCCTTGCGATGGCTGAGATGACTTCCTCCACTCTGATAGGAGAATCGAGAGAGGATGCCAGGTCGTCTGTTAGTTTGGTGACAGTAGACTTAAGCAAATAATCTTTAATATCTTCGGGGGAGGTGGTTTGTGTGGTGTGTAAGGAGGAATAGAAATTTCTGAATTGTTCAGCGATAGAAGTGTCTTCTGTAAGATCTATTCCATTCTCCGTCCGAAGTGTTCGTACAATACTGGCTAATCGTTGGGCACGCAATTTAGTGGCCAAAAGCCTACCACTTTTGTTACCGTTAAGGTAATACAAATGCTTGAGACGAAGCAGACTGAATTCCACCCTGTCTAGGTCTAGCCCAGCTCATTGTTTTCTGGTGGATTCCAACTGGCGCCATACCCTAGGATCCCCAGTACGATGTGAATTCCCTCTAACTCCTTGACTTTAGCCTGGAGTTCAGCCCTTTTGAGTTTTCTTTCTTTGTTTTTGGCTGCTGCTAGGGAGATAAGTTCTCCCCTGACCACTTCTTTTAACTCATCCCAGAGAACAGCCAGAGGAACTTGCGAATTGTCATTAGTTTCTAGATAGTCAGTAATAACTTTCTTAATTTTCCCCTGCGTCTCTGGTTTACGTAGTAAAGTCTCCCTTAATCGCCAATGCCTCCGAGCCTGTTGTTGTAGGGGGGACCTAAATTCTAAAACAAGCGCAGGAAGACCAGAGAGGGAGCGTGGCTCAATCTCTACAGAAGTGGATAGCCGAGATAGATCCTGGGAGCCCATGAGATAATTAATTCTTGCACAGGTCTTGTGCGCTTGGGAAAAGAAAGTAAAATCCCTAGTGTTTGGGTGATGGGCCCTCCATAAATCCACAAGATCTGCTGTTTTAAAACAAGAAATGCCATCGCTCGAAAAGGACCCTGACCCTCCCTCCCTGGGAGCCGAACGGTCCATAAGCTTGTCCATGACTAGATTGAAATCGCCTCCTATCAGTATTAGGCGATCATGAGAGAGAAGTGAATCTGCCAGGACTTCACGAATGAAACGTTCCTGCCCCTCGTTCGGAGCGTATATGGTGCCCAGTGTCAGGTTTTGCGAGCCTAGCTGAATCTGATATACCAAAAGGCGGCCTTTCAGCTCCGCCAATTTGGGTCCAATGGAACCCCTGAATGTGTGTGAAAATAGGATAGCCACTGTCTTGCATCCTGTTGAGGAAAATAATTGTTGTGGACATTTTTTAGATTTAAGTCGTTGGGTGTCCCCTGACAGGAGATGCATCTCCTGCAGAAGACAAATGTCTGCCCCTGAATTTTCCAAGTAAGAGAGGATGGCCTTCCGCTTGACCGGGTTATTTAGACCCTTTACGTTAAGAGATAGAACCTTCAGTGAACCATTTGGCGACATTTTGAGTGGATGAGAATTGGCTGCGTCAAGGGGCCTTGACCCTTAATCCACCCTCCCTGCAGGGTTTCCATATAAGTGTCATGAGACCCGTAATGTGTGATCTGATGCTCCCGTGAACATATCATGCTTGGATACTTGGTGAACAGGTACTTGGTGTGTGAACAAATAAGATCAAGAAAACCCCCACTAAAGTAATTAACAATGAGGAACAAAGTCTCTGGGGGGGAGGGTTTGGAAAGGGATTCCCCCCACCCACGAGGAAAGGTCTTGATGGAGTTAGTCGTTACCAATGTCTGTCTAAGGGCCGCTCTGTCCCCAGGCCCAGACTACAACCCATAGGCCCTCCGAGGCCCTGGAGACTGGCCACATGGAATCATTCAGTCTCTCCCACCGAAGATGCCCCAGTAATGCTCTCCAGTACTGCCTTTCTTTCCTGTACCATGTCCTCGGGGCTCGGCTTTGATAGTTTCTTGCCCCTCCGTCTTCTCCGCTGTTTCTCCCATTGCCCACCTCCTGCCCCAGCCCCATCCGTGCTTCCCGCTTGGGATTCCGGCTGTTCAATCTTGAGTAAGTCACATGTTGCATTGAGAGATCAAATCTGGCAAGTCTTCCCTTCCCATTTGAAGATTAGGCGAAAGGGGTGACCCCAAGCATAATAAATGTCATGGTTTCAGAGATATGATGTCACTGGGCGGAACTCTCGCCGCTTCTGGAGGGTGATAGCGGAGAGGGCCCGGTAACAGTTGTATTGAATGGCCTCTAAAGATGGTGGAATCTGACCCCCGCACAGCTTTTACGATCCATTGCTTCATGGGAAAGCTGTGGACACAGGCTAATATGTCTGGTGGAGGCCTTTTGGAGGCTCGAGGGGGCCCAACTCGATGCACTCGGTCGAGGCGGATCTCTGACATGGGTACGCCCCCCAAGATTTGGGCGAAGAGGGCCTGGACAAACTCCTCTACATTTCCTGCCTCCGCCGATGTTGGCACGTTCCGTATTCTGATATTATTACGTCTGGATCTGTTCTCTAGGTCTTCCGCATGTGCTTGAAGGTCGATTTGCCTTTCAGAGAAACAGATTATTTCTTGACGTAGTAGCTCTATTTCCTCCCCTCTCGCTGTTTCGTTTGACTCCAGTATATCCACTCTGTCCCCAATTTCTGAGACCTCACGTCTAACTCCCTGCAAGTCCTTAGCCAGGTCACCTTTGATCTGCTGGAGGTCCTCTTTTAACGACGAGAATAACGATTCCATGTAGGAGTGTGTGATGGGGGCATCACCATCTGGACCTCCCTCAGGGGGTGATGAGTCCGCTGAGGTGTCGGAGCGGTCTTGGGGCGGGAGTTTAACAAGCATGTCTTTCAATGTTCGATCTTTTTTAGTCCTGGCAGTGGCCATCTTGGGAGAGTCCGGGGCAAGCCCCAAGAAGTGCAAGAACACCGGGGAGGCGGCCAATTCGGGGGGGGGGGAGAACAATGTCCTGTTCATGGGTATGCTGTGCGGTTTCCTCTGTGTATGTCCCTCAAGTTGCCCACCAGTAGCGGCTTTCAAATGTATCAGCCCCCAGGGGGAAGTCCTGGAAGGAGTATCACCCATAGCACTGCTGGCGAGGGATAAGCGTTTTGGCCTGGACCTCTTAGAAAGGGCAACCTCCCTGTAGGTAATTGCAAGTGCTTATAGTGGTGGCTAGTTGGAGATGAAAAACCCCTGCTCCAGTCAAAGCACAGAACCTCTAGGCTGACAGAGTCCGGAGGTGCGTAGAAAGATAAGGGTACTGCCCTCTATGTATGCTCCCCCCATTAAGAGCCAATCCTGGTGCTGATATTTATGCTGCGTCCGTAGGTGAGTAAAGCCCCATGCGCCCCTGCGCCTTCCAATTACCAGATCTGTCCACTTCAACCAACTTTCTTTACCGATGGGCCAGTGGTATATTACTATTGTGCAGTAGGTCCCTCCAGGAGCCAGTCCCTCCGCAGGAGCCCATGCGGTAAAGGCCCCGTGCCCACCCGCCGCTTGCTGCCACCAAATGCTGCCTGGTCAGCCCTCCCCCCAGGCCCCCTACAGGATCAACCAGCCTGCTCCTTTTCTTTTTTCCGTCGTGGGCCTGGGTGAGGGGGAGAGGGGTGTGACCGCAATCTTACTGCTGCTCCCAGGCCCCCTGGGGTCCACCGGTGCGGCAATGCGAGTTACTACCTCCCCAGACGGGGGGACCTCCCTCTGGGCTGGATTCTGCCCTTCCACCATTGTGTCTGAATAGTGTCTCTGAGGAGGGGGGCCGGGGGTGAGCTATAACATCGGCCCCCCCAGGGGCCAAGGAATCATGGTGCAGGTCTGCACGGTGAGGGAGGGGGGTCGGGGGCACCCCGCGCTCCTGCCACAGTACCTGTAATGTCCCGTGAGGCTGGGCCAGGCGCCAAAGGCCTCTCTTCTTTATCCAGGCCCCTGCAGTAGAAGGCCGGATTCAGCACCGCGACGATCCTCTGCTCCTCCGAGGACGTCGCACCAACGGACCGGCTCAGGATGTACGACTGGAGCCTGCGGGCAGTTTCCGGTCGTGCGGGAGCCCAGACATGCTGCAAATAGGGCCTCTCCTTTTCGGGCTCCGGGCCAATCGCGGCCCACCGGGCCTCAATTTAGGGCGTGCCCGGCCCTGTGCTCGCGGGCCCGGGCGCTCCTGCCCTCCAGTGCTGGCACTTCACTTGAGCCCTCGTGATGGGCTCCAGGGGCTTCAGTGAGTTTCTCTGTGTGGCGGGTGATATCCGGAGCCGCAACTGCTGCCTGAGGCCCCTCTAAGACCCTGGGGCACTGTGGTGTAAATGCAATTATTCAGGCCCGGAGCGGAGCGGCTGCGAGACACGTCCGCTCACTCCGCCATCTTGGCCACGCCCCCTGTGATCATTTTAAAAGTGCCATGATGCTCCCACCAGAATGGATTATGGCAGGATCATTTTCAAGCTTCTTTTTGATAATCTCCACTATACCAATGTGATTAACAGAAGTACACATGCCGTCATGATTCACAGAAGTCACACCTGGGTATTAAATGGATCTTACAGTGGTTGGTCGAAGGCATTTTTGTTAATCCTGCATCCAGATGGGTGACACATGAGCAGACGTATTTAAAGACACCCAGGGCAGACCTCGGAGGCTCAGATAAAAAGGTACCAACATCATATTCATATGGAGATTCTTTTAACATAGATTTTTGCTGATGCATTACTCATATATAATCATTTGACTTTCTTGTAAAGCATGGTTCTAAGGGTAATATCAATAACATGGAGGAAAGACTGCATCTTTGTAATGAAAAGTTGAAATATTGAAATATTGAAAGTAACAGCTATTCACAAAGACAAGTCAGTGTGGCAGTGTACTTACAGTGTTTAATACATAAATAAATATTCCAGAAGGTCAAACGCCTTCTTGGCGTGCGTGGCAATGGTGTTCATCCTCTCTCTGGTATGTCTGAATCTGCCATAATGAGAATGACATGTAGTATTTGAAGAAGCAAGCGAGCGTACCCATGACAAAATCAGTCTGGTCCAATTTCATCAGCAATGATGCGAGATGCTCTTAGTATATGGTGAGGATTTAAGCCTAAAAAGTTTACTCAGTATTTATTGCGTCTATTGGATGATAGTATTGGGTTAGCTGCAGATCTTTGCCACCGTTATGGATGAGAGTTATCATGTCTTTGGTAGAAGTGACTTTCAGTCCTCTTAAAAATGTGTTTTGGATAGGGCCAAACAACTGCTCTTATTCCATTGTCCTGGGTTGCCCTATAAGTAAGGACAAGCTTGTAGTTGAAGCCATGAAACTCTTAGGTCATGCTAATGCTATAATGCAGGAAGGCTACTGAGGGTTTCTCTAGGAATAAATAAGACACTGTCCTGGGGATTTGAAATCTTTGAGAAACTATATTGACAGTGAACATACTACTATAACATTTCTTAAGTACCTACAAGTACACATGAATGTTCTATAATTGATCAAATTAACGAAATAGATGCCACCGTCATAAGTACATATCAGTTTTTTTAGAATCCTTTTTGATGCCTCCGGTGCTTAAAACATATTATTCCTCACAAAGAAAGTACATACACTTGTCGAGGGTACAGTATGATATGTTAAGAAATCATGGCTCACCCTTTCATCTTTTATGATTTCTTTGGACCCATGTTGACATGCTTGCCTGCAAAACCCACTATTCACTGCCAAAATGTGCTGTGGGAATTACAAGTGAATTTAATCAGTGGCAGCGGGAATTTCATCTGTATTCCATATCCTGGACCACCATATTCTTCGTAAAAGACTCAAGCTATTGGCAGTGAAGTCGGATTTAGCTTCTAGGGGCCCAATTTAAAAAAGTATTTTTTGATCACACAAGTATTATTGATGTATAGGAAAAAAACGAATTCAAAACATGCACAGATGTGCATTTTTGCCTTGCGGACATTCCCCAGGATTACCCACAGAGAAACAGGAATGTGCATGGCAATCTAATAGGTGTGTATTCCATAGATTTTAGGGGGTATTTTTGTATCCGGAAATTTTTGAAATGTATGCAAATTGTAGGTGCTTTACTTGCAATACTTACATTTCCAAATTATCAAGGGAAGTGTTGTGAATCAGGCCCAGTTGGTCAGATTATTTCGTGCCACACAGATTTATGTTACTAATGGACATATTTCCGCAAATCTTCCTCCAATGAAAAATGCTGTCCCAGGGTTCTTTTCTTTAGCCCCACCGGTTCAACAGAAAGAGCCAATCCAGACACTTGCAGGCAAATGTGGGGTTTCATTTCCTAAAATCTATAACCGGTTAACATTTCCAATCACAGGTTACATCACACGTGCCACTAATCTTCTGCCCTGCATCTTATACCAAGTGAAATGCTGGGGGGCATATTTATCAAACGTTCACGTAGTGCAGGGCAGCAAGCAAAGTTGCTGCGCTGTGTTGCGTAAATGGGAGAGAGCTTGAAAAGCATCATATCTACCAAGATATGGCGCTCTTCAGCGCTCTCCTAGCACTGGCGCACTTGTAGCTGTCTAGGCAAGGGCGTAATGCAAGCCCCTGCAATCCCTGCGGCGCACGGCCAATGAATATCTGTGAGATATGGGAAACTCGGGGACCCTCATCACATTCTGCAGGGGGGCCCCATAATTTTGCGTTACACCACTGTGTCTAGCGGCAACGCAGGCACTCTTGCACAATGGTGCAAGGGTGCATGAGTTAAGGGATACCTTCCTGCACAAAAACAATCCATGCAGGCATATTCCTCTTTCTATGTTTGATGCAGACTGCATCATGCATAGAAAGATGTAACAAAGAGAAATACATATAACGTATCATGTACTTTATTTGTTTACTTGCTTACTTATCATATTACAATAGTATCACTGGTAGCTGCCATCAGTCATCTGTGCAAAAACATAAATAAAACATTACCTTCAAACACTCTCTGGATATCACTTTACATTCAGACAAATAAATGGGTCCAACTGCAGAATTCGAGCAGCTCTGGAACAGACCCTGGAGTTTACTTTTATGGATTTCTCTCATGCCGGCTCACTTGTTCATTTATGCAAGAAACACCTTAAACTGGGCCGTGTATTTACTTTGACAGCCATCTCATCAATAATACATGCTTCCTGTCACAACACCCAAGGTGTAGCAGCCACTGCTTCCCACACAAAGTCAGTGCGACAGAAAAAAAACATGTGACAATCGTAGGAATAAGGATGAAAGAGCAATGTGTGCCTTGCTGATCGTTACTTCAGTAGATGAAACACCAGACAACATTGACTAGCGTCAACAGCGTGTCAGAATTCACCCAGGCACCCCTTGAGCTAAATTCAGACAGTAACCTGAGTCTGATAAACTTAGACGAGGTCTGGAGAGATAAAGTCACCGTCTGAACCCATTTCACTGCACTGCAATTCCTTATTTTTAACAGTTTGCAAGTCTCAATTATTCCACTATTTTTATTGGTCTGTGCACAGAGATTTTGCTGTGAGCATCTGTGACTTACTCCTCACCTGCTACTGCATTCCAGGAGTAAGGCAGTATTACCTTTGGCTTACTCCTGTAATAATACTCCTGGGGGCAGATTTACAAGCCCCTTGCGCTGCCAGTGCGTCACTTTTTGTGACGCACTGGCTGGTGAGTGCAAAGTCGAGTTTGAGCAGTTTGCTCTGCTCCTGCAGTCTCCAATGGCAGACCTGCTGTCATCTCTTTGCTTGGATCACTCAGGGTGGCACAATCAGTGCTGCAGACGCTGGTGACCCCTTTAACTCCCATAACCTCGGCACCACTGGTATCATTTACCAGGGACTTATAAGGGGGCTAAAGTCCTTGCCAATTGGGGTTACCAATTCACATGCATAATATTTTAGGGAGAAAGCACTGGCACTGATGCCTGGTTAGCAGGCTCCAGTGCGCTTTCGGAGTGAAAACCATCAGCATTGGAGAAAAAAGTGTGGGGGTGACCATACAAAAGAGTACTTTCCTACACTATGCTTCTCTTTTGTGCCACTGCCGGTGTGCTCACCCCCACTTTATTTCTCTCAATGCGAAGTGTGGGTTGTGTAACATTCTTGCATCCCTTGTCCTCATGCTTGGGAATATAGCTGATTACATGATCATTCCACACACCCCACCCATGTGACAATGGATGGCCTTGCATTAGAGCATTGATTACCATATGTCTAAGTACAATGCATTAAGGCAACTCCTTTTTTAGAGCAAGTGGTGGGAAGCTGAAAGCCGTGTCAACCAAAGTGGTGGAGGTCCCCGCAAGATCATAAAGGGGGAACTTACTCCATCAAAGTGACTATGGATTCCATATGTAATGACACAGCAACCACATTGCTGGAGATCAAGTCATTGGTTTTCAATGCAGTCTGAACTCAGTGGACTCAATGGACAATGACTGGTGGCAGTGGAGGACCATGGATAATAGCTGAGACCTAGAGCAGGAACTATAATCCCTACAGAAGACACCTCATGTGGAATATCAAAGTCGGAGGAAAAATATCAGTTTCCTGGGGATTTTGTAACATATCTATTCTGAAGATGTGTGCTTTCCTTTCGACCTTCTGACCTGAATTCAGACTTTCAATCCAGCCCTGGAGTTTAAAGGGTCCACACAGCACGCTCTAGGAATTCCAAGATGCTGAATGTTCCAAGACTTATAATACCTTGTTTCCTATGCCATTAACACGCACGCCAAGTGATCACTGGTACCTGCAAACAGAACCTTCCTTTCACAGGGAGCACAGAATTCTTGTGATGTCTGACCTCTCACAAGAAACAGCTGTGAAGAAGAAGACATTCCTGGCCTTCTACCCACTCCTTATAAAATGAATTATCTGGTACAACCTTTTGGAAACAACCATGATCCTGCTGACCATCTATGGAAAACACAGAGAACTCCATGAACCAGAATACATGAAACTATTCCTAGACACAATGGAGTTTTCAGCCATGGACACTGCAAGACCAACACTAGAGAGGGGTAGGCAGAGCAGATACACTGGACACAGCTACCCACCCTTTCTTGTCCTTACAACCATTGGAATGTGACAAACTGGAGTCGGTCACAAAGAAATGGGCAGACAGGAACAAGAGCAGTATTAGGCAGTCATCCAGGGAATAAGACAAATCCAGATAGCCCCAAAGATCTGACATGCTGTTCTTGGAAAATGCCACATTACATCTTATTCTTCCCTGCTATTTGAGTGCAATCTCCTTCCACATGCTTAAGTGACTAGAACAGCAGAGACTACACTGTAAGACACTGTGAGATACCCTGCATGACCTACTGGTATTATCCTACAGTTGGTTCTTAAACCCCTTAGCCAATCCCTCCAGTTGCTGGCTTGTTACACCTTTCACCCAGCAAGCCTGCCTTAACCACAATTTAACTCACTGTGGTCAAGGACATTGCTCATGTTTGTTCAATTCTGTTCTTTTCTGTTGCCAGGCAACTTTGTTCCGCTGTCCACCCATGAAAGCCTAAGTTCTGTTCTACTGGTGATGTGCAGGGTGGCGAGATGCTAGAGGTTAAACTCACCTGTTAAATGTTAATGTTTAGTTTGAAGAAGCATCCTATATTTCACAGTTATTTTTATTAGTTGGTCAGTTTCCTCACATGGCTGGATGATGATTTCCCTAAATACATGTTCCATTGCCTGTTCAACCTTCACTTTTCGTCCAGTTCCTAGGCCAATCACTCTCCCTCATCCTTGTCGCCCACTCCTTTTCTCTCCTACTGGGTTGATCCTTATAGACAGCCTTCTCTACAATGTAGGGTATGATGCACCCTCGCCTGCACAGCACACGCCACCATATGTGACAGCCCTCTACCTTCTCAATTTTTGCATACCCTCCGAACTGACTGGTGGCATGTACATCTAGTTTAACAAAATCCTAGGATCCACATTCACCACCAGAGCTTCTGACTGTCATGTCGTTCACTCTAGCAACATCTTTCATGAGTGTGTAATATTCGAGGTCATAGGCAGTGAATGGCAGTTGTGCAAGTATAGTTAGCTCAGTTATCTATATCTGATGAATTTCAAAGGATCTTTGGTTCATAAACTTTAGTTTTTACCTTATTTCAACACATAGCTTTTATGTCACTTTAACCTTTGTTTTTTTCAGTGAATTTCTAGGGCTTTTTTAACGTAAGCTAAGATCTTATTATCATACCTAGCTATTTATATATTCACTTAAAATACCAAAGGTTACAGGAATGTTATAGTTAGGCTCAGATTTCTCACACACAAAACCATAGAAATTCAGCTGTTATAGTTACTTGAGCTAACTATAACTTAAGCCTCAGCAATGTACTGCTTATGATCCCACATATTACATCACTGATGACATTGTCAGTGACATCACTGGCGACATCACTGATGTCATCTTAAATGGCATCGCTGATGACATCACTGATGACCTCATCCAGTGGGTGTAAGTGCTTTTTAAATTTTGTCTGGGTCTGGAGGCTTAGTGGACTAATGCATCCATTGTTGGGGCCTGTGTTCGACTTCATGGTCACAGGTTCAAATCCCCTTGGGTCCACTGCCTCTTTCATCCTTCTGAGATCGAGAAAATGAGTACCATTGATTTGGGTAACAATAAACATCTGTTATTCAGTGCTAAGATACCCTTGGGTTAAGGTGCACTTTACAAATGTTATGTTATGTTTCTGAGGCTTAATGATGTATACTAAGCTACTGCATAAGTTAAATTACTATTCATTCTGTACTATTAATAAATGATACTATTTCTAACATATGTCATCTGAGTGGCTGTGGGTCTCTCTGTATCAGTGTGTGAGTGGGTGTCTGATTGGCTGTATTGGTATGTGAATGGGTGTGTGAGTGTCTGTATGGATCTGTCAGTGGGTATGTGAGTGGCTGTATGGGTCTGTGAATGGCTTTGTGAGTGGGGTTTTGGGTATGTGAGTGGCTGTGTGAATGGTTGTATGGGTGTGTGAGTGGTTGTATGGGTATGTGAGTGGTTGCATGGATATGTGAGTGGGTGTGTGAGTAACTGTATGGGTATGTGAGTGGTTGTATGGGCATGTGAGCAGGTGTTTGAGTAGCTGTGTCAACGTGTGAGTGGGTGTGTGAGTGGCTGTATGAGTGTATGAGTGATTGTGTGGTATGTGAGTGGGTGTATAAGTGGTTGTTACAACCCCCACTCACCTGAAAACCAGGAACTGCAGGAATGAAGAGAGTCACCCCTCTCACCTCTGGACCAATCCTCCACACAGACTACCACAGTATGGGCGATTGGTCCCAAGGGGAAAGGGAAGAGAAATACACCACCCCGGGTGTGCTGGGAATGGAGGGAAAGGTACGAGGCGTGATGTCAGATCATGGCGTGAACAGGAGGAAGGGATATACAGACAGCTTCTGTAGGGTAGCCGCAGAGAAGGTAGGAACAGCTTTAGGTCTGCAAGACAGAAGCATTAGAAGGACTTTAGGGCGAAAACAAAAGGGGCGGGGAACACACTCTAGACAAAGTCGCTTTCCTGAAAAGGGTTTGTAGAAGGAAAAGAAAAGAAAACACACTCACCATGGTTGACACAGCATGGTAGCGCATTAGTCCAATCTCGGTGGATTAAGGTATACTGTTCCAGGGGGCATAGTCATTCTCCATGGAAGCGGCGTAGAAGGGATGGATAGTATTGGGAATGGAAAAGGAACTCCCTACAAAGTAGTGCAATAGGCTCTTGCACAATGGTGAATAAACCGATGGGAAATGTCACTGCTCACACTCTACACGGGTGCCAAGACAAAGGCTCCACACCAGGGGATTTGTTTAAGAAATGCTGAACCAAGCGCTGGCAACTCCTGTTGCTGCTAGTTCCGTAATATAAAGTCAAACCAAAGAAATGCCAAGGTTGAACTCGCGTTGGAGGCGATGCCGCCGGCTCCTGCCGTGCGCCTCTAGGGGATTCCAACTGAAGAACCGCATGCGCGGTGTAAGTGACACAAGCTGAGGCTGCCGGCTCCGGCCGCGCACCTCAATGGAAGTTGAAGGGTTAAGCGACCGCACTCGCGGTCGGCACCAAGAAATCACTCACGGCTTCAGCCGCGTCAGGAAAAGCACTCGCGGCTCCTGCCGCTTTAAAGAAATCACTCGCGGCTTCAGCGGCGTCAGGAAAAGCACTCGCGGCTCCTGCAGCGTTAAAGAAATGACTCACAGCTTTTGCCGCATAAGGAAAAACACAAGAGAGGGGGAGAGAGGCACGCTCCTGCGTCCTCTCGGGATTAACAAAAAACAAAAAAGGTCCAAGGAGAGACACGCTCCTGCGTTCTCTCGAGTCAGGAGACAGAGCTGGAAGTCAAATAGAGACACGCTCCTGCGTTCTCTTGAGTCTGGAGACAGAGCTGGAGGTTAAAGAGAGGCACGATCCTGCGTCCTCTCGGGGCCGGGAATCCTGGAGCATTTAAGCCAAGCACCTGTGTCAGGTATGGGAGGCACCCAAATAGCAACCTCCCTTTACCACCTGACGTGCCACAACCAATGCCAGTGGAGAGGAGAGAAAAGAAAAAAGGCAAGAGACAGAAAGCAGTATTATGAACTGGGCTTGAGAAGGGAAAGTGGTAACATTACCTCCCCCTTAAGGCTCTTTTAACAGGGAGAGGCTTCGTGGGGTTACAGGCGTGGAACCTCCGCACTAATAGGGGTGCAGGGACAAACGAGGCAGGTTCCCATGTTCGCTCTTACCTTCCAATCCACCAGGTAATACAGTTTCCCGCTTCTCCTACGTGAATCCATAATACGATTGTTAGAAATGGGGGTCTCTAGTTGGCAATGGCTGGCGCCACTGTCCAAATAGGGACCCTTCTTCCTAAGTCAGGGCAAGTGGGCTACCCCCTTTGATAACCCCTGCTCAACCCTGTGGTAACATAGCACGAGCAGTTAGGCCTATCTCAGAGGCAGTGTGTGAAGCATTTATGACCATGCACAATAAGGCAGTAACGACACCACAAAAGGACACAACTCAAGTAGGTATAGAAAAAATAGTATCTTTATCTAAGGTTTAGTACGAGACTCTCAAAAGCATTTTAACCAGTCACCATGCATGTAAATCAGCAGGGCATGTAAATCAGTAGGGACTTAAAAGGGGCAATACGTATTCACCAGAACGTGGCACTGACTGAGTTCAAGGCCTGGGTCTACGCGACCCGTTGCGCACCAGATACCTGCCGTTGGACGGGGACACAGCACGTAGCTTCTCGAAGAAGCGGAGACGGTGACAGGCGGACTCCCAGCGACCACAGTTCTCGATGGCAGTGGTCCGCAAAGTGCACTCGCAATGATTAGGGCACTCCGGGCCAGGCGGGCCCTCAGCGGCAGCAGCACGTGGCTGCGGCGGCCCGAGCTGGTGGTGGCGATGACTCTCGTCGTGCAGCCCCGTGGTGGGCTTGCGGCGGCAGCAGCGCTCTCCTAGCTGCGGAGGCCCACGGGACGATTCACGATGGTGCACGGTTGACAAAGACGTGGGCACTCAGCGGCAGCAGCTCTCTCTTAGTTGCGGCGGCCCACAGGACAAATCCCAATGATGCAAACTTAGCAAGGGTGCGAGCACCCGCGGCAGCAGCTCTCTCTAGCTGCGGCGGCTCACAGGACAAATCACGATGATGCAAAGTTAGCAAGGGTGCGAGCACTCAGCGGCGGCAGCTCTCTCTAGCTGCGGCGGCCAACAGGATAAATCACGGTGATGCAAAGTTAGCAACGGTGCGAGCACTCAGCGGCGGCAGCTCTCTCTAGCTGCGGCGGCTCACAGGACAAACCTCGGTGATGCAAAGTTAGCAAGGGTGCGAGCACTCAGCAGCGGCAGCTCTCTCTTAGCTGCGGCGGCTCACAGGATAAATCACGGTGATGCAAAGTTAGCAACGGTGCGAGCACTCAGCGGCGGCAGCTCTCTCTTAGCTGCCATTAAAGTGAAGGGTATACCCAAAATCACTGGGACCTGGGTGTAAGACGGTATAGAACGTGGTGGTCCCAGTACTATTACATCCATACAGTGTAAAAATAAAAATACAATTGTATTCACAACAGTAAATCAAAAGGAGAATTAAATAGTGCTCAAGTGTTATTTAATCACACTGAACACAAGATGCAGATTTACAAGAAAGCATTGCAAACCATCATTGATGTGCCCGACTGGGTGGGAAGGGGAAAGGGCAGTGACTTAAGTGAGGTAGTGAGGTAAGTGAAAGACACTACTAGTGGGTATCACAATCAAATTGTTGGGCATGCTATTCAATGCCACACATTCTTAACAAAAAGGAAAAAATTACAATAAATTACATAGCCATGTAACATAGAGAGTCACAGTGCGGCATGCACTGTTGGTCGATACTGGCATCAGTAATGTGTCGACGTTTCGACCCCTGAAAGTATGTAGGTGTTCTTAGAAACCTTACTGGCGGGGTCTTCCTCAGGACAAGTGGTTGAGTGAAAAGGGGGAAGGGCACCTGGAAACATAAATGAAAGGGCGAAATGTCAGGTCCAATTCTTAAAAAGGATGAGAGCATGAACAGGTAAGAGTCACTGTAGTTACTGTGTCTGAATTAGAAGAGAGTCCTCATAGGCGCAAAATGTTGTCGAGGACAAAAAGGGCTCAGTGGCTCCAAAGTTCAGAAGGGAGAGAGAAAAGGACACCTGTAGGGATAAGGCGTCAGTCAGTAGAGCCTCAAAGGAATCAGAGGGTCATTGGAAAGTTCCCTGTACTAGGTAGTAGGAACAACTTACTCAAAAAATGGGATGTACTCCAAAATGTGAGTGCTGCGGTGAAAATTGTGGTAAAACCATCGATCAGAGAGTGGAAGTAAATCCACTTTACTTCAGTCGATTGAATCAAGTAATCTAAAGTGACAACAGAGGAGGAAAAACCAATCATTGCAGGGACCCCAATGAGTTGAGCATCTGGAGTCAAAGCTGTAAATTTAAAAAATGCCAAGCGCATCGTGAGTTTCTAAAAAAGGGAAACTAGTGCACGCCTATTTAACATTGACAATTAAAAGAGAAGGAACATCATGGGAAACTTGCCTATTAGCAGCGCGGTTTAGTAACAAAGTTGCAGTGTGCACGCGTGATGTTCTACAACGAGATTCCGAGGTTAAAAGGAAAATCATCGTGCCTATCGAAATACAGAGTGCACAGTATCGACATCATGTTGAAAAGTATGTCTACAATAGTCTATAGTAGTGATGTTAAATAATTAATAACATTGACAAAGGCGCGGTAACGCATCTACGCTACACGGCACAAAACGGTGACTAATCAAAGGCTTGGAGGGACACCCGCAGTGTCTTAGGTATTTCTTCAAAGATTCTGCAACACCCCCATCGAAATCACTGACAGGATTAAGGGTTCCATCTACCTTCGTCCCACCTGCCAATGCCATGACCAACAGGATCTTGGCGTATGAAAACATGGTATTGAATGATGTGACGAAATTACTCTCCACACATAAATATACCATTCCAAATACCAGTAAGTTGGAGAAAGCTGCCCTCCTGAATCTGAAGAATAACAAGGATATTGTTATCAAATCCGCGGACAAGGGCATTGCGATTGTGGTACAGGACACAACAGCATACAAAATGGAGATCATGAGACAACTCCAAGATGGTATTAGATACTCCCCACTAAGATCGGACCCCACAAGGGAGTTGGCTGAGGAAATCCTGAGTATCACGTCTGAAGCCCAAGAACAAGGATTTTTGAGTAAACTCGAGTTCGATTACCTCAATCTGAAACATCCACGGCTGCCCACAATCTACACCTTACCCAAAATCCATAAGGACATGCTGAACCCACCTGGTCGCCCAATCGTTTCTGCATGTGGTTCATTACTTGAACCCCTATGTAAATACATAGATTTCTTTTTGAAACCAATTGCTGAGAACACCGAAGCATACTTAAGAGACACTATGCAGACAATCACCCTGATAGACCAACAACCTTTCAACCCGAATGACCAACTTCTTGTGACGTGTGATATTGTATCCCTATGTACAAGTATCCCACAAGAACCAGCATTAGAAGCAATGAGAGATGCCTTGGATAAACGACCAGCACCTATGGCAGTTCCCACGGAATTTATCATCTCCCTGCTGACCATAGCGATGAAGAAAAACTACTTCTTTTTCCAAGGATGCTATTACGTACAGACAAAGGGTGTAGCAATGGGAGCAGCCTTCGCCCCGGATCTAGCTATCATTTATATGGTCAATTTTGAGAGATCATTTATATTCAACAACAATCCCTTTTACCAGCGGTTGAATCTGTGGAAACGGAATATTGATGATATACTGATTATCTGGAATGGAGATACAACTGAGTTGGGCCAATTCCATAATTGGCTCAATCAATGTGACCAGGATATAAAATTCAGCATACAATCAGATACCAAAGAGATAGCCTTCCTTGACATAAAAATCTGTTGTGAAGACAATAAGTTGTATACCACATTGTATCGCAAACCGGCGGAACGCAACTCCCTGTTGAGGTACAATAGCCACCACCCACGGGGCTTGCGAGACAATCTCCCGGTGGGCCAATTTCTATGGATCCGCAGGAACTGTACAAAGAGGACAGACTACATGGCTGAGTCGGAAGATCTCAGTATCCGTTTGATGACGAGGGGATACCCAAGGAGATTAGTGAAGAGAGCTCAGAAAAGGACCTGGTTTAACCCACGGGAAACCTTGCTAACCCCCAGGCAAAAGAATGACATATCGTCACAAAGAATGATCTGCGTCACAACCTTTTCCACAAGAAGCAATGCCATAAAAAAGGTTATCAATAAACATTGGAACCTAGTGTCAGATGACATTGACCAACCGAAACTACCCTTGCACTCTTTCAAAAAGCGATGAGTGTCAAAGATCATGTGGTCCATTCTTTTTTGGAAAATGCTACCGAACCAACAATCCAATCACTTTGGAATCTACCACCGGTCAAAGGGCACCACAAATGTGGACAATGCAAAGCTTGCCATACCACAATTACAACTAAGAACTTTGTCTACAAACAACACACGATTGCTCTGCATTCCTTCACTAATTGTAACACCATGAATGTTATTTATGGCATTATCGGCCCATGTGGGCTACTCTACGTAGGGCAGACACAACAAAAGATCAAGGCAAGAATACTGCAACATCAAAGCAGGATTCGGTGCTCGGTCGCAGGGGCACCCCAAGTTGAACACTTCACATCAATGGGACACAACCCGGACCAACTGCAGTGGCTGGTGATAGAGAAAGCTGAATTGGGACCAAGAGGGGGCAACATTTCCTTGATCTTAAACATCCGAGAATCTAAATGGATGGTACGTCTGGACACTATTGTCAATGGGCTGAATGAACAGGACCCCAGCAATGCTCAACTAGCGTGCCTAAATACTTCATGAGGCCATTCCAAACTTTGTGTGACCAACCCCCTGTGCTGCTCATAATGATAGGATTGAGATGTTGACCTCTTTTGTCGCCACCTGAGATACAAAATGGTGCTTCTGGTTCCTTTCAGCTGTATTGTCCAAATGTCTTTTCCAATATGATTGTGAAATATAATTGTATATGACTGTTTAACAGATTGTGGAATCAATATTCAGGCACACTAACCAGTCACATTGCAACAATCAATTCTATGTTTTATACACATGGGCCAATATATATACATAATTGTCTGGATGAGCGTATTTTCCTTCAATGCCCATTTTTTCATCATGCCTTCGCATTTATGTTATATAATTGGGCTATGTATCCAAGGTGACATGTTTAACTGTGCCCTTATTGTGCTACATTACGCACTTTGCTGATTTACATATATGTAATTCCTGCTGAATTTCAGGCTGGCGAACTGTCCATGAATTGTTATTTTTGATGACATATACACACTCAATACCCATTGATCAGAGAGTCTCTCTTCCCTGCCTGCCTCTTGCGTACACACCGGCATTCAGCGGCTGCACTACACCGGGCGTCACGTGGGCCCTCACGGCACGCCGGCTACATGTTTACTTAACCTTGCCTTCCGCCCCGGCGGCGCGTTCTTTCCATTCCTTGGAAGCAAGGTCGACTAACGAGGGTGAGTGTTCTAACCTCCCGCCCCTATCCGCTAAACCTGTTCTTTACTTAATTATGCGGCACTGCGGGTGTCCCTCCAAGCCTTTGATTAGTCACCGTTTTGTGCCCTGTAGCGTAGATGCGTTACCGCGCCTTTGTCAATGTTATTAATTATTTAACATCACTACTATAGACTATTGTAGACATACTTTTCAACATGATGTCGATACCGTGCACTCTGTATTTCGATAAGCACGATGATTTTCCTTTCAACCTCGGAATCTCGTTGTAGAACATCACACGCGCACAGTGCAACTTTGTTACTAAACCGCGCTGCTAATCGGCAAGTTTCCCATGATGTTCCTTCTCTTTTAATTGTCAATGTTAAATAGGCATGCACTAGTTTCCCTTTTTTAGAAACTCACGATGCGCTTGGCATTTTTTAAATTTACAGCTTTGACTCCAGATGCTCACCTCATAGGGGTCCCTGCAATGATTGGTTTTTCCTCCTCTGTTGTCACTTTAGATTACTTGATTCAATCGACTGAAGTAAAGTGGATGGCTTCCACTCTCTGATCGATGGTTTTACCACGATTTTCACCGCAGCACTCACATTTTGGAGTACATCCCATTTTTTGAGTAAGTTGTTCCTACTACCTAGTACAGCGAACTTTCCAATGACCCTCTGATTCCTTTGAGGCTCTACTGACTGACGCCTTATCCCTACAGGTGTCCTTTTCTCTCTCCCTTCTGAACTTTGGAGCCACTGAGCCCTTTTTGTCCTCGACGACATTTTGCGCCTATGAGGACTCTCTTCTAATTCAGACACGGTAACTACAGTGACTCTTACCTGTTCATGCTCTCGTCCTTTTTAAGCATTGGACCTGACATTTCGCCCTTTCATTTATGTTTCCAGGTGCCCTTCCCCCTTTTCACTCAACCACTTGTCCTGAGGAAGACCCCGCCAGTAAGGTTTCTAAGAACACCTACATACTTTCAGGGGTCGAAACGTCGACACATTACTGATGCCAGTATCGCCAACAGTGCATGCCGCACTGTGACTCTCTATGTTACATGGCTATGTAATTTATTGTAATTTTTTCCTTTTTGTTAAGAATGTGTGGCATTGAATAGCATGCCCAACAATTTGATTGTGATACCCACTAGTAGTGTCTTTCACTTACCTCACTACCTCACTTAAGTCACTGCCCTTTCCCCTTCCCACCCAGTCGGGCACATCAATGATGGTTTGCAATGTTTTCTTGTAAATCTGCATCTTGTGTTCAGTGTGATTAAATAACACTTGAGCACTATTTAATTCTCCTTTTTGATTTACTGTTGTGAATACAATTGTATTTTTTATTTTTTACACTGTATGGATGTAATAGTACTGGGACCACCACGTTCTATACTCTCTTAGCTGCGGCGGCTCAAAGGACAATCCACGATGTTGCACAACTAACACAAGTGCGGGCATCCAGCGGCAGCAGCTCTCTTAGCTGCGGCGGCCCACACAGTTTCAGCGAAGGTTCTGAAGATTCAAATTAAGGCGGGCACTCAGCGGCGGTAGCTCTCTCTTAGCTGCGGCGGCCCACACAGTTTCAGCGAAGGCTCTGAAGGTTCAAATTAAGGCCGGGCACTCAGCGGCGGCAGCTCTCTCTTAGCTGCGGCGGCCCACACAGTTTCAGTGAAGGTTCAAATTAAGGCGGGCACTCAGCGGTGGCAGCTCTCTCTTAGCTGCGGCGGGCCACACAGTTTCAGCAAAGGTTCTGAAGGTTCAAATTAAGGCAGGCACTCAGCGGCGGCAGCTCTCTCTTAGCTGCGGCGGCCCACACAGTTTCAGCGAAGGTTCTGAAAATTCAAATTAAGGCGGGCACTCAGCGGCGGCAGCTCTCTCTTAGCTGCGGCGGCCCACACGCAGAGTTCACAAGGGTTACCAGTCCGCGTTCCTCACAGTAGGACTAGAGGTTCCGGATTACTCGACGGAGGCCTCACCTGCAAGTAGAATTCCTAGCAAGGGAATTCGGGCAGCTGACGGGGTGAAGTCTAATGTCCCTGAGACTTCAGCAGGAGGCGCTCTCAATTCAGGCCCTTGGGTAGTTTCTTCAGCAAGCTTGGTGAAAGTTTCAAAGTCCTTTCCTCTGTCTGCTCGGACAGAGTTTCGTCTTGACATCCAGAAGGAACACACTTGAAACAGGTTTCAGCGCAGCGTTTTATACCTCAAAAGTCTTTGTTCTCTGCAGTCACAAATCTTTGCATCCAGCCAGAACCAGTTCGGTGGGGTCGGGGAGCACTTGGTTTACGAGGCAACATCCTGCCCTTTAAGAATCTGGGGGTCTGCTATCAGACGCCCAGTGGGAGATGGAGCCATCATTCACCTTGCCAGGCACAGCCCTGCTCGGATCAAAGAGTCACCCCTCCCCATACTCTAAATGCCGATCTCTCTCTCCAGCCAGGTCTGACCCAGCTGGCCCTGCTGCTCCAAAACCAGACGGCCAATACACACGCTAGCAAAAGCCTACAGGAAAGCTTCAGGCCAGAAAATACCTCATTTCTAGTAGAGGCATTTTCGAACACGGGCTACGCTAATGATCCTTACTAAAAGATGCATCTCAATGTTCTGAGCTTAAACATATCAAATTCGACGTTCCTATCAGGTTCCTGGGGGCAGGTAGGATTAAGGCATGTAATACTCAGCCTGCACATTCTGGCCTATGAGGACGGGTGGCCTCGCAATAGTAAACAGTGAAATGGAGGGTAACTCGCTATTAGAACATGCTACACAGACATACTTTAAAAGCTGCTTCGGTGGGTAGCGCAAATCAGTGCTGCCGGCCCACCAGCAGTATTTGGTCTACCAGCCCTGGGCACACACAGTGCACTGATACTAGGGACTGACAGGTAAACCAAATGAGCCAATTATGATTATCCCAATTCATACAGTTATCTTTACACAGGGAGCATTCGCGCTGTGTCACTGATTGGCAGTGGCACAGCGCCCAGAGCATCTAAATCCAGCCAACATAAAAGGTCAGAAGCGAAAAGAGGAAGGGAGACCCGCGTCAATGATGCCAGGTCTAACAACGATTCACTTCGTACTCTTCTTGGTCATCAACTATTAAAGGAGGGGGTGGTATCAAGGGATGTGTTGAGGGAACATAGGGTTTGAGAAGGGACGTATGGAACACAGGATGAATACGATACTCCTCTGGTAGTTCTAGTTTCATGGCTACCGGATTAATAATCTGTTTTATTTCAAATGGACCTACAAAAAGTGGCTGTAACTTCTTTGGTCCTGCTAGTCTCAGGTTTTTTGTGGCCAACCAGACTTTGTCTCCTATGGCATAACTAGGAGCAGGGCGCCGATGTTTATCAGCGGCTTTCTTCATATTTGCTTTGGTTACTTGTAACTGAGATTGAGCGGTCTTCCATATTTCTTTCAGATTGGTACACAGGGAATCCATTGCCGGGACTTTAAGAGTAGGTTGTAAAGGCACAGTTCTGGGATGAAAGCCCATTGCACAAAAGAAAGGTGACATACCTAAGGCAGAGTGGACACTGTTATTATACGCAAACTCCACTACTGGCAATGCTTTTACCCAACTACTTGTTAAGGTAGCCAACAAACAGTGCAGATACTGTTCCATGGTCTGGTTCACCCGCTCCGTCTGTCCATCAGTTTGTGGATGGTAAGCAGATGACAGACGGAGGTTCATCTGTAAAGCGGAGCCTATCTCGTGCCAGAATTTGGAAACGAATTGGGGACCCCTATCGGACACCAAAACCGAAGGTATTCCGTGCAGACGGATTACGTTTTGTATGAATATAGACACCAGTTCACTAGCATTAGGGACCTTGGGAAGGGGCACAAAATGTGCTACTTTGGTAAAGGAGTCCACTATGACAAGTATAGTGGTGAGTCCTTCTTCTGGGGGGAGATCCGTGATAAAGTCCAAACTCACAGTATGCCATGGATAAGGGGGAACAGGAAGAGGCTGTAACAAATCATCCGGCGTAGTGCGAGGTGTTTTCTGTGTAGCACATATGGGACAAGAGGAAACATAAAACTGTATATCTTTCGCCATGTTTTCCCACCAAAACCATCTGCTACAGATCTCATTGGTTTTCTGAATGCCCGGGTGGCTCACCAAAGCGGAGGAGTGAACCCACTGGAGTACCTTATCTCGGAGTTTGCCCGGTATATACAACTGTTCACTGTGATAAAGCAAACCCCCTGTTACATGGCAATCGGGTTGTTCCAACCATGGGGACATATCGATCTCTGTTAATGCTTTCCCCAAATCACTACAGAATTGGTCAAAAGAAGCATACCCTAGAATTTTACTAGGGGGTATGAATGCTTCCAGGTCGGGTTCTTTTCTTTTATGAGGGAGTGATACACATAAGCGTGATAGAGCGTCAGCTTTCACTTGTTGTGCAGCTGGCCGGTAGGTGATCACAAAATCAAACTCATTAAAGAAGGATACCCAACGCATCTGTCTGGGGGTCAATGCTCTAGCGGTACGAAAGAATTCCAGATTCTTATGGTCTGAATATATGGTGATGGGATGTCTTGCTCCCCAGAGATAATGTCTCCACTCTTGAAATGCCTTCCTGATAGCCAACAGTTCCCTCTCTGCGACGGTATAATTTTGTTCAGCGGGCAATAACTTGTTTGAAAAGAAGGCGATAGGATGCATCTGCCCATTAGTGTCTCTCTGAGATAGAACCCCTCCTACTGCATATTGTGATGCGTCCGCCTCCACAAAGAAAGGGAGAGTAGGATCGGGATGCATCAGGACAGGAGCAGAAGTAAATTCTTTCTTTAAGATGTCAAATGCTTTTTGAGCTTCTGAGGACCAAACAAAAGGTACCCCCTTTTTAACGAGTCTTGTTATGGGTGTTACCATGTCTGAGAAGTGCGTAATAAAATGCCGGTAAAAATTAGCAAAACCTAACAGAGACTGTATGTCCTTGACACACGTGGGAGTAGGCCAAGACAAGATGGCTTCAACCTTCTTTTTGTCCATCCGTATCCCATTTTCAGAAATCACAAACCCGAAGAACTCTACCGTAGAGGCATGGAAAGTGCATTTCTCGAGTTTGGAAAATAAACGATGATCTCGTAGCCTTTGCAATACCTGTTTCACATGTCCTTCGTGTTCATTGCGATCTTTTGAGAAAATCAAGATATCGTCTATATAGACTATTAAGAATCGATCCAGAAAATCTCGGAAGATTTCATTAATGAAGTACTGAAAAGCCGCAGGGGCATTGCACAGCCCGAACGGCATTACGCAATATTCGAATAAACCAAATTTAGTCCTAAACGCCGTTTTCCACTCACCACCGTCACGTACTCGGCTAAGATGATATGCTCCTCGTAGAACTATCTTGGTGAACACAGTGGCATCTTTGATTTGATCTAATAATACTGGGATGAGTGGTAGCGGGTATTTATTCTTTATGGTGACCTTGTTAAGAGATCTATAATCTATACAGGCACGAAGGCCCCCTTCCCGCTTGGATATAAAAAAAAGTGGGGAAGAAATAGGTGAAGAGGAGTGCCGGATAAATCCACATTTTAACAGGTCATCTAGGTACTCCCTGAGATAGGCAGTTTCAGGTTCTGATAGGGCGTAGATTCGACTACAAGGCAGTACACCCCCGGGTTCTAGGTCTATGCGACAATCAAAGCTGCGGTGAGGAGGCAATGCTGTGGCCTTTATTTTATCGAATACGTCAGCATATTGTTTGTAGACGTCAGGTAGGGAGTCTAGCTCTGGAATATTACAGGAAGCACATACCAAGGGAGAAGCCCAGTCAATAGCTTCTTGATAACAGTGCTGGATGCAATGACTAGAATCTAAGGTCACGGTTCTTCGCACCCAATCTATTTTGGGGTTATGCATTTGCAACCAGGGTACTCCAAGAATCACTCCAAAGGCTGGAGTGTCTATGAGATCAAAGGAGATTTCCTCAGAATGCCCGTTGTCACACACTAGTGTTAATGGGGCAGTATGTCTCGTAATGAGCCCTGAGGATAATGCCGTCCCATCTACCGCTCTCACCGGTTCTGGCAGTTTTTTCTGTATACAGGCAATGCCCAGGGAAGAGGCTAACTGATTGTCCCAGAAATTCCCTGTAGCCCCTGAGTCCAATAGCACCGATAAAGTTACCCGATTGCTATTGGTCAAGATTAGAGTCACACTTATGGTGAAATGTCTAGGCACCCTGGCTACCGAGGCGTTCTGGATGTTTCGAGCAAGTGCCACAGTCTTTCTTGGCCCTAAGGTTTTAGGGCGAATAGGGCATTCTCGTGCAAAATGACCTCCCTTACCACAATACAGGCAGAGGTTGAGATTGCGTCTTTTTTCTTTCTCCTCCCAAGTCAAGGGTCCCTGAACCCCTCCTATTTGCATGGGTTCATCTAAGGTTGTTCTCGGGTCTTCCTTCTTGTTACTTTTATATATCAAGACGCGGGGAGTCTCAGGCCTCCCTTTCTCTCCATGTCGTTCACGGAGTCGATGGTCCATCTTGATAACCAAGTCTATGAACTCTATACAATCCTCAGGGGGGTCAACTATTTGAGACACAATGTCCTTTAATTCGTCATTCAGCCCCCTATAGAACAAGGATGTTCTTTTATCAAGAGGCCAACGGGTTTCCGCCATTAATCTATTGAAGTCTGTGACATAGAAAAGCAAAGGGTTCCTACCCTGCCGTAAATTTAACAGTTCCGTGTCACTTGCCTGCATAAAAGTATGTTTGTCGAACAGTCTCCTCATCTGTTCCTTGAAAGCGGGAAAATTATGCAGAAGAGGGTCATCTGTTTCTACCAAGGGTATAGACAAATTGGCAGCGGTACCCATGAGATAGGAGATAACAAATGCTACCTTGGCAGTGTCGTCTGGAAAGGCAGTGGGTCGACACATGAATTGTAGATAACATTGATTCATGAAGCTGCGGTATTTGCCGCTTTCTCCACTAAACCTTTCGGGATTAGCCAAGAGAACCGGAACGGGAGTAACTACGGTAATGCTTGAGGGTGGAGTCCCGCTATCTGGTTGTGTCTTGTCGAAGTGGAAGGTGGCCGGCTGTAATACATGGCGGTGTGTCTTTGGAATAGTTCCAGATGGAGGACCCCATGCAGTGTTTGCCTGCCTAATATGAAGCTCGGTTTTCAAGGTATGATTCTCCTGTCTGAGAATCTGAACCTCGGTTTGCAGCGCTACTAAAGCTGCCGCTAATTCCTGGACTGAGGGGATGGGAGTAGTGTCTGCAGGGAACCGGGCCTCGCCCGTCCCATCCTGGTCCATCTTCGTTCGGGCGGTAAGTATTTCGTGGGCTTGGCTTTTTGTTACAACCCCCACTCACCTGAAAACCAGGAACCGCAGGAATGAAGAGAGTCACCCCTCTCACCTCTGGACCAATCCTCCACACAGACTACCACAGTATCGGCGATTGGTCCCAAGGGGAAAGGGAAGAGAAATACACCACCCCGGGTGTGCTGGGAATGGAGGGAAAGGTACGAGGCGTGATGTCAGATCGTGGCATGAACAGGAGGAAGGGATATACAGACAGCGTCTGTAGGGTAGCCGCAGAGAAGGTAGGAACAGCTTTAGGTCTGCAAGACAGAAGCATTAGAAGGACTTTAGGGCGAAAACAAAAGGGGCGGGGAACACACTCTAGACAAAGTCGCTTTCCTGAAAAGGGTTTGTAGAAGGAAAAGAAAAGAAAACACACTCACCATGGTTGACACAGCATGGTAGCGCATTAGTCCAATCTCGGTGAATTAAGGTATACTGTTCCAGGGGGAATAGTCATTCTCCATGGAAGCGGCGTAGAAGGGACGGATAGTATTGAGAAAGGAAAAGGAACTCCCTACAAAGTAGTGCAATAAGCTCTTGCACAATGGTGAATAAACCGATGGGAAATGTCACTGCTCACACTCTACACGGGTGCCAAGACAAAGGTTCCACACCAGGGGATTTGTTTAAGAAACGCTGAACCAAGCGCTGGCAACTCCTGTTGGCGCTAGTTCCATAATATAAAGTCAAACCAAAGAAATGCCAAGGTTGAACTCGCGTTGGAGGCGATGCCACCAGCTCCTGCTGTGCGCCTCTAGGGGATTCCAACTGAAGAACCGCATACGCGGTGTAAGTGACACATGCTGAGGCTGCCGGCTCCGGCCATGCACCTCAATGGAAGTTCAAGGGTTAAGCGACCGCACTCGCGGTCGGCACCAAGAAATCACTCACGGCTTCAGCCGCGTCAGGAAAATCACTCGCGGCTCCTGCCGCTTTAAAGAAAACACTTGCAGCTTCAGCCGCGTCAGGAAAAGCACACGCAGCTCCTGCCGCTTTAAAGAAATCACTTGCGGCTTCAGCCGCGTCAGGAAAAGCACTTGCGGCTCCTGCCGCGTTAAAAAAATCACTCGCGGCTTTTGCCGCATAAGGAAAAACACAAGAGAGGGGGAGACTCTCTTGTGAGAGTCTCCCCCTCAACACAAGAGAGGATGCACGCTCATGCATCCTCTCGGGATTAACAAAAAACAAAAAAGGTCCAAGGAGAGACACGCTCCTGCGTTCTCTCGAGTCAGGAGACAGAGCTGGAAGTCAAAGAGAGACACGCTCCTGCGTTCTCTCGAGTCTGGAGACAGAGCTGGAGGTTAAAGAGAGGCACGCTCCTGCGTCCTCTCGGGGCTGGGAATCCTGGAGCATTTAAGCCAAGCACCTGTGTCAGGTATGGGAGGCACCCAAATAGCAACCTCCCTTTACCACCTGATGTGCCACAACCAATGCCAGTGGTGAGGAGAGAAAAGAAAAAAGGCAAGTGACAGAAAGCAGTATTATGAACTGGGCTTGAGACGGGAAAGTGGTAACAGTGGTTGTATGGGTGTGTAAGTGGGTGTGAGTGGTTGTATGGGTCTGTGAGTGAGTGTGTGAGTGGTATTGTGGGTGTCTGAGTAGGTGTGTAAGTTGGTGTGTGAGTGGTTGTATGGGTGTGTGACTGAGTGTGTGAGTGATTGTATGGATCTGTGAGTGGGTGTGTGAGTGGGTGTGTAGGTGTGTGAATGGTTGTATGGGTGACTGAATGGGTGGGTGAGTAGTTGTGTGGGTATGTGAGTGGGTGTGACTGGTTCTGTGGATGATATCATCAGTGATGTTATTTGAGATGTCATCAGCAATGTCATCAGTGATGTCATTGACCATGTCATGAGTGATGTAATATGTGAGGTCATAGGCAGCGCATTGCCAGGGTGTAAGTTATAGTTCGCTCAGGTAACTGTAACTGATAAATTTCACTGGTTTTGTATGAGTGAACTCTGAGCCTAACTATAATGTCCCTGTAGCCTTTGGTTTTTTCAGTGAATTTTTAAGGTTTTTTAAAAATTCTATTTCCTAACTATAACGTCCCTGTAACCTTTGTTTTTTTCATTGAACTTTTTAGTTTAAAAAAAAAATCTATTCCCTAACTATGACGCCCCTGTAACCATTGGTTTTTTCTGTGAAGTTCTATGGCTTTTTAATGTTATTTCCTAACTATAACATCCCTGTAACCTTTGTTTCTTTCAGTGAATTTCAAAGGTTTTTTTACATTTTATTTCCTAACTGTAGCCTGTAACCATTGAGAATGGGTGTGTGAGTGGCTGGTTAGGTTGGTGAGTGGGTGTGTGAGTGGCTGTATGGGTCAGTAAGTGGGTGTGTGAGTGGCTGTATGGGTCTGTGAGTGGGTGTGTGAGTGAATGTATGGGTCTGTGAGTGGGTGTGTAAGTAGCTGTATGGGCCATGAATGGGTGTGCAAGTGACTGTATGGGTCTGTGAGTGGGTGTGTTAGTAGCTGTGTGGATATGTGACTGGTTTTGTGAGTGGCTGTATGGATGTGTAAGTGGGTGTGTGAGTGGCTGTATGGATCAGCAAGTGGGTGTGTGAGTGGCTGTATAGATCTGTAAGTGGGTGTGTGAGTGGCTGTATAGGTGTAAACATGGGTGTGTAAGTAGTTTTCTGGGTGTGTGAGTGGCTGTATGGTTGTGTGAATGGTTATGTGGTTGTGTGAGTGGGTGTGTGAGTGGCTTATAGGTCTGTGAGTAGCTGTGTTAGTGGTTTTGTAGGTGAGGGGCTGTGTGAGTGGCTGTATGGGTATGTGAAGTGGGTAAGTGAGTGGCTGTGTGGGTCTGTGAGTATATATCTGACAGTGGCAGAATGGTTGTGTGAGTAGGTGTCTGAGTGTGTACGTTGGTGTGTCAGTAGCTGTGTGAGTGACTGGACCAGAAAGGAACCTCACCTCCCCTTTAGCCAAAAGGGGTCCACAGTTTTGCACAAAAATGTCTAGCCAACTGGAGTACTTTCTTATAGTTTATTAGTAAGTTCTACCTCGTTGGGTAATAGCTAGTACATATTTGACACTGCAGCTGCGTAATGGATTAAGAGGAAATTGTCACCACTGACCTTGTGTGCATGTAATTTCAGCAATGTGATTGTTCCTCAAGCATCTTGATCCACAAATCTGTGATAACATGAATCTTCGTCTAGAGAACAGGACGAGGCTACAAAGAGGGGAATCTCTACGAAACAAGGGTACTTCCTCCTAACTATATGAAGTAAGTGCTTGTTTGTTTGGTGGAGATGTCCTCAAAATTTCTCTATATCACCAAAATCTCCGAAACGTGCTCAGAGGCCCTTTGGTAAGCTGTCCATCAAATGGGAAAGGGTGGGAAGACCTTTGCACAGTACTAAGGAAAACTGTGTGGGCCAAACAGGCGAACTTTGCAGATGATTTTGGGCATTTGCATACTAATGGTAATTAAAAGGGAGAGCCATGGACTCTGTTTTCAAGACAAGAAACAAACCACTCGTCACAGTCATTACAGGTCAGATTCTGCTCCAATAGATCAACAAAGCATTCACCTACATTTATGATTTGAGATTGTTTTTCATCATGGAATATGAGAGGAAACACACTTGCTTTGCCTTGGCCAAACCCAAGAAGTTAGCATCATTTGTGTTTTACAGAAGTGGTGCTTCAACTGGGGCACCTTCTGTGTTTATATCTGTAAGTGCTTCCCATTGTGTTTTAATTTCTGTGAAAGAGCATCAGGGCAAGAATGGAACCTCTTTTTCAAGAAGAGTCCATAGTTTTGCCGAAAATGTCTACCCACCTGGAGTACTTTCTACTGGGTATTTAGCAAATTCTACTTCGCTGGTTAAATGTCTAGTGCATATTCTTCACTCCAGCTACGTAAAGGACCACGAGGTAATGTCTTCAGTGACCTTGTGTGCATGTAATGTCAGCAATGAGATTGTTCCTGCAGCATCTTCATCCACAAATCTGTGATAACATGAATCCTTGTCAAGAGAACACAACAAGACTACAAAGAGCAGAATCTCCACCATACAGAGGTACTTCCTCATAACTATATGAAGTAAGTGCTTGTTTGTTTGGTGGAGATATCCTCATATTCCTCTGCATCAAGAATGCATCACCAAAATCAGCGGGAAATGCGCTCGGGTGCCTTTTGGTAAACGTTCCATGAACGTGAGAAAAGGCAGGTACACCTTTGCATACTACTAAGGAAACGGGGCGGACCAAATGAGAGGAGCTTTCAGATTATTTTGGGCATTTGCATACTCAGGGTAATTAAAAGGTAGAACCATGCTCTTTTTTTAACTATGCCAAGGGAGGGGGGCTGCGCAGGACGATTTCAGCCTGGGGACCCCATCTCCAGGGGCCTGGCGTAAACTTAATGGGGTAGGAGCACCACACGGATCCCTCCACAGGACAATTTCAGCCCCAGGGACCCCATCCTCCCCGGGCCCTGCCTTTTCAAGCTGGATGCCCTGGAGCCCACCCAGGGCACCCAGTGTGCAACGTTGGGGACTGTGGGGGGAGCCGCAATGCCCCGCAGTCCCTGTCGGTTCCCCACCTACAACTGGAGCCAGCATTGCTCCCATAAGTAGGGAGCAGCCAAAAATACTGTTCCCTGCATGTGGGAGCAATCTTTTCATCTGCTTTACTGCCCGCTTGACAGTGGACAGGAAAACAGATGAAAAGTCTGTTCCCAGCAAGGGGGAGCGGACTTACAGTTTGCTCTTGCTCGCCAGTAGCTGTCAAAGCTCCTGCCAAGCAAAAGCAAACTGCTATCTTCCGAGGGTGGCCACCTTGAGAGATAGGGAGCCAGCCCTGGGGGGTGGCAGTCCCCAGGGCCATTAGTGGCTCCAGGAGGGGGTCATGCGGCCCCTCCATTCAATTTGCACGGGCCAGACCCGGAGAAGTGGTGGTCCCTGGGGCTGTAAACGTCCAGGAGAGATTGTTGTGCGGCCCCCCTCCCACTTTACATTTGACTATGTCCCAGGGAGGTGGTGGTCCCCAGGGCCAACTATGGCCCTGGAGGGGGCCAAGCGGCGCCCGTCCCTTTTTTTGAGTACTTTTGTGCCCCAGGCAGGTGGCGGTCCCTGGGCAATCAGCAACTTGGAGGGGGGTCCGCACGGCCCTCCTCTTTTTTAATTTACAAGCCCCGGGGAAGTGGTGGCCCCCAGGGCCTTTAAAGGACTGAGGTGGGGGCCACGCGGCCCCCTCCTTTTATTGAAATAAACCCCCGGGAGCTTGTGGTCCCAAGGGATAAAACTGCCCTTGGGGAGGGGGCTGAATACACCACACCTCCCCTTTTCTTTAATAATTAAACCATGCCCCCAGACCTGGACCACCCGGGGGCTGATAAAAGAACAAGCATGGGAGACCGTGCTTGTTTTAAAACAAAACATTGCAGTAAATCTGTCATGATTTTCGCTGCAAATTTGTTTTTCAAAAATGCTTTTTGGCCCTGGTGCGGTCCCTGTGGACCCTAGTATCAGGCCTAGGGGTCAGGGTATTCCTATCCTGCCCTCTTCTCTTTTTTTAAAAAGTTTTTGTTTGGGACTCTGCTGAGTCCGAGTACCCAGATGGCTGCCAACACTTACTGGTTGAAGTGTTGGCAGCCAATTAGATCTCTGCCCGGGATGGGGAGGATTTGCGGAGCGTTTGCACCTCTAGATATACAAATTTGATTTTTCTTTAATATCTCCAAAACTACTGAAAGGATTTACACCAAATAAAAACAGGGCTCTTTTCGGACCAAGAGCTACCTTTCCGCCAAATTTGGTGTATTCCATCCAGCGGTTTGGTATGTAGTCGTGTTCAAAATCCCTATGAGAAATCGCATGGGTAAAAAGCATTTTGGTACCCCCTCCCTTTTTCTCGGCCGTCACTTGACAAATCACCCCAAAACGTTCAGCTTAGCAGTTGAACTGAGTGTCATACTAATTTTGAAAGGCTCCAAAGTTATTGGCCAAACAAAAAATGCTTTTTCTATGGAAACTCTGTGCTAACTATAACTACCTACTGGTGACTGAAAGTAAGTAATAGATAGATAGATAGATAGATAGATAGATAGATAGATAGATAGATAGATAGATAGATAGATAGATAGATAGATAGATGCAAAGTTTTGTAGTGATTAGTTAAGGGGGCAAAAAGAAAAAAGAGGGGTTCCAAAACAGATTTTTCCACCAACGCATTTTCCATAGACTTTTTAGACAGGCGTAGCAGTAAAAGGGTTGCATGAATTAACATGAAATTTGGCAGGAATATAGATTATGGTGCGGAAAGGATCCTTTTTGTTATTTGATCTGGATTTGTTCAGTTGTTTTTAAGTAATAAGGGACAAAAACTTAGTAATATATTGGGCTGCGGTATACCGCAGTACTCTTATGGTATACTACAGTACATGGCGATGACGAAACACAATATTATTGCTTAATCAAAGCCCTTGCTTAAAGAAAAGGTAGCCATTTTGTTTAGATCACAATTTTACGAAAGACGTAGAGTTAGGGAAAAGTATTTTTAATGATTTATATATTTTTTTAAAAGTTAACGATGTACCGCTGTACTTTCGCGAAATTATCTAGAAAGTACCACAGTACCTATTGAAAGCTAAACAAAATTATATATCGCAAAAGACACTCTACAACACTCCACTCCACTGTACGACACGCCATTTCACTCTACGACACGCCACTCCACTCTACGACAAACCACTCCACTCACTCTACGACACTCTACTCTATGACACAGCACTCCACTTTATGACATGCCACCCCTCTCTACGACTTGCCACTTCATTCTACGCCACTCCAATCTATTCCACTTCAGTCTACTCCCCTCCACTCTAAGACACTCTACAACATGCCACATTATGACACACCACTCCACTTAACTCTACGACAAGCCACTCCACTCCACGCCACTCCACTCTACAACACTCTACTCCCCTCTATGCCTCTACACTCTACGCCACTCCACTCTATGACACTGTACAACACGCCACTTGAATACACTCTATGACACGCCACTTCACTCTATGACACATAACAAAGATTGCCTTAGAGTGTATAAATATATACGTAAAAGACATCCAAGAAAAGCATCCCCTAATCAATTTGCATCACAACACACAAGATTCATTAGCAATAGCGTAGCAAGGATGCTATGGTCCCTGGAGCAACCAAGGAAAATGGTCCCTTTGACCATTGACCATTGTTTGGAGTAGCAAAGTACAGATTTGTCAGGGTTCAATTGCCCCCCCCCCACCCACCCCGGGCTCTGGGGCACCTGCTGCACCAGTGGTAGCTTCACCCCTATTTACGAGTTAGGCAAATCTAAGCCTTGAGAAAGATTAAACTCCTCACAGAAAATTCTTTGTGAATCAGTCCTGGATGTTAAGGTGTAACTGCTTGTAGGAAAAACTTTATAAAAGGGAACTGATTTTTAGCTCAGCCTACATTCAGCTGTAGCTGTTTGGATACCTCATGTCATCAACTCTTCAAAACAACTGAAGAGGTCAGGTTTTGGGTCAGCGTACATCAACTATTGGCTTCCACATGTTTTTCATTGCTTGTCACTATGTGTGGCATAACCCCATCCAGCCAGCCAGAATTGATGACTGAGGCCTTGCTATCCTGTTGTTTCATGTTTACCAAGGCTATGGCAGTGGTTACATTGTCCCATTTGAGTTTCCATTATATTTTGGTGAGGGTGCATCAATTAGACATGACGTGAAGTTTGTAATTGAGAGCCAGTACTTGTTGGATGGATACATAATGACACTTTAATTACAGATTCTTTGCTTGTTGTTTAGATTGTGTGTGCTGATTGAATACCTTCATCTGTCATAAAGAGACCATGTTGTTAACTAATTTTCCTTGTGTTCATTTGCTTTACTTTGCTGCCATAATAATAAGTTGTTTGATTTGCAGCTTTTTTTGGTCACAAAGAAGTGTGTACACACGGATTATGTTAAGGATGCAACTAAAATACTTGTCCTTTGTCAAAAGTATCTATTAGTCAATATTTTGCTGTGTATGCCTTTTAAGTTCACTTCTTACAATGCAAACTTCATCTTCCGAATCCTTTTTATAAGACCAGAGAGACAGGGGTAGATTTACAAGCCCCTTGCGCCGCCATTGCGTCACTTTTTTTGACGCAACGGCGGCACAAACAATGCGGCCAATTTACAATGTGACGCATCTAGCGAGATGCATCACGTTGTACAGCCCTGCATCACATTATATCTGCACCAGGTATAATGTATGCAGGGTGGGCATTCCCACGCAAAAAGCCATGTAAAACTGACGCAGTGAAATTTACAACATTTCACTGCGTCACTCTACACCTTCACTGCGTCAAAATCCCTACGCCTGCTCAGACCAGGCGTAAGGAATGACGCAGGGCATCTTGTATGGTACTCACCTATCTATTGTGGCACATTGCTGTTGCGTCACTTTCATGAGCAACTCCAGCAATGTGTCACATTTGTGCCAATAGATGCGTCAGTATTTCTGACACATCTGTTAATCCTTGCGCCATGGAGCACTGTATTGTAAATACAGCGCATCCATGGTGGGGCAAGGACATTTGGCACTGTTGCAAGGAAACTGACACATCTATGCAGATGCGTCAGTTCCTTGTAAATCTGCCCCACATGTTTTTCTCTGCTGACGCAGTGAGCAGAAAGAGAGGGCTATTTTATTATAAAGGTAAAGCACATATGGACAGTTTTAATAATACAAAATTGTTATATTGTACTTGAATTAATAATTTATATTTCATGAAATGCATTGTAAGCAACAAACATAAACAATTTACAGCATCACATATAAATAAATCACTCATCTTTAGGCAAAATATGTGGTTTATCACTAACAATATATGTTTATGCGTCTAAGTAACAATGCTATGATTTGGAGGTAAGAGATCGAATAAATGTTTTTATTGCACACATTTTTATTTACTGCACAATAATATTATGTTCCACAATGCTATGTGCAGTAAATATTAAGCTTAAAATGAGCCTACATAAAGTAACATGGACACGCAGTCATTGTACACAAGTAATCATTTCTTTCCATACTTTAAACAGATGGGATGGATGAAAACCTCACTATATTTGGAAATATTGAAATCGGGAAACATGTAATACAAACATATATTGGCCCATATATGTATGTTTTCTGTTAGTACATCAAAACAAAAACTTACAACATAGACTATTACAACAAGGAAATCATACATCTCAAAAGAAGCCAGAACAAATGGCTTTGTCATCAATGCTTGTTTAAAATGTACAAGTGCCAATTTACTTACTGAATTTGGGTATGAACAACAAGATGTTTTTTTTAACCTCGGTGTAGCAAATGGGCTCTGCCAATTTTACCTCATTTAATTTTTTCCCTTTGGACTTTTACTGTGAGTGAGACTCACCTACTGAGTCTCACTCAGTCACTCAGTGTAAATGTTATGGAAATGGACTGAGAGTGCTAACCATCAGTGTATGCCTTTTATGGTAAGGTCCGCTTCTATGCAGCTAGGGTGAGAGGATCTGGGCTGGTTACATGTGAAGACATGAGAACAGGTGTATGTACACATGTGCCGCTGAGCATGTTAGAGTACCATCTAGCTCAGCCCGGTCTGTGTGCACAAGTAGCCTGTAGCAGAAGTGACCCTTCAGGGATTGGTCCTAACCTGGTCTAGGCCTTATAATGTAAGTGGGTAATCATAGTGTACAACTGTACTGATTGCTGGACAGTCTGTGTACCTCACTCAATAAGACATTATGGTGAAATCTGACAAAGGACACTTTTGCCCCATGAAGGAGAAAGAGGCCAGGCACCAATTCTAGGGTAAAAATGTACCTTGAGTGCAGATCCGCTGTCACTTTTATGATATCTGCACTCCTTATGGCATTTGGAGATTTGCCATATTTCTCTGGCTCAGCTCATAATTTGATTAATGGCCTTTGTTCCATCTACTGGGCCAAGTTATTTGCTGCAGCAGGAAGATCAGAGGCCTCCCAACACCATAGGGTCATTTGCCAGTGTTTGGCCCTTTTCTTGGAAAAGGAATGGCTGAGGATGAAATCTTCATGTGCTAATTAGCTCAACACGCTGTACATGGTCTGGGCAAGCCCAAGCCCACAGAAACAAAAGAGAACAGCCTGACCACTGAACCAGTCACAGAGGGATTCCCCTTTGAAGTTCTGGAGGGAAGGCAACAGGCAGCTGTGACATTTAGGGGAGGGGCAAAGGCTCTTAGGGGTGGTCTTTCCATAGACCACTTCAAGCCTCAATGCTAAATGCCCTGAAATATTGAGCAGGAGACGGGACTGGCTGTGTGATGATACAGCACCCTAGGATTGGGCAGAGATGCCTAATGTCTAGAACTTTCCATCCATCCTTAAAACCCTCACATAAGGGAGAGATTGTCAAGCACTTATTGGCCTTGGGAGCTACAGCATCAGAGCAATACCGAACGGGAAGGAGTAGCCACCTGATCCAACTGCAAGGATGGATTTAATCTCTTTTGTACTTCATTGGCATTGGAAATACGAAGCACATAGTGCTCCGCTGTAATTTCTGAAAATACTTCAAAGTGGGCCAGGACTTGGGGGTCAGGGCAAGTGTTGGAAAGTGGATTATTAGTAGGGGCAAATGTATATCTGCCACTGGCAATAAGGCCACTAACACATGATAGGACTCAGCATAGGTCTTAGAAAATTATTCCCATGCTCAACCCTTGGTAGCTTGGCTGCGAGCAGGCAGGCTTAACTTCAAAGACAGGTATGTAAAGCATATTAAAACATCAATTCAGTACATAATTAAGACACAATGCATAATAAAAATACAACACCAATTTATAAAAATAGGAAATATTTTTATCTTTAAAATGACACCAAAATGACAAAAATCCAATGTAGGGAACCAGAGATATGAATTTTTAAAGATTTATCACTTTATAGCACTTAGAAACCTATAGCACCATATTGGGACATCTGGTCGCGATAGACGGGCTCAATGTCAAAGTTTCAGGCCAACCGCGGTGGAGCCCTGAGCGGCTACCCCTCGCGGTAGGTCCCGGTCACAGTTTTTACCTTCGGATTTAGAACCTTTCCTGGAGCTTTTTCTCGTGGGGTCCCTCGATGATCTTCACCAGGCGGGATTCGGTGAGGGTTCGCCGGCCTCGGATTTCTTCTACTCCCGGTCAACCTCTGGAAGTCGGACCTACGGAGCTTTCAAGCGGACGAACCTGGATGGCTTGGCCGGCTCGCGGTTGAAGGCAAGCTGCTTGGCTGACCAGGTTGAGTCGGTCCCCCATGGAGCTTTTTTCAAAAGTTGCTCAAAAAGTTCTCCCAAACTCCTGAACTTCTTCCTGAAGTTCCCAAAGGGTCCCAAAGTGTCTCAAACTCACTCCAAGGGTCTGGAAGCTCCAAGATGGTCCTTGAAAGTTGAGGACTTCAGTTCCCACAATCCACTTGGACAAAACCCTTACAAATCCACTGGTAGTTTTCCAGGTTGAGGATTCTTGGTGGTGATGATCCAGGTGAACTCCTGTTAACCTGTAGCTTGCAGGGAGTCCACTCTTACTTTTTTCACAGCAAGGTAGTCCACAGGGCTGTAGTTCCAGATGGTGCAGTCCTCAGAGGGCAGGCCTTAGAAATTGCACACTCAAACTTCTCAGCACATGGCACAACGTCTTGCTTTCTTAAGTTTCAAGCAGCAGATCTGAGAGACTCTGCCCCTCTCAGATACTTATTCCAAGTTCTCTGGGTCAAGCAGGAGGTCACTCCTGACCAATGGGGGCAAGGTAACTCCCCAAAGATATGACCACATCCTGTAGAGTGTGGCATTATTTTGACCCAGAGTGCATCAAATCCTCCAAATTCATAATGGCTGATTTTCCAGCAGGTAGTTAAGAGCTGGCTAAACACACCCCTAGGATGGCTAATTTCCCTAGACTCCCCCCCTTGCATCTGCTCATTCCTTCCTTAATCCTAGCTCTGGCTTGGGGTCAAAAGAGTAGAGGGGTAATTGACACTGAGGCCTTCCCCTTTCCTTTGAAGACCATGGTTTACGACTCCTCCCCCTGCTCTGGCATTCCTGTGTAGCAGCACACTGCCCTCCCAGCAGAGCTGGTTAACCTCAGGGGCTCTTTATCACCCTCTTCAAAGTATCCTGGCTAATCCACTTAACTCTGACCAATCAGGAAAGACCACTGGAAGGCTGAATCTGGACCTGCAAACAAGAAAGTCCTATAACTCCTTGTCTGTATATTTTAGGTGAAATTCAACAATATCATATTGTTGGATTTATCACTACCATTCTGGGAAGTCTTTGAATGGAAGTTCTATCATTCTCCTGTCAGGAGTTATTAGTTAATAACTTCTTGCCATGTTAACCTATGTGACATGGGATTTGCAATGGGAAAAATGACTTGGGCCATTTTGCCATCACCAGGACTTACAAAAACATATTTTATAAGTAATCCGCCTAAATCTACAGAACCCCACCCCATGGAACACCTAGGGACATTTTTGGGGTTCTGAATCTGTAGAAATATTGCAGATCCTCCCTCCCACAGTGCTCCTAGCATCAAAGTCGAATTTGGGCAGCACTTTATCACAATGTGGGAGTGAAATTAGGAATTTTCACTTAACCCAGGGTATATAAAACTCATTTTATAAGGGCTCTACCTTATAAATACCTGACCCCCCTCCCCTGGGACACCTAGGGGAGACCCTGGGGGTTCCTAATATGCCATAACATTATAGGTTATCCATTTTTAAGTGCCCCAAACACCAAAGTCGAGTTTAGGCACATTTTACTTTTTAAAAGCAGTCATGGAACCCAGGGCTGCTTTTAAACTGACCTCAGGCTTCAGCAGTGCACACATGCAAGTGCAGAAAAGGCTGCTGGCCTCTAAACTGCCATGCCCTACTATAGACTAGGGACTGATAGGTAGTTTCAATCCCCCTGCCCTATTATGTACTAGGGTCTTACAGGGAAGGTCCTGCCAATCACAGGGTACCTCCAACCCACAGTGTAACCCTATTGTTTGTAGGTGTTTCTCACTGTATTCTAAGTGTTTTCATAGCATAGCACTGGCCCTGGGCCTGGTTAGGCAAAGCCCAGGGTCAGTCAGAGTCAGTTACCACCAGTACCAGTCAGTAAAAGTTGGGGGTGCCCAGGGCACAGGATGACTTTGCAACATAGCCCCCCAAACCAAAGGTGATGGGTTAATAACCTACACCCTGGTAGTCCTCAACAGCTATGGAAAACCTGGAAAGTCCATCTGCATTTGCATGGGCCACCCCAGGTCTGTGTTCCACTGTAAAGTCCATTCCCTGTAGGGAAATGGACCACCTTAACAGCTTGGGATTCTCACCTCTCATCTGCATGAGCCATCTGGAGAGGCCTGTGGTCAGTTTGAACATGAAAGTGAGTCCCAAACAAATATGGTCTCAACTTTTTCAGGGACCAAACCACAGCAAAAGCCTCTCTCTCAATGGCACTCCACCTCTGCTCTCTGGGAAGAAGTCTCCTGCTAATAAAGGCAACGGGCTGATCAAGGCCCTCTTCATTTAGCTGTGGCAACTCTGCCCCAATCCCTTCTCTGAAGCATCTGTCTGAACCACAAATTCTTTTGTGTAATCAGGGGCCAGCAGCACTGGTGCTGAACACATAGCAGCTTTCAGAGTGTCAAAAGCCTTCTGACACTCTGGGGTCCAATCCACCTTTTTGGGCCTCTTTCTTAGAAGTGAGTTCTGTTAGGGCCCCACAATGGTCCCATAATTTGAACAAACCTTCTATAATACCCTGTCAGTCCAAGGAATGCCCTGACCTGAGTCTGGGTAACAGGAGCTGTCCAATCCAAAATAATTTGGATTTTAGCTTGAGAGAGCTGTACATGGCCCCCACCTACCAGGTGGCCCAGGTACACCACAGAACTCCTGCCCTATTTGGCACTTACTTGCCTTAATAGTCAGGCCTGCCTGCTGCTTGGCCTGAAGCACTTCCCTTAGGTGGCTTAAGTGATCCCCCCAGGTAGAACTGTATACAGCTATATCATCCAGATAAGCTGTACTGAACTGTTCCAACCCAGACAAGACCCTGTTCGCCAACCTTTGGAAGGTGGAAGGTGCATTCTTTAAGCCAAAGGGCATTACCTTGAACTGATAATGTCCCTCTGGTTTGGAAAATGCTGACTTCTCCTTTGCTCCATCAGTGAGGGCAATCTGCCAGTAACCTGAAGTCAAATCAAAAGTACTCAGGTACTTAGCAGCCTCTAACCTGTCAATGAGCTCATCAGCTCTAGGTATAGGGTGAGCGTCAGTCTCTGTGACTGCATTCAATCCTCTGTGGTACACACAGAACCTTAACTCCTTGGGTCCCCCTGAGGATTAGGTTTAGGTACCAGCACCACTGGACTGGCCTCCATGGACTCTCAGACGGTTCAATTACCCCCAATTCCAGCATCTTAGCAACTTCAGCTTTAATGCTGGCTCTGACATGGTCAGACAACCTGAACAGTTTATTTTTGACAGGTAAGCTGTCACCAGTGTCAATGTGGTGCACACACCACTCAGTGATACCTGGGGTCAAAGAGAACAGGCCAGCAAACTGCTCCAGCACTTGCTTACAGTCTCTGTGCTGCTGGTCTGTCAACTTGGGAGAGAGGTACAACCTCCTCCACTGACCCATCTTGCACATTAGTGGAGAGGAGGTCGGGCACAGGCTCAGCTCTCCTCCTCCACACCCTCATCAGTGACCAGTAACATGGTCATGTCTGCCCTGTTATGGTGGGGTTTCAATCTATTCACATGCAGGACCCTATGAGGGTTCCTGGGGGTGCCAAGGTCAACCAAATAGGTAACCTCACCCTTCTTTCTAAGATTGGATAGGGCCCACTCCACTTGTCATGGAGGGCCCTGGGAGCCACAGGCTCCAACACCCACACCAATTGTCCTGGAGTATACTCAGGCATAGTAGCCTTCTGATCATACCAGTGCTTCATGAGCTCCTGGCTGGCCTCCAGTTTCCTATTTGCCTTGTACATGTACTCCGCCATTCTAGATCTCAGGCCTAGCACATAGTCAAGCACATTGTCCTTGGCTTCTTTAAGAGGCTTCTCTAAAGAATCTCTTATCAGGCTCAATGGCCCCCTCACAGGGTGTCCAAACAACAACTCAAAGGGACTGAAACTAACCCCTTTCTGTGGCACCTCCCTGTAGGCAAACAGTAAGCATGGGAGGAGAACATCCCATCTCCTCCTGAGTTTCTCTGACAACCCATTTATCATGCCCTTCAGGGTTTTGTTGAATCTCTCAACAAGACCATTTGCTGTGGGTGATAGGGGGTGGTGAACTTGTAGTTGACACCACACTCATCCCACATAGCAGTCAGATAGCTGGACAGGCAGGAAGTTCGTGCCCCTATCTGATACCACCTCTTTCGGAAAACCCACTCTAGTGAACACACCAAGCAGTGCTCTAGCCACTGCAGGAGCATCAATGGTTCTAAGAGGGATTGCTTCAGGGTACCTAGTGGCATGGTCCACTACCACTAAGATATACCTATTCCCTGATGCAGTAGGTGGGTCCAGGGGACCAACAATGTCCATCCCCACCCTTTCAAAAGGAACCCCAAACACTGGCAGTGGTATTAGGGGAGCCTTTGTCTTGCTCCCTGCCTTGCCACTGGCCTGAGAGGTGATACAGGAGCTGCAAAACTCCTTTACCTTTTCAAGCATATGGGGCCAGTAGAAATGGTTCACCAACCGGTTCCATGTCTTTGTCCCAAATGTCTGCCAAGGGGATATCATGACCCAGAGTCAGGATGAACTCTCTGTACTTCTGGGGCACCACCAACCTCCTGGTGGCCCCCTCCTTGAGGTTTCTGGCCTCAGTATAAAGCAGTCCATCTTCCCAGTAGATGCTATGAAACCCACTGTCATCCCCCTCCTCTTAGAGGCAATCCGCCTCAAGCTCTCAAGGGTGGGACAGTCTCTCTGTCCCTCACTGAACTCCTCTCTGGAGGGTCCACCTGCTCCTGTCAGTTTTGCCAAATCTGACAGCTCTGGCAGGGATGGAGTCCCTCCCTCAGAGGCCAGATCTTCCCCATCAGGGTTTGATTCTTCCCTGCACCTCTGGAGTTCCCTGGGCTGGCTCACCAGGCCCAGTACTCCTTGTCCTCTGGATGCTTGGCCCTTTGTTCCAGGGTCCAAGTGTCCAGCCTCTCCTTTGGCTAGTCTGTGACCTAGTCACAGAACATACCCACTCAGGAGCTCCAATATTTTCATATGGAGTCCTCTCTCCACCTCTGACCACACAGAGGCTTCAAGATCATTGCCCAGTAAACACTGGACTGGGAGCACCTTTGACACAGCTACCTTCATAGGGCCTGTCACACCTCCCCATTCCAAATCCACCACAGCCATAGGATGGAGTTTGGTAGTGCTGTGTCATGCATAAGTCACCTGGTGAAACTCACCAGGTAACAACCTCTCTGGAGGCACCAGCTCATCCAGGACCATAGTTACACTAACCCAGTGTCTCTGATAGCCTCAACCTCAGTCCCATTCACTTTAGGCTTCTGCCTGTACTTGTCCGTGTTTGGAGGTAAGGCAGCAAGGGTTGCAATATTCACCCCACCCAGGGACACTAAGGTTGCTTCCACCACCTGACTACCCCTTTCTGGGACACCACTCTCCACCCCTACACTTACACTGGCAATCCCTGTAGATGGCCCCTTAGGGGGGAGCTTCTTGGCGCAGACAGCATCTCCCTGTTTGTGCCCTGGCTGGTTACAGTCAAAGCACTTACCCACCTTTGAGGGATCAAAGAACCTACCATTCTTTCCATGATACCCCCTCCCTTTGAATTTGGGTTGGCTCGGCCCCCCTCCTTGTTCAGGTTTTTGTGGGTCTTTGGAGGGCTCCTTCTGTTTTTGACCTTCTTTCCTTGGGCTTTCCCTTGGGGAGGGACCTGTCCTCTTTTCTTCTGGTCACTCCCCTGGTGCTGGATGGAAACCGGGGTTCTCACCCACTCATCAGCTGCTTCCCCCAGCACTCTGGGGTCTGTCAGCTTAGAGTCCACTAGATACTGGCGTAACTTCTCTTCTATACAATGAGTCAAAATATGTTCTTTCAAAAACAAATGATACAATCCCTCATATGTGTCAACAGTGTTACCAATAATCCAGCCTTCCAGTGCCTTCACTGAAACATCCACAAAGTCTACACAAGACTTTGAACTCAATTTCTGGGTGCCTCTAAACTTCACCCCTGTACTGCTCTGGAGTCAGACCAAATCTCTTGACTAAGCATGCCTTCATCTGCTGGTATGATTCTGCATCCTCTCCCTTCAGGGTCAGGAGCCTATCCCTCCCAGCTACTGGAATCAACTCCCACAGGAGTGCACCCCAATACTTAGAGTGGACCCTACTCATTCTAAGAGCCCTCTCAAAAGCTGCTAGCCACCTGTCAATGTCATCCCTCTCTGTGTACTTGGGCACTATACCCTTGGGAAGTTTGGGATCAAATCCACCACCCCTGGACATCTCAAAATCTTCATCATTTTCACTGCCACCATTTCTTTTGAACGTCTCCTCCCTCTTCCATTTCTTCTTAGCCAATTCCGATTTCTCCTTCTCCAAGGCTATCAAAGCTAATTGAGCCTCAAGCTGTCTCTCTGCAAGGGACAGTGGTGGTTCCTGAGTAAGGGACCCTTCCCCACTCCCACCATCTGGACTCATATGGCTAACAGTAGAGATAATGGAAGAGGCACCATCCTCACCATCCTCTTGGGTGAGGTTGGGGGGAACACCCTTCATCCCCACTTAAATCTCCTCAGCTACCCCAGCCCAGGCCTTTAGGGACTTAAGCAACCCTGCCTTCCAAATCTTGTTGGAAGCAGGCAGCCCCCTAAGCCTACACTATATCCTAAGATCAGCCATCCTGAACTGGGACAGTTTAGCCAGGTCCAGCTCCATGGTTCCCTAGTTTTGGGTCACAACAACTAGGCACAACAGACTTAGAACAATTTGGAAAAATCAAAACAATGGATCAAAAATAGTTTAGTCCAAATTCCAAAAATCAAACTCAAAAGTTTTGTTCTAAGGCAATTTAGAGGATTTTTATCATCTTAATTCACTTTACTGAAAGGTGTACTTTTTAGTATTAAATCTGTTTTTTATTGATGGAACACAAGCAGAGATACAATAATGACTCGCCTACAACCCAGCGGGCCGGCTCACCGTCCGACGTTATAGCGGTAGGACACAGTGCGAAGCAGACAGTCCCAATTAACACAGCATGTCGCCTACAACCCATCAGGGCCGGCCGCGTCTAAATGAAAGAGGGGCAGGGGAAATGCCTTGTAGTGGAAGTCGTGAGGAGTGTGCCAGTCCCCCGGGAAGCAGAGAGAACATGTCCGCTAGAGGGTGTCCCCCTCAGGGCCGCAGGTTCTAAGAGGTGTTCCACAATTAAACAAAAATACAACACAAAGTTAACAAAACACACAATAACCACCACCCCAATCCCACCCCCACCCCTCTCCTCGGTGTGCTTGAGAGCAACTATACGCCTATGTGACAGGACAAGGGCCGTGCAGTGTTAATGTGGGCCGCGGAGCTCACGGGGAGCTAAGGATAGCCAAATATAGAATTAGGGGGTGGCAGCAGTGTTTTCCGGGACCAGTTTCAAGATGCGAAGATATTGTGGGCAGGTCAATTCACGGAATTCAGTGGAGAGAATAGTCAGGAAGGGGGCCCAGATTTTAGCATAGTCCTTGTCTTTACCCGCTGCCACCATGGAGAGTCTCTCCATCGCCAAGAGATTCCATAGTTGGTGTAGCCAGTGTGTATGGTCGGGTATCTTGTCAGATTTCCACCGTGACAATAATACTCTATGTGCTGCATTCAATGCCAGGGCCATCTGCCGCCCCTAGTCGAGCGTAAGGGAAAGGTCAGCGCATTAGGAAGCCCCAAGAGCGTGTAGGCAGGAAGTCTAGGAGAGTAGTGTTGAAGGCCAAGTCGATATCGTCTAAAATATGTTCCCAGTATCGAGTTAATTTAGGGCAATGCCAAAGTAAGTGGAGAAGTGTCCCGGGATTGCCGCATCCCGCCAGCAGAGACCGTTGCATTGTGTTTGCCATCTAGATAGCCTTTCTGGGGTGTAGTACCAATAGGTAGCAATTTTAAAAGCTGTCTCGGTGTGGTTCGAGGAGTATGCCGTATGGTGTGCTCGGAAAAAGATGTCCTCCCATTCTTTGACTGATAGAGTGCGCCCCAGCTCCACCTCCCATCGCTTCTGCCCGGCGGTACGTGATCTTATGGGTGCGGAGTTGAGAAAGGAGTAGATTTCGGAGATAAGGCCTTTATCCTCTTTTTTGTTAAGGATCCATTTCTCGAACGGCGTCATAGGGCGGCAGGCCAGAGGACGCGTTCCCGGTGCAGTAACCCAGTGGAGCAGTTGGGAGTGCAAGTAGACGTCCGTGTCAGGCAAACGGTAGTCCGATTGCAGGTCCTTAAAAGGTATAAGGCCCCGGATATCGTACAGGTGCCCTATACGCTTGCAACCCTCCGTTGTCCAGCGTGCCGCTGTTTTAACGGCCATTCCTGGAGGAAAGGCAGGATTGGAAAATAGCGGGGTCAGGGGAGGGAAAGAAGTCAGGTTCGCTTCTGGCAGACTCTGTCCCAGGCAAGCATCGTGGGGCGAGTAACTGGTGAGGAATAAAGTCCCCAAGCATGAGCAGACCTGGGCAGCCAGGCGTCCCTCCAGATATGATGACCAGCGACCGTCTGGTCCATGAAGACCCAATACTTCTCTGTCATTGGACGGTTCCATTTCTACAATGTAGCGTATGAGGGAAGCATAGAAGTATCGGGTGATGTTGGGGAACGCTACCCTCCATACTTCTTAGGTCGCTGCAGCTGTGCCTTGGATATGCGCGGGAGATCGGGCCCCAGACAAAGCTCTCAATCGCCGCTTGTATCTGTTGAAGGACGCGCGGTGGGGTTCAAGCGGCAATGTTTGAAATAAATACAGGGCTCGGGGTAAGATATTCATTTTAATCGCGGATAGTCTCCCCGACCATGAGAGGGGAAGACGACGCCAACGCTGGAGGTCCGCACGGACCCGAGATAGCAGGGCAGCGTAGTTCACTTCCGCTGTTTGCGTCAGACTCTTGTGAAGGGTCAGGCCTAGGTACTCAAGTCCTCCAGACACCCAGTCGAATGGGAAGCGGAGCCGAAGGGTCGCCTCTGTGTGTGGGCTAGCGGTAACATTAAGCACCTGGGATTTTTGCATGTTGATTTAAACCCAGAAAACTGGCTAAATGTCTGGAGGTCCTGCATAATGGCTGGTAGAGAGGATGTGGGTTGGGCGATCGAGAATATGATGTCATCAGCATATAAATTAATGAGATGGCGGTCTAATCCGAAAGGGATGCCCTGCGCAAGAGGGTTGTCACGCAGTCGCTGAGCCAGGGGTTCCATGTATAGAGCGAAAAGCAGGGGGGAAAGGGGGAATCCCTGCCTCGTCCCTCGTCCCACCTCGAAGAGCTCAGACAGTAGGCCGTTGACTCTAACCGCCGCTCTGGGGGAGCTGTAAATGCTTGCGATCCAGCTTCTGAACCGGGGGCCCATCCCAAAGCGCTCTAAAGTGGCGAAGAGATACGGCCAGTGCACCCGGTCGAATGCCTTCTCCGCATCTATCGCCAGGAAGAGGGCTTCCTTGTCGAGGAGATGGCAAAGGCGTTTAGTATTGTCCCCACATTGGCGCCCCGGGACAAAGCCCGATTGGTCAGGGTCCACGAGGCCCGGCATATGAGGGTTCAACCTGCGCGCCAATATACTGGAGAACAGCTTTGCGTCAATATTCAACAAGGAGATCGGCCGGTATGAGCCACATTGATCCGGGTCCTTGCCCGGCTTGAGAATAACAGAGATGGACGCCTGTAGCATAGAGGGGGCAAGCGAGCCTGTATCCCCAAATGAATTAAATAAGCGGGTGAGTAGCGGAGCGATTTCGGGGCAGTAGGTTTTATAGAAAAGGGCACCGAAGCACGTCCGGGCCCGGGGCCTTTTGTAACTTCAATGGGGCGATTGCCGAAATAACTTCCTCAATACGGATGGGCGCTTCAAGGGCGGCAGCTTCTCCCTCAGGCAGTGGCGTGACTGCCGCATCCCTCAGATACTCGGTGGGATCTGGCAACATGGCGGGATCAGCCGTATATAGTGATTTAAAGAAAGAGCGGAAGGCCGAGACTATGTGGGCGTCGTCCGTGAGGAGGAGTCCACGCGTGTCCCTCAGTGACTTGACCGAGTGCGCTTCTTGCTGACTGCGCAGACAGTGCGCCAACATCCGACCTCCTTTATTGGTGCTGACAAAGTACTTATGCTTCAGTCGGATTATAGCATATTCAGCTCGATCGAGGTCCAAACGGCGCAGTTGAAGGCGCTCTCTCTCTAGCTCCCGCCAGATACGATTGGCGCCTGTACGCTTATGGATCGTCTCAAGTTCCTTGACGGAAGCCTCGAGTTCCGCCCGCTTCGCCCGTCTGGACTTGTTGTCATAAGCGGCTTTTGCGATAAAGGCACCGTGCACCAGCAGCTTCAGAGCCTCCCATACTGAGGAAAGCGAAGTATCCGGCCTGTCATTAACCGACATATAGTCCGTGATGCAGCACCGGATGTCAGTAACTATGTCAGGGGATCGGAGCAGGGAGTCACGCAGGCGCCAGCGCGGTGTAAAAGTCGAGCCTACGGAGGGAAGCGCAGCGTTAGGGTAATGTGTGCATGATCGGAAAGGCCCCGTGGCTCGATGGAAGAGTCCGTGACCAGGGCCCAGGCAGACGAAGTAACGAGGAAATAGTCAAGACGGGCATACGTTTTATGTGCGGCCGAATAATAGGAAAAATCAACTTCGGTGGGGTGCAGACAGCGCCAGGCATCCCGAATCCCAACCTCCTCAGCCAATCTCCGCCTTTCGCAGATAGGGCGCCAGCGCTGCCCACGCGAGAGCCAGAGCGATCCTGATCTCCATTCATCACAAGGTTCAAGTCGCCTCCTATAATTACCACTGGGTCCGGGGAATGCAGCACCTCAGCACAGGCCTCCAACAAGAACGTCTCAGGACGGTCGTTAGGGGAGTAGATGGAAGCAACCGTACAAGCAGTAGAGCCTACGCGCAGCCGCAACGCTAGTAGGCGCCCTTTAATCTCGGAGACTGTCCCCACCACAGAGCCCCTAAAATGTTTGGCAACCAGAACGGCCACTACCCCCTTCTTGTTAGCTGTAGAGGACCAGAACTGGAGTGGGAAGTGACTATGCCTCATCCGGTGGGTGTCGGCCTGTAATAGGTGAGTTTCTTGAATGAGGCAGATGTCTCCTCCCGAGTACTCTAATAAGGACAAGACCGCCTTCCGTTTGACTGGATTATTAAGGCCTCGGGCATTGAGGCTAACTATTTTAAGATCCAGCGGGGTGGAAAAAAAGACAGGGAGCTATGTGGGAGCGCGCGCCGACCTGTGCCACGAAAGGGATAGAAGGGGGCCGCGTGCAAGTCGCCAGTGTACGCTGCAGCAGTGAAAACGCACGGAGGAGAGAACCCACCCCAACCCAATAAACAAAACCAACGTCCAAAAGAAAACATGACCAAAGTCTGTCCTAGTAAAGGAAGTCCAGCAGGACGGGAACGGCCCACCGGTCCAGCCTAGAGCGGGACCAAGATGTGGCCACCTACCTGCAGGGAGGGCATCCAAGAGGTCCATAAGTGGTTCGTGCCGTCCCCCCGGCACCGTTCTTGGAAGCCCAAACCGGAACCATCATTAGCACTGCTCACGGAGTGGCTGGACGCTCTGAAGCTTGCGAAAGGGTGGCAATGACCGCCTCCCTCTCCTTATCCCTCGTAGCTTGATCGGGTTTCTTGACTGGGTTTGTCTTTCCCACGCGCTGCCAACCCTCGCTACACCGTGGGCGAGGCACCCTGGGTCGTTCTCCCACCTCCACCGGGCCGGCATCCTCGAGGCCCAGGATCTCCAGCATCTCAGAGAGCGAGCGAAGCTGCAGCAGCTTTCCCCCGTGCTTAAAAATGAGACGGAAAGGGTGTCCCCAAGAATAGGGAATATTCTGTTCTCGGAGATATGTGGTCACCACTTTGAACTCTCGGCGCTTTGACAGTGTGGAAGCAGCTAAGTCCTGATAAATGGCGGGATGTTGGCCTAGGAACTGTAGAGGTTGGGCCTCTCTCGCCTTTCGTATTATGCGCTCCTTCACTTGGTAATCATGGACGCACACAAGAATGTCGGGCGGGGGCGCCTTGTTGCCACGTGGAAGTCCCACTCTGTGGGCTCTGTCCATCTGTATGTCAGCTTCGCCATCGTCGCCCAAGATGTGCTTGAATAGAGCCCCGACATAGGCTCGGAGATCGTCCCCCTCCTCTTTCCATGGCACCCCTCTCACCCGAACATTGTTCCGCCGTGACTGATTTTCCAAATCCTCTGCGGCGGCCTGGAGATCCAAGTTCTGCTCTTGTAGGCGTAGGACATCCTGTTGTAAGTGGTGGATCTCTTCGTCCCTGCTCACGTCATGCTCCTCAAGGGTCGCCACCCTCTCCCCGACGTCGTCCACCTCTCGCCGCACTTCTTTTAGATCTGCTGTGAGCTGGTTCCGGAGGTCCTGGATATCTTCTTTCATAGCTGCGAATAGCTCCACCATAAACCCCCTGGTCGCCGGCGCGTCATCCCCCTCCATCGGCCCCGGAGCTTTCTCGCCCGTGAATGGGGCCTGCCCAGCTTGTTTCGAAAGAAGCTCTTTCAGCGACTTCTCCCTTTTGGAACGCGCTGCTGCCATGACGTAGGCCGCCGCCTAATTACGCCGGGTAACCGGTCCCGGCCCCGGCATTGCAGCCACCAAGGCAAGAGTGGAACGGCAACTGCGTGGAATGTACGGGCCCCTCAGTGCCGGTCGTTATGCTCCTACTGCCTCGAAGGGAGACGGGGACAACACTAACCCAGGGAGGCCCAATGGTGTGTCTTCAGCGGAGGAGCCCCAAGAGGGCCAGCGTATACTGGGCGCAGGCTGTACACTGGGCCGCGGACCGATGGGGGACCTCCCCAGCCCGTCCTTCAAAGTCGCCCAAGATGGGGTCCTCTTCTACTTAGCACTCCCCGATAGGAGCCTCTGCTCTACACAGGCATGTGGTGCCCCAACAAACCAACCCACCGGGAGGTCAGGCCAGTGTCCGGTCCTCCTCTTGCGGCCGGGATCCTCGGTTCCAGCAGCGGGTGTAGTGCCCCTCACTCCATGCACTGCGTTAGTCAGCGATGTCCCCCGCAGCTTGCGCCGAACTTCACAGGGCCCACAGGCCAATCACCCGGTCCGCCGACTCGCGGACCGCTAGGCCCAACCCGAGGCCCACCTCGCATGTTTGGGCCCAACCACACACTCCCAGTGCTACTCGGACCGGATCGGCGGGAAGGGCAGGCTTCCAGCAAGCATCGAGGACCCCGCCTCTTGCGGAGCGGGGGTACGCAGTCTTGTGGGGGCCCCGGAGCCGGGCGCGGCGTCCGTCGATCAGCGGGTCTCCAGACCTCCCCCGCAGTCCACCTCACTCACCTAGGCCAGGATGTGCACCTCCGTTGGGTGTGCGAGGTAGGATCTTGTTGTGCGTCCCACTGCGGGCCTCCCCCTCTGCATCAATGGGATCTGCGCCACGGGGCCTTACGCAGCTCGCCGGGGGCCGCGGGTAGCCCGGTGTGCTCCCTCCGACATCGGAAGCATCGGCGCTCACAGCCCCCCGTCAGCACCCGGAGCCGGGCGCCCCTCCACTGTCGGGCGCTCAACACTCGGCGCCGCCGCCAGGCTACGCCACCGGCACCTCTCACAGCGTCACTCTCCCGGCTTGGGCGCGGGTCTCCGCCGCCGTCACCCACAAGGCCTCCAGGGCCCACGCTGTTCGGGGGCTCCTAGCACCTCCGCCGTCGCACCGACAATAGCATTCGTCGGCCCAGCGATGCCCCACCGTGACACCAAGCCACTCCTGGTGTCTGCGGGATCCGATGGTCCGGGAAGTAGGCGATATGGCAATGCTTATGTTCGGCGGTGCCGGAGGGACACGATTCTGCGTCCTACCGCGCCGCCATCTTGGACACGCCCCAAGGTGTACTTTTTAAACACAAGTCCTCATCCACACCGCTGAGCACCAAATGTTGGAAAGTGGATTATTAGTAGGGGCAAATGTATATCTGCCACTGGCAATAAGGCCACTAACACATGATAGGACTCAGCATTGGTCTTAGAAAATTATTCCCATGCTCAACCCTTGGTAGCTTGGCTGCGAGCAGGCAGGCTTAACTTCAAAGACAGGTATGTAAAGCATTTAAAAACACCAAGTCAGTAAATAATTAATACACAATGCATAATAAAAATCCAACACCAGTTTATAAAAATAGGAAATATTTTTATCTTTAAAATGACACCAAAACGTCAAAAATCCAATGTAGGGAACCGGAGATATGAATTTTTAAAGATGTATCACTTTATAGCACCATATTGGGGCATCTGGTCGCGATAGACCGGCTCAAAGTCAAAGTTTCAGGCCGACCGCGATGGAGCCCTGAGCGGCTACCCCTCGCGGTAGGTCCCGGTCATAGTTTTTACCTTCGGACTTAGAAACTTTTCTGGAGCTTTTTCTCGTGGGGTCCCTCGATGCTCTTCACCAGGCCGGATTCGGTGAGGGTTCGCCGGCCTCGGATTTCTTCTACTCCCGGTCAAACTCTGGAAGTCGGACCTACGGAGCTTTCAGCGGGACGAACCTGGATGACTTGGCCGGCTCGCGGTTGAAGGCAGGCAGCTTGGCTGACCAGGTTGAGTCGGTCCCCCTATGGAGCTTTTTTCCAAAGTTCTCCAAACTCCTGGAACTTCTTCCTGAAGTTCCCCAAAGGGTCCCAAAGTGTCTCAAACTCACTCCAAGGGTCTGGAAGCTCCAAGATGGTCCTTGAAAGTTGAGGACTTCAGTTCCCACAATCCATTTGGATAAAACCCTTACAAATCCACTGGTAGTTTTCCAGGTTGAGGATTCTTAGTGGTGATGATCCAGGTGAGCTCTGTTAACCTGTAGCTTGCAGGGAGTCCACTCTTTACTCTTTTTCACAGCAAGGTAGTTCACAGGGCTGTAGTTCCAGATGGTGAAGTCCTCAGAAGGCAGGCCTTAGAAATTGCACATCAAACTTCTCAGCATGGCACAACGTCTTGCTTTCTTAAGTTTCAAGCAGCAGATCTGAGAGACTCTGCCCCTCTCAGATACTTATTCCAAGTTCTCTGGGTCAAGCAGGAGGTCACTCCTGACCAATGGGGGCAGGGTAACTCCCCAAAGATATGACAACATCGTGTAGAGTATGGCATTATTTTGTCCCAGAGTGCATCAAATCCTCCAAATTCATAATGGCTGATTTTCCAGCAGGGAGTTAAGAGCTGGCTAAACACACCCCTAGGATGGCTAATTTCCCTAGACTCTCCCCTTGCATCTGCTCATTCCTTCCTTAATCCTAGCTCTGGCTTGGGGTCAAAAGAGTAGAGTGGTAATTGACACTGAGGCCTTCCCATTTCCTTTGAAGACCATGGTTTACGACTCCTCCCCCTGCTCTGGCATTCCTGTGTAGCATCACACTGCCCTCCCAGCAGAGCTGGTTAACCCCAGGGGCTCTTTATCACCTCTTCAAAGTATCCTGGCTAATCCACTTAACTCTGACCAATCAGGACAGACCACTGCAAGGCTGAATCTGGACCTACAAACAAGAAAGTCCTATAACTTCTTGTCTGTATATTTTAGGTGAAATTCAACAATATCATATTGTTGGATTTATCACTACCATTCTCAGAAGTCTTTGAATGGAAGTTCTATCATTCTCCTGTCAGGAGTTATTAGTTAATAACTTCTTGCCATGTTAACCTATGTGGCATGGGATTTGCAATGGGAAAAATGACTTGGGCCATTTTTCCAGCACTAGGACTTACAAAAACATATTTTATAAGTACTCCGCCTATATCTACAGAACCCCACCCCATGGAACACCTAGGGGACATTTTAGGGGTTCTGAATCTGTAGAAATATTGCAGATCCTCCCTCCACAGTGCTCCTAGCATCAAAGTCGAATTTGGGCAGCACTTTATCACAATGTGGGGAGTGAAATGTGAAATTTCACTTAACCCAGGGCATATAAAACTCATTTTATAAGGGTCTACCTTATACATACCTGACCCCCCCACCCCTGGGACACCCAGGGGAGACCCTGGGGGTTCCTAATATGCCAAAACATTGTAGGTTATCCATTTTTAAGTGCCCCAAACACCAAAGTCGAGCTTGGGCACAATTTACTTTTAAAAGCAGTCATGGAACCCAGGGCTGCTTTTAAACTGATCTCAGGCTTCAGCAGTGCACACATGCAAGTGCAGAAAGGCTGCTGGCCTCTAAACTGCCATGCCCTACTATAGACTAGGGACTGATAGGTAGTTTCAATCCCCCTGCCCTATTATGTACTAGGGTCTTACAGGGTAGGTCATGCCAATCACAGGGATACCCCAACCCACAGTGTACCCTAGTGTATGTAGGTGTTTTCACTGTATTCTAAGTGTTTTCAGCATAGCACTAGCCCTGGGCCTGGTTAGGCAAAGCCCAGGGTCAGTCAGAGTCAGTTACCACCAGTACCAGTCAGCAAAAAGTTGGGGGGTGCCCAGGGCACAGGATGACTTTGCAACAGCAAGCATGCAGAGAAAGAGAGGAGGAATGTGTGGTGTCCCCTTCCCAAAGAGAACACTGCTCCTGGGGATCAACACCCTGCTGGTCAAGGCACAGAAGGACTGTCCCAGGGGCTATCATCTCTTAGGGACATCAGCAGCAAATGAGCGCTGCCTTGCTCCCACTGTGAGGTGGTGTGCCTCTCTCATTCCCTGCTCCTCAGTCCAGGGGAGCAAGAAGCACACCTCTGAAATCTGCATGCCAGCACTGACAGTCGGACGAAGAAAGAGAAGGGTGCTGCCTCTGTGCTAGCACACAACAGCTGTGCTAGCTGAGCCATGCAACTGTTGTCTTCTCCGGCTATCCCAGCATGTCCACACGCTGAGTGCCCCATCAAAGGGGCACTGGCCTCAAGCTTCTTAAAAAGTGTGAAATGTGGTGTGAGGCTGCCTATTCAAACTTTTTAAAAACCTTTCTGCAGAGCCTCTCATTGCTCATACACGCTTTGGTCACTTGAGTGCCCCATAAGCCCTTTAGAAGTTATGTTATGTTAGGTGGATTTGTATGGCGCAACTTATCACCCGTGAGGGTATATAGTCACTGGGGCAGGAGTGTGGGTCCGCCGATATTCCTAGTTGAACAACCAGGTCTTCAGCTTCTTACGGAAGTTGAGGAGTGAAGTAGCAGTTCTGATGTGTAGAGGAAGCTTGCTCCAGTGTTTGGCAGCGATAAAGGAGATAGTGTGCTCTCCTGTTTTGCTTCTGCAGATGCATGGGATATGTGTGAAGAAGAGAGAGGTGGAGCGTGTTGTCTGGTGGAATGGTAGAGTCGGAGTCGGTTGATGAGGTAAACTGGTCCTGTGTTGTGGAGGGCCTTGTAGGCGTGGATGAGCAGTTTGAACTTGCGTTTCTAGATGGGTAGCCAGTGAAGTTCAGTGAGGTAGGCAGTGATGTGGGCATTTCTGGGGATGTCTAGGATGAGTCTGGAGGTGGTATTTTGGATAGTCTGGAGTCTTTTTGTGAGATGGTGGAAGATGCTGACGTAGAGTGCATTGCTGTAGTCAAGTCTGTGGGTGATGAGGGCTTGGGTGACCATTTGTCTTGTGTGCGTGTGTAACCATTTGAAGATCTTGCGGAGCATTCTGAGGATGTGGCAGCAGGATGCTGTCATGGCGTTCACCTGTTTGTTCATTCTGAGTTTGTCATCCAGGACGATGCCAAGGTTTCTGGCTTGGTCTGTGACGGTGGGCATGGAAACCAGATCGGGCCATTAGAAGGAGTTCCAGGGGAAGTTCTTATTTCCGAAGGGTTCAAAATGTGCATTTAGCCACTATGGTACCTCAGGAAGGTCAGGGGTACCACCAGCATTATGAGATAGTGTTTTGGGGGTTGCCAGAGGTGCAGCAGCCCCCAGAAGATGTACCCAAAAAGTTAGAAAGTTGCCCTAAGTCTCTCAGTGGCTTACGTTAATGCCCCCATGAGAAGCTGGACTTGTTTTCAAGCACTCCTGGAGCTTGTGCTCTTGCACATAGGCTCTAGAGTGCAGGGAACTGTATTTTGGGTACTAAGGCTGTACTTGTAGCATGTTGAAAGTAGGAAAATGATTCCTGCATTCATTACATTGAAAATACAAGGCATTATCGACCAAGATAAAATTGACAATGAAATGTTACATGGTTTAATGAAGATTATTGTTAGATAGTATCATCCAAAATGATTTTAATGGTGTTGCATTAGCTATGTATGACTTATTTCTGCTTGTTATTAAAATGGTGACACCCTGACAAAGCCAGTAGGCCAGTCTTTTGCTAACGATACCCCAATGATATTGTCTTTAGTATATGTGGGAGGTACAGTGGTCTTAGGGTTCAGGGCTCACTAGGAGTGTGAACTATTAAGAGTGTGTCACCAAAGAATTCCTTCTGCCTACTTGTAGATATTTGCATTCTAAGAATGTGGCAGCAGGATGCGGCCAATGTGTTCACCTGTTTGTTCATTGTGAGTTTGTCATCCAGAATGATGCCAAGGTTTTTGGCGTGGTCTGTGAAGGTGGGCATGGAACCCAGATTGGGTGGCCACCAGGAGGAGTTCCAGGGGGAGATCTTATTTCCAAAGGGCTCAATTAATGTGCATTTGGCTCGTTATGGTGCCTCAGGAAGGTCAGGGGCACCACCAACGTTTTGAGATAGTGTTTGTGGGGTTGCCAGAGGTGCAGCACCCCCCACAAGATGTACCCAAAAGGTAAAAGGTTGCCCTAAGTCTCCCAGTGGTTTATGTTCATGCCCCCAGGAGAATCTGGAATTGTTTTTAAGCACTCCTGGGGCTTGTGCCCTTGCACATAGGCTCTAGAGTGCGGGGAACTTTGTTGCTGGGTACTAAGGCTGCACTTGTATCATGTTGAAAGTAGAAAAATTATTCCTGCATCCATAACATTGAAAATATAACGCATTATTGACCAAGATAAAATTGACAATGAAATGTTTCATGGTTTAATGAAGATTATTGTACGATGGTTTCATCCAAAGTGATTTTAATGGTGTTTCATTAGCTATATATGACTTATTTCAGTTTTTTATTAATGTGGTGACACCCTGACAAAGCCAGTATGTCTGTCTTTTACTAATGATACCCCATTATGTTGTCTTTAGTATATCTGGGAGGTACAGTGGCCGTAGGGTTCAGGGCTCACTAAGAGTGTGAACTATTGAGTGGGCCACCACATTCATCATATCATTCAGATTGTGCCAACGATTTCCCCATATTTATTATACGTGGAAAATTTGTATGAGAGAACCTTATTGGCTAGATTCGGGTTAGGTTCTTTTCATTGGTTAATATGCTTTCCGCTGGGCCAATACTCCTCAGGCACTATTGGTATTTGCCCATGCGATGAGCATTCTAGCCAAACTTTACAGCATTTTGTATTTTTTTGTCGATATATGCCGTTCACAAGGAGGTTTTTATTACCATTGCTACGCAGACATAATTTTTCAAAGTGTAAGGCTGCCCTATTCTTTTTATTACAACTATATGATCGAGATACATGTCACTTAGTTGCTAGTTTTTTTAAGTGCACTTTAGCTCTAAGAAGGAGTATGATGTTTTAAATTTTTATAGGTACAGAGAGCTACATGTTTTATGAATTGTTGGTTCTTTGGTATGATGTCATTTCTGAATGAATCCACTTTATCTCTATTATAGCACTTGTAAGGGGTTGCAAGCCTATTTGAACAACACATTGTTATTCTTCTATTGATTTTTAGATCTTTTACTCCTCTGAATGTAGACATTTATGAATTTTATTGTAGATGTTTTTAATATTCCTATTTTTTTCTCTTCACTTATTTCTTTCTGTGTATCTTTTATGACCTACTTTTGGTTGATCGAATAAAGATTAAGACTAAGAGTGTGCCACCAAAAGTATTCCTTCTGCCTACTTGGAGATATTTTCAAAATAATGGGCAGTATTTAGTAGCATGTGTACATAATAAAGTGCTTTCCCATTTTTTAAGAAAAAGTGCCAACTGGACAATGAGTTATTGAGTATTGTTTATTGGGTACCATCAGAATAGGGTACTAGCCCACATCACCCCCTGAATAGACCTTGGACTACTCTGCATTGCTAATCTGATAGAGTCAAGTGCTACAATGGGGTACTTCGTTCCCAGTAAAGGGAATGTTGCAGACTTCTTACTTGTGATGGACTCACATCCTGCACAACCAATCACTCACTTTCATATACTTGGCACACGCATGCGCAAAAAAAAAATTCTGAAGCGTGACCCATACCCTACAATACCGAGCCTTATGAGGAATGTATTCGAATTTCCAGGAATTTGCAGGAAAACGGGTCATATTCAGAAAAACGATTGTGGAAAACGAGGTCGCTTTCATGACAAAAACCCACATCATTGTTTACTGTGCAAAAGTTGCTGATAATTCACGCTGTTTTCATAACCCCATCCAGAATTGATGACAGTGTTTCCTAAGGCCTTGCCATCCTGTTGTTTCATGTTTTCAGAAGAAAGGAAACGTGCCAATCGAAGGGAACGCGCTAGAGGAAGGCGAGAGTTCCATTGCTGGATAAGGCCTACCTCCGACACGTTTGTGTTAGTCAGGACTTCTGGCCTCAGAGAGGAATGTGGCAGTTGCTCTTAACAAACAATGGCGAGCCTGTGGCACGTGTCGCAGTTATCTCGCAATGCGACTAAACAAATAATGACATAATACTGTAGCCATGTCTCTGCCGTTAAAAAAACCCACATCAATTCAAGTAATATACGCAGTAAATAAAATGCCCTATTTAGCCTTACATAACAAGCGAGGCCCTATAATTATGCACAGATAGGGTTTCGAGCAGTCTGGGTTGAACAGAACGCTTGGGGGTTGTTTGTCATTCTGTTTTATAATATTTGGACACATAACGCCAGAAAACGTTAATAGTCAAGTCACGTCAAGTAAAACTTTATTAATTTGTGTTATCGGGCATTTGTAGCGCTCAACTGCCCGTAGTGTGGATGTTTGTCGCACCAAATTTAAACAGAGACATTACACAAGAACCTGTGCGTGTGTTTGTTTGTTTGGAAGCTGTGGGGTTTAGTTTGATACAAAAGAGTTGGGTGTATGTGTCAGTGTTTAATTTGTAAAAAAAATAATTGCCCTGGCTCTTGTCAGGAGGCCACTGCAGCTTGCACCCCCCCTTGCCCCTGCCAGCACTGCCAATGATAGTACCAACACAACTACTATCACACTCCTACAAGTATGATAGTTTCGACTACTACAGGCCCCCAAAGCTATAAGGATGGCTTGGACGGGAGGTAAAAGTTATTTTTAATGTATATTGAATGAATAATTAACTGTTGTGATCATCTCTTAATTAGCCAGCCAGTGGCAGACTGTCACAAGCTCCCGTACTGACAATTAAGTGCCAGCGCCGAGCACTGGAAGCCACCGGCTCAAATTAAGCACACAGTCCTGAAAAGTGGTCTGCTCCTGTGGTAGCGATTATTTTCACTGCTGGTATTAGTGTCAATGGGGCAGATTTACAAGCCCCTTGCGACTCTTTTACGCCGCCGTTGCGTCACTTCTGTGACGCAGCGGCGTCGTAAACAAGGCACCGCGTGGCAACAAATTTACAACGTGACGCATCTAGGGAGATGCGTCACGTTGTAATGCCCTGCATCACATTATACCTGCGTCAGGTATAATGTATGCAGGGTTGGCGTTCCCACGCAGGAAAGCCTCGTAAAAGTGACGCAGTGAACTCTACAAGATTTCACTGAGTCACTTTTACGACGCCGCTGCGTCAAAACCTTTAAGGAATGACGCAGCATAGCAAGTATAGGCCGCCCCTGAGCAGTGCTGAAGTTGCGTCGCGCTTGCGACACGACTCCAGCACAGCGTTACCTTTACTCCGACAGATGCATCACGCATCTGTCAATCCTTGCGCCACGGTGCGCCGCATTGTAAATGTGACGCATCCATGGTGGCGCAAGGGTTTATTTACATCACGCAGATTAACTGACGCATCTCTGCTGATATGCAGAGATGCGTCAGTTCTTGTAAATCTGCCCCAATGTTTCTAAAATAGGCGAGGGGGGAATAAGTATGGTGCGCTATGTGCAGCATAATTTAACAATGTTCACCTACTTCACATATCGCAACACTGTCAAAACTAACAGGTAAGAATAATGTAGTATGCCAAACAGTTGCACTTATGATATTCTATGAAACGATAACAAAACAAAGATTTACAGTTATCAAAATGTGTTTGTGCAAGGAAAATAGAACAGAAAATAATGTGAGGGGCTTGCGGTAGCAGAGGTCAGCGGATTTATTGTACCACTCTCCTGCAAACCCAGAAGATTTCGAAGTGAGGGTGGGTCAATGTTACATGTGCTTAATGCGGTCCCACTTTTCTATTCTTGTATTTATAAAGCGCATGGCTACTCATTCGGGCCTCCCAGCACTAGACCGTACCCTGGACCGGAAGCAAGCATCCGGGGACCAGCCATCAACCAGGCTAGCTTTGCTGCAAGGAGTTCCCTTCTTGGGAAAACCCATGACGACATCTCTGTAGTGCGAGGAATGAACGGCAGCTGCTGTGGCCTTTGCAAGATACAGTTAGACTTATAACCAGTGATTTAATGGGCATGTACTGTCAAATACCGAGTAGCTGCACTTCTTTATTTTTTAAAGGGAGACACCAGCACATCTCAGCACTGGTGCATTACTCATAATGGTAAAGTACTAGCACTTCTCAATAGCAAAAGGTACTTTCAGATAGTGAGTATCCTCTGTTTTTTATTTCCACACTACCTGTAAGACTTGCTGCACCTTTCCGGCAGCTCAGAATCTTAGAAGTGAAGCACTTTGTTGCTCTGGGCTGCAAACAATGCCAGGCTTTCTTTAGTTGCACACATGGATGGAGCCCTGGGTGGCAGGGAGGGACACTGCTCTGTGTGTCCAGAGTTTACTCTCTATACTGACCTTAAATGAATTTCATGCCCATGTCTCCCACACTGAGGTTACATTAAATGGGCATTACGCTTATCTGAAATAAGCATGATTGGTGCACCTCGAAAAGGACAGTACGTCACCCTTCTCCTTCTCCTAAGAGTAGAGGGGTCTCAGTGGTTGGTGTCCTTCTGGTCTCTGTCCTTGTATTTCTTTTTAGAATAGTTATCAGGGTGTTACTCCTATTGATTTCATTGATATAACCTTCAAACCTTGAGGACCAGCCTGAATTAAGTTGGTAAATGGAGATGCCAGGTCTAGAAATATATTGTTGCCAGATGGATAAAACCCTCAGCCATCCTTGGCATTCAGCAGTGCTGGGTTTTGGCAGAATCAGTGGTGGACTCCTAACAGAAACTTTGGGCCCCACCACTTATTACTAATTTGTTTTTTAAATTAAGTATAGACTTCAGATACATCCAAAACAGATTTCTTTTTGCTATCCAGTTTCTAGCAGCTTTGCCCACCATCTCAGAAGCAGTTGTAAACTTCAGAAAAGTATTGGACCATTTAATTTTAAAATGTACCCTGATGTGACATCTCATGTGTTCCTTTGTAGCCAAAAAGCTCACACCATGTTACTCTTACGACATCTGGCCCGATCCTAGAGGTGGGGGTGGAGAGGTTGGGGATGGATTATAGGACTCAAAACGTGCAATGCTACCCTGGCAGCTGTTATGGAAATTGGAGATTTGTGCTGGGTGATAGATTAATGCTTTCCCTTTTCCGGGAGCTCAGCGAGGCTGTGCAGCCCCTTCTGTAATACAGATAGCGATGGCTCACATATAGTGCCAGCACTATAATCAGAGGGCATTCCCTCATTTGCATGGGGACATGGCCCCATGAAAATGAGGAAATCACTCTGCTTCTGCACCCACGCCGCATTATGGTGGCAGGTGCAGGGCAAACATGTGCTTAGGAGGCGCACTAAAATTGTGCCACAAAAAGGTGGCAAACTGTCAGTGTGCTCCCTGAGGACAGCCCTCTCATTGGATGAAAGGGGGTCCCATGGACCCCCCAGACATCTCCCTGCAGGCGGGTGCAGTCACTCACTGCACCCACCTGCAAGGAGATCTCTAATCCCTTTTAAAAGCACAGGAGAGTTGCCGCCTGCACAGAGAAATACAGAGCAGCTCTGTATTTCTCTTAAATGCACTGCCCCAGGGCAGTGCGAGTTTGCGGCTGCCCTGAGGGCAGTACATTCTACCTAATAGGGCACATTTTTCCTGTTTGCACCCTGCGCACCTGCTTTAAAGTGCACAGTGGCGCAAACAGGAAAAGTGCGCCCTATCTATAATAGGGCACCATGGGCCATATTTATGAATTTTGTGGCACTTGCTGCGCTGCCCTGCATCATAGGGAAAGGGCAGGAATGCGCCATATTTATTGATTACGTCACATTCCTATCCTTTTCCCTTGCACTTGCATCATTTTGGCAGCCTAGCACCAATGCAGGCACCCTTGCACCATGGTGCAAGGGTACCTGTGTTAGGCAGGATTGTTTTTGTGCAGGAAGGGACATCCTGTACAAAAAAAGTCCTAAGAGGCTTTTTCCTCAGCACACCTAGAAAGAGGAAGTAACAAGAAGAAATAAAGATATGTTTCCGCCTCTCCTGGGGAGGCGTATCTTGTTGGCCTATTCCCAGCTTTACAAGGTCAAAAACCATGGGAGTTGCATGGGAACACCCACGCAACGCCCATGGAACACCTACCCAAGGCAGAGTAATGCAACGCAGTGATTTGCACTGCTTTGAGTTACCCCAGATTTTTGGAGCCACTCAAAGCCTTGTGTGGCTTTGTGTGGCTTGCTTCAAAAATCTGACTTAAGATTTGTGTCGCTCTTGCACCACGTTGTGTGGTGCAAGAGTGATGCAAACCGGGTCATAAATATGGTCCCAAGTGTCTAAACAGACTGTGACACCACAGCCACAAATAAATAGTCATTGCTGACTCAACACTTTGAGGGCTAGAGTATGACAAAATAAGTACTGAAGCACACACCCAATATGGCCAGCACAAACAATGGGAAGGTTCTGCATGGCTTATGGAAACAAGCACCCAACTGGCCAGCAGCAAAGGTAGAAAGAGTTTGCCTTGGTTAAGCTTTTCATAAAAATAAATTGTAAGAACTAATGGCAAAAATTAGAACTAGCAAAATCCCTTTTGAAACGACAAGCAGAGGGGTGACTCGTCACCCACTTAATTCTTTCGATCCTATACCAATTTAATTACACAACAACATTGTGTCTAAGCAGGCTGTGGCACCATGCTCGTGACTAAATACTCACCGCTGGCTTTACACATTGGGATTTGGGAGGGAGAGCATGACATGAGTGAGAAGAAACGCACCCAATATGGTGAACCCAGGGAGGATGCATAGACTGCGCAGCTCGGGAAAACGAGCAGCCGAACTGCTGAGAGGAAAGGTAAAAAAGTTTGCATTTTGCCCATTCCTGCATTCCTTTTCGTGGCCATCCATACTTCTTCATGTCCCTCCTAGATCCAGAATCCTGAAACCGGGCCTGCTTTGCATGCTGTTTGGCTACACCCCTCTTGTGCATATCCAGGTGTACAGAGAGGTGGACAGGCTCTGCCCTCGGCTTATGGGACTCCCGGTACATGGATCTACCATCCGCAGCCTCCCAGCAGGCACAGAGAGGATGAGGCAGCTTCGGCCTTGCACACAGCCTGCAGCCCTGGATGGGCTGATAACTGCTTGTGGAGTCGCACTAAGAACAAGGTGATAGGAGAACACCAAGCCAAGAGCATGGTTCTCCATGGGCGGGTGGGGAAGATTGCCAGTCTGGCTGCCAGGATTTCTAGCATCCCCTATGTACTGGACAGGGTGTGCGAGTCGTTGCTGTGCCATTGAAGTCGTAGCTGGGATGTAAAAAGTCTAATTTCAGCTGGTGGTTAGGTCTCGCCTACGCAGCGCGCATGCGCTGCTTAGGAATAAGACCTTTAGTCATCGGCACAGCTTTGCGGGCAAAAACGTGCACGCGTTGCATTGCTTCCAATGGCAACGCGTGCACGTCTGGCAATTCCCTTGCGGGAGCGAGCTTTTTCGCCATATGTTAGCAATTATCTCTCCTGGCGCCGCTCGCTCCCGCAAGGGAAACGCTGCCTGCTCTCGGCCGCACCCCCCCCCCTCCCTACTTGTTTTGTCTGAGACTGACACGGGGACCAAAGCCTATCAAAATGGTTGTATCCGAAAGAAGCCTAATGTACGCCAGTGTGCTCACTACTTCTTAGCCAAAAATACAGGAGGCACATCTTTGAGATACCATGAAAGCATCACCTAGTTTCTATTGCCCAGTACCATAACTTACTCCCACCATCCCTCCCAAAGCAATCAAGATAAACGACGTATTCACTACTTTTCCTCCGAGATGTATTCACTAACAGGTCGTAAATTGTTCCTCAACAAAAGTAACAAGAATATGATGAATGAAATACAAATTTTTGATTCTATGGCTTTACTCACTGCACGATCTCTGGCTACATGCAACAGTTTCTGTCCGGCAATCGAGTGAAGCATTTCTTGTAGCCGCCCACTTCACCATTAAAAAGAAAAACTTCACACGAAATCCATGTCAAATACTAGACCTCACTGACGCCCGCTCTGAATGCGTCAACCGGTGAGAATGGTTTCACACATGCTAATATGCTGGGAGCCAGCCGTGAACAGCAAATCTTTAAACAGAAGCAATTGTTTTAGCCATGCAATTAAAGGAAAAGTAAATAAAGCGGAAAAAAAGAGCACAGTTCTAACCGTGAGAAGACAATAATGCATGTGTAGAGACTGGGCTTGGGATTTTTCGGGTTCTGCCTAAAACTCTGTGCAATTTAAAACCAGCTGTTAACGAGTGAGAGCAGTGCAACCGAGAAAAATATGAAGCGGTATAGCCATACAGGTGTTGAGCAGCACAGGCAGATACGAATCCCAGGCAGAATGCGAAGCGCGGACTACGTGTCACGACAATAAAGCCTTCTTCTACCCATGTAGACGCACGCATGCACCAAGGATATTGTGCTGCATAGCTAAATACTTATAAGGTCCCAAAGGCGAGACCTATTGGCTATGCCAATGCTTGTTTGTATTGCAATTGCAGAGGTTGTCATGCATGTAACAGGCTGTTTGTCGACAGTAAGGCCTGGCATGTGCACACAATAAAACAACATGGAATTTAAGGAGGGGCGGTGCTGTGAACCAGCATTTGGGGTTAGAAGGGTGTGCTTTTGGAAGTGGTGTTGCAATAATCATGTTTTGAAGCAGCAAACTGTAAACCGCTGATAGTAAGATGTGCGTCATCAGTAGTACCCTTGAAGAACTTCCTGGAGGTGCTATGCCAGTGCCCCTGTTTCCATCTCTGCTGGGGGAAGTGCACTAGAAGTGAGGAGCCCATGGAGTTGGCTAATGTACATACGTATGTTTATATCTTTCATCCTACCAGTAACATGAATACCGAGTTCAGCAATAATTCCCGCTGGACCGGGAGGTGCAGCCAGCCCTAGAGGGACGGCGGCTAACCGCCCACATGCGAGGCTCCCAAAGGGCACGGCAAGAGATGGCGCCAAAAGAGCGCACCAAAACAAAGGGCAAAGAAAGGTCCCAAACAAGTTGATATTTGAACGTCCCAATCAGGGAGAGAAGGAGTGGCTGCGAAGGAACCAACAGGGTGACCGAAGGAAGCGGTCAGCATTCCTTCATAATTGTTTGGGGGCCTTGTTAAGCTGATCCCACCCACCCACACCGGGTAACATGGGCGCCGCAGCTGCAAAGAAGTCAAGGGCAGGTACCTACAAGGTGCAACAAAAACATATATTCACCCTAGGTCATAAAGGACAATTACCCGAACTAGGTCCTTGCGATGCCTCACAGCAGGGACACTCAATGGCAGACAAAAGAGATATAAAGGACAATGGCCCATACAAGGTCCTTGGGATGCCTCACGGCAGGGACACTTGAGGGCACACAGAAGGGGTAAGAAATGATCAGTGCCGGGCGGCACAGCACTTGCAGCCTAGGCATGGCCATAGGGGATACAAATGACAGACATTCGGTAGCAAGAGAAGCCTTGAAGCCTCTGCCCGCTGCGGCAAAAATAACCGACGGAAGGAGAGCTGTCACGGCAACTGACACACAGTGATTTATGACACCCAGTCAAGAGACTTTGTGATTTACAGGATAATGCATTGCGGATTATACATGTTATATTTTGATATGCAATAAAGATAAAATTATACTGTGGACCAATTCTGAACTGTAGGCTGTACAGAGCTGACATATTAATGACCGATGCAATCATGATAACGTATGTACCAGCTGACAATGTGAATAAGCTGTGGCTGTTCTAACACCACCAAGGTCTTGGTGTCCATAATTGATGGGAGAATGGAACGTGAGAGGGTCCGTGGGATGCTTGCCCAGCTGGGGGGTTTTAACACCAGTCATTTGAAGTGCTGCGGAGCAGCAACAACCCCGCAGAAAACAACCCCAGGCTATAAAGAAATTACAATAGCTTCAAGAGCTATTGACGCATGTCCTGTCAAGATCTGAGCTGTTAAGCTATTTTGAATAAAACATTTTTAGGACTTTTTAAAAAACATTATGAATGACGGATTTGCGGCACCAGTATGAGAGGTTGCGGAAGCCACCCCCTCTCTACCCTAGAAATATTTATCACCCATAAAGGGCAAAGGCGACATTTGCATCGACTGAGCATTTCAAAAATGATATTTTATGCCAGTGAATTAGTCCAAATGTAAGGGGGAAAACTGCCAGTACAGTTCATAATATCTGGAAGTCTCAGCGCAAAACTGAGCCTGGTACCTATCCAATTTAGCTCCTTGAGATGACAGTAGCTTGTAGTTGAAAGTCCTGCATTTTTTGTTTTTGCAGTTTTATATGGCATGAACTCGGCCCGAGGACATTGGAGCACTTTACATGAGCACCACATTACATTAAACAATTTCAGAATCATTTTTTAAGCACAGGGAGAGTAAGTGATTTGCCAAAGTATACAGGATGTTGAATCAACGCCAGACTCTCCAGTTCCAAAGTTGGCAGATCTGGTCATTAGGCTTCATCTTTTTCCATTCATGTACTTGCCTATATATGATGTAATGTGATTGTGCACAGCCCATTTGCGCACAGAAAATAAGCACTGGCAAAGCCAATATGTCACGCCTATGCAAGAGCTATTGGCTTAACCAATGTATTTTAGCCATGTTGTACACCAGTGTGGCTGCTATTCAGCATGACTAAAAGACAGTGGCGCAGAAGAGAGTGGTGTGGAGGGTCATATAGTGAAATAGCGTAGAGTGGAGTAGAGTGTCATAGAGTGGAATGGCATAGAGTTTTGTGTTTTGGAGTGGCATAGAGTGGAGTCACGTAGAGTGGTGTACAGTGGAGTGGTGTAGACTAGAGTGGACTGGTGTAGATTTCATTGGCGTTGAGTGTTGCAGAGTATAGTGGCGTAGAGTGCAGTGGCATGGAGTGCAGCTGTATAGAATTCAGCAGCGTACAATGAAGTGTCATAAAATGCAGTGGCGTAGATTAGAGTGCTGCATAGTAGAGTGTACTGGTGCAGACTGGAGTGCGGCAGAATAGAGTAGAGTGGCATAAGTACAGCGCTGTTGAGTGCAGTGGTGCAGAGCAGAGAAGAGTGTCATAGAGTGCAGTGGTGTAGAGCGGTGTAGCGTATAGTGGCATAGACTGACACAGAGTAGATTATAGTGCCAGAGAGTGCAGTGGCATAGAGTGCAGTGGCGGATAGTGGAGTACTGCAGAGTGCAGTGGCATAGAGTGGAGTGATACAGAGTAAAATGGCATAGGGTGCAATGGTGTACAGTGAAATTCCATTGAATGCTGAAGTGCAGAGTAAAGTGATGTAGAGTTCAGTGGCATAAAGTGCAGTGTTGCAGAGTAGAGTTTTGTAGAGTGCAGTGGTGTAGAGTGCAGTAGATTGCACTGGCATAGAGTACAGTGGAATAGAGTGCAGAGGCATAGACTAGAGTGCAGTAGAGTGCAGTGAAGCTGAGTATAGTGGTGCAGAGTAGGGTGCAGTGGTGTAGAGTGTAGTAGTATATAGTGCAGTTGTGTAGAGTGTAGCGACATGGCACAGGGTGCAGTGGTGTAGAGTAGAGTGGTGCAAAGTAGAGTAAAGTGCAGTGGCACACAGTGGAGTGGCATAGAGTAGAGTGTACTTGTGTACAGTGTTGCAGAGTATAGTGGCGTAGAGTGCAGTAGTGTAGAGTGCAACCACATAGAATTCAGCAGCACACAATACAGAATTGTAGAATGCAGTGGCTTAGATTAGAGTGGTGCATAGTAGAGTGAAGTGACGTAGAGTGCAGTAACACACAGTGGAGTGGTTCAGATGTTAATATTGGTGGATCCAATGTCAATGTATGCCATGATATATGCATACATAACAATGTCAATACCAGTACATGAAATGCCAATGTATCCACAATCTATGCACACTAGCAATGTCAATACCAGAAAAAACTATGTTGATGTACGCTATGATAAATGTACGCATAATAGCGAGAATGTCGGTAAATATGATATCAATGACCTCCATGTTATATGTACACGTGATAACGAAATTGTATCATTGATGTCGCATTCACCCGATATGACCTCCCCATCAACCCCGAGTCAGAAACACGTGTTCAGACAGGCCCTGTGGCCCAAACCCAAGCCTACCGATTGATAGGTCACAGGTGGGGTTACACTCAGCCCGAAGACAAACACAGGAACAGGGAAAACCCTGATCGATACCACAGATAGGCAGTTACACCACAAACAGGGCCGAGGAGATTGGCCTCAATAAAACATGTTTGGCCAAAGGCACTCGTTCCCAGAATACCACAAAGTCATATGCCACATGTAGTTAGGAACACTCAGCCAATCAGGATGCAGTATGCACACCACACGCAGTAATCACGCGCTCTCCATGTCGGATATCTGGACACATGCACACTGGCCCACACTAGCTCTCACCGAGGCCGAGAGCCACCTGTGTCCCCCTTATCAGATGGTTGTATTTATGGTTTATGACTAGGCCCAGATCTACATGCATTACAAGAATGTGATATCGTTTTATTGTGCCTCACGAACTGTATATATATTGCCGGCCAAAACTTCTGTACATTGAGACTGTCTTCAGACACGACTCTGTTGATGCTCTTCCGGCCACTGTGTTTAATTAAACCAGCTTGTTCCTGTTTTGCCAAACACCTCTTGTCTTTTAATTTTTTCAAAGTAAATTCATATTTGAGCAACACAGAGTAGACTGGAATAGAGTGCAGTGGCATAGAGTACAGTGGGGTAGAGTAGAGTGCAGCGATGCTGAGTATAGTTGCACAGAGAAGAGTCCAGTGGCATAGAGTGCAATGGTATAGAGTGCAGTGGTGTAGAGTACAGTGGCATGACTGGTGTGGAATGCATTGGTGTAGAGTGTTGCAGAGTATAGTGGTGTAGAGTGCAACTGCATAGAATTCAGCAGCATACAATGCTGCATCGCAGTGATGTAGATTAGAATGGTGCATGGTAGAATGCAGTGGTGTAAATTGCAGTGGTGCACAGTTAAGTGGTGCAGAGTAGACTGGCATAGAGTGCAGTGGCATAGAGTTGTGCAGAGTAGAGTGGCCTGAAGTGCGGTGTTGTAGAGAGGTGTGCAGAGTAGAGTATAGTTGCGTGAAATACAGTGCTGCATAGTGCAGCAACATAGAGTGCAGTGATTCAGAGTAGAGTGGCGTAGAGAGCATTGGCATAGAGTGCTGTAGTGCAGAGAAGAATGGCAAAGAGTTCAGTGGCAGAGAGTCCAGTGTTGCAGAGTACAGTGATGTAGATTGGCATAGAGTGCATTGGCCTAGAGTGCAGTGGCATAGAGTAGAGTGGTGCATAGAGTGTAGTAGCATAGAGTAGTGTAGTGTATAGAGCAGTGGCGTAGCATGCAGTGGTGCAGAGTAGAGTGCAATAGCATAGAATGCAGTGACGTAGAGTGCATTGATGGAGAGATCAGTGGCATAGAGGGAGTGTGGTGGAGTGGAGTGGACTGGTGTAGAGTGCATTGGTATAGAGTGTTGCAGAGTATAATGGTTCTAGAGTGCATTGGTGTAGAGTGCAACCATATAGAATTCAGCGACATACAATGCAGCATCATAGAATGCAGTGGTGTGGAATAGAGCGGTGCATAATAGAATGCAGTGGCATAGAGTGCAGTGGTGCACAGTGTAGTTGTGCAGAGTAGACTGGCATAAAGTGCAGTGGCATAGAGTTGTGCAGAGTAGTGTGGTGTAGCGTGCAGTGGTGTAGAGTGGTGTGCAGAGTAGAGTATAGTTGCATAGACTGGAGTGGCGTACAGTGCAGTGGCACACAGTGGAGTGCTGCAGAGTGCAGTGACATAGAGTGGCATGGAATGCATTGGAGTAGAGTGCAGTGGCATAGAGTAGAGTGGTGTAGAGAGCACTGGCATTGCATACAGTGGGGAAGAGCAGAGTGGAGCAGTGTAGAGTGCAGTGATGTACAGTGCGCAGAGTGGAGTATAGTGGCGTAGAGTGCAGTGACATAGAGTGCAGTGGAGTAAAGTAGATTGTATTGAAGTAAAATGATGTGGAATAGTAGAGAGGGATAGACTGCTGCAGAGTAGAGTATAGTATCATAGAATGCAGTAGCATAGAGTGCAATGGCATAGAGTGGAATGGTACAGAGTGCAGTGGCATAGAGTGGAGTGATACAGAGTACAGTGGGCTAGGGTGCAGTGGCTGAGAATGCATTTCATAGAATGATGTAATAGAGTAGAGTGGGGTAGGGTTCAGTGATGTAGAGTGCAGTGTTGTTTTGTAGAGTGCAGTGGTGTAGAATGGCATAGAGTGTAGTGGCATAGAGTACAGTGGCATAGAGTGCAGCGGCATAGAATAGAGATATGTAGAGTGCAGTAGAGTGCAGTGACACTGAGTATAGTGGTGCAGAGTAGAGTGCAGGGGCATAGAGTGCAGAGGTATAGAGTGCAGTGGTATGGTGTAAGTTGCAGAGTATAGCAGCATAGAGTGCAATCCCATAGAATTCAGTGGCATTCAATGCATCACATAGGTTGCAGTGGTGTAGATTCGAGTGGTGCATAGTAGAGTGCAGTGGCGTAGAGTGCAGAGGTGCAGAGTAGACTAGCATAGAGTGCAGTGGCATAGAGTACAGTGTCGTAGAGGATATTGGTGTAGAGTAGTGTGGCATAGAGTAGAGTGGCATAGAGTGCAGTGGCGTAGAGTTGTGCAGAGTAGAGTGGCATACAGTGCAGAGGTGTAGAGTGGTGGAGAGTAGAGCATAGTGGCATAGAGTGGAGTGGCGTAGAGTGCAATGGCATAGAGTGGAGTGCTGCAGAGTGCAGCGGCTTAGAGTACAGTGATACAGAGTAGAGTGGCACACTGTGCATTGGCATAGAGTTCTGTAGTGCAGGGTAGAATGGCATAGAGTTCAGTGGCAGAGAGTGTAGTGTTGCAGAGTACAGCGTCGTAGAATGCAGTGGTGTAGAGTGGCATAGAGGGCTTTAGCATAGAGTGCAGTAGCATAGAGTAGTATGGTGTAGAGAGCAGTGGCGTACCATACAGTGGTGCAGAGTAGAGTGCAATAGCATAGAGTGCAGTGATGTAGAGTGCATTGATGCATAGTTCAGTGGTTTAAAGTAGAGTGGCATTTAATGGAGTGGCACAGAGTGGCATAGAGTGCAGTGGCATAGAGTGCAGTGGTGCAGAATAGATTTGATTGGTGTACAGCAGATTGGTTGAGAGTGCAGGGTGACAGAGTGGAGTGGTACAGAATAGAGTACATTGGCGTGGAGTGCTTTTGGAATAGAGTGCAGTGGCATAGAGTGCAGTGTTGCAGAGTGGCCAAGAGTGGCATTGTGCAGAGTAGAGTGGAGTGGCCTAAACTGGAGTGGTATAGATTTCAGTGATGAAGAGTGCAGCAGTGTAGAGTAAAGTGGCGTAGAGTGCATGGCATAGAGAAGAGTGGTGCAGAGTAGAGTAGAGAGGCGTAGAGTGAAGTGGCACAGAGTGCAGTGGTGCAGAGTGGAGTGGTGCAGATTGTAGTAGAGGGCAGTGGTGCAGAGTGCAATTGCATGGAGTGGTGTAAAGTGGAGTGGTGTAGAGTAGAGTGCAGTGGCGTCGAGTGGTGCAACGCAGAGTGGAATGGCATAGAGTGGAGTATGCATGGTGTGGTAGTGCACTGCCATTACAGCCAACACATTTTCAATTGAATTGACCATTACATTTGCACAGATATACAGTTTTACTAATAAAGCTATACAGTGCACAAACGATAATGTGTGGAAATGGCATCACCTATTGTATTGATTTGTTTCATATTAAAGTATTTGTTTCCAACACACTTCAGAATTAACAAAAAATGCACTTTGCTTGTGCTTTCCTAATTCTGATATATTCTGAAATACTTGCACAGCTCTTTTAAATGCTGCGTGCTAAAGAAAAACACTTTCGTACCCCCTGTATCCAGCAAGATTGTCACATAAATCCTCTCAATTTGAAGTCAGAGAAAGTAAAGTAAGCACCAAGCTCCCTTGGAAGACAGTGCCTAACATTTGACATCTGTCTTTGAATGCATAGCAAATGTGACAAGACAAGAAAAAGATGTACATGCCTGTTTACAGAAAGGAACACTTGTGGAAGAATACAAGGAGAGGTAGTGCGAAAAGGCTTTGCTCCATGGGAGGGACGAACTCAAGCTGGGCAGCCTAAAACAAATAAAGCCAGCAAATAGAAAGCCAGAAAATGTGCGTTAAAACCACAAAGCCAATGGTAAGCAACAAAGGAATGCATTCATAAAGAAGCATTCTGAATGTCCCCAAGATGTCTTTAGCAAACCAGACATCTGTGCTGTCTGGTAGGCTTTGACCTAAAAACACTCTTGTGTCGTATGCTGAATGGCATCAGGCAGAGCACAGAAGATGGTTGAAGTCAGGCTCATTCTTTGTCTCCAATTGTGTTATTTGTTTGTGTCCAGAGTGTGCTTGAAGGTTATGTATTCCTGATTTCTGGGAGCATTTAAGAAATAGTTTTGTTTACGATGGATGGATGAGTGGTTGAGCGGATGGTTGGGATGAATGTTTGATGAATGCTTGGGAGGGTGTTTGGATCTTCATTCAATCAATCAGGATTGATAAAGTGTGGTTAATCACCCGATAGGGTATCTAGGGGCTTGCAGGTCCCGGAGGCTTAATCAAATATCCAGGTCTTGAGGGCCATTCGGAATTCCGGAAGTGAGGTTAGGGATGATGGCTTAATGTTTGGTGAGTGCTTTGGTGGGTGGAAGGATGTTTGAATAAATGGTTGGTTAGGAGTAGGGATGAATGGTTGGATGGGTGTGTTGGTGCTATGATGGATGGATGGTGTATGCTTGGATGAATGTTTCAGTAATGACTGGAGAAAGAGAAATATTCATTAAATGCATATTTAACTTCATGAATATTTTTGTTATTCTAAATGTGTGTAAATAGATGATAGGAATGACAGTGGGTGCTTTTCACATGGCTGGGTAGAAAGATAAAGACAGTCCGAGTCAATGAAAGGAGAGTTAGAAATATAGTCCTGTGTTCACAGTTAGTTAAAGGGAGGAGCTAGCAAGTCACAACCATACACCTCAACATAGAAAAAAAGTAATTGAAAGAGCATTTCTCTGTCCTGAAAAGAAAGGAGGAAGCCGGGGCTAACACCTGTTTGCAATTGTGACTGAAGCGAATTTGTGTGGTGCTCCTGCCTGATCTAGTCTACAATGCTGTTTTCACAGAACTTCAAGTTATGGAGGCAGAAGGAGCATAATCCCGGCCCCCTGATATACCTCCATAAACTAAATTGTCCAGAGATCATTAAAGAAGTAATTTAGCTTGGGTAGACATTGCTGATCCAGGACAAATTTTTCTGGACAGCATTTTTAAAAATGGCGGATGTGCTGTAGTGTTGATGTAATATTTCAGGAACCATGAGACGTATATATACTTCATTTTGGTGTCAAAACATAGGTTTGGGGGGTCAAGTAGTCTTATAGAAACAGAAAATAACTCAGCAGAGCAACCCTTTTGGCATTTTCCAAAATGGCAACTATAATAGAGGATGAAGAGACATATATAGAAATGAAACAAATAATAATGTTTTTTAATCCTTTTATGTATACACCAAACAATGTTTATGATCTTAATATGAAAAAAAATATGTTTTTCACTCCTGCTTTAGACAGTTTCATAGTTCACTTTATTTATTTGTTTCGGTAATTGCTCGTGGTATATTTGCAGAATGTTGAATATTTGAGAAGAGCATATCGACAGGGACATCTTTTTGTAGCTCAGGCTTTGCAAGTATATGTACGTGTAAGTTCTGTTTATAGAGGCTTTAGAAATTCCATAGGTTTTAACACCCCATCAATATCTTCCCAACCAAATTCACATGATCTTTTTAATGTGTCCACGCACAGAATAAGATGTCGGTGGAAGGTCACTTAGTGGGACTGATCTCTTGAACTCGCTTTACCAAAGATTGCCAAATGTGTGACAGCCACACACAAGGGGCCTCATTTATGTTTTTTTTTTTCGAAGAGCAGCACAGCAGGCCTTGCTGCTTTGCAAAAGAAAAGGGTAGGAATGCACCGTATATATTAGATACCAACACAAAAAACAGTGATGTGGAGGAACAAATAAACCCAAAGTATTCATAGGGTACATACAATTACCCCTATGCAGTGGTACCTAGTCCCATCTCATTAATATATATTTTTGACAAAGTCACATATCAATGCTTACTCCTGATCATAACCAATATTTATTTCTTTTTATAGACAGTGGAGGGTGAGTTGGGTGACCCCCATGTATATTATGATATATATTAGATACAGCGCATTTTTTAACCTTTTCCCCTGCGCCGGCGCAGTGGGCTGCTGTGAGCCAACGCAGGCACCTTTGCACCATGTTGCAAGGGTGAGTGCATTGTGGGGATGATTATTTTTGTGCAGTAAGGGAAACCTTACTGCACAAAAACAATCAAAAGAGGCTTTTTCCTCTTTTTATGTGTGCTGCAGAATGCAGCACACATAGAAATAGGAAAAACGAGGAGAAATAAAGATGTTTCTTCTCGTTGTGCCTCCCTTACGCCTACCCTGGGGAGGCGAACGTTTTTGGTGCTGCCTCAGACTTACGATTTCTCGTAAATCTGGGGCAGTGTCAAAAGCCATGGATGTTGCTGGGAACACCGCCAGCAACATCCATGGAATGCCCCTTTCACAAGGTTTTCTGCGTGAAAGGGGCACATATTTATAAGGCCATGAAAAGCCACGTAACATGGCTTTACGTGGCCTTATAAATATGCCCGTGGCACATTGCGCCACCGGAACATCAAAAAAGTGATGTTCCGGCGGCGCAATAGTTGCTGGTAGTGCCTCATAAATGAGGCCCCAGGTATTTTTCTACATCTTTAAAGTCACATTTTTCTTCTGTATCAGCAAATCCTTTTAGAAATTTCACAGGTTCAGCAGTTAAAGCTTAAAGCTTTGTTCCAATTTTGCTCATAGTGTCATCACCCATAAGAATATGTGCCCTGATGAGAACACTGAGCATCTCTGGGTCAAGTTTCTTGTACAGAATATGACGCAGGATTAAGTGTCTTTTCTCGCCTGTTCTATAACGTATCCATAAGTCTGACAATCCTTGACTTATGAATATTGTAACAAATCTAAGTAGCACAATAATAGCACCTGTGTCATTTGACAGTATAATGACTCGATTGGAACCATTTGGAACAGCCCACTCAACATGTGGCACAACACAAAGGTCAGCTTCCTCCAATTTACTGTTAAGTTTGTGAACAATATGGCCCGTAACTTTTGAATATATCTCTGCAGGCACCAACTCCTCATTGACAATCATTTCACTTGCAATAATTGGAAATTCAGTGCTTACTTAAGCATCAGCAATGTTTTTGTGAGTTAACATCTCCAAGTTCATCTTGTTTGTTGCTGATGACCAGAATTGATCAAGTTGCACAGATATAGTTGTCGAATTTTTGATGCAAGCAAGGACAATTGTTCCACTTGTAGACATTTGTCTGATTCTCTCACATTCTTTGACAGATAGTTCAAGATAACTGTCAAAGACAATGTGCAGTTCTTGCAAGGTGCATACTGACTTTAATATCTGTAGAACAGTCTGAACGACTTCTCCAAAGTTTTGCATGGATGACATCTTGACCATTCGCAATTGTGACATATAGTTCACAACAACAGTAGTTTTCAGTGAGGACACCTTTTCGAAATGCAATTCTTCAGGTGAAAGTTTTTTTTTGAGCTGGTGTACAACTTTGTGCTTCACTGGCTTGGTTGCAGCATCTCCATCAAATAATGCATTTCTGGAAGAAGATCATGCAACAGAATGTCCTTGATAAATTCACTCCTTTCTTGTGCTACATCCATCTCTCTATGTGCTTGCGAAAGTTGTTTTTTTGTAACCTGTTTTGTAGTGGCTGGTTGGACGAAACTCTAACTATGGCAATTAAAGCGTGGAAGTTTAGCTTTAGAGATTAATATAACAGTTTTTTCTCTTTCAATATAAATCTCTCCTGCTTCAGTTCTGCCTATAGTTTCGATCTGTGTTCCAGGACATCTAGTAGACTTGTCTTTATAGCGTTATCCACATATTGTTTGGTCAAAAAGTTGTGTAGTCGCAAAGGCTCAGATATTACAAAGGGGTTTCCTTGCTGCTGCATGAAATGAAGAAGGCTGTCAATATGTTTATTAAAACGTTCTTCTCCCTTTCCCACAAGTTCGTGGAAAAACAATGGTCCATTAATTTAGAATTTGTCATCTCTCTGAAAACGTTGCAAATAGAAAGAATTTCATGGTATACTAGCTGCCATTGAGCAACATATTTACTTTTACGTGTCGGATCAACAGTTCCCTTGGAACTTTTCTGTGATCACTGGATCGTTTGTTCCAGTTTCATATCTGGAGCCATAGCTTTGAACCTTCCCTCCCTGCCTCTCACCACAAAATGTCTGGATGAATTTTCTGTAGAGGTATGGTTTTTACACCTATATCTTCTTCACTCTTTCCAAATACCAGGACCCATATCTCAGGTAGTTTATGCAATCAAATTCGAGAAACACAGTAATCAGTGACTCCACAGTCTTCACGTGCAGCTGTCAATCACCTTCCCGATCAGCATGTACCAAGTTTTTCACTAAAGCTATCATGTGTTAAACATTTCCCCAGTACTTGCAAATTTCTGATTTTTCTTCACATTCTTTGAGAAACTCTACACACTTGGTTTTCAGGTTTTCTGATTTTGAATTAGGTGTATTGAACATTGCCTGGCTTTGCCTGGCTTTGCATTATGTCTTTTGAATGAAGTGCACCCTCTGCCTTGTTCACTTCTGAGATAAGATATGCAAAACCTAAGTTGTCATTCTTGTTCCAGAAAGCATTCTAACGCAATGTTTCTATCGCTTCAGATATGATGAGCATGCCTTGTAACGAACTAACATAATGAGTTCCACTCAATACTGACTTGACATCTTTGCTTCCAAAGATTTCAGCCTCAATAAGTGCATTGTCTATGCCACATCCACTGAGATAACTTCCTGCACACCGCAACACAGCAATTGTCATGTGGACAACGCCCATCATTGGATAAAGATCATCAAATTCTACTGGATTGCTCATAAAAATGTCAGCTACAATACAGAAAATACCTTCTCAGCACAAACATTTTGGACATTTTTTAGAGCTGTGCTGTTGCGTAGTTTGTGACTGCAGATGGTATTACTGGTAAAAGCCCAACCTTTTTCAGTGGGACGGTATTCTGGGAGATCAGAGCATGAATTCCAGCCCACAGAGGAACTGGCTTTTCTTCATCCTTGAGTCCGCACCAAATAAGCGATAATCACAAAATTTGTCACTAAGTTCAAAATCTAAATCTTTCAGGATGTTTCTTAAAATGGTTCCTGATGATTTTATTACATACTGTGATCTTATTTTGGCAGCAAGCACTTCAGGAGTCAAATCAGCTGAGAACACCATAAGTGGCACATTCTTTTTTGTTAGACTGACAAAAACGAATCCTGTCATTGCACATTTTCGCTAGAATTTTTTTTATTTCATTATTATGGATCGATACAGTTTCATCAATGTTGGCCATTATTTCTCTGATCTTACTGAGTGTGAATCCATACCCAGTACTCAAGAGAGGCTTTAAAACTTCATTTGTTGTTTCAAAGAGTGCAAACTTAACTGAAAGCTAGTGGCTACATTGCTGCTGAGAGCTCATTGTACATTCATATTTTCTAATGTATGCACAAATGCAGTTTGGGTGGGCATACAAATCTGCTGGAAATACATTCACCTCACTGTTTAGATCAGCTACTCCACTGAAAACTTTATCTTGAAAGAAACTAGCTGCAGATAAAGACATGTTTGCCCTTTGAGACTCACATACTCTGGACTTTGTTCTTTCGTCAATCCCTTTGGCCCTTGTTCTGGCTAAACTACAGATAATACATAGAAGATCCACTGCTTTCTGATCAGTTGTAGGCGGTGGACTAGGGGTAGCCATCGATCTTCTAAGTGGATGGGCATTGGGTTTGGTTGTCGTCGCTTTCTCAGAAGACTCGGATTCTTGCTGTGATTCACTGGTTTCTGCTATTTGTTAGCAACAACAAATGAATCTGGTGGTCTATAAAAAGGAGCCAATACTGAATTATTAATTAACACAAACAGTGCCAACACCCAAAATACCAGAGTACATAAAATCAAATAAATGACCTTTACGAACTTGTCAGGTTTCCATCAACTACCAAGAGAGGTCAGTGTCATCATTTGGATACCCTTCCTTCCTACCACCACTCTTCTAAATCACACAAGAGGATCATGTGGATCGGATTTCGACCAGGTCACGAAAATCACAAAAGGAGGAAGTAAAGACAAGATGGAAGGAAAAGTGAGACCATATGTTCACCTTGTAACAGGCCTCAAACAAGAATATTCATTTATTTAGGGTGATGGAATTATAAGTGCAGTGCATGTGAGTGAAATTAAAAAGGATTTGGAAGAGAGCAAAAACTCCTTTTAATACAGATATCTCTACCGATCCTACATTAAAAATAGTGCAGAAGCAGCTTTGAACGCATAGGCCGCTTACAGTATGGTCAACAAGTTTCGATAGTATTTGTTGTTTAGGTCCTGAAGAAAGCCTGGGCAAGTGGCCCATTAGGCTGAAACTTGTTGACCATACTGTAAGCGGCCTATGCGTCACCCTAAATAAATGAATATTCTTGTTTGAGGCATGTTACAAGGTGAACATATGGTCTCACTTTTCCTTCCATCTTGTCTTTACTTCCTCCTTTTGTGATTTTCGTGACCTGGTCGAAATCCGATCCACATGATCCTCTTGTGTGATTTAGAAGAGTGGTGGTAGGAAGGAAGGGTATCCAAATGATGACACTGACCTCTCTTGGTAGTTGATGGAAACCTGACAAGTTCGTAAAGGTCATTTATTTGATTTTATGTACTCTGGTATTTTGGGTGTTGGCACTGTTTGTGTTAATTAATAATTCAGTATTGGCTCCTTTTTATAGACCACCAGATTCATTTGTTGTTGCTATTAGTTGTATTGGGGATTAAATCTGTGGTTTGGTCGTTAAACTTTCCCTAGGACCCTTTCTCCTGTGGAGTTGTAGTTGATGTTCTGCTATTTATTGACAAATTTTTTCCAGGCTTTTTTCCATTTTATATGTCTTGTAGCACTTGTTGTTACTATGATAAATATTTGATCCTCTTCACCCATCAGTTTCAATATTTTGTGATCTTCGTCGTGCTGTATTTCTGCAGCATATCAAACTCTCTTGTTTCCAGCCACAGTTGATGTTAGCTTTTCTTTTGGATTACTTTGGCGCATGACACATTTTTCTTTGTTGAAGGAGTCCCCAGATGTTGTAGTTAGCGACACTCTGTCAGGAGGTAAAGATCCTCTCCTACTACCTGCTTCACTCATGTTTATAAATTTGAATCAACAGAAAACCTGAAACAAAAACAATATTAAAATAAATTACCAATATGATGGCTAAAACACATCATTATAGAGCTGCCATTTTGGAAAATGGTGGAAGGGTTGCTCGGAAGAGTTATTTTCTGTCTCTATAAGACTACTTGAGCCCCAAAACCTATGTTTTGTCATCAAAATGAAGTAGATAGGTCTCATGAAATATTACATCATCACTGCAACACATCTGCCATTTTTAAAAATGTTGCCCAGAACAATTCGGGCTGGATTAGCAATGTCTACACAAGCTAAATGACTTCTCTAATGATGAAAAAATACAAACTAAAAATGGAAATCTCTGGACAATAATGTTCTTACGGAGGTATATCAAGGGGCCAGGACTAAGCAGTAGCGTTGAAAGGATGCTGTGGACCTTGATGCAAGCAAGGGAAAGGACTCCTTTTACTGCTGTTGGGGTTGTAAAATATAACAATTTACAGGGTTCAGTTGGACCCTCAGGGTTTTACACCTTAGTGCCCTGCACATGCTGCACCAAAGGTAGCTATGTGAATGAGAATGAGAATGGAGACAGGGTGATGAAGGGCTGCAATTCTGCTGAGCAGGGGGGAGGCCAGAGAGAATAGGAAAAGGAGGAGCACCACTGACATTCACTACATCCACCAAATAGACACACCTATAAATGGACATACATTACAACCATGCACGCCTAGAACATACATGCCACAAAATACCACACACACAATCAAATATATACATACATTTTAAAAATATGTACAAATTCTTCCATCCGTCTACCTATCTCTTGTAGGTTTGTCTGTTTTAATTCTGTCTATGACAAATGTACAGATCTTATTTATTTATTTGTCTATTTTTGGTTGTATCTAACTTTTCTGCGTAGCCGTCTGTTAGTCTGTATATCAGTGTATTTACCTGTCTGCCTTTCTGTAAATATGTCTGTCTCAATATGTATGTACCTGTGTCTCTCTCTATGTATGACTGTATCTATCTATGCACATATGGCTGTATCTATGCATGCATCTGCCATCCCATGTGAGCATCTGTCAAACTGTGTATATATATATATATATATATATATATATATATATTCACTGAAAAAACCATAGGTTTTAGGGACAGTTATAGTTAGTTGGACATTGCACTCGTACAAAACCCGTGAAATTCCCCGTTATAGTTAGTTCAGCTAACTATAACTCGCGCCCCTAATGCACTGCTGATGATGTCACATATTACATCACTCATTTCATGGTCAGTGACATCACTGATGACATCACTGATGACATCTCAAATGACATCACTGATGACATCATCCAGTGACTGTGTGTTTCTGTAAAGTTTAAATATTTTTTATATATATAGGGAAAGGCGTATTGAAGAATGAGTGGGTGTATAAGTGTCTGTATGGATGATTTAGTAGGTGCGTGACTAATTCTATAAGTGAGTGATTAAACGTATCTTACTGAATGCATGGGTTAGTGACTAAACTGGGTGAATGTCTGTATCTGTCTGTTGCTGTGTAAGTGGCTGCATGGGTTTGTGAATAGCTACATGAGTGTCTATAAGAGTTATTGATTTGTTGTCTGAGTATCTGTATGGGTGCCTGAGTGTTTGTGTGGATGGGGTGTGTGCGACTGTGCATAGATGTGTGAGTGGGTGATTCACTGGGTGGATGGTTTCAAGAGTGCATCTGTGATAGACTGTATGGGTGGGTAAGTGTGTGTAAGAGTGTGTTAGTGAGTGAATGTATGTCCCAGTGGTACATGTGTGAGTAACTACATATGTGAAAGGCAGTATATATGTGTGTTGGAGTATATAAATAGCTATAAGCGAGAGTGAGTGATTGTGATAGTGGCTGTATGGATGAGTGTGTGCTTGTATCAGTGATTGTATAAGAGCGTAACAATGTGCTAGTATTTGTATGATTAAGTGAGCTGGTGTGTGTATAACTGTATAGGTGAGTAAATGGCAGTGTGTTTAATTATTTGCATGACTGACTAGGTGTGTGAGTACCTCTATGGATGAGTGGCGGTGTTTGAGTGTCTATATAGGAGTAAGAGTGCATATGATAGTCCTGTATTGAGTGACCATAAGTATGAGTGACTGTACGGGTGAGTGAGTGGATGTGTGTGTGTAGACCTAAGAATCAGTGAGTGGGTATGTAGTTATTGGTGTTGGAGTGTCTATGGTTTTGCGAATGGCAGTCTGTAATTTAGATTGGGTGTATCAAAGGTTATATTAGGGTGTGAAGAGCTGCATCAGATTATCACGTGGATGATGTCATCAGTGATGTCATTTGAGATGTCATCAGTGATGTCATCAGTGATGTCACTGACCATGTCATGAGTGATGTAATATGTGACGTCATCAGCAGTGCATTGCGGGGCGCGAGTTATAGTTAGCTGAACTAACTATAGCGGGGAATTTCACGGGTTTTGTACGAGTGCAATGTCCAACTAACTATAACTGTCCCTAAAACCTATGGTTTTTCAGTGAATTTCAAAGGTTTTTAAATGCTAATTTGTAACTATAACGTCCCTAAAACCTATGGTTTTTTCAGTGAATTTCAAAGGTTTTTAAATGCTAATTTGTAACTATAACATGTCTGAAACCTACGGTTTTTCAGTGAATTTCAAAGGTTTTGTAAATGACAATTTTTAAATGTATTAATTGTTATATAAATTTTTTTCATACTGATTTCGAAATTTTTTAGAAAACATTTTTTTACATATTTTATTTTTAAATTACATTGTAATTATATTATACATTACAAAAAATACTTTCTCAGAATGAATTACTTTAGTTTAAATACTTTGCACATAGGCAATAGACTTTTAAGTACAGTAGTTACAGTTGTTGCAATGGGCAACACATTTTCAAACACAATGCAACATTCAGCTCAATGTGAATTTCTAGTTAAATGCAATTAGTTACTTTATGGATTACTTTTCTAACCACAGGACTGGATCCTAGATTCAGTCCTGGGACATCTCCTGTAAACAGTTGAGTAAAAGCGTTTTGGTTACAGTCGTGATTTTTAAGGAATATTATTGTACTTTAAAAGTTGACACTTAGAAACTTTTTCTCATAGAATGACCAATGTTATCCTATGGAAGGAAATTCACTTAGGAGGTAAAAACTGTTATCGTTACTTTTGTTACTCAGTGTTGGATCCTGGATCCAGCACTGGTGCATCTCCTGTAAACAGTTGAAAGAATGCGTTTAAGTCATACAGGCGATTTTTAAGGAATATTTGTAGTTTGTGAAAATCGACACTTTGAAACTTTTCTGCTGAAAACCAGACAAAGGATTCCTATGGAAGAAAATATAAGTTACTGGTAAGTACGGTTAAAATTACTTTTCAGGGTCAGTGCTGGGCTAAAAGATGCAGCACTGGGTTCTCTCCTGATAACAGGTGAGTAAATTGGAATTCGTACTTTGGTTGAATTTAGAGGAATATTATAAAGTTCCAAAACTCCACACTTAGAAGAATTTCCAAGTGAAACCAGTCAATGTTAGCCTATGAAGGAAATTCAAGTTACCGGTAAGTACGGTTAAAATTAATTTTGAGGATCAGTACTGGGCTGAAAGATGCAGCACTGAGGTCTCTCCTGATAACAGGTGAGTAAATCAGAATTGGATTTCGGCTGATTTTAGAGGAATATTTGAAAGTTCCAAAAATCAACACTTAGAAACTTTTCAGCAAAATGCAGGCAATGATATCCTATGGAAGGAAATTCAAGTTACCGGTAAGTACGGTTAAAATTACTTTTGAGGATCAGTACTGGGCTGAAACATGCAGCACTGAGGTCTCTCCTGATAACAGGTGAGTAAATCGGAATTCGTATTTCGGCTGATTTTAGAGGAATATTTTAAAGTTCCAAAACTCCACACTTAGAAGAATTTCCAAGTGAAACCAGTCAATGTTAGCCTATGGAAGGAAATTCAAGTTACTGGTAAGTACGGTTAAAATTACTTTTCAGGACCAGTACTGGGCTAACAGAGATGCAGCACTGAGGTCTCTCCTGATAACAGGTGAGTAAATCAGAATTCGGATTTCGGCTGATTTTAGAGGAATATTTGTATGTTTCAAAAATCAAAACTTAGAAGAATTTCCAAGTGAAACCAGTCAATGTTAGCCTATGAAGGAAATTCAAGTTACCGGTAAGTACGGTTAAAATTACTTTTCAGGATCAGTACTGGGCTGAAAGATGCAGCACTGAGGTCTCTCCTGATAACAGGTGAGTAAATCGGAATTCAGTATTTCGGCTGATTTTAGAGGAATATTTTAAAGTTCCAAAACTCCACACTTAGAAGAATTTCCAAGTGAAACCAGTCAATGTTAGCCTATGAAGGAAATTCAAGTTACCGGTAAGTATGGTTAAAATTACTTTTCAGGACCAGTACTGGGCTGAAAGATGCATCACTGAGGTCTCTCCTGATAACAGGTGAGTAAATCGGAATTCGTATTTCGGCTGATTTTACAGGAATATTTTAAAGTTCCAAAACTCCACACTTAGAAGAATTTCCAAATGAAACCAGTCAATGTTAGCCTATGGAAGGAAATTCAAGTTACTGGTAAGTACGGTTAAAATTACTTTTCAGGACCAGTACTGGGCTGAAAGATACAGCACTGAGGTCTCTCCTTATAACAGGTGAGTAAATCGGAATTCGTATTTCGGCTGATTTTAGAGGAATATTTGCACAATGGTGAAGGGAGGGGCGGGGCCTGAGGTGACATCTGTGCAAACGCGCCCCGTGGCGCGTTTTAAGTTGGGGGATTAAGTCCCCTTGAATCCTGAGGGTCCCTAGGGGCCAACTAGCCCACCAGGAACCTCCAATATGCGCCAGGGGCTGCGTTGCAGAGACGTGTAGAGAGGCCACACCCCTTTTACACCTCTCTGCAACGCAGCTCTGTGGCGCTTTCTGGATGTACCTGTTGGGCTAGTTGGCCCCAGAGACCCTCAGGATGAAGAGGATTTAATTCCCCATCTTAAAACGCGCCACGGGGCCTGTTTGCACACATGTCACCTGAAGCCCGCCCCCTCCCTTCACCACTGTGCAAACGCGCCCCGTGGCGCGTTTTAAGTTGGGGATTAAGTCCCCTTGAATCCTGAGGGTCCCCGGAGTCCAACTAGCCCACCATATACCTCCAAAAGCGCCACAGAGCTGCGTTGCAGAGAGGTGTAAAAGGGGTGTGGCCTCTCTACACGTCTCTGCAAGGCAGCCCCCTGGCGCATACTGGAGGTTCCTGGTGGGCTAGTTGGCCCCCAGGGACCCCCAGTATTCAAGGGAATTTGTTCCCCCTCTGCAAACGCGCCAGGGGCGCGTTTGCAGAGTGGTGAAGGAAGGGGCGGGGCCTGCGGGCCCGATCGTTTTTTTTTTTTTTGTCCCCTGAAGGGGGCTGTGTAGCCCCCTTCCTTTTTCTCTATTTGGGCCCTGGGGACCCCATCCCCCAGGGCCTTACCCCTTTTTTAAATTACAAAAAAAAAAAAAACGGGGAAGGGGGCCGCGTGGCCCCCTTCCCTGGGCCTGTATTGGCCCGGGGACCCCATCCCCCGGGGCATGGCCTCTATATTTATTATTTTGAGGGGGCAGCGTGGCCCCCTCCTCTGGCCATTTTAAGGCCCCGGGGACCCCATCCCCGGGGCCGGCCTTTCCATTTTTTTTTTTTTTACATTTTTTCTCTTTTTTGGAGAGGGGGCCGCGTGGCCCCATCCCGAGCACTACTTGCCCCGGGGACCCCATCCCCGGGGCTGGCCCTCTCCGTTGGGGACTGTGGGGGGTCCCCAATCCCCCCACAGTCCCGCCGGCTCCCCACGTCCCTTGGGAGCCGGCATTGCTGTTCCACATGGGGAGCAGCTGACATGCTGCTCCCCATGTGGAAAAGCAATCGCTTTGGATATTGGAAGAGAGAGCAGGTTTCCTGCTCTCTCTTCCAATATCCAAAGCAGTTTGCTATGGCAGGACGGGAGCCGCGAGGGCTCCCGTCCTGCCATAACAAACTACAGTGTCCCGGGGGTAGGCACCCCGGGACACTGCAGGAGCCGGCCCTGGGGGTGGTGGTCCCCAGGGCCATCAAGGGCTCCAGGAGGGGGCCGCGCGGCCCCCTCCCATTCAGTACACAGCCCGGGGAGGTGGTGGTCCCGGGGCTCTGGGGGTCCGTAACGGACCCCCATATTGAAATGTTTAGTGCCCGGGGAGGTGGCGGTCCCGGGGCGTGTGGGGGGCTGGAGCCCTCCCACACTGGTTTTATTTTTAATTAAAAAAGCCCCGGGAGGTGGTGGTCCCCGGGGCTGCGGGAGGGCTCAGAGCCCTCCCGCACCATGTCTCAAAAGGCCCGGGGGTGGCAGTCCCGGGGCTTGAGGGGCCCTTTGAGGCCCCCCACACATTAAATTATCCCCCCCCCCACCATGCCCCCGGGACTTGGGCCAATTTTTTTTACAGAGGCCACAGCCCTTTACACCTCTCTGCAACGCAGCTCTGTGGCGCTTTGGAGGTATATGGTGGGCTAGTTGGACTCCGGGGACCCTCAGGATTCAAGGGGACTTAATCCCCCAACTTAAAACGCGCCACGGGGCGCGTTGTGCACAGTGGTGAAGGGAGGGCGGGGCTTCAGGTGACATGTGTGCAAACAGGCCCTGTGGCGCGTTTTAAGATGGGAATTAAATCCCCTTCAATCCTGAGGGTCCCTGAGGGCCAACTAGCCCAACAGGTACATCCAGAATGCGCCACAGAGCTGCGTTGCAGAGAGGTGTAAAAGGGGTGTGGCCTCTCTACACGTCTCTGCAACGCAGCCCTGGTGCATATTGGAGGTTCCTGGTGGTCTAGTTGGCCCCTAGGGACCCTCAGGATTCAAGGGACTTAATCCCCCAACTTAAGCGCGCCACGGGGCGCGTTTGCAAAGATGTCACCTCAGGCCCCGCCCCTCCCTTCACCATTGTGCAAATATTCCTCTAAAATCAGCCGAAATAGGAATTCCGATTTACTCACCTGTTATAAGGAGAGACCTCAGTGCTGTATCTTTCAGCCCAGTACTGGTCCTGAAAAGTAATTTTAACCGTACTTACCAGTAACTTGAATTTCCTTCCATAGGCTAACATTGACTGGTTTCACTTGAAATTCTTCTAAGTGTGGAGTTTTGGAACTTTAAAATATTCCTCTAAAATCAGCCGAAATACGAATTCCGATTTACTCACCTGTTATCAGGAGAGACCTCAGTGCTGCATCTTTCAGCCCAGTACTGGTCCTGAAAAGTAATTTTAACCGTACTTACCGGTAACTTGAATTTCCTTCATAGGCTAACATTGACTGGTTTCACTTGGAAATTCTTCTAAGTGTGGAGTTTTGGAACTTTAAAATATTCCTCTAAAATCAGCCGAAATACGAATTCCGATTTACTCACCTGTTATCAGGAGAGACCTCAGTGCTGCATCTTTAAGCCCAGTACTGATCCTGAAAAGTAATTTTAACCATACTTACCGGTAACTTGAATTTCCTTCATAGGCTAACATTGACTGGTTTCACTTGGAAATTCTTCTAAGTGTGGAGTTTTGGAACTTTAAAATATTCGTCTAAAATCAGCCGAAATACGAATTCCGATTTACTCACCTGTTATCAGGAGAGACCTCAGTGCTGCATCTTTCAGCCCAGTACTGATCCTGAAAAGTAATTTTAACCGTACTTACCGGTAACTTGAATTTCCTTCATAGGCTAACATTGACTGGTTTCACTTGGAAATTCTTCTAAGTGTTGATTTTTGAAACATACAAATATTCCTCTAAAATCAGCCGAAATCCGAATTCTGATTTACTCACCTGTTATCAGGAGAGACCTCAGTGCTGCATCTTTCAGCCCAGTACTGGTCCTGAAAAGTAATTTTAACCGTACTTACCAGTAACTTGAATTTCCTTCCATAGGCTAACATTGACTGGTTTCACTTGGAAATTCTTCTAAGTGTGGAGTTTTGGAACTTTAAAATATTCCTCTAAAATCAGCCGAAATACGAATTCCGATTTACTCACCTGTTATCAGGAGAGACCTCAGTGCTGCATGTTTCAGCCCAGTACTGATCCTCAAAAGTAATTTTAACCGTACTTACCGGTAACTTGAATTTCGTTCATAGGCTAACATTGACTGGTTTTCAGCAAAAAAGTTTCAAAGTGTTGATTTTCACAAACTACAAATATTCCTTAAAAATCGACAGTATGACTTAAACGCATTCTTTCAACTGTTTACAGGAGATGCACCAGTGCTGGATCCAGGATCCAACACTGAGTAAGAAAAAGTAACGATAACAGTTTTTACCTGCTAAGTGAATTTCCTTCCATAGGATAACATTGGTGATTCTATGAGAAAAAGTTTCAAAGTGTCAACTTTTAAAATACAATAATATTCCTTAAAAATCACGACTGTAACCAAAACGCTTTTACTCAACTGTTTACAGGAGATGTCCCAGGACTGAATCTAGGATCCAGTCCTGTGGTTAAAAAAGTAATCCATAAAGTAACTAATTGCATTTAACTAGAAATTCACATTGAGCTGAATGTTGCATTGTGTTTGAAAATGTGTTGCCCATTGCAACAACTGTAACTACTGTACTTAAAAGTCTATTGCCTATCTGCAAAGTATTTAAACTAAAGTAATTCATTAAGAGAAAGTATTTTTTGTAATGTAATGTATAATGTAATTACAATGTAATTTAAATAATAAAATATGTAAAAAAAAATTGTTTCTAAAAATGTAGTAAATCAGTATTTTAAAAATTTATATAACAATTAATACATTTAAAAATTGTCATTTACAAAACCTTTGAAATTCACTGAAAAAACCGTAGGTTTCAGACATGTTATAGTTACAAATTAGCATTTAAAAAACCTTTGAAATTCACTGAAAAAACCATAGGTTTCAGGGACGTTATAGTTACAAATTAGCATTTAAAAACCTTTGAAATTCACTGAAAAAACCATAGGTTTTAGGGACAGTTATAGTTAGTTGGACATTGCACTCGTACAAAACCCGTGAAATTCCCCCGTTATAGTTAGTCCAGCTAACTATAACTCGCGCCCCGCAATGCACTGCTGATGACGTCACATATTACATCACTCATGACATGGTCAGTGACATCACTGATGACATCACTGATGACATCTCAAATGACATCACTGATGACATCACTGATGACATCATCCATGTGATAATTTCATGCATCTTCTCACACCCTAATATAACCTTTGATACACCCACTCTAAAGTACAGACTGCCATTCGCAAAACCATAGACACTCCAACACCAATAACTACATACCCACTCACTGATTCTTAGGTCTACGCACACATCCACTCACTCACCCGAACAGTCACTCATATTTACGGTCACTCAGTACAGGACTATCATATGCACTCATACTCCTATATAGACACTCAAACACCGCCACTCATCCATAGAGGTACTCACACACCTAGTCAGTCATGCAAATAATTAAACACACTACCATTTACTCACCTATACAGTTATACACACACCAGCTCACTTACTCATACAAATACTAGCACATTCTTACGCTCTTATACAATCACTGATACAAGCACACACTCATCCATACAGCCACTATCACAATCAGTCACTCTTGCTTATAGCTATTTATATACTCCAACACACACTATATACTGCCTTTCACATATGTAGTTACTCACACATGTACCACTGGGACATACATTCACTCACTAACACACTCTTACACACACTTACCCACCCATACAGTCTATCACAGATGCACTCTTGAAACCATCCACCCAGTGAATCACCCACTCACACATCTATGCACAGAGTCGCACACACCCTCCCACACAAACACTCAGGCACCCATACAGATACTCACACAAGCATTCAATAACTCATATAGACACTCATGTAGCTATTCTCAAACACATGCAGCCACTTACACAGCAACAGACAGACGGATACAGACATTCACCCAGTTTAGTCACTAACCCATGCATTCAGTAAGATACGTTAAATCACTCACTTATACAGTCAGTCACGCACCTACTAAATCATCCATACAGTCACTTACACACCCACTCATTCTTCAATACGTCTTTTCCTATATATATTAAAAATATTTAAACTTTACAGAAACACACAGTCACTGGATGATGTCATCAGTGATGTCATCAGTGATGTCATTTGAGATGTCATCAGTGATGTCACTGACCATGTCATGAGTGATGTAATATGTGACGTCATCAGCAGTGCATTGCGGGGGCGCGAGTTATAGTTAGCTGGACTAACTATAACGGGGGAATTTCCACGGGTTTTGTACGAGTGCAATGTCCAACTAACTATAACTGTCCCTAAAACCTATGGTTTTTTCAGTGAAATATATATATATATATATATATATATATATATATATATATATATATATATATATATATATATATATATATATATATATATATATATGTCCCTGTTTATCTATCTATCTATCTATTTATCTATCTATCTATCTATCTATCTATCTATCTATCTATCTATCTATATATACATTACCTACTGGTGGTCGCCAGTAGGTAGTTATAGTTAGGACCTTGTTTCTATTCAAAAAGCATTTTTCTTTTGCCAATATCTTTAGGCGTCATTTGACGAATGTTCGCGAAATGTTCAAAACTAATGGCCCACTCATTTTAGCTGCTGTGTTGAATGTTTTGGGGGGATTCGTCCAGCGGGGTCCGAGAAAAAAGGGGGGGTCCCAAAACATGTTTTCTGCATGTTAATTTCAATAGGAAACTTTAGACACAGCTACAGCCCGAACTGCTGATCGGAACAACACCAAATTTGGCAAAAAGGTTGCTTTTGGTTCAGAAAGCACTCTTTTTGTTAAATGGTGTAAATCTGTTCAGTAGTTCTGGAGAAATGTAAACATTTCTCAGATATCCATATATCTCGAGCCTGCGATCAGATTGGCTTCCAACACTTAAAACCAGGAAGTGTTGGCAGCCATCTTGTGACTCGGTTGAACCGAGTCACAAGAAAAAAGGTGAAAAAAGGTTAAAAATCAAGAAAAGGGGACAGGGTAGAAACACCCTGACTCCCTAGGCCTGCAAAAGTTTCGTCGGGAGTCGCGTTGGGTCCGTGAATCCTGCAGAAAATGTTAAAAAAGTACGATGTGCGGTCTCCCGCGCTTTGTTTTCTTTAAGCCCCAGGGTGGGCCAGGTCCCAGGGGCAATGACAAATGAGATCTTGGGGCCCACATTGGCCCCCGCATGCCCCCAGGACCACCACCTCCCCGGGGCTTATAGAATTTATGCAGAGGGGCTACGCAGCCCCCCTCAGCCTTGGGGGCCACCACCTCCTTGGGGCTTAATTTCTAATTAAAGGGCGTGGGGGGGCTCCTGCCTCACTATACAGCCCGGGGACCGCTACCTCCCCGGGGCTCTGTTTGCAAAATGCAGGGGGCCACACGGCCCCCCGCAGCACCGGGGACAACCACCTCCCCGGGGCTTTCTTTCTAAAATGAATACGTGGGAGGGCTCCTGCCCCCCCACAAAGCCCCGGGAACTACCACCTCCTGGGGCTATTTTCAATAAAATGCGGGGGCCATGAGCCCCCGCACTGCCCGGGGACCACCACCTCCCTGGACTAGAGAGAAGATGGGAAGGTGGCCACACGGCCCCCCTCCAGGAGCCTTTCATGGCCCTGGGGACTGCCAGCTCCCAGGGCCGGCTCCAGCAATGTCCCGGGGTGACCACCCCTGGGACATTGCAGTTTACAATAGCATGGCAGGGGCACTGCTCCTGCCATGCCATAGCAAACTCTGCTTCGCTTCATGGAAGCAAGAGCATGGAAAATGCTCTCGCTTCCATGAAGCGAAGCAGAAATATTTTTGGGCAGAGGGAGCTGCATGTTAGCAGCTCCCTCTATCTAAAAGCAATGCCGGCTCACCGCAGGAGGCGGGGAACCGGCAGGGAGAGCGGGGCCCTTAAGGATCCCCCGCGGTCCCCAACGATGTGGCAATGCCCCGGGGGATGGGGTCCCTGGGGCAATATCGGCCTCGGGAGGGGGGCCACGCGATACAGACATTCACACCAATTAGTCACTCACCCATACATTCACTGAGAGACATATAATCACACACTTATACGCACGCACCCACTGAATCATCCATACAGATACTCATACACCCACTCATTCTTCAATACACCTTGGCATATATATATATATATATATATATATATATATATATATATATATATATCGCTGACTTCGTCTCTAAAAATCCAATTCCAAGGACAGACGAACACGGACCCAAAGTTCCTTGTGCAAAAACAATTTATTTTCTATTTGCCCTGCATCTCCACCATCATAACGCGTTTCAGCCCCACCTGGGCCTTGATCACATGATGCGTTGCAATTGTTACCACCCATATTTAAAGTGCCAGTGCATTAGTGACGTCTGAACCATATGACCACTCTATAGACATGGAAGAGGTATTCAAAAGATATACACATCATTGCACAGCGTCAGACCTAACATCTTGAATGTGCAAAAAGGCATGATTTGGTTTGCATAAGTACATGCATTTAAAATATGACTTTGAATAAATATATACATAAAATATATATATATAAAAAAACTCACAATTAGTGTGACTTCTATTCAAATAAAATCATGAAAAGACACGTATCATGTTGTTTTCTAGCAAATCACTATTTGGTTTAACATTGTGATTCGTTCTGTGTGAGACCTATACCTCTACACAAACATTTGATAAACCTACTCATATATTCTAAAATAGAAAATAGAAAAATGATGAGCCTTTGATGTTAAAATTCAAGCTCATAAAACTAAGGAATTAAGCTAAAATCATTCTTAAAATAATGATTCTAGATATCCTCTTTGTGCAAAAAAACGCAATGTGCAAACAATGAAGCCCAAGTGGGCAGAATACATATTACATGTAAAGCTAGTCAGAGTTAAAAGTGCTGTGAGTGATATATAAAGTGCCACCACTTGGACCCAAAGGTTCCAATAAAGTGCTATGTGCCTTAAAATGTACAATTATTTTTAAATGATTCTTTTAGGATAAAACAGGAAAATACAGAATGATTCAATGATGATTGAGGAAAATTACAAAAGAAACTGTTGCCATCTGTGTTATTGCATCAGGATAACGACAAACATTAATGCTGATGTTGAACAGGCAAAAAGATGAAAGAAATGAAACAGTGATCTAGATAAATATCCTACAAGCAGGTAAACAAATCCTCACTGGCGTTCAGCCCAGTGGGTATCTTAGTGTCTAATTCTAATATGTACCTTGTTTCAAGGAGTCGCAATTGGGCTTCACGATTGCCTCCCCTTCTTAACGGGGGAATTGAATCAATGACATAATATCGCAGATCTGCCAGGTTACTGTGATGGCTTTCCTCAAAATGTCTGGCCACCGGGTACGCTTGATCCTTGTTGGTAATTGCTCTAATGTGCTGGAGTATCCTTTTATGAACTGGCAATTTGGTACTGCCTATGTATCTTAAATTGCAAGGACACGCCAGCACATAGACCGCATACTCGGTTTTGCAAGTTAGTCTTTTACCAATTACAATTGGGTCTGTTTTAAAAGGGCTTGGAAAACTCGTCATGTTTTGTGCATATTTACAGGCTTTACAGATAGTGCATTTAGTAAAGCCCTTATGAGCAGTTAGCCAATTAGTAGGAGGTCTAGTTACCGAATTGTTCCTCACAAGGCTTTGGCCCATAGATCTGGCCCTTCTAAACGTGACCTGTGGTTTCTTCGGTTGGTGTACACCCACTATAGGGTCACTGCGAATCAAGTTCCAATTTTTGTTGAATATCCTCCTAAGAGATTGATGTTGTCTACTATAGGTTAGAATAATTCTACAGGATTGATCCATTTGGTTTGTAATTGGAACTTGTTGCTTGGTATTAATTTTAAGGGCCTCTGTTCTGGTAATTGGCATAGTTTTATTGATAGCCCTGTCTACAGTAGCTGATGAATAGCCCCTTTCCAAAAAACTTAACTTACTTGCCAATTGTGCTGCATGGCACTCCTCCTCGCTGCTGCAGATACGTTTTACCCGAAGCATCTCCCCATAGGGGATACTTTCAATTAAATGTCGTGGGTGTTGACTCGAGGCATGCAGCAAGGTATTGCCAGCAGTAGGTTTGCGGAATAATTTGGTGGCTATATTTCCGTCTTTAATATAGACTTCTACATCTAAAAAATAGACCGACTCCTTGCTGATGTTAGCCAAAAAGTGGAGATTGAGACTGTTATCTTTCATCTGTTCTATAAACTTAAGGGCTTTTGACTCTGAGCCTTTCCAAATAAAAAACAGGTCATCAATATACCGCAGCCATAGGGGCACATGCTGTTCAAAAATACTTTTGAATTTATCATTGAGGGCCCGCTCTTCCCACAGTCCCATATGTGAAACAAGCATAACTGGGAGAAAAGCAGGCCCCATAGCAACTCCCTGGTCTGCTGGTATATTTGGTTCTCAAAAGAAAAAAATTCTGTTCCAAACAAGTTGTGACCATCTCAATCAACATCTTATTATGCATATATAAGTATGCAGGTCTACGATTTAAATAATGCATGATTGCTTTGATACCATCTTGATGCCGAATGGATGTATATAGTGAAGTTACATCCATGGTTATCAACAGCAAATCGAACTCCAAGCCATTTCATTTATCTTCCGTAGAAAATCTGAAGTATCTTGCAAATAAGAAGGCAACTTTTTGACCCAGTCCTGTAGAAAATAATCTATATATCTTGATGTATTCTCCATCAAACTATTGATGGCCGAGATTATTGGCCTACCAGGTGGGTTTGTTTGGTTTTTATGTATTTTGGGAATTAGGTACAACTCAGGGATAACTGGATGTTCTTTCTTTAGGAAGCGGTATTCATCCTCACTAAGAAGCCCCCACTTTTCCATGCCAACAATTTAAGATAATAATCATTCCATGCAGATTTAACAATATGGATATTACTTTTTCTGTAGCATTCAGTATCACACAATTGAGACAGGGCCTCTGTCATGTATAGTTCTCGAGGCCACAGAACAACGTTTCCTCCCTTGTCAGATTGTCTTATTATGAGGTTATCATTGTTCTGTAACTTTTTCATGAGTTGAATATAGCGATGATTGTCCTGACTTGTTTTATACCTCACGCTGTTAACTGATTTATACAAGTATTTCAGTTCCTTTGTGACTTGTTCATGATAAACATCCAAGTTGTCATGTAACATAATCGGTTGAAAAATTGACTTTGGCTTAAACGGGGTTTTGACCGTCCCACTGATGTTCATAGTCTCAAGGCCCAGTAACGTAGTAGTAGCAGTTTGTTCATTCTGAAGGTCTCTGAGGTCCTGAAACAAGCTCACATCTCCTGCTATAAATAGAGGTGGGCTGTTATTCACTGTTTCCAAGGAATCTAAATCCTTACTCGCCCGTAATGTGTGGAATTTCTGTAATTTAAGTTTCCTGATGAATCTAAAAACATCCATCCTTGTTTCTGTATAGTTAAAGCTACTTTCTGGGCTAAAGGACAGTCCCAAAGACAAAATTTGTTTCTCCGCCGTAGATAAATTGATATCTGTTAAATTGACCACTGTGTTGGAGTTACTGTTGCTTCTTACTTCTGTTTGCGGTTCCATCTGCCTCTTGCTTGTTTTTTGAAAGTCTGCCTTTCGTTGCTGGTTGCACCTTCGTCTTGCGCCACGTTTCTGATTGGCTCTTTTATTGTTGTTTTCATTTTTTGACCAGGTTGGGCTCTTGGTCTGAGTGTTTCTCTCCTGTCCTGGCGCAAGCAGTCGATCTCCTGACCCAAGGACAATTTTGTAAACCCCAATCCTTGAGCTCTTGACATTTCTCCTTCTGTCTCACTTTCTGGGCCAGAACTGAGGTCAGATGCAGATGACGAAACCGGAGCTGCTTCACTCATGACTGTCTGATTATTTAATGCTTGTTGGCTAATGCCCACTTTCGTTTTTAAAGCATCGAATCTGCGCGCAAATGTAAACACCTGGCCATTTAAATAGTCCATTCTGTCACGTTGAAATTTGTATATTTTACGTTTTTTTATTATTTCTTCATCTTTCTGTAAGCGTACAAGCATTTCTTCCCTTAGTTTCACGATGTAATCTGTGACTTCCAATTTACTTATAGTTTCATTCAGTTCCTCTATTTGTGCTTGTAGTTTGCCTCTGTCACTTTCTGCAAACTTGATTAATATGCGAACAAGTCTACTGGAAGACTCCAAATTACAAGCGGCCCATTCCGCCAGCATGTCAGGATCAGGATTCTCATAGCTAGGTGCTAGAGTTATCCGTAAGCCTCTTGGAATTCTGCCAACCTCCAAATAGCGGGATAAAGACTTGTGCTCCCACCATTTAGCCTGTTCACAACGCATAAGCTTCTCCAATTTCCTAAACATGTCTCTTGTATTAACACTTCCTGTAGATATACTACTTTGCTGCAATGTCATTGCCGGTCCCCCGTCCGGGGAATCGTTAAACATATCATCTGCCGCTTCTTCGCGGTTACGCAACGCCTCTGCGGACATGATGCACTGTTGTGGGCAATTATAATGAAAAACAAATTCAAACGCTCGGATGAATATCCGCGTTTGAAATGCGCACACTCCTCACTGAACAGTCTGTCAGTTCCTACCTTTGGAGATGACTTGCCGTGATCCAGTACAAAGAAATCCGGTCACGCGCACCTCAGCAGGCCGGTAAGAAGATATCCAGCGTTCAGGGGTTGATTGCGGCTTTCTCCTTACTGGAGTCTCGATTCAAGTTCCGGTAACACCGAAACCAACTGCTTCCTGCCGCTGCACCCAACGTCGAGGAGGGGTTACCGCTGGTGCCGTGAAAGCAAACCGGCACTATTACATCGCTGACTTCGTCTCTAAAAATCCAATTTCAAGGACAGACGAACACGGACCCAAAGTTCCTTGTGCAAAAACAATTTATTTTCTATTTGCCCTGCATCTCCACCATCATAACGCGTTTCAGCCCCACCTGGGCCTTGATCACATGATGCGTTGCAATTGTTACCACCCATATTTAAAGTGCCAGTGCATTAGTGACGTCTGAACCATATGACCACTCTATAGACATGGAAGAGGTATTCAAAAGATATACACATCATTGCACAGCGTCAGACCTAACATCTTGAATGTGCAAAAAGGCATGATTTGGTTTGCATAAGTACATGCATTTAAAATATGACTTTGAATAAATATATACATAAAATATATATATATAAAAAAACTCACAATTAGTGTGACTTCTATTCAAATAAAATCATGAAAAGACACGTATCATGTTGTTTTCTAGCAAATCACTATTTGGTTTAACATTGTGATTCGTTCTGTGTGAGACCTATACCTCTACACAAACATTTGATAAACCTACTCATATATTCTAAAATAGAAAATAGAACAATGATGAGCCTTTGATGTTAAAATTCAAGCACATAAAACCAAGGAATTAAGCTAAAATCATTCTTAAAATAATGATTCTAGATATCCTCTTTGTGCAAAAAAACGCAATGTACAAACAATGAAGCCCCAGTGGGCAGAATACATATTACATGTAAAGCTAGTCAAGTTAAAAGTGCTGTGAGTGATATATAAAGTGCCACCACTTGGACCCAAAGGTTCCAATAAAGTGCTATGTGCCTTAAAATGTACAATTATTTTTAAATGATTCTTTTAGGATAAAACAGGAAAATACAGAATGATTCAATGATGATTGAGGAAAATTACAAAAGAAACTGTTGCCATCTGTGTTATTGCATCAGGATAACGACAAACATTAATGCTGATGTTGAACAGGCAAAAAGATGAAAGAAATGAAACAGTGATCTAGATAAATATCCTACAAGCAGGTAAACAAATCCTCACTGGCGTTCAGCCCAGTGGGTATCTTAGTGTCTAATTCTAATATGTACCTTGTTTCAAGGAGTCGCAATTGGGCTTCACGATTGCCTCCCCTTCTTAACGGGGGAATTGAATCAATGACATAATATCGCAGATCTGCCAGGTTACTGTGATGGCTTTCCTCAAAATGTCTGGCCACCGGGTACGCTTGATCCTTGTTGGTAATTGCTCTAATGTGCTGGAGTATCCTTTTAAGAACTGGTAATTTGGTACTGCCTATGTATCTTAAATTGCAAGGACACTCCAGCAGCATAGACCGCATACTCGGTTTTGCAAGTTAGTCTTTTACCAATTACAATTGGGTCTGTTTTAAAGGGCTTGGAAAACTCGTCATGTTTTGTGCATATTTACAGGCTTTACAGATAGTGCATTTAGTAAAGCCCTTATGAGCAGTTAGCCAATTAGTAGGAGGTCTAGTTACCGAATTGTTCCTCACAAGGCTTTGGCCCATAGATCTGGCCCTTCTAAACGTGACCTGTGGTTTCTTTGGTTGGTGTACACCCACTATAGGGTCACTGCGAATCAAGTTCCAATTTTTGTTGAATATCCTCCTAAGAGATTGATGTTGTCTACTATAGGTTAGAATAATTCTACAGGATTGATCCATTTGGTTTGTAATTGGAACTTGTTGCTTGGTATTAATTTTAAGGGCCTCTGTTCTGGTAATTGGCATAGTTTTATTGATAGCCCTGTCTACAGTAGCTGATGAATAGCCCCTTTCCAAAAAACGTAACTTACTTGCCAATTGTGCTGCATGGCACTCCTCCTCGCTGCTGCAGATACGTTTTACCCGAAGCATCTCTCCATAGGGGATACTTTCAATTAAATGTCGTGGGTGATGACTCGAGGCATGCAGCAAGGTATTGCCAGCAGTAGGTTTGCGGAATAATTTGGTGGCTATATTTCCGTCTTTAATATAGACTTCTACATCTAAAAAATAGACCGACTCCTTGCTGATGTTAGCCAAAAAGTGGAGATTGAGACTGTTATCGTTCATCTGTTCTATAAACTTAAGGGCTTTTGACTCTGAGCCTTTCCAAATAAAAAACAGGTCATCAATATACCGCAGCCATAGGGGCACATGCTGTTCAAAAATACTTTTGAATTTATCATTGAGGGCCCGCTCTTCCCGCAGTCCCATATTTAAACAAGCATAACTGGGAGAAAAGCAGGCCCCCATAGCAACTCCCCTGGTATATATATTATCTACTGGCGGTCGCCAGTAGATAGTTATAGTTAGGACCTATTTTCCATAGGAAATCTGCAACATTCTATTTGAAATAACTTTTGCGCCGGTTGACGAATCTTCGCGAAATTTTCAAAACTCGTGGGGCGCTCCGGTCCGCTCCTATCCTGAAAGTCTCGAGGTGATTTGTCAAGTGGGGGCTGAGAAGAAAGGGGGGTCCCAAAAAGTGTTTTCCCCATGCAATTTTCCATAGGAACCTTTCATCGCAGCTACAGCCTGAACTGCTGAACGGAATTACACCAACTTTGGCAAAAAGGTAGCCCTTGGTTCAGAGTCGTGCCTTTTGGTTAAATGGTGTAAATCCGTTCAGTAGTTCCTGAGAAAATCAAAAGTAAAATCACATATATATCTATGGCCGCTTAGGGTCCGCGCACCCTTCCGATCACGAGCTGCATGCTAATTGGCTGTCAAGTGGCTGTCAACACTCCAAATCAGGAAGTGTTGGCAGCCATTTTGTGCCTCGGTAGAACCGAGGCACAGAAACAAGTCGCAAAACGCAAAAAGGGGGCAGGGTAGAAACACCCTGACCCCCTAGGTCTGCTCATGGGGTCCCACAAGGACCCCCAGGGCAGAAAAAAGCATTTTTTTTTTTTAAATCGGCGGGATGCGCTTAGGGTGCACGGATCCCGCCGTGATTAAAAAAAAATCGAAGCGCGGTCTCCCGCGCTTTGAGGCTATTTTGCCCCCGGGTGGGCCAAGTCCCGGGGGCATGCGGGGGGTGGGTTTATATTTTATGGGGGGCCTCTAAGGCCCCCCAAGCTCTGGGGACCACCACCCCCCAGGGCTTAATATAAATAATGCTGGCGGGGGGGGCACACGGCCCCCCCGCAGCCCCGGGGACCGCCACCCCCGGGGCTTATGTTTTTAATAAAAAAATTACCTGTGTGGGGGGCTCCAGCCCACCCACACACCCCGGGGACCGCCACCTCCCCGGGGCTGTGCAATTGAAGGGGAGGGGGCGCGCGGCCCCCCTCCTGGAGCCTGTGGTGGCCCTGGGGACCGCCACCCCCAGGGCCGGCTCCTGCAGTGTCCCGGGGTGCCTACCCCCGGGACACTGCTGTTTGCAATGGCAGGACGGGAGCCTCGCGGCTCCCGTCCTGTCATTACAAACTCTGCTGCTTCATTGAAGCGAGAGCAGGGAAACCTGCTCTCGCTTCAATAAGCAAAGCAGATTGCTTTTCCATAAGGGGAGCTGCATGTCAGCAGCTCCCCTTATGGAAAAGCAATGCCGGCTCCCGCAGGACGCGGGGAGCCGGCGGGACCGTGCGGGGATTGGGGACCCCCCCACGGTCCCCAACGAGTGGCCAGGCCCCGGGGGATGGGGTCCCCAGGGCCATTAGTGGCCTGGGAGGGGGGCCACACAGCCCCCCTCCCCAAAAATAAAAAAATTTAAAAAACGTAAAGGCCGGCCCCGTGGGATGGGGTCCTTGCGGCCTTAAATGGCCTGAGGAGGGGGGCCATGCAGCCCCCCTCCAAATAATTTGTTATTAAAAAAAAGAGGGCATGCCCCGGGGGATGGGGTCCCCGGGGCCAATAGAGGCCCAGGGAAGGGGGGCCACGCGGCCCACTTCCCGTTCAAAAAAAAAAAAAAGAAAATCCTCAGGCCCCGGGGGATGGGGTCCCCGGGGCCAAAAGTGGCCAAGGGAAGGGGGGCCACGCAGCCCCCCTCCCATAGAAAACAAAATGAAAGAGAAAAAAAAATGACCGGCATCATGCCGGAGGCCCCGCCCCCTCCCTGCAGCAGTCTGCAAACACGCCCCCTGGCGCGTTGTAAGAAGGGGAAGTAATTCCCCTTGAATACTGGGGGTCCCTGGGGGCCAACTAGCCCACCAGGAACCTCCAGTATGCGCCAGGGAGCTGCGTTGCATAGAGGTGTACAGAGGCCACGCCCCTTTTTACACCTCTCTGCAACGCAGCTCTGTGGCGCTTTTTGGAGATACATGGTGGGCTAGTTGGACTCCAGGGACCCTCAGGATTCAAGGGGACTTAATCCCCCAACTTAAAACGTGCCACGGGGCGAGTTTGCATAGTGGTGAAGGGAGGGGGCGGGGCTACAGGTGACATGTGTGCAAACAGGCCCCGTGGCGCATTTTAAGATGGGGAATTAAATCCCCTTCAATCCTGAGGGTCCCTGGGGGGACAACTAGCCCACCAGGTACGTCCAGAAGCGCCACAGAGCTGCGTTGCAGAGAGGTGTAAAAGGGGCGTGGCCTCTGAACACCTCTCTGCAACGCAGCTCCCTGGCGCATACTGGAGGTACAGGGTGGGCTAGTTGGAATACAGGGACCCTCATGATTCAAGGGGACTTAATCCCCCAACGTAAAACGTGCCACGCAGCGCGTTTGCACAGTGGTGAAGGGAGGGGGCGGGGCAAATTATAGTTAGAAATTAGCATTTAAAAAACCTTTGAAATTCACTTAAAAAACCATAGGTTTCAGGCACGTTATAGTTAGAAATTAGCATTTAAAAAACCTTTGAAATTCACTGAAAAAACCATAGGTTTCAGACACGTTATAGTTAGAAATTAGCATTTAAAAAACCTTTGAAATTCACAGAAAAAACCATAGGTTTTAGGGACAGTTATAGTTAGTTGGACATTGCACTCGTACAAAACCCGTGAAATTCCCCCGTTATAGTTAGTTCAGCTAACTATAACTCGCGCCCCCGCAATGCACTGCTGATGACATCACATATTACATCACTCATGACATGGTCAGTGACATCACTGATGACATCACTGATGACATCTCAAATGACATCACTGATGACATCATCCAGTGACTGTGTGTTTCTGTAAAGCTTAAATATGTTTAATATATATAGGAAAAGGCGTATAGAAGAGCGAGTGGGTGTATAAGTGTCGGAATGGATGATTTAGTAGGTGCGTGACTGAGTCTATAAGTGAGTGATTAAACGTATCTTACTGAATGCATGGGTAAGTGACAAAACTGTGTGAATATCTGTATTCGTCTGTCTGTTGGTGTGTAAGTGGAAGCATGGATTTGCGAATAGCTACATGAGTGTCTATATGGGTGATTGATTGGTTGTCTAAGTATCTGTATGGGTGCCTGAGTATTTGTGTGGGTGGGGTGTGTGTGACTCTGTACATAGATGTGTGAGTGGGTGAATCACTGGTTGCATGGTTTCAAGAGTGCATCTGTGATGGACTGTATGGGTGGGTGAGTCTGTGTATGGGTGTGTTAGTGAGTGAATGTATATCTCAGTGGTACATGTGTGAGTAACTACATATGTGAAAGGCAGTATATATGTGTGTTGGAGTATATAAATGGCTATAAGTGAGAGTGTGTGATTGTGAGAGTGGCTGTATGTATGAGTGTGTACTTGTATCAGTGATTGTATAAGAGCGTAAGAATGTGCTAGTATTTGTATGAGTAAGTGAGCTGGTGTGTGTATAACTGTATAGGTGAGTAAATGGCAGTGTGATTAATTATTTGCATGACTGACTAGGTGTGTGAGTACCTCTATGGATGAGTGGCGATGTGTGAGTGTCTATATAGGTGTATGAGTGCATATGATAGTCCCGTACTGAGTGACCGTAAGTATGAGTGACTGTACGGGTGAGTGAGTGGATGTGTGTGTAGACCTAAGAATCAGTGAGTGGGTATGTAGTTATTGGTGTTGGAGTGTCTATGGTTTTGAGAATAGCAGTCTGTAATTTAGAGTGGGTGTATCAAAGGTTATATTAGGGTGTGAGAAGATGCATCAAATTATCACATGGATGATGTCATCAGTGATGTCATCAGTGATGTCATTTGAGATGTCATCAGTGATGTCATCAGTGATGTCACTGACCATGTCATGAGTGATGTAATATGTGACATCATCAGCAGTGCATTGCAGGTTATAGTTAGCTGAACTAACTATAACGGGGAATTTCACGGGTTTTGTACGAGTGCAATGTCCAACTAACTATAACTGTCCCTAAAACCTATGGTTTTTTCAGTGAATATAATATATATATATATCGTTGTACAGGGGAGTCACAGTTCCTACGAAAAAATGTGATAGAAAGAGGGGAATATAATGCCAAGGGACAGTATGTCCTTGTCTTGGTGCCCTCACACACCCCGAAGGATGTCATGCTTCATCATTGGGCGGTGCTCCTTGTCGGGCCGGCGCTGCAATGCCCTACGGGTCCCCCAAAGGCTCACTTTTTTTTAGATCTTTTGAGTGATAAAGCCGTAAAGGTGTGTGCGGGTCTGAGTTGGAGTGGTGTCCTGTGCAGTGTTAAAAGATGGCTGGAGGGGGGAGTAGTAGGTTTAATGAGGAATAACCCCTCTGTCATCAATAAAAAACCAAAAGGTTGTGCTGCTTGAGGGTGATAATGGCCCCCGGTAGCTAGACAAGTGTCACGTCCATTATGGACATGTGAAAGGTCGACATGTTTTGCGCAGTATAGTGGTCTCAGGGGGAGGTCCTGTGCGCTTCTTCAGGACCAAGGTAGAACGTGAGGTGAGTGCTAGTGCAGTGTAGTGGCCTGTTAGATAGCCATAGTGCCACTCTTAGGGGTAGTACATTGATGTAAGCTGGAACGACAAAAGAACAAGGCAAGAGAAACAAAGAGCATACAGTTGAGCGTAATTCTTGTAATTGGGTACTAGATATGTGTGGAGCTGAGGTCCCCCATTGGTCAACCGTGTGCTCGTAGTACTGCCAACTACTGGTAACACCCAGTAGTGCAGATATCGGGTGGCAGGTGTGGGCTGTTGTGGTACACAATGTCGTGATGACATTAAAGTAGACGAGCAAACACATAGATATATCTCGTTAGAAATTACTGAATTCATGGTGTGGTACAGAATGTCATGTTGACAATAGAGTGGAAGAACAAACACATAGTTACATCTCGTAAAGGATGCTGAGTTCATGAACCGATCACTCCAGATTATAAAGGTAAATCGCTCTACGAGCAGTGCGAAATACATTAGTGCAAAAGAAAAGCCCAAATGGGGCTCGTGGCGGTGTCATGAGTAGATACACATTTAGGGTTGACCATTGATGGCAAGACCTCAGGTAGGAGAAACAACCAAAAACAGGTCCAATGGATGGACCCCGGTAACCAGCGCCAAACGAGGAGCCAGACGACGAAGAAAAACTAGTTGTCAACATGTCGTGTAGACAACTAACCAATGACGAAGTAGCAGTACTATAGAGGGGACTAGGATTTATCCATACTCCCAAAAAAGATTGCTTCAAGCTCACTGGAGAACTTCACACTTTCTTCAGGAAATTAAGACTACGTTCCATTTAACGACCGGGTCAACGATCGGGAGAACACAACTACAGCAGATTCAGGCATCAGAAATCCATCCAGGTTCACACCAAACGCAGCTATAACTCCCAGCAAGATCCTTTGTTTTCTGCTAAAGCCCCAGGGATGTGGTGGTCCCTGGGGCTGGGGGTTCTGAGAGGCAGCAGGGGAGTCCGTATGGGCATCCCAGCATTCATTTCTAAACATGCCCCGGGGAGGTGGTGGTCCCCAGGCCAATATTAATCCCCAGGAGGGGGCCGTGCGCCCCCTCCCTTAATAAAAAAATGCCCCAAGAACCTGGCCCATCCGGGGGTGATAATTAACAAAGCGCAGGAGCCCGCGCTTAATTTTTTAAAACAAATTCAGCTGAATCCATTACTCCTGCCGAAATTTTTTAATTAAAATGCTTTTTTGGCCCTGCTGGGTCACTTTGCCCCTCCCTCCCCCCAAGAGGCCTAGGGGATCAGGGTATTTCTACCCTGCCCCTTTTTCTTTAAAAAAAATGTTTTTTCTGGGACTCGGTTCAAGCCGAGTCTCAAGATGGCTGCCAACACTTCCTGGTTTGAAGTGTTGGCAACCAATCAGAACTCAGCACGAGATCGGGAGGGGTCTCAGATCCATCGCGTCACTAGATATACAATTGGAATTTTATTTAAATTACTCCTCAACTACTGAATGGATTTACACCAATTTACAAAAAGGTCGCTTTCTGGACCAACAGCAACCTTTCTGGCAAATTTGGTGTAGTTCTGTTCAGCAGTTCGGGCTGTAGCTGTGTCTAAATTTCCTATGGAAACTAGCATGGGGAAAATGCATTTTGGGACTCCCTTTTTCTTGGCCCCCGCTTGACGGATCACCCCGAAACTTTCAACACAGCAGCTAAAGTGAGTGGGCCATTAGTTTTGAAAATGTTGCCAAGATTCGTTAAACGACGCCAAAGTTATTGGTAAATGAAAAAACGCTCTTCCTGTGGAAACTACATCCTAATTATAACTACCTACTGGCGACCTTAAGCCCCCGGGTGGGCCAGGTCCCGGGGGCAATAGCTGATTATGTAGTGGGGCCCCCGCAGCCCTGGGGACCGCCACCTCCCCGGGGCTTTACTTAATTATGCACGGGGCACGCGGCCCCCTGCAGCCCTGTGGACCGCCACCTCCCCGGGGCTTGAAAAGAAAATGCTTGGGGGGCTCCTCCCTCCCCCACGCACTGTCCTGGGAACCGCCACCTCCCCGGGGCTCCAAAGTTATTAAAGAGGTGGGTGGGGGCTCCTGCCCCCCCACACTGCCCCGGGGACCCCCAACTCCCCAGGGCTCCAATACATTTGAAGAAATGTGGGGGGGCTCCTGCCCCTCCCCACACTGCCCTGGGGACCACCACCTCCCAGGGGCACTAATTATGTTAATGTGGGGGTCTGTTGCGGCCCCCCGGCCCCAGGGACCACTACCTCCCCGGGACAATTTACATGTTGGGAAGGGGGCTGCGACCCCCCAGCGCCGGCTTCAGCAATGTCCCGGGGTGCCCACCCCCGGGACATTGCAGTTTGCAATGGAAGGGCGGGAGCACAGCTCCCGCCCTGTCATTGCAAACTCTGCTTTGCTTCATGGAAGCGAGAGCAGGACACCTGCTCTCGCTTCCAGGAATCAAAGCAGATTGCTTTTGGACAAGGGGAGCTGCATGTCAGCAGCTCCCATTGTCCAAAAGCATTGCCGGCTCCCGCAGGAGGCGGGGAGACGGCTGGGACCGCAGGGGCATTGGGGCTCCCCCGCGGTCCCCAATGTGAGGGCCGGCCCCGGGGGATGGGGTCTCGGGGCCAAAAGTGGCCCTGGGGAGGGGGCCATGTTGCCCCCTTCCGGGGAAAAATAAAACAATTTTTTTTTTTAAACGAGGCAATGCCCCGGGGATGGGATTCCCGGGGCAGTAAAAGCCCTTAGGGGGGAGGAGGGCGGGTGGTAGTTTTTTTTTTTTAATATTATGAAATGGCTGGGCCTCTGGGGATGGGGTCCCCGAGGCAGAATTTAAGTTATAAGAATGGGGGCATTTTGTTTTCCCACGTGCTTGGAGTCACGACTCCATCGTGGGCTCTCAGCACGGTCCCCCTGTGTAACCGCGATGGGTTCGCGACTCCAAGCAAAATTAAAAAAAGAGTATGTATGTTTTTTAAAAAGTAAGATTAACTGTTGGGTTATAGGGTGCCTCTAAAAAGAGCCCTTGTTTTTATTATGAGTTTGTTGTAGCTACATGTAAGTGCGGATGCACAGCTTTAGGTTGTTGAGGAAGACTCTATTTCCTTGAGCTGTGAAATGCACTCCATCACTTCTGTAGATGTCGTTCATATCAAAACGTAGATTGTTGTTGTAGATGGACCTCATTCTATGATCTCTGAGGTATGCAGTAACACCTTTATTGACATTCTTCCTAGCTTTCTCAAACTGTGGGCAGAATTGATTTGACCAGTTCCATTTCTGTCTTTGGCATATGTTACAGTATACAAAGACAGTTTGAGGCAAAAGCAACATCAACTGTGCAAAGGTGTCCTTCATTATCATTTCCAGACCTACCCCAGTCAATGTGCCTAGGTCATTGCCACCACAGTGCACAATCATGAGGTCAGGGGGTTGGAGATGAAAAAAGGTTTTAACCAAAGGGAACAATTGATGCCGCTTTAACCCTCTCTTTGCAATCCATTTAATGTCCACATTTTCCAAACCTAGGTCCTTGGCAAAACCTCTGCGTTCAGCATACCTTTTGCACCAGAAAACATAGCTGTGCACTACAATCCACACTGTGAGCATCTTGAAGGGATGTCTGGAAGTAATCAAAAGATGTCTGTAGCTCAGGTAGTCAGTTGGTAGAGTGAGAGGTATCTAAAATGGTGGAGAACATGCTGTTTTTTATAAAGTTGATAAGTGATTGGCTGTTCATCAAGATTGTGCACTCAAAAATAGGATGCATGTTACTTTGCCGAGGTATCCTGTTTGGGATTCGTTGTTAGAAAATGTTTGAAAGGTACAGTTGATACCATAAGGTAATATTTTGCAAAAGTCAACCACACCTGCTGTATGCATTAGTAAGCTTGTGTGCTGAACTTGAAACTATGGTGAACTTGTGACCTGCCAGTACAGTTGAATGTTCCATGAACTGTTACTATGGAAACTGGCATTAAGCAAAATGGGGGAAGGGTTGAAACTTAACTGTGGACTTAAAATGTGAAATGGATACTTAAATATAAGTGAAAGGATAGTAAATTAAGGTTTTCTAAAATAGTAGTATGTGGAGAAGTAGTGTGTTGCTGAAAATCTATACTAGTATTATTAGAAATAGGTTTTTGAACTCCGGTGTGGAGTCGCGGCTCCACCGCGGTGGAGTCGCGACTTCAGAAAACTACAGAAGCAGTTTGGGCACCATTTGAAGACAGTTAGAAAGGGTTAATATGTCTAACCAATAGAAATGTGTTTTACAATTTGAAATAATGATGGAAGCAATGTGATTTGATACTTACATTTATTTGAGTGAAAAAAGAGAGGGAAAGTTTGCCATTTCTGGTTTCACCTTTCTGAGAGAGGTGCATTAAATTTCTTGTTTGGAAAAGAAAATCTGTTAAGAGTTTCTGATATTTGGTATTCTGCAATACTACCTCAAACGTGAGTAACCAATTTGTAAGGTGTATTATATATTATTCAGTACTGCTTTATTGTTTCTAGTGATATTTATACTTTAAATAAAAAATCCAAGTGTTGAAGTTGTTAGACAAATGTGATGTATGAAATATGTTATGAAATGTACTGTTGGTGTTTGCTTTTTGGAATTTAGTGAGAATTATATCTCTAGACTCATGCACTAGGTATGCAGTAATGTATATATGCACAAGCTCAGTCCTGGAGTTATGTATTCAGATGAGTGCTCTTATTTAGTTATGCAATCTAGGAGACACTATCTATATACAGTTGTAATCCCTCAGACTTTAACCATAGATTCGTGCAATCACCCAGGCACTACTATCCCACTCAAACATTCAGTCAGGGACTACCCATGCTGTCATCTACTTACTCAGGTACTACTGATGCACTCATAGAATGGTCGAAGCATTACCCTTACACTCATATTTTCTCTCAAGTACTTCCTATACACTCATACAATCATGTAGTTCCTACCAGTGCAGTCATAGAATCACTCAGGCAGTACCCATGCATTTTTTTATTCTTTGAAGCACTACTCATACACTCTTGTCTTCAACCATGCGTTAGCCTTGCACTCATGGTTTGTCTAAGGTATTTCCCCTGCACTGATCTAATCACCCATTCAGTACTGCTGCTCTCATGCAATCACCCAGGCAGTACTCTTGCAATGAACGTTTCACTCAGGCACTACCCATCCAGTCATCTATTCTCTCAGGCACTACCCTCTACTTATCTATTTGTATGTTTCTTTGATATATAATGCCTCTTTTAAAAGGTACAGACACATGCATGCATGCTCTCTGGAATATGGTGAGACTTTTAACAGATACATTGAAAAAGTTGCTGCTTTGTATTTGGCCATGCCCAACACTCTGAGTACTTGCTGAATAGTGAAGCTGCAGCCCAAAAGCGAGGTTTAAGACTTGTTGGTAGAAGGATTAGTGATTAGGTTAGTTTGTATTGGTCTGAGGAGATGTACACTTCAAGTATGCCGCATAATTTTAGGTGTCTCTTTAAAATTGGAAGTGCAGTCGGTCAAGTTTATGGGAGTTTTTAGTTTTATGACTGAGGTATGTGTCTGTGTGCATATGTATTCTCTCACGTGTTATGGCTAAACAGATGGTAGAGGTATAAAACTCTGGTATACATGTATCTGTATGTTTCTTTTATATATGATGCTACTAGGAAAAGGCACAGACACATGCATGCTATGTAATCCCTCAGACATTAACCATAGATTCGTGCAATCACCCAGGCACTACTATCCCACTCAAAGATTCAGTCAGGCACTACCCATGCTCTCATCTACTCAGTCAAGTACTACTGATGCAAGTGAAGTATGTGTCTGTGTGCACATGTAGTGTCTTGTGTGTTATGACTAAATATATTATAGAGGTATAAAAGTGTGGTACACATGTATTTGTATGTTTCTTTTACATATAATTCCACTAAGAAAAAGGCACAGACATATGAATGCTATGTAATCCCTCAGTCTTCAACCATAGATTTGTGCAATCATGCAGGCACTACTATCCCAGTCAAAGATTCAGTCAAGCACTACTCATGCTCTCATCTACTCACTGAGGTACTACTGATGCACTGATAGAATGTCCCAAGCATTACCTTTACACTCATATTTTCTCTCATGTACTTCTCATACAGTCATTCAATCATCCAGCTACTACCACTGCAGTCATAGAATCACTCAGGCAGTAACCATGCACTTTTTTATTCTTTCAAGCACTACTCACATACTCTTGTCTTTAACCATGCATTAGCCTTGCACTCATGGTTTGTCTAAGGTATTTTTGCTGCACTGATCTAATCACCTATTCAGTGCTGCTGCTCTCATGCAATCACCCAGGCAGTACTCTTGCAATGAACGTTTCACTCAGGCACTACCCATCCAGTCATCTATTCTCTCAGGCACTACCCTCTACTTATCTATTTGTATGTTTCTTTGATATATGATGCCTCTTTTAAAAGGTACAGACACATGCATGCATGCTCTCTGGAATATGGTGAGATTTTTAACAGATACATTGAAAAAATTGCTGCTTTGTATTTGGCTAGGCCCAACACTCTGAGTACTTGCTGAATAGTGAAGCTGCAGCCGAAAAGTGAGGTTTAAGACTTGTTGGTAGAAGGATTAGTGATTAGGTTAGTTTGTATTGGTCTGTGGAGATGTACACTTCAAGTATGCCGCATAAATTTAGGTGTCTCTTTAAAATGGGAAGTGCAGTCTGTCAAGTTTAAGGGACTTTTTGAAATGAATTGAAATGAAAAGGCAACTTATAAAGTGCGAACATTCACCCGAAGGTGTCAAGGCGCTAGCTCATCAACTGAAATTAACTGGACGATTCATGGGCCCGTCAGAGGTTAAATAACCAGGTCTTCAAGGCCTTCCTGAAGGCCAGCAGGTCTGTTTCTTGTTTTAACCTTAAAGGAAGGGCGTTCCAAAGTCTGGTCGTACCGACCAGAAAACTTCTTCCACCCCAGGAGGATTTTTTAAACCTGGGAATTGTCAGGTTGTGGGAATAGGAAGAACGAAGATTGCGAACAGGTACATAAGGCTGTAGATTATGTTTAAAAAAGCCTGGCCCAATATCATGCATGGCCTTAAACGCAATGCAAAGAGCCTTAAACTCAACCCTCCTCCTTACTGGCAACCAGTGTAATTCCTTAAGCACTGGTAAGACAGATTTATGTCTTGGGATATTCAGCAGAAGACGTGCAGCAGCGTTTTGCACAATCTGTAATTTGGACAGTCATTTCTTCTGAAGGTTGATAAATAAGCCATTACAATAGTCAGCTCTTGATAGCACCAAAGCCGCAACCACTAACTTCCGCAGTTCAACCAGAATGAATGGAAGAATCCTTCTCAGCAATTTTAGTGTGAAAAAAGAAAGAGCTGTGACCTGATTGACATGATTTTCAAACGAAAGCATAGAGTCAAATATGACTCCCAAGTTTCTCACCTTATTTGTGGGCGTTGGTAATGGGCCCAATTCTGACGGCCACAAGGCCGGGCATCAGAAATTAGTATGGCCGCCAAAAAGTAGGACTTCAGTCTTACTGGAGTTCAGTTTCAAGCAATTAGCGGCCATCCAATCCCCAACCTGACGAAGACAGGTGTGAAACTGTACAGCAGTGTCATCAGGGTAGCCAGTCACAGAGACAACAATCTGGGTGTCATCGGCATATGAAATAGCCGAGAAAGCCAGAGACCTAATTAGCCTTGCCAGTGGTGCGACGTATATGTTAAAAAGGGTCGGGCTTAACGATGACCCCTGGGGCACTCCGCATGGCAATGTAAAATTTGGCGACTTAAATTCACCAAGAGCCACAAATTGTTCCCGATCAGATAAAAAAGATGACTGAGGTATTTGTCTGCGTGCATATGTATTCTCTCACGTGTTATGGCTAAACAGATGGTAGAGGTATAAAACTCTGGTATACACGTATCTGTATGTTTCTTTTATATATGATGCCACTAGGAAAAGGCACAGACACATGCATGCTATGTAATCCCTCAGACATTAACCATAGATTCGTGCAATCACCCAGGCACTACTATCCCACTCAAAGATTCAGTCAGGCACTACCCATGCTCTCATCTACTCAGTCAAGTACTACTGATGCAAGTGGAGTATGTGTCTGTGCGCACATGCAGTGTCTTGTGTGTTATGACTAAATATATTATAGAGGTATAAAAGTGTGGTACACATGTATTTGTATGTTTCTTTTACATATAATTCCACTAAGAAAAAGGCACAGACATATGAATGCTCTGTAATCCCTCAGTCTTCAACCATAGATTTGTGCAATCATGCAGGCACTACTATCCCAGTCAAAGATTCAGTCAAGCACTACTCATGCTCTCATCTACTCACTGAGGTACTACTGATGCACTGATAGAATGTCCCAAGCATTACCTTTACACTCATATTTTCTCTCATGTACTTCTCATACAGTAATTCAATCATCCAGCTACTACCTCTGCAGTCTTAGAATCACTCAGGCAGTACCCATGCACTTTTTTATTCTTTCAAGCACTACTCATATACTCTTGTCTTTAACCATGCATTAGCCTTGCACTCATGGTTTGTCTAAGGTATTTTTGCTGCACTGATCTAATCACCTATTCAGTGCTGCTGCTCTCATGCAATCACCGAGGCAGTACTCTTGCAATGAACGTTTCACTCAGGCACTACCCATCCAGTCATCTATTCTCTCAGGCACTACCCTCTACTTATCTATTTGTATGTTTCTTTTATATATGATGCCACTTTTAAAAGGTACAGACACATGCATGCATGCTCTCTGGAATATGGTGAGACTTTTAACAGATACATTGAAAAAGTTGCTGCTTTGTATTTGGCTAGGCCCAACACTCTGAGTACTTGCTGAATAGTGAAGCTGCAGCCAAAAAGTGAGGTTTAAGACTTGTTGGTAGAAGGATTAGTGATTAGGTTAGTTTGTATTGGTCTGTGGAGATGTACACTTCAAGTATGCCACATAATTTTAGGTGTCTCTTTAAAATGGGAAGTGCAGTCTGTCAAGTTTAAGGGACTTTTTAGTTTTATGACTGAGGTATTTGTCTGCGTGCACATGTATTCTCCCACGTGTTATGGCTAAACAGATGGTAGAGGTATAAAACTCTGGTATACATGTGTCTGTATGTTTCTTTTATATATGATGCCACTAGGAAAAGGCACAGACACATGCATGCCATATAATCCCTCAGACATTAACCATAGATTCATGCAATCACCCAGGCACAACTATCCCACTCATAGATTCAGTCAGGCACTACCCATGCTGTCATCTACTTAGTCAGGTACTACTGATGCACTCATAGAATTGCCCAAGCATTACCTTTACACTCATATTTTCTCTGAGGTACTTCCCATACACTCATACAATCATCCAGTTACTACCACTGCAGTCATAGAATCACTCAGGCAGTACCCATGCACTTTTTATTCTTTGAAGTACTACTCATACACTCATGTCTTCAACCATATATTAGCCTTGTACCTATGGTTTGTGTAAGGTATTTCCCTGCGCTAAGCTAATCACCCATTCAGTACTGCTGCTCTCATGCAATCACCCAGGCAGTACTCTTGCACTGAATTTTTCACTGAGGCGCTTCTCATCCAGTCATGCATTCTCTCAGGTACTACCCATGTATTTCTATGTTTCTTTGATATATGATGTCACTTTTAAAAGGTACAGACACATACATGCATGCTCTCTGGAATATGGTGAGACTTTTAACAGATACATTGAAAAAGTTGCTGCTTTGCATTTGGCTAAGCCCAACACTCTGAGTACTTGCTGAATAGTGAAGCTGCAGCCGAAAAGTGAGGTTTAAGACTTGTTGGTAGAAGGATTAGTGATTAGGTTAGTTTGTATTGGTCTGTGGAGATGTACACTTCAAGTATGCCGCATAAATTTAGGTGTCTCTTTAAAATGGGAAGTGCAGTTTCAAGTTTAAAGGACTTTTTAATCTTATGACTGAGGTATTTGTCTGCGTGCATATGTATTCTCTCACGTGTTATGGCTAAACAGATGGTAGAGGTATAAAACTCTGGTATACATGTATCTGTATGTTCCTTTTATATATGATGCCACTAGGAAAAGGCACAGACACATGCATGCCATGTAATCCCTCAGACATTAACCATAGATTTATGCAATCACCCAGGCACTACTATCCCACTCAAAGATTCAGTCAGGCACTACCCATGCTGTCATCTACTCAATCAGGTACTACTGATGCACTCATAGAATGGCCCAATCATTGCCCTTACACTCATATTTTCTGTCAGGTACTTCCTATACACGTATACAATCATGTAGTTACTACCAGTGCAGTCATAGAATCACTCAGGCAGTACCCATGCATTTTTTTATTCTTTGAAGCACTACTCATACAATCTTGTCTTCAACCATGCGTTAGCCTTGCACTCATGGTTTGTCTAAGGTATTTCCCCTGCACTGATCTAATCTCCCATTCAGTACTGCTGCTCTCATGCAGTCACCGAGGCAGTACTCTTGCAATGAACGTTTCACTCAGGCACTACCCATCCAGTCATCTATTCTCTCAGGCACTACCCTCTACTTATCTATTTGTATGTTTCTTTGATATATGATGCCACTTTTAAAAGGTACAGACACATGCATGCATGCTCTCTGGAATATGGTGAGACTTTAAACATATACATTGAAAAAGTTGCTGCTTTGTATTTGGCTAGGCCCAACACTCTGAGTACTTGCTGAATAGTGAAGCTGCAGCCGAAAAGTGAGGTTTAAGACTTGTTGGTAGAAGGATTAGTGATTAGGTTAGTTTGTATTGGTCTGTGGAGATGTACACTTCAAGTATGCCACATAATTTTAGGTGTCTCTTTAAAATGGGAAGTGCAGTCTGTCAAGTTTAAGGGACTTTTTAGTTTTATGACTGAGGTATTTGTCTGCATGCACATGTATTCTCCCACGTGTTATGGCTAAACAGATGGTAGAGGTATAAAACTCTGGTATACATGTGTCTGTATGTTTCTTTTATATATGATGCCACTAGGAAAAGGCACAGACACATGCATGCCATATAATCCCTCAGACATTAACCATAGATTCATGCAATCACCCAGGCACTACTATCCCACTCAAAGATTCAGTCAGGCACTACCCATGCTGTCATCTACTTAGTCAGGTACTACTGATGCACTCATAGAATTGCCCAAGCATTACCTTTACACTCATATTTTCTCTGAGGTACTTCCCATACACTCATACAATCATCCAGTTACTACCACTGCAGTCATAGAATCACTCAGGCAGTACCCATGCACTTTTTATTCTTTGAAGTACTACTCATACACTCATGTCTTCAACCATATATTAGCCTTGTACCTATGGTTTGTGTAAGGTATTTCCCTGCGCTAATCTAATCACCAATTCAGTACTGCTGCTCTCATGCAATCACCCAGGCAGTACTCTTGCACGGAATTTTTCACTGAGGCACTTCTCATCCAGTCATGCATTCTCTCAGGTACTACCCATGTATTTCTATGTTTCTTTGATATATGATGCCACTTTTAAAAGGTACAGACACATCCATGCATGCTCTCTGGAATATGGTGAGACTTTTAACAGATACATTGAAAAAGTTGCTGCTTTGCATTTGGCTAAGCCCAACACTCTGAGTACTTGCTGAATAGTGAAGCTGCAGCCGAAAAGTGAGGTTTAAGACTTGTTGGTAGAAGGATTAGTGATTAGGTTAGTTTGTATTGGTCTGTGGAGATGTACACTTCAAGTATGCCGCATAAATTTAGGTGTCTCTTTAAAATGGGAAGTGCTGTCTGTCAAGTTTAAGGGACTTTTTAGTCTTATGACTGAGGTATTTGTCTGCGTGCACATGTATTCCCTCACGTGTTATGGCTAAACAGATGGTAGAGGTATAAAGCTCTGGTATACATGTATCTGTATGTTTCTTTTATATATGATGCCACTAGGAAAAGGCACAGACATATGCATGCCATGTAATCCCTCAGACATTAACCATAGATTCGTGCAATCACCCAGGCACTACTATCTCACTCAAAGATTCAGTCAGGCACTACCCATGCTCTCATCTACTCAGTCAGGTACTACTGATGCTCTCATAGAATAGCCCAAGCATTACCTTTACACTCATATTTTCTCTGAGGTACTTCCCATACACTCATACAATCATCCAGTTACTACCACTGCAGTCATAGAATCACTCAGGCAGTACCCATACACTTTTTGTTATTCTTTGAAGCACTACTCATACACTCATGTCTTCAACCATACGTTCAAGTCTAAAGGGAGTATGCAGTTCCTATCTGGATGTGGGGGAAAGACAGGTCTTTCTTCATGATGCCCTCACACACCCCGAGAGGTGTCATGCTTCATCATTGGGCTGGTTGCCCCTCGTCAGGCCGGCGCTGCAATGCCTGACGGGCTCCCGAAATCGGGGCTCTTTGTCGGGGATCTTTAGAAGAAGCCGTTAGGTGCGTGCGGGTGTGGGGGCTGGGTAGTGCACGGGGAGTGAAATAAGTAAAAGAGGTCAAGAGCAGTCCTAGTAGAATCAAATTTTAATGTATTAGGTAGCTCTAGCCTAATTAAAAACTGTGCGTGTGCCCATATGTGGGAATAATGTTCCTAAAGGGCTGTCAAATTAGTGAAGGGTCAACATGTTTCGTGCCTAATCTGCCCCTAAAGGGTCAATTGGCACTTCGTCAGGACCGAGAAAGCTGAGTATAAAAAGTGCACTACCGTCTGGTATTAAGATTCTGTATCAAAGATTACCAGATGCGGTAGGAATTCCCTAGTAGACTTATACTGGGGAGTACTGTAGACCTGTGGGAAATGGGAGAAAAGAGGGAAAGGTACAACCAAGGGAAAATGCAAGTAAAATGAAAATCATTATAAGTCAAAACATAAGCCAACAATGTGGCTACATGGTTATGAGAATACGGTAAATATTGCTAGCAAACAACCTGGCACTTACATGATTACACGTGAGTAGTGGTTAAAGCATAATTAGTGCCTAAACTCATGTGCCTGGCAAGTGACGAATAAAATAACCGTACGCGGAGTAGCGTGAGCATTCATACTTGAACGGCTTGAAGGAGATACTGAATCTCTCCTCGTTACAGTGCGATAAATTATACTTTAAAAGGTGCCTCAAATGTCAATAGATCCCCAACTATGGAACAGCGCTAAGTGGGGGACATGCGTAGCCGGGCGAAAACATTATCGTAATATTCGGATACGAGAATTGAGGTCCGAATTGTATCGCAAATGCAGGTTGATGACATGAACTAATCGTAATCAAGTGGGGAAGTGCCGTGTATAAATGATGTAGGAAAATTGCCGACAACATGAAGCCAAAAAATTGGATACAATGAACAGGGAAGCTTAGGTTAGAAAAATGTGCGCGGTGATGGCCGAGCGTAATCTGGACTGCCAGCGCGGGGCAATCGTATTTAGCTGATGTTAGTGAGGCAAAAGGCCCAATTGGCATTAGCAGCGAGCGGCAAGGTGCACGACAAACAGCAAGCTACTTGATCACACATGCAAACAAGAAGTGGTGAAAAACTCACCCCTAGGTACAAAGTCTAAGGCTGACGGGGTTGATCAGAGCACGTCGTTGCTCCGATAGCTGAAAGGGACAGGCAGCGGGATCAGACAACGGTAACAGTAGCAGATGCTTACCGGTCATGTTGAACATGGAAGTGCAGCATATACTCACAGGTGTAGGCAGTCAACTGACAATCGTCCTACCCTTGCTCCGGGCCCCGTGAGGACAACTTCCGGTAGTCGGCTTTTTATAGTGAGGTCTAGCGTGTGGAAGCGTAGCGGCCATCTTGGAACAGGGTTGTTAAAAAACTTTATTAAGGTGACAACCGCTAGTGTATATTACTAATAAATGGAATATGAGCACTGGTAAGGTGTGAAATTACTTCTAGTGGGCTCAACATTTGGTTGGTAGGTTACACCATGCGGCAGAGTGTTATCGCCAGCTAGTGGATAGGTAAAATACATGAGTGGAGTATGCTAGTAAGGACTGCTGGGTATCTAGAGAATTAAAAACTAAAATGACCAAGGTTATGACTTGCAGTGCAAGTAAGAATTAGTTAAGGGAGAGATGTCATCACAGACCAGGCGGTCAAATGTCAAGGATAGCAACGGGGGCTTACGTATGAAAATTCCTCTTACGGACCCAATGGTGTCCTGTCATAGTGATAACAGTGAAGTGTTCCGAAAGATGGGGCACTATCAGGATTGGGCAACAGGGGCGTGGGCCCTAGTGGTTCAGTTCTGCCCACGGAATTTCATCATTGAGTCCCCTAGTGTGTCCTCCCAATTTAAACACCCAACGTTGTTCCTTCCTGAATAGAGCTTCATTAGTGATGGTGAAAAAGGCTTCCAGGACCGTCCATTGTAGATCATTGGGAGTGTGATTTTGTTCTACATAGTGAGCACACATTTTAGTGTTCGTTTTTTTACAACGAAAATTACTCCTATGTTCAGTGATTCTTGTCTTCACCGCACGAGTGGTCATCCCTATGTATTGACAGGCACATGAGTTTAGGCACTAATTATGCTTTAACCACTACTCACGTGTAATCATGTAAGTGCCAGGTTGTTTGCTAGCAATATTTACCGTATTCTCATAACCATGTAGCCACATTGTTGGCTTATGTTTTGACTTATAATGATTTTCATTTTACTTGCATTTTCCCTTGGTTGTACCTTTCCCTCTTTTCTCCCATTTCCATCTGCTACTGTTACCGTTGTCTGATCCCGCTGCCTGTCCCTTTCAGCTATCGGAGCAACGACGTGCTCTGATCATCCCCGTCAGCCTTAGACTTTGTACCTAGGGGTGAGTTTTTCACCACTTCTTGTTTGCATGTGTGATCAAGTAGCTTGCTGTTTGTCGTGCACCTTGCCGCTCGCTGCCAATGCCAATTGGGCCTTTTGCCTCACTAACATCAGCTAAATACGATTGCCCCGCGCTGGCAGTCCAGATTACGCTCGGCCATCACCGCGCACATTTTTCTAACCTAAGCTTCCCTGTTCATTGTATCCAATTTTTTGGCTTCATGTTGTCAGCAATTTTCCTACATCATTTATACACGGCACTTCCCCACTTGATTACGATTAGTTCATGTCATCAACCTGCATTTGCGATACAATTCGGACCTCAATTCTCGTATCCGAATATTACGATAATGTTTTCGCCCGGCTACGCATGTCCCCCACTTAGCGCTGTTCCATAGTTGGGGATCTATTGACATTTGAGGCACCTTTTAAAGTATAATTTATCGCACTGTAACGAGGAGAGATTCAGTATCTCCTTCAAGCCGTTCAAGTATGAATGCTCACGCTACTCCGCGTACGGTTATTTTATTCGTCACTTGCCAGGCACATGAGTTTAGGCACTAATTATGCTTTAACCACTACTCACGTGTAATCATGTAAGTGCCAGGTTGTTTGCTAGCAATATTTACCGTATTCTCATAACCATGTAGCCACATTGTTGGCTTATGTTTTGACTTATAATGATTTTCATTTTACTTGCATTTTCCCTTGGTTGTACCTTTCCCTCTTTTCTCCCATTTCCCACAGGTCTACAGTACTCCCCAGTATAAGTCTACTAGGGAATTCCTACCGCATCTGGTAATCTTTGATACAGAATCTTAATACCAGACGGTAGTGCACTTTTTATACTCAGCTTTCTCGGTCCTGACGAAGTGCCAATTGACCCTTTAGGGGCAGATTAGGCACGAAACATGTTGACCCTTCACTAATTTGACAGCCCTTTAGGAACATTATTCCCACATATGGGCACACGCACAGTTTTTAATTAGGCTAGAGCTACCTAATACATTAAAATTTGATTCTACTAGGACTGCTCTTGACCTCTTTTACTTATTTCACTCCCCGTGCACTACCCAGCCCCCACACCCGCACGCACCTAACGGCTTCTTCTAAAGATCCCCGACAAAGAGCCCCGATTTCGGGAGCCCGTCAGGCATTGCAGCGCCGGCCTGACGAGGGGCAACCAGCCCAATGATGAAGCATGACACCTCTCGGGGTGTGTGAGGGCATCATGAAGAAAGACCTGTCTTTCCCCCACATCCAGATAGGAACTGCATACTCCCTTTAGACTTGAGCTTTCTGTGGAGCCCGTGTGCAGGACCTCTAAACTCGGCTTCTTGTCCCCCCTTTTTTGTTAAAAATTCAACCATACGTTACCTTGTACTCATGGTTTGTCTAAGGTATTTTCCCTGCATGAATCTAATCACCCATTCAGTACTGCTGCTCTCATGCAATCACCCAGGCAGTACTCTTGCACTGAATTTTTCACTGAGGCACTACTCATCCAGTCATGCATTCTCTCAGGTACTACCCACTACCCATGTATTTCTATGTTTCTTTGATATATGATGCCCTTTTTAAAAGGTACAGACACATGCATGCATGCTCTCTGGAATATGGTGAGACTTTTAACAGACACATTGAAAAAGTTGCTGCTTTGTATTTGGCTAGGCCCAACACTCTGAGTAGTTGCTGAATAGTGAAGCTGCAGCCCAAAAGTGAGGTTTAAGACTTGTTGATAGAAGGATTAGTGATTAGGTTAGTTTGTATTGGTCTATGGAAATGCATACTTGAAATATGCCACAAATTTTTAAGTGTCTGTTTAAAATGGAAAATGGACTCTGTCAAGGTTAAGGGACTTTGTAGCCTTATGAGTCAAGTATGTGTCAGCTTGCACATATTTTCTTACATGTATTATTTTTGTAGAGATGGTAGAGGTATAAAACACTGATATATATGTATTTGTATGTTTCTTTTACATAATATGCCATTAGGAAAAGGTACATGCATATACATGCTAGTTTTTAGGAATATAGGGGCATATGCATCAACATTGCGTTTTGCGATTACCAAATTGCGAATTTTACAGAATCGCAAATTGTGTATCGCAAAACGGAATGCATGAAAAAATCGCTAATTAATTGTGATTCGGTAATATTCGCAATCGCTATTTGTGATCCTGAAATACCGACTCGCGAATTTTACAAAAACGCTATTAGCGAATCGCAAATTGCGATTCCCATAATACTATGCAGCATGATGATGTCAGAATCAGGAAGTGACCATGCCCATGCTGTTACCTGTGTGCTGAGAGTGAGGAGGAGGAAGCAGACTGTTGGAGAACTGCAAATTTGAAAAGTTTGGGACTTTTAAACTGGTGCAGTCAGCAGCATGGCTTCAGAAACACCACAGAAGGAGAGAAAAAGGCAAAAGAAATTCAGTGAAAAGGAGTTGGAGATACTAATAGAAGAAGCGGTGAGGAGCCATGATAAATTGTTTGGAAAACAGTCACTGCAGGTCCCAGAGTCTGAAAAAAGAAAATTGTAGCTGGGAATGCAAAGAAAAATAAATGCAGTGGGAGTTGCTCAGCGCAGCATATCAGATTTGTGCAAAAGGTGGTATGACCTGCGTAGTCGTGCCAAAGAAAGGGTTGCAGAAAGGCTTGCTGAAGCCAAAAAAAACTGGAGGCGGCCCATCCACCCAAACAACACCCACAGCCATGGAGGACCTTGTGGAGTCCACCCTGCAGCTGGAGGCAGTTGTTGGAGTAACCACAATAGATTCCTCAGCACCACCCAGTACCTACAAAGCTAAGATGCATGCTAATTATCATCCACATTTCAGTGTTAGCAAACAAACAGCATAAGTCAGATCTGGCTTAGCATAGAACATAGTATTACAGACCATGTTTTACTTGTAACACACAAATGCATTATGGGAATTTCAGTCAGCAAAACCACAAGGGAAGGCTGGTGGGTAGAAAACCAGATCAGTTCAAATCTATTGTGACAGGCAAGTCAGTCTCCACACACAGTGTGTTTCAAAATAACTTTATTGAACAAAACAATGTACAAAAGTGAAAACATGTCCAAATATGCTAACTAATCATGCACTGTTCAACATCACAGATGCACGTGAACAAAAGTCAGAGGACAGTGATGGACATGTACCACCAGAGAGTGAGTCTCAGTCAGGAGAAGACATAGCAGTCTCACCAGCACCCACAAAACCAGCTCCAAAAAGATGCAGGATCACAGTGGCACCATTGCCTGAACTTGAAACAGGGGATGAGGGACACCCTGAGCCTACAACAGCACAGCCTGTGAATACACCCACAGCAAGACCACATGTACAGCTGCAACGTAGGAACATGAGATTCAGGAGAAGCAGGGCAGCTGCAATGATGAGAGCTGCCGAAGGCGAGAGTTCCACATCCTATGATGGTCTAGAGAGTGCCATGTTAAGGGTACAGCACCTGCAAGTGAAACACATGCGGTCAATGCAGGCAAACCTTTCCACTCTTGCATGCAAAATGGGGGACATGAGTGACAGTATCAAGCATCTAACAACAGCTGTGCAGTAAGGTCGCAGGGAAACCAATGAACAATTTGGTGAGATGACTGTAGCACTCAGGGACCTATGCAAAGTTTTGAAAGATGATCAGGTGTCACATTGCAAAAGACTCCACCAATTTCTTGGACGCTTGGATGGGTACACTAGGGCCATCAACCGGCTTAGCACTACAACTGCACAACTATCCCGATGTGCAATAGGCATGCAGTTGGAAATGAGCCATTGCTGCGGAGATGTTGCCAGGGGACTGATCCAAGTCACAAATGCTGTGGAGCAGATGCAGACCAATGCTGTTGCTGCCAGTAGTGTCATGGGTGGGGGGAATAATGAGGATGCCTCCAGCTGCAGTAGCAGCTTGGCACCAGTGATGGAATGCAGGAGTCACAGCACACGTAATACGCCAGGATGAGAGAGCTCACAAAGGGATGTGTCTGAGCACCCAGAACGGGCAATGGGAGTGCGAGGACGGAGGAAATATTGTGGCCATGTCCACAGGAATCGTTTTTGGTGAAGCAACCAGAAACTACATTTGTCTGGACTGATGTAAAGTACCATGACAAACCATTATGTCTGCACATCATTATTTTTAGGCTTCGCAAGTTTGCAATAACACTACTGTTTATATTGGGTTAAATAAATCTAGTTGGCAAAGTAACAGTGTTGTGTTTGATTTGATCAATACCCACCTCAAAAATAATTCTGGGTAATTTCTGCACGTCGCTGTCTCCCTTCAGCTGCACTCACTGCACTTCCTGCTTGTTGTGGTTGTATGTTCTCCTCGTCCTCATCGGGGTCACTATCCGATATTTCAAGTGATACGCCTCTGGCAGTTGCTATGTTATGCAACATGGCACATGTGGCAACTATTTTACAGCAGATGTCTGGCCTGTACTGCAAAGCACCGCCTGTTTTATGTATGCAGCGAAATTGACTTTTCAGCAGTCAAAAGGTCCTCTCAATCACATTGCGCGTTGTCCTGTGTGCTGCAATGAAACAGTGTTCACTTGGTGTGCTTGGATTCAGGTATGGTATCAAGATGAATGGGCGCACAGCATATGCGCTGTCACCCATGGAGAAACAGCCAATATGTTAGTCACTGCTATGTTTCACATGAAAATGAAAATCTGCATAAGAGAGTGACATGTGTTTACCAAGCAGGAATCCTTCTCCAAATTCACCCCCAAAAAGACGTGTATGTATGCCGCTGTGCCTAAAGATATAGGAATCATGCGTACTCCCTGGGTATCTTGCCACTATGTCCGTGATGATGTACTTCGCATTGCATATCACTTGTATGTTCAGTTAATGATATGACTTCCTATTCCTGAAGATATACTCATTCACTGAGGGGGGACATATGGCTACATGTGTCCCATCTATGCAACCAATTATATGGGGGATGTTGGCTATCTGGTAAAAGTCCATTTTAGTTTCAAGCAATTCCTGTGGGCTAGTTGGGAATCTGATGTGTTGGTGCATCCTCAGCAACATAGCGTCCAGGAACGCGTTGAAGAAACGCGATAGTGAACTTTGGGAAACACCGCCAGCTGTAGCTATTACCCCCTCGAAGCTACCAGATGCTTGGAGGTGCAGGGAACACAGGACCTGCACATGGGTGGGGATGGCATGTGTCCTGCGAGATTGACGCTGCAGTAGTGGGTCTAATTGGGCAATCAGATCATGTATCATTGCTGCATTTCATCTATACTTCTCATAGATTTCCTCCTCTGTCTGCCCCAACAGAGTAACGTGCACTCTGAAAATGCGCTCCTGTATCCTCCTTCTCCTCTGTGTTGCTGCTCTTAGCCTCATCCTCCTCGCCATGACGTAGAGTGCTGCCATTGTGAAACATTCTGAGGCCTTCTGGGCCTGTTTAAATACTTTCCCAAATGTTTCCCACCTGATTTGATTATTTTCACCTGGTTACCACTTAGTTTGATTTGGTGGTATTTAGCGAATGCAAAATTGCGATTCCTTATTCATTCGCAATTTTCGATTCTTCATTCATAGCTTTGCGACTCCGCAATTGCGATTCACAAATAAGGATTCGCAGTTTTGGAAATCGCAAAATAGGTTATCGCAAAAAATTGCGAATACCTGGGAAAATCTGCGATTTTGCTTGATGCATTGCTTATTGCTATTTTGCGATCGCAAACGCCCATTTTTAGCGATTCGCACTGTTTGTGATCGCATAATGGCTTGATGCATCTGGCCCATAGTGAGAATTACATCTATATACTCAAGCACTAGGTGTGCTCTGATGAAAAGAGGTTCATATCTCTCTTTGACTCATGAATTCAGTTAGGCATTCTTATTCAGTTATGCAATCAAGGAGGTACTATTTATACACAGTTTTAATCACTTAGACATTAACCATACATGCATATAATCAGCTAGACACTACTATTCCAGTGAAACATTTACTCAGCTAGTACCTATGCACTCATGTATTCACTGAGACACTACTGATGCACTTATGTAATGGTCCAAGCATTACCTTAATACTCACAGTTTCTCAGAGGTATTTCCCATACATTCATCCAGGTACTACTTGGGCAGAGATAGAATCACACTGCAGTATGCGTACATTCATGCATTATCTCAAGCTCTACCCATACAGTCATGCAATAAACCATGCTTTAGGCTTGTAGTCATAGTTTCTGTCAGGTATTTTTGATGCATTGATGCAATCACCCTGGCAGTATTGGTGCACTCATTCTATTATTGAGGGCCTACTCTAGCACTGAACTATTGACTTAGGCAGTAGCCATTTAGTGATACATTTTGTTAGGCACTACATATGAATTCATCCAATGATCCTACCATTACTCTTACATTCATCCTTTTCAGTTAGGCACTACCATGCAGTCATGCAGTTAAGGAGAAACTACCTATACACATACTACTCCTCTTCCCTCTTCCTCTTTCAGCATCTCTCTAGCCTCTTTGTGCAGTTCTCTTAGTTGTTTTGCACCTCTTGCTCTTTCTGCACCTCTGTTGCCTCTTTCTGCACTTCACTTGTTTGTTTCTGCACTCCTCTTGGCTCTTTCTACACCCCTCTTCCCTCTTTCTGTACTTCTGTTGCCTCTTTCTGCACCCCTCTTCTGTCTTTCTGTACCTCAGTTGCCTGTTTCTACAATTCTCTTGCCTGTTTGTGCAGTTCTCTTGTTTCTTTTTCCATTTCTATTATTTGTTTCTGTACCTTACTTGCATTTTCCTACAACTGTTTCCTCTTTCTGCACTTCTTTTGCCTCTTTCTGCACCTGTCTTTTTTCTTTTTGTACATCTGTTGCTTCTTTCTGCATTTCTTACATTTTTCAGTAGCTGTGTTGTTTGAGTATTTCATTTTGCTGTTTGTAAACCTTTTGTTTTATGCCCTTTCTCATTTTGGCTGTCTGACCACCTATTCTTGTGTTTTTGCAGATGTTTTGCTCATTTTTATACTTTTCTCTTCTTATGAGATATAAATGCAATAGAAATGTAATTATAATTTTGCGCTTAGTTGTTATTTCAAAATTGAAATGTTATTAATTTTGGAATTTTAATTAATGTACTAAAATAATTAAACTATTATTTGTTTTTTATAAAGATATTTTATTTGGATTAGAAATAAAAGATGGCAAGAAAACATGAAAAGAGAACAAAGGAAACAGAAGTACTTAATGAAAACTAAAACGAGTGGAGTAGAAAAACACCAAAAAGATGCTGAGGATAAAGTGGCTTCTGGTAAGAGAACTAAACAATTTATTTAAAAAGTTGTGGAGAGATTGAACAATGAAAATACTAAGCAAAGGAGGAAAGAAATTTTTCAAACAAAGGAAAAGCAAATGAAGAAACACAATGGAAAAGAAGCACATGTGACAAAAAGACAGAAACAATTTAAGGACATACGTGTACGTATGTTCCGAAATAGCGTAATTCAAAATTTATTAAAAGATTGTAAAAAGTATAAAAAAAGATCTGCAGCATATAAGAAGAAGCAACAGATTGAAAGTGTAGTAGATACTGCTTTTGAATTGAAACGGAAATAATTTATATTGGTATTGAAGAGAATGAAAACATTGAATAAAACAATGCACTTTATGAAGGAGAAAAGCAAAAGAAAAAGACTGGTTAATAGAAGTAACTTTTGCAAAGCTTTTTCTGGTGAATGGAAGCATACTTCTAGTACTGAGCCTTTTTTAATGAAGAAAGTTATTTTCAACAAAATACATTAGTTCACGCAGTTGATACCTGTGGTCGTTGTTACAAGATAAAGGATGGTTGTCCAATTGAAAAAGAAAAGATGGTTCCTAGAAATGTGGAAGAAGTAATAGCTGAAGAAGTTCAAGGGAGACGTACACAAGCTCCAATGTATAAGTGGGATTGTAGTAGTATTTTTAGTATTCAACAGGAATCTATTGATATATTACGAGTTTTCTTGCGACAATATGCTAAAAGAAGTGTTAAACAGAAGATTAAGGGGTCGATTCCGATCTCGGTCGGAGGCGCACCCAACACCATTCGGCCGGGAAAAAAGCCAGGCGAATGTCTGTTTCCCGACCGATTCGCACATTCTTCTGAACGAGGAAGTACGATGCGCACAACTGCATAGATACCGACCCAGTCGTAATCACCCAATCCAGGTCCTGTTCTCCGACCGAGCCGGATCCGTAAACGCAGAATCGAGTCGCACGGAAGCCAAAATGCAGCCCCGTCCGGCCGGACAAGTACGATGCGCTTTCCGTACGCGCCGAACCCGTCGCTACGCACGGCACGTCAAAGCATCCGGGAGAGGCGCACATAAGCTCCGACTCGCGCCACAACACGATCCACGGCTACGAGACGAACACGCCAGCGACGAGGACGAGGCGAAGCAAAGAGAAAGACGAACGAGACAAACCAACTATGAATCCCATCGTGCCGATCCTACCAATATTCTACATCTACTACCGGAACAGGCACGGACGCGTATGGCGCAGAAGGTAAGTCAGACACCAACCACAAAAACAAACTACACGTACTCGACATATCACACACACACAGAGGGATGCAGAAATTACTTACACCAGCAACAGCAGCACCATAGGGGCGGGATGGCCATCACCAATGCCACATATACACATAGGGGCCTGGATGCCCACCACCACTACCACCCCTACTCAGGGGGTGCCAGATGCCTGTCACTACTCCCACCTCTACCCAGGGGGTGCCAGATGCCTACCACTACTCCCACCCCTCCCCAGGGGGTGCCAGATGCCTACCACTACAACCACCCCTCCCCAGGGGGTGCCAGATGCCTACCACTACTACCACCTCTACCCATGGGGGGCTGGATGCCTGTCACTACTCCCACCTCTACCAGGGGGTGCCAGATGCCTACCACTACTCCCACCCCTCCCCAGGGGGTGCCAGATGCCTACCACTACTACCACCCCTCCCCAGGGGGTGCCAGATGCCTACCACCACTACCACCTCTACCCATGGGGGGTTGGATGCCTGTCACTCCTACCACCTCTACCCATGGGGGGCTGGATGCCTGTCACCACAACCACCCCTACCCATGGGGGGCTGGATGCCTACCACCACTACCACCCCTACCCAGGTGGTGCCAGATGCCTACCACTACTACCACCTCTACCCATGGGGGGCTGGATGCCTGTCACTACTCCCACCTCTACCCAGGGGGTGCCAGATGCCTACCACTACTACCACCCCTCCCCAGGGGGTGCCAGATGCCTACCACTACATCCACCCCTCCCCAGGGGGTGCCAGATGCCTACCACTACCACCACCTCTACCCATGGGGGGCTGGATGCCTACCACCACTACCACCCCTACCCAGGGGGTGCCAGATGCCTACCACTACTACCACCCCTCCCCAGGGGGTGCCAGATGCCTACCACTACTACCACCCTAACCCAGGGGGTGCCAGATGCCTACCACTACTACCACCCCTACCCAGGGGTGCCAGATGCCTACCACTACTACCACCTCTACCCATGGGGGGCTGGATGCCTGTCACTACTACCACCTCTACCCATGGGGGGCTGCATGCCTACCACCACTACCACCCCTACCCATGGGGGGCTGGATGCCTGTCACCACAACCACCCCTACCCATGGGGGGCTGGATGCCTGTCACTACTCCCACCTCTACCCAGGGGGTGCCAGATGCCTACCACTACTACCACCCCTCCCCAGGGGTGCCAGATGCCTACCACTACAACCACCCCTCCCCAGGGGGTGCCAGATGCCTACCACTACTACCACCTCTACCCATGGGGGGCTGGATGCCTGTCACTACTCCCACCTCTACCCAGGGTGTGCCAGATGCCTACCACTACTCCCACCCCTCCCCAGGGGGTGCCAGATGCCTACCACTACTACCACCCCTCCCCAGGGGGTGCCAGATGCCTACCACCACTACCACCTCTACCCATGGGGGGCTGGATGCCTGTCACTACTACCACCTCTACCCATGGGGGGCTGGATGCCTGTCACCACAACCACCCCTACCCATGGGGGGCTGGATGCCTACCACCACTACCACCCCTACCCAGGGGGTGCCAGATGCCTACCACTACTACCACCTCTACCCATGGGGGGCTGGATGCCTGTCACTACTCCCACCTCTACCCAGGGGTGCCAGATGCCTACCACTACTACCACCCCTCCCTAGGGGGTGCCAGATGCCTACCACTACTACCACCCCTCCCCAGGGGGTGCCAGATGCCTACCACTACTACCACCTCTACCCATGGGGGGCTGGATGCCTGTCACTACTACCACCTCTACCCATGGGGGGCTGGATGCCTGTCACTACTACCACCTCTACCCATGGGGGGCTGGATGCCTGTCACCACAACCACCCCTACCCATGGGGGGCTGGATGCCTACCACCACTACCACCTCTACCCATGGGGGGCTGGATGCCTGTCACTACTACCACCTCTACTCATGGGGGGCTGGATGCCTGTCACTACTACCACCTCTACCCATGGGGGGCTGGATGCCTGTCACCACAACCACTCCTACCCATGGGGGGGCTGGATGCCCACCACCACAACCACCCCTACCCAGGGGTGCCAGATGCCTACCACTACTACCACCTCTACCCATGGGGGGCTGGATGCCTGTCACTACTCCCACCTCTACCCAGGGGTGCCAGATGCCTACCACTACTACCACCCTCCCCAGGGGGTACCAGATGCCTACCACTACTACCACCCCTACCCAGGGGGTGCCAGATGCCTACCACTACTACCACCTCTACCCATGGGGGGCTGGATGCCTGTCACTACTACCACCTCTACCCATGGGGGGCTGGATGCCTGTCACTACTCCCACCTCTACCCAGGGGGTGCCAGATGCCTACAACTACTACCACCCCCACTCACAGGATGGCTAATACATGACACAACAAGCACACACCAACATAAACAATGCAACATAAAGACATCCCCCGACACCATGACAAGCGTGTGTAGACTGTGTCAAATGCCTACAACACTGAACATGACTTTGAACATACAATGTGACCCCCTATCACATGTGCCACACATAAATGTGTGTGGCCCCCACAATGCAAGCAGACCATGACCACTGTGGCAATGGGGTCCAACCCCCATCATCACAGTGACCAAAATGTAAGTGTGGGGCCCATAGCTGAAGCACATCTTGAACATTGTGGCAATGGGGTTCAAACCCCCATCATCACAGTGACCAAAAGGTTAGTGTGGGGCCCATAGCTGAAGCACATCTTGAACATTGTGGCAATGGGGTACAAACCCCCATTATCACAGTGACCAAAAGGTAAGTGTGGGGCCCATAGCTGAAGCACATCTTGAACATTGTGGCAATGGGGTCCAAACCCCCATCATCACAGTGACCAAAATGTAAGTGTGGGGCCTATAGCTGAAGCACATCCTGAACATTGTGGCAATGGGGTTCAAACCCCCATCATCACAGTGACCAAAAGGTAAGTGTGGGGCCCATAGCTGAAGCACATCTTGAACATTGTGGCAATGGGGTACAAACCCCCATCATCACAGTGACCAAAAGGTAAGTGTGGGGCCCATAGCTGAAGCACATCTTGAACATTGTGGCAATGGGGTTCAAACCCCCATCATCACAGTGACCAAAATGTAAGTGTGGGGCCCATAGCTGAAGCACATCCTGAACATTGTGGCAATGGGGTTCAAACCCCCATCATCACAGTGACCAAAATGTAAGTGTGGGGCCCATAGCTGAAGCACATCCTGAACATTGTGGCAATGGGGTTCAAACCCCCATCATCACAGTGACCAAAAGGTAAGTGTGGGGCCCATAGCTGAAGCACATCTTGAACATTGTGGCAATGGGGTTCAAACCCCCATCATCACAGTGACCAAAATGTAAGTGTTGACATTGAAAAAGCTGCAACTGCCAAACTGCATGGATGATTCCTGGTCACAGAACAACAAACACATCAGTGGCAAAGTAGTGCTTGTGTCCCATAGCAACATAGATTGGGGGAGGCAAACACTGCAGTGCAAATAAGACATACCTTTGGCCATGTGCAGACAAACATCACCCATGGGGGCTGACACTGTCAACATTCATCAATGACACAATGACAGAAGTGACCATCATAATGCAGACCCACATATTTGCACCAATGGGCACACAAATGCAGATACCCTGTGGAGACTGTAGATGTGAGGTGAACAGATACCATACCATGGCAGCAATGGGACACACAAACAATGATCATTGTGCTGACTGATGACCTAGGAGTCCCAGGGACAGCAGGGGAAACCCACCAAACAACATACAGCCAATGGCACACTAAAGACATGCCAATGCAGTGGTGCAGATGCACAAACACAAACAGGCAGACCCACACTGCACATCAAACACAACAGGTGAGGGGGGGGGTGCCAGTGTCCCCAGGCAACCACACAACACATGATGAGGCCTGAATACCAATTACACAGATGTGCATACAGTGCCACACAAAGGTAACTCATGGATCCAAATCCCCTATGTGGGCAATCAGGCATTGTCAGAGAGGGAGCACAAATCACACATGTCACACAAGCATGTAGGAACAGCAACTGACACAGCAAGACACAGAGACACCACATCACTACCCCCAGGGTCCCCACAATGTGGTGACCCTGGGCTGCATTACAATCCCACTGTGATGACAAAGCTAGATGTCGTTCACACTGTGAACCACAGTCATGTGTCCTGAGCAACAAACTACCATCACACCTACACAAGCACAAATCAATCAGCACGGCCAGTAAGTCAAGGCCAACATGGAGGCAGGGGTCTAGCCGTGCAACAACTCTCATCTGCACACATTCAACACCACACACCTCGACCTCCAACAATGTGCAGCAGTGAAGCTCACATGCACTGGTGACATTGCACATGCACCCATGACAATCCCATGGGTGGTGGTGGGAACCAAGGTGCAGAAACACATCACACATGGCCACTCAACAAGACTCTTGAATGTCTGACACACTGCACACTACGCTTTACATGGACATGACGGCAATACCACACCAACCAATGGGATCCCAGCCACAGTCCCACACCAATGAAGAAGCCAAGGTCACCCACAAAGAACACACATAGACAACTACCAACATTGCAGCCCTGACCCTGAGGAGTGCCAGCAGTCACTCACACAACGTGTCACAATCACTGAAAGCTAACACAAACTGGAAATCACATGACAGGTGTAAACAACAAGTGCCAAGGGGAATCCTGACTGTGACCCATCTGCGTCTGCCCACAAACTCAGCCCTCACAGCCAACACACCTATGGGTGACACCCTGATGACCAGTAATGTGCCATGCACCCACATCACAGAGAACCCAGGGAGAAGACTTTGGGGGAACATAGGTCAACTCAGCAAGCATCACAAACAGGAACACCACTAGGGATCCCAGCATGCACAGCAAAATGGAAGTGAACACACAGACATGCTCATACAACACACACCTTGGGCGCAGGCGATGTCACAGGAGTACACACTGCCATGAGGGGACTCCACTCCTGTGTGAGGAAAGCTGTGCCATATGTTGCCACAGTAGGGCTCCATCATGTCAGCAGAACACTTGGTCACACAGTCAACAATTTGCACCAAATGAAGGCTCCCGTCACATCAGCCTGGTCATGGGAGTGTCAACGAAATCATCAGCACAGATCCAACACACATGTATAGCAAGTTGCACTGACAACACAGATGAGTCCTTCCCCATTGATGCCCAAACCTGCATGTCCAGTGGAGATGGCCACATGGTCAGGGAAGTAGAATAATTGAACAATGGCAAGCACAACAGATGTGCAGGGGTGGAAGCCACAGATGTGACATTGCTAATGTAAGTAGGAAATCCCATTGCCAAATATTGAAAACATGACACCCTCAGATGCTGCTAAGGATGACATGGATACACCACAGGATAGGACACATTCCCCCTGGACCACATGGGTTCCTGAACAGTAACACTTCATTTTCATGAGACCAAATATCACCATCACTGCAGCAAGGGCATGGTTAGCATCATCAACATCATGTACATCAGAAGCAAAAGCACTAGAGAACAGAAAGTCGCTTTATTCAGCATATGTGGGTTCAAAAGTTGAAGTCCAGTAAAAAAGAAACAAAGGCCAATGGCCAGTCCATCCTGAAAGTCAAAACAGGGTGACAGTGGCAGATGTCACCCTACGCATGCCTGCACTGATAAAAACCAGGGACAATCCCCTCGGAGGGGTATACGGGGGGCAGGCCAGGCACCGCAGGGACAGGATCAGGGCTCACCAGAAGGAGGCAGGGAAGGGGTGGTGGGTGCTGAAGAGCCACTGACAACTGCAGTGGAGGTGTCTGACATGGTGTGTGCCGGCACAACTGGGGGGAATGACTCTGATGGTGTGGGTGCCGGCACGACTGCAGTGGACCGTGCAGATGGAGTGGACAGGTTCCCCACTGCAGTGCCCAAGTCAGACAGGGTGGTAGTGGACTCCACTGCAGTGCCTACCTCCAGGGGAGGAGAATGGGGATCAGGTAAGGTGGGCAGGACAGAGGGGAGGACACCGTCTCCACACCAGTGGCACAGACAAGCGCAGCGGGGGGTGGGGCCGGAAGAGCAAGTGGCAGGGGGAGAAGGCCGGATCTTTTTGGGGATGGTGTATCTGTGGGTGGGGGAACCTGGGGCAGGGTGTGGTGGGGGCACCTGTGGAGTGGGGGCCTGAGGGATGGAGGAAGGAGACTTGGTGCCTGAGCTGCAGGGCGGCGGCGGGGTCTTGCTCTTCGGGGTCCGGGGGGACTTGCGGATGGGGGCGTCAGTTGGTCTGCGCCTGGGGGAGGGTGTCCGGGGGGCAAGTGGCACTCCGCTCCATGTGGGTGGGCTTCCTCTTCCCCCTGAATGCTGGATCGGAGGGGAAGAGGCCGAGGTCACTGAGGAAGAGCTGCTGTGTCTTTGGGGTTGCAGATGAGGCAAGGGAGGGGGCTTTGGAGGGAGAGGCAACTGAGGACTGCGCAGTGCTCGTGGATGCGTGTGTGTGTGCCTGGGCCCCATCCCCTGTGAGTGTGGTTTCAGTCCCCTGACTGTGCGTGCGTGTGCATCTTGTTTGTGGTGTGTGTGTCTGTGTGCTGCTCGTGTCTGGGCTGGTGTGTGCCTGTGCCGGTGTGTGTGTGCTTGGGACAGGTAAGGTGCTGGGGAGTGTGGATGGGGCAGAGGCAGGAGGGGTGAGGGACTGTTGGAGGAGGGACACTGCTGCCGTCAGGGAGGAGTCCATGGACCTATTGCCCCTCTGTAGGGCAGACATGCCCGATGAGATGCCCTCCATGAACGACACCAGCTGAGTCAACAGAGTGGTGTGTGCATGGAGGACACTCAGCATCGCTGTCTGCCCTACATGGAGCTGGCGAAGGAGGTACACAGACTCCTCACTCAGGGCAGCAGGGGACACAGGGGCAGGGGGTGCGGTGCCTGGCCCGAAGGAGACACGCTCCCGAACATGGGAGCCTCCACGGACCTCGGGAATGGGAGCCGATGGGAGGGCGGTGGTGGTGGTGGCGGGGACAGCAACACTAGCTGGGGTGTGGTGGCTGCTGACACCCGCATCCACAAGGGAGTCATCCTCTGAGCTGCTGTGGTCCTCAGCTGAGGTGGATGGTGCTGAGGACTCCTCGGTGTGGCTCCCCTCGCCCTCCGTGCCACTGGGTCACTCCGACCACTCCTCGGCTGCTGACCCAGTCTGGCTCTGCGGCTCCTCCTGGTCCGTGGAGCTGTCCCCTCCTGTGGCTGTGGATGTATCTGCAAACAATAGGGAAACAGACAGACATCAGTCACCTGCACCGAACGCACACACCACAGTAAGTACAGCACATTACAGAGCAAGCCCTGGCATCCTTAGTTGAACATTGCCAAAAGTGCCCAAACAGAATAGGAGTTGCCAATTGTCAGTCTGATGGTCAACCATGGCACTCACATCCCTCCTGGCCTTGCATCCATCTGTCTGGTGTCTGTTGGATGGCAATACCCCAATGTGGACACATGCACCACCTACACAGTAGTTGGACAGTGCAGAAAACACGGTGAAGCATGTGAACATGCACACATCACAACTCTTGCCACTGAGTCAGTACAGGTGTCCGGATGAAAGGGATGCAGAGTCAAATATGAAATGCATGTGATGCATACCAGCGACAGACACCATGATGCACCCATGTCCTGATAGCCATTGCCACAATGGTGTGCATGTAGCACATGTCACTCCCCTGCAGGATCACTCATAGGAAGTTACATGCCATGGCACAGGCATGCCTGCTAAGTCATACATCACTGTCTCCAGTCACATGGGCAGGGCAGCCAGACAACAACAGTCTGCACTGTGTCACAATAGTAGGTCATGGGGAATGCAAGTCCTGGAGCTGAACAAGTGCACATGTACATCCCCCACACACCACATCATCTGAACCCTTATCTGTGCACGTCATACCGATTGGACATATGGGAGACCTGTAACACAACCCTCTGAACCTGAGCACCTCACAATCTGCTGTGAATGGGAAACAGCTGCCTGAACTTCACATTCGCATACCCCAGTCTGCACGGTCAGGTGATCAAACACCTATGTGTCACCCAAGTATCGTCTCCTATGGTCACATCTCCGGTGGCATGCTGAGCCCCAACCGAGAGACACCCCAGCAGTCATGACAATGAAGCAACAGCACACTGACACAGAGGCAGACACCTGAGGGGACAAATCACTGAGCACAACGTGTCAGCTGATACACAGGAGTGGGAGTACAGAGTGTATTGTATGGCCTGGAGTAGGCATGACTGTCCTGCCCCACATGAATGAGGGATGAGCCCTGGACAGTAGGCAGCTGGCTAAGTATGTGTGACACACGTAATATACACACTCCTGGGGCCCAAGCATTGTTCCCACCCGCAGCATGGGTGTGTGCCAGATACCCCAGGCACATGTGGGGGATCAGCTCAGCAATTGGACCACATATCAAAGTAACACGCAGATTACATGTCAGAACACAGGCATTGTGTAAGCAAAGGACCCACCCATGATGCCCACCACAGAGTTAGGGGAACAGATGCTGTCCCCCACCTTGAGTCAAGCAAACTGCAAGGACACAGTACCCAAGTGACACAATTCCCTGACTGCAAGGGCCACACCTGGGTATCAGATGAGGAGTGGGCAGTGCACAATCGAGGTACATGGGTCCTGGACCACATGACTGATGTACTGTGGAAGTTTAACCAGGCCAGAGGAGGGCACATTGCATGGCAGACAAAGTTCACAATGCAGTCATGGACTCACCCCCTCCTTGCTGCTCTCTAGCCTTCAGCTGCCCATCCAGATCAGGGAAGACCACCGCCAGGATCCTGAGCATGTGGGGGTCAGGGTCCGGTGTCCGCCCCTCCTGCGAGGAAGCGACAGCTTCAGCTGGACCCGTGCGATCCTCCGGGTCCAGCCCCGAAGGTCCTGCCACCTCTTCTGGCAGTTGCGGATCCGGCGCTTGTAGTCCCCCACGGATCTCACTGCCCGGACGATGGTCAGCCATATCTTCTGCTTCTGGTGGGCATCAACCTGTGAGGATGACAAAGTGAGAATGCCATTACTACACATGCAACATATCCGTGCATTACACAGTTGGATATACATGTCTCAATCACAGGGGCACATGATGTGCACAGGCAGTGCAACGATGGCTATGGACAGTATGCCAGCAGTTACTACATGGTATCATTGCCTGGGAAGTAAAACCTTGTTTAAATGCACTGTCACTGCACTATACCTGTTCAGTGCATGTAACTACACACTATGGGGGGTGACAACTACTCAGTGAGCCTGCTAGCCAGTGGCATGCAGACTGTTAGCCTTGCTAGTCAGACAACATGCACATTTAGTAAGGTAGTGGACAGCACACTCACCTGCTCCCCTGCTTTCCCATACAGCTTGCTGTACTGTGGAAGGAGGCTGTCCAGCAGGGCCTGGTTCTCCTCAGTGCTGAAGGCTGGGGCTCTCTCCACAGTACGTGCCATTGCAGGGTCCAGAGGGTGCAGATACAGCAGCAGTGGTGGTGGCAGATGTCGTCTTGGAGCATGTAGTGCAGGCAAGTGAGCTCTCAGGGGAACAGCCAGCATTATAAGTGTGCTGCAGTGGCAGATACTGTCCCATGTGTCCAAAGTGATAGGTCCAAGTCTTTAGCATCTTCTGAATCTGGCCAATCCATGGAATTGCACCACTTACACATGCCCACAGCATCCTTCAAAAGTTCAACTTCATGACACCCATGAATTTGCAACATTGTTGTGGGTGACCAACTGAATTTCCAGCATCAGACTCGTTCAAGATTTGAAAACGCGTCCGTTGCCAGGCCAGGCCATAGCCAATGTGTGCGCACTGATCGGTCCATTGCTGTTCAACGCGTACCCGGGATACAACGCGTACCCGCTCACATTGAATGCAATGGGCCGTCCGGGCACACCGATCGGTCCATTGCTGTTCAACGCGTACCCGCTCACATTGAATGCAATGGGCCGGCCGGGCACACCGATCGGTCCATTGCTGTTCACCGCGTACCCGGGATACAACGCGTACCCACTCACATTGAATGCAATGGGCCGGCCGGGCACACCGATCGGTCCATTGCTGTTCAACGCGTATTGCGAATACAACGCGTACCCGCTCACATTGAATGCAATGGCCAATGTGTGTGCACCGATCGGTCCATTGCTGTCCAACGCGTATTGCCAATACAACGCGTACCCGCTCACATTGAATGCAATGGCCAATGTGTGCGCACCGATCGGTCCATTGCTGTCCAGCGCGTATTGCGAATACAACGCGTACCTGCTCACATTGAATGCAATGGCCAATGTGTGCGCACCGATCGGTCCATTGCTGTCCAACGCATCCCTGTACAAGTCACTGGCATATGTCACCATGCCTGTCACAGGTGAATATATGCCAGCAACATATACTTCCCAGGGAGTGAGGGGCACACCTACAACACCACACCCTGTCCACACTGTATCCTGAGGCATGTAAGGCTGCATTACCTATTCAGTGTATGGGGGTGAACATGTTGTTCTGTGGGTGTCACTTGGGGGCAGCCATTCCCAGGCTGTGCACGTGTTCATGGGGACAGAATCCTTGGTGTTTCATGTACATGACCACTGTGATGTGCAACTGTTCATTACTGTGCATGTGGCATGGTCACATTTCAAGGTGGTGTATGTGTATGTCATGTCACATACCCCCTGAGTCCCATGTGTGACGGTATGTACGTCCCAGGGTGACCCATTGCCACAATAGTGATGGTCCTCCACAGTCTGTGTGCATGTTGTGTTTACAATGTCTCTGATTCCATGTGCACAATGGGAGACAGTCTCCACATCCACGTTGTTTGTGCATGGACTTTGATGTTGTACGTGTGTGTGTCACAGACGTCCATGTCTGTCCTGCAGAGGCAACAGGGACCACTACCTGTGGGGGTCATGGTTGTTTTGCTGTGGTGTATTCATGATACACCATGTCATGCCAGTGTCCATGTGGCAATACAGGGTCCCTGGGAATCTACCTGTCGTTGAGCTGTGATGCCTGGGGCACATCTGTCCTCACATGTCACTGTGGGGTGTGTTTGGAATGTGGCAGCAGGAGATGGGAACTGTGACACGGCCTCATGATATCCCATGGCACAACCTGGGACTTGTTGATGCCACTTGTTGAACTGTGATGTTAGATGTTGGCCATGTATGTGCCATACATGTCCTTACGGAACTGCACACATCATGTACTTGTGCCTCATAATGATGTATCATGTGATATTGAGTATGGTCAATGCCACATATGTGGGGTGACTGACAATCTTTCTTTCTTCACCTATGCACTGCAGGGCACCAGCTGTCCATAGACCATTTCCTGACCTTTCAACCATGGTGGAACGGGACTGCATCCATCGGTACCGCTTCACCAGGCCGCTGATTGAGGTATTGACGGTGCGGTTGGCCCCACATTTGCAAGCTGGCCGGACATACCCTACAGCGCTGACCCCCAAGGTGAAGGTGATGGCAGCCCTACACTTCTTTGCCACCGGTACCTTTCAACACACTGTGGCGACTGCTGGTGGGATGTCACAGACCATGTTCAGCCGTGTGCTCCGCGATGTTTTGGAGGCTATGTTGATTTACCTGAACCAGTACATCTATTTCCCTAGACTCCAACAACTCACTGACGTGAAGAGTGACTTCTATGCCCTGGGGAGGATGTTGCATGTCATTGGCTCCATTGATGGGACACATGTTGCTTTGGTACCACCACAGGCCCAAGAGCAGGCATACAGGAACCGCAAACACTACCACTCGGTCAATGCACTGGTGGTATGTCTTGCAGATATGAGCATCTCACACGTCTGTGCCCGTTTCCCCGGGTTCTGCACACAATGCCTACATGATGAGGAGTAGTCGCATCCCGAGGATGATGTCACAGATGCGGAACCAGCGTGCCTGGCTTGTTGGTGTGTACTGACTTAGTACCATTGTGTGGGTTCTGCAATGTAGTGTTCCACCCTCTTTTCCAACTCAGCTAATGTGCAATTGTCTGTATGTAGGTGACTCCGGATACCCCAACATGCCGTGGTTGCTGACGCCCCTCAGGAACCCTGTGACACCAGGCCAGATGCGCTACAATGAGGCACATGGTCGGACCAGGAGAGTGATTGAGCGGACATTTGGTCTCCTGAAGAGCCGCTTCCGCTTGAAGACAAGACAGGAGGGGCCCTCCCATATGCCCCAGCAAAGGTGTGCAAGATTGTCATCGTCTGCTGCATGCTACACAACCTGGCAGTGCGGAAGGAGTTGCCTCTCATCCTGGATGACGATGACCAACATCCGCCACCTGTGGAGGATCCTGGCCTGGACCACGATGCCAGTGATGATGATGATGATGATGATGGTGATGTCCGCACACAGCTCATCACCAACTTCTTCAGCTGAATGTGAGTATCCAGAGATGTCATGTCAATGATGTGAGTATGCATGATATGTGTTGGTGGTGCTCTGGTGCTGTTTGAGTGTGTCCATGTGCTACATGACTGTATGCGTGTAGCGATGTGTCCTTACAGGTAGTCTGTACTCCCCAACAGTGTTGACATGCTAACTTGGTTCTGGGTGGGTATCTTGTGACATGTATTGGGCATGAGTATTGCAGTTCTGTCCTGTTCTTCAGTGCTTTTGACTGTGTTTCATTTCTGTCCTTCACAGGGTACTTTCAGAGTGGTTTGGTCAACTGTGATCCCCGACACCGTGATTCGACTTCCAGGGTGGTAGATGTCATGTCCCTACAGGTGATGTGCGCCACACCCATGGACTTCCTTCCTTCTACACTTGTTGACTGTGTGCCCGCTGCCAGGTGGGATTGCCTTGCATCTGTAGTGGTTACAACATGTTGCAAATGTGTAATAAACCTGGGCTTCACTTTGTGATGTGCGTTGTCTGTGGTCACACATCTGACTGACATTTGCTTACTGCACCAGTGGGCTAGTTGACAGAGACTGTGAATAGGTGTTGTGTCTGTGCATTGCACCGTATTTCCTGGCAACATCAGTGAAGGCGATAAGACAGATGGGCTAGGTGTGTATATGTTGTGTAGCCCTGGTGGTGTGTCTCCCTCATATGTGTCACGTTGCCATGACTCACATGCCTGTGTTGTACTTGCTGTAGCAGTTAGCATGCACAGTGTAATTTCGCAGGTCATCATCTCCATGACAGGAACCACGTTGGAATCACAACAGAGGCAGGTATGGTGTATTAGTGTGTTTATTGTCATACATGTGTGTGTGTAGTGCACAGGATGGTGGGTGCTGTACATTTTGATTGCAATCCAAAGTTCCTAGATGAATTAGAAGTCCTGGTAGCAGATATGTCCAGAATAAAGTCCACAGTCATCTGATACATTGGTCCAACTTGTACTCCCCATGTCATGTGGGGGAGTTGTGTTGCAGTCAACAGGGTGAACAGTTTGCGCACAAAGGTGATTATCCAGAACAGGTTTTGGCTTCCTGGGGGTTGCACATGGCCATCGGCCTCTCACTTGCCCCTCCTCGGACGACCGCTCTTCTTTGGGGGGGGACCCTCAAGTGCAGGCTGCTGCGGTGCAGGGGACTCTCCGCCAGAGTCATCCTCCCTCCCTGTGGCAGTTGCAGTTGTTTCAGCACCAGATGTTGTGGGCACACAGGGAGGTGTTGACTGGTTGCTGCTCATCTGGCGGAGGCATTGTAATATGTCCCTGTGCACCGCCGTCATCTCTTGCAGTGTGTCCCACTTGGACTCCACGCGGGACATGTGCGAGTCCAAGTGGGCATGATGGGCAGCCTGCTGCTGTTTAATGTCCCTGAGGAGCCCCACTACCTGGCTGAGCTATGCGTACCAGTTGTGGGTCATCATGCAGTCCAGACCCCTCTGCGATCAGCGACCTATGTCTCCCACCCCTCCCACCACCGCTGGCGACACGTGCAGTACCTGAGGTGGCACACACAGGTGACCCTGGGCCCCCTTGGGGGTTGGTGGTGGTGTTGGTGTCCATAGCCCCACGTTGGTCCAGGGTCCCTGTGCTGGTGGTGGTGGTGCTCCTTGGTCTGTCCTTGTCAGCAGGGGTGGTATGTGTGTTGACAGTCATTGGAGGGGTGGGTGCAGGGGGTGCAGCTGGTGATCCTGCTGGTGCTGCATGATGACTTGCTCCGGAGGTGCCAGGTAGGTCTTCGTCATCTGAGGAGGGCAGAGGCTGTTCCACACCAGTGAGCTCCGTTTCCCCTTGAGCCTGGGACAGGGACTCCTCAGCGTCTGCTGCTGTGTCCCCATCATCACCTGTTTTTGGGAGACACACACAATGTATGTTATGTTTCTGCAGGCATGAATGGTTGACACACATGACAGTTGTGACTGTACCTCTGGATGCGGGCCTGTACATTGCATTGTCCTAAGTTGTCACAGTCAGAGGTTGATATTGGTGTAGCACATTGTCCTGCATACTTTGGGCATTTCCATATGAATGTTGGGGTGTGTACATGGTCTGCATTGGTTGTATTTGGTTGACATCCGGCCCTCCTTCCCACCCAGCCAGATATTCCACCATGGAACGTGCTTCCATTGCAGGGAGTGCAAGTTGTCTTTCAGGATGTCAGTCAGTGGTGTCCTGCTGTTGGTTGGTGCACAGTTGCCAGCAGGGCCTTGTGCTCCCCACAGCAGTAGCCAGTGTCAGCCATCTTGTCAGTTGTTTTCCACTCCCTGTGATGTGAACATGGTTCATGGTGGTGTTGATGTGCGCATTGTGAGGGTGGGCAATGTCTGTGACTACAACTCCCATGATGCTATTGGCTACACTGACTTGCCCAGCATACACAGGATTCCTTCCTTTCAGTGGGCTTCACTGTGAGGTGGTGTTGTAGTGGTGCCTACATGTCTGGATGTGTTTGTTAGTTATATTAGTGCCACTGCCTAGCTGTAGTTGTAGTTGTGTTTGTACATGTGATGACACAGTTACATATCACTATGAGATGGCATGTGTTGTGTTTATCTGACTGACATACACAATTTGGGATGATTCTGTTCTGGTTGGTGTGTATTTGCTAAGGGTGCATGGTTTGACTCTCCCCTTGACAGTGATGTGTGTGTATTGTCGCACAATATTGTGTACATTTGTTATGTACTCACCAGGCTCTGGGATGTTTTCTAGTCCATATACGCTCACTGGTGGTAGGATGGCCCGCACCTTCTCCTCCCAGGGCCTGAGGTATACTGGTTTGGCAGGAGGGCCACTGCCGGTGTGTTGGCTCAAGAGGTAGTCCTTCTTCAACAGCTCCCTGACCCTCCTGCGCACGTCATACCACCTGTTCTGGATGTCTCCCTTTGTGCACAAACATGGTGATTGTGCGTTCACCCTGTCGACAATCCTCTCCCACATCTTGGTTTTCTGCGACATGGGTGTCTGTTGGACCAGTGTACCAAACAGCTGTGGCTCTACCCTGAGTATCTCATCTACCAGGACTTCCAATTCACTATCTAGGAACTTGTGATTCTTCTTTGGGGGCATGGTGATGGGTGGTGATGGTGAGTGATGTGTGTGTTGGTGTGCAGGTGAGGGTGTGTGAGTGTGTGTTTAGCTGGGTGTATGTGAGGGTGCTATTTGTTGAGGTGCTGATGGTGTGTGGCTTGTGTGATGGATGAGCTGTGGGTGGGTGTGGTTGCTGTCTGTTCAGTGCTGGCAGGTAGTTTGAATTTGCAAAGGATCATGGTAGGGATTTGTGTCCTTCATATGGGTGGAGTTGTGGGTGTGTCTTTGTTCCCTGTCCCCCCCCAGTATTTATTGGCTTTGTAATTGCTTGTTTGGGCTTTTTTGTGTGTTTTTCCCTTTGTACTTTTTGTGCATGTAGGAGACGTTCTTGTGACCGAGTTGGACCCTGCAGTTGTCTCGTACGAGCTTCTCCGAGTCGTTCACGCTGTGTTTGTGCTGTTTTCTATGCTGCGTACGCGTCGGTCGCGGTGTATTGGGTTGCTTCTGCTCGCAGTTTTGTATGCGTGTCGGTCGTACGGCTTGGGCTCCGTGCGACTCGGTCGTGTTTTCCACGCGTTGCATCGTACTTGGCGGGTAGGAGGTCGCGGGTACGTTTCGTTCGGGTTCATTCCTGGTGCGTGTCGGTCGGTTCGATTCGCGTGGTTTTCCGGCCGGATGGCTGTTTTCCGCGCGGCTCGGTCGTTCGGCTTGTGTTCCGTACGAGTCGGTCGGATTTTGCACGCTTTTTATCGTACTTTGAGGGTCGGCCTGCACCTGTACGTGTCGGTTGGAATTAATTCCGGCTCCGAGTCGGTCGGTACGTTTTACGGCCCGAATCGGAATCGGCCCCTAAGATGTTGCAAGGACTAGATCCATGTAAAGTAAGAAAATATACTAAGTTGCAGGGTCATTCTCTGGCTTGTCTTTCTAGAAAAGTGTGTAAAAGTACTTTTCATCATTTAAGAATGTTAGCAGTACATCATACAGAAATGCAGAAGTTAGTAAGGAGATTGTACTACGTAAAAAGTCCAGCATTATCTTTAAGTGAAATGAACACAGCTCTTTTGCATGGTTCAGTATTGGATGTAAAAAAAGTTTGTGAAAGCTTGATAACTGTAGGTGTTGAACAACAGTTGGAAGATATTAGTACTGAGAAGTTTGAAGAAGAAATTACAAAGTTTAAGATACTTTCATGTGAAAAACCAAACTATGTTTGTATTTGTTGTTGACGTACTCACTATTGAAGTCAAACTAGGAATGTTGATGTGGATTTAAAAAGTGAAAAGGAAAATAATGATGAGTGGGAGCAATTTGGTGCTTATTTGTTGGTGGAATGTCGTTTTTAGTTGGATACTGATCAACGTATTTGTAAATATTGTTACAACAAATTAGAAGAGAACAAAATGCCAGCTAGAGCACTACATAACAATTTAGAGTTGGTAGCTATTCCTCCGGAACTGGTAGATTTAAATACATATGAGTCCATTCTTATTCAGTCTGTGCACCCATTTCAGGCTATTGTTCGTATGGAGCCTAAGACAGGTGAGCTGCCTCCAACAGATTTACAAAGAGGTCTGAAAGGAAAAGTTTTGTACTTACCTTTAGATTTTTAAAAAAATATTGAAACTGTTGGTATAGAGAGAGAGGAAAGTGAGCCTGTAGTTATTCTAGATAATGGTGTACCAACAAAGAGTCAGAAAATATGACAAGAGTTAGTAGATGTCACCAAACATCAAAAGGCTACATTATATCTTGTACAGAACAATATGTATTATAAAATTGTAAATGTGGAAGACCAGGAAATATGTTTAGAAGAAGATACAGAAATTTCAACTGGCCAAATAGAAAAAGTGGACAAGAGCAGGAGGGAAGAGATTTACGAACATTACAGTATACATCCTTTACATTCAAAAGAAGTGATTGGAAACACTATTAAATTATTTCAAATGAAGAAAGCAAAGGGAACTCCCATGAGTGTATGGGAAAAAAGTTTGGAAGCTCGTTGTTTTCTACAGCTGTTCCCCACTGGAGAAGGTGGACGATATGATGAACGAGCAGTACAGATTCCAGCTTCAGAATACCGGACGACAAGATTGTACTCAGAAGATCCAAGATTTCGACAGTGCATTCCATATATATTTCATCTTCTATTTGAAAGTGACTTATCTGGACTTTCATATGCAGTGAATCACATATTAAAAACAGGAGTTCATCTTACACATGTTTCTGCAAAGGAATTTATGGACAAAGTTCAACAAAGAGACAATCATTTAGAATCTCAGTTAATTAATTTGATGGCGTGTCAACGTGGTACTAATAAGTATTGGTATCGTCGTCACGGAGAACTTAAATGTATGTTAAGAAACTTAGGTACCCCTACGTGGTTTGTTACGCTTAGTTGTGCTGAATACGCATGGGACGATTTACTTGAATTTATACAACAAGCAAATTCAAATGTAAAAAATATTGAATTGAAGATAGCTGGAGAACTGTGTTCCTTGGATCCTGTAAATGTGTGCAGATATTTTAATCATAGGTTTCAAGCTATGATGTCTTTTATCTGCAATAAAAATAATCCACCTCTTGGAGAAGTTACTGATTTCTTTTGGAGAAAGGAGTGCCAAGCTAGAGGTGCTCCTCATATACACATGTTATTATGGATCAAGGATGCACCTAAATTTGGAACCGATTCTAATGAAACTGTTTTGTCCTTTAACGAAGAGTATGTTACCTGTGCCATTCCAAAAAAAGGAGGAGAAGAGAGCTTAAGAGAACAAGTTTTAAGTTTTCAAAGTCGTCGATGTGGAAAATATTGTCGACAAAAATACAAGTCAAAGGGAAAACTTTATACAAAATGTCGTTTTGGATTCCCACGTCCAGTAATTTCAAAAGGAAGAGTCAATAGTTTTATGTCAGCAGTAAGACATACTATAACACGAAAATCTCCAAAGAATACATACAACATAAGAAGAACTGAAGACTCAAAGTATATTAATGACTACAATCCAGTGATTTTGACAATGTGGAATGCAAACATTGATATCCAGTATGTTGCAGATAATTCAATTGCTGTTGCTCGTTACGTTACGTCATATATAACGAAATCTGAAAAGACAGAGTTGAAAAAAATTTAGGAAGAAATTTCACAAGAGAAGAGTCTTAGTAACAAATTGTACAGCTTTAGTTTGCAAATGCTTTCACATTGAGAGATTGGATCCTACAAATGTTCGGATCGGTTGAGTTCTGCGAGTTTATATTCAAAGTCAAGAGGAATCATTTGGTTAAGTCTAGGTCTTGTGGCTACACAAAATAGAGTTTTGAAATCTCTACAAGAAATTGAGGGGCATATTAGCAAGACCCACGTTAAAATTATCGCTGTTTTAGCGGCAGGAAACTGCCGCTAAAACGGCGATAATAGGCTTGCTAATATGCGTTATGGAATTCAATAGAAGCCCAGGTTAGATGTCCTGCACATCTAACCTGGGCTTCTATTGAATTCTATAACGCATATTAGCAAGCCCATTATCGCCGTTTTAGCGGCAGTTTCCTGCCGCTAAAACGGCGATAATTTTAACGTGGGTCTTGCTAATATGCCCCTCAATACTTAGCATTGAATGAACCAGAAAGTACAGATATTGTTAAAACTAATATGTTCGATGCGTACTATCCCAAAAGGAGTCCACATCTGGAAAACTTATGTCTCTATGAAGTACTGCAACATTACAGCTTTAAGAGAAATGTTACAGAAAATATAAATGAAGAAAAATATACAGTAATTGGATGTGATGGATGTTTGGTAAAACATGCCAAAGGAAATCTTATTAACCACAGAAAACTGAGTTGTGAAACTCCAGAAAAAAGGGAATTTTTCTATTTAGCACTACTGCAACTCTTTAAGCCTTGGCGTAGTGAAGCGGAATTACTTGGAGAGTTTGACTGTTATGAAGATTCTTTTAATGCATGTAAAGATAACATTCAATGCACAATGTTCCCTACTTATTCCAAATGTTAAATGAAGAGATTGAACAAGAAACTAAAATTGAAGCTGAAATAGCTAGAGACAGTTCTCAAGATAGTCAGAGTTCTGCTCCACTAAGTCAAGATCCACTAGGACAACCAATTATTGAAAATGAAGCAGCAATAGCCATGAATGAAGTAGAAACGACAATGCAACAAGCACAACAGGTTATTATTGATTTGAGAAAGTTGGAAGAACAACTAAATATTGAACAAAGAGAAATATATGAGCAAGTGACACTACAGATACAGCATGGTTTGCTACATGAAAAAAAATAATGCCAATGCACATCATTTAAACCTATTCGAATGTACATCAGTGGTCAAACTGGAACAGGAAAAAGTTAATTAATTAAAGTTTTCACCAGTTATCTACACAAAACTACTGGATGCCATTTATCTTGTGTTGTAACAGCTCCAACTGGATTAGCAGCACACAACATTAAAGGGATTACTCTACATCAATTACTCATGCTACCAGTTGAATATGAAAATAAATTGGAATATCACAAGCTATCTGGAGAAGCTTGTTATGAAGTGTCAAGAGTACTGAAGAAAATGAAACTTCTAATCATTGATGAGGTGAGCATGGTCTCAAACTTAATGCTTGCCTTTGTACATTTAAGAATGCAACAGATTTTAAAAACAGATTATGATGTTCTGTTTCTAGGAAAACATGTAATTGTATTCTGCGATCTACTACAACTTACTTCTGTAAAAGGGCAACCAGTTTTTAAAACACTAGTCCATGAAGAAACTAGGAATTCTTTATGAAGTATTGGAAATGTGAATATTTGGTTACATTTTTAATATAAAGAACTTATTAAGAATATGCGACAAGCAAGTGATGAAGATTATGGAAATATTCTTAAAGATATAAGAATTAGTGTTTTGACAAAACATGGTAAACAAGCTTTACAAAGTCGGCTACTAAGTAACTTGTTTACAAACGAAAACGTAGCACCTGAAATAATGTACAAAAAAATTGGAGAAAAGAAGTCTATAGTTTGCCCAATGCCTACACTGCAAGGGTGTTCTACATTCAATCAAGAACTTTTGAAATTGGAAAAACAACCAATAGTGAAAATGGAAGCTATTGATAAAATGGAACACAAAGTAGTTACTATTCCTCTCTCAGCAGTGGCGGCTGGTCCATAGGGGGTGCAAGGGCGGCGACCTCCCATCACCAGCACGCAGGAGGAGAGAAAAGCTACTCTGTGCATTTCCAGCCTCCAGAAATGCAAACGGACGAACTGACAGATTTGTCAGTTCGTTTTGCTTTCATTTCTGTGCAGGTGTCAACGGAAGTGCACAGAGGAGCAACACAGGGCAGGGGGTGCTTCAGGTCCATGTTTTGCGCATGTGTGAAGAGCGCTTTTCATTTAAGCCCTCTTCACACATTCGCAACCCATAGACTTGCTGCGCATGCTCTTTGCAGCGCAGCTTGTCTAAGAATGGATGCATGAACGGGCGGTGAGACAAAATCGCCCCAGGCCCTATCAGGAGTCAGGATGGAGCAGGGGTGAAAAGAGGGTTAAAGCTCAGCTCTAACCTGATTCCTGATACGGCTGTGATCAGCACGTTCCTGGCACTGTAACAAAAAGACCGAATGGAGCCATTCAAGACGTGCAGAAACACGCAGGTAAGTAAACTATGGAACGGAATCCTTCATTTAAATACATTTCCAATACGTTTACATCTTACATGACAATCGCGCTTCTGTACACGTTTTATTTAGATATTCTGTACTCATTGTTCTGTCTTTGTTTGCTTTACTTATCAGGGAGTGGATAAGTGGAAGTGCTGAATTTAGATTAAAAAAATACTCTAATGTGTGGCAAAGGAAAGGGGGTTTAAGCCGCTACTGTACACGTTTTATATAGATATTCTGTGCTCGTTGTTCTGTCTTTGTTTGCTTTAATTATCAGAGAGTGGAAGTGCTGAATTTGGAAAACAAAATACTCTAATGTGTGCAAAGGAAAGGGGTTTAAGTCATGAGGGCCAGAGCTTGTAAACCAGAGTCTGACAGTCAATTTACAAATGTATTTCAAAATAAATCTGCTGCAATGAAATTGGCATCAAGCACATATTTGACAGTAAATCTGTTTTAGATTACCTAACTGGTCACAAAGAGGCTGCACTGCAAACTATTTTACAGGGTTAAGACACCTGATGCAGAGGTCTGTGTCCGCCAAGCAATTTTGAGGAGATTATGCTGGAAATGATGACTCTAGTGATTAACACAGCTCTGGGAGAGTTCTTTGTTTTTTCCATTCACAGTTTTGACTCATAAAGTAGTATAGAGGATTAATGTGCCTGCTGCAAGGCACACTGTGTAACATGCAGATCTCTGAATATTTAGCTAGGTAAGTGGGCTACTGCTTCTGACACTGGGGCCATTTTGTTCCTTCCAGTTGTTAAGTTGAAATATTTTAATATTGTACAGTGATCTATTTACTGGCATGAAGGTGCTGCATGCAAACTGTAAGTTATGGGTTTACATCCTTATTTTTTCTCAATCTGTTGTTATTCTAAGATTGCAAAGTAGAGTTCCTTTGGGAAGTGATAAAGTCTTGTTAGTACTGACAATTACAATCAACTGCATTACGTTTTATATGCTAACTATATGGTCCTCCCAGCCATTCACTCTTAACATAGAACATCTAGAAGTTTGGATGATATGAGATTCCTACACCCTGTAAGACTCAATCTCTTGTGTAACATTTCCTGTACATTGATTTACACACTTGTATGATTTATTGTGCCTCTCTGTGTGATGAAAGCACTCCGACACCCTACACTTAGGTGAGTGGTGCTATAAAATAATTACATGGAAGAATTTAGTAGATGACAGTTAAATCAATATCACACTATTTTAAAAAAATAATGTTTTTAGTGTTAGAACTCCCTTCCAATTCCCACCGGGAGTCAGGCTTGCTCCCTTCGCACACTCCTTTGATAATATACAGTGATATATTTTTGCCTCACCACTTTCAAAGTTCACCAGCCGCCACTGTCTCTCAGAGAAATTACAGTCAAAATTGGATTCTTTGGAAAAGTCTGTGTCTACGACTGCAGGTTTAGAAAAGACTTTATATGTATGTATAAACTGTCGGGTAATTTTACGGCGTAATTTGGATGTAGAGAAAGGTTACGTAAATTTAGCACTGGGAAAAGTTGTTGATTTTGTAAATTTTTGAAGATTAAATTTGATCAGATTGAAGAGGTAAAACAGATTGGACGTTGTGCTGTTCGTTTTTTGCTTGTAAAAGACTTGTATGTTCGTAGAAAACAGTTTCCTCTTTCTTTAGCATATGTAGTAACCATTCATAAATCTCAAGGTTTAAGTGTAGACAGTGCTTTGGTAAATATTGGAAGTACAGTGTTTAAAGAGGGCATGGCATAGGTTGCATTGTCTCGAGTAAGAACATTATCTGGATTGTATTTGATTGATTTTGATGAGAAAAAGATTAGTGCTGATGCAAATTGTGTAAGAAAGTACAATCGGTTAAGAAGACTTTATGCTCCTAACTTAGGTGAATATCCTGTATATGAGAAACGTGTAGTGTGTCTAAAACGGAAATATGACAAACATTCTACTGAGATTCGAAAAAAGAAAACAATTCAAGAGAATCATGAAGGTGCAAAGAAAATGAAAATGGATACTGTTGATGATATTTTAGGATACCAGTTAGAAAATAATTCAGGTATCAACTGCTATGCTAATGTAATTGTGAATATTGTGTTTTATCTAGAAGATCTTCATCATGAAATTATGGAAAATCGAGAAAAAGATTCTGTTCTTTACTACATTATATTTTTCAAACGTTGGTAACTGATAGAAGTAAAATCCATACTGCTTCTGGTATTCGGCATCTTTTGGATATATGTACTGGTTCTTCGCAATTTACACTCAATATACAGCAAGATGCACAAGAATTTCTTATGTTTATGCTTGGAGTATTGGAAGATGAAGGAATAGAAATTGAAAATTTATTTGGACTAAGTTACAGTTGGGATCATAAATTTGAAGTGTTCAATTTCTTCTACCACTGAAATAGACACTGAACGATTCATATACTTGACGATACCAGATTGCAAATCAGTGTCTTTTAACAAATTAGTAAAAACAGCTAATCAAGATATGAAATGTTCTCATTGTAAATCAGAAATGTTGTCAACATTATATATACAAAGATTTGGAAAATATGTCATTTTAATGCTACAACGTTGTAGAGCACATGGAAGAAAATTGGAAACCAAAATTACAAATTTTGTGGCAAGTCAAGTATCAATTTCAGGAAGAGATTTTAAAGCTGTGGCTATTGTTTTCCATGATGGACCTACTACAACATCTGGACACTATACTGTGTATTTAAAGTGCAATAAAAGATGGACACATTGCAATGATGCCCATTTGGAATTCAAATGTAGGTTGCCTTACGAATTACCAAATTCATATCTGATATTTTTGAGGCCAAAGGTTTGAAAACATAATTCGGCCTATTGGGAAGATGTGAATATGAATTAACGAGTTTATTTTGGATATTTTCTATGCAAAAGTTTCGGAAACATTATTCGGCCTATTGGGAAGATGTGAACAATTAGTGTATGGATTATTGTTTGTGCTAATTCATATTGCATTTGGAAAATTGTGTTTAGAAACAAGTAGTTTATATATTTGTTCTCTATATTATACGAGATGTAAATGAGAGTGTATATTTTACAAAATGTACTTGAGAGAAATAAAAGACTTAATGTAGTTGAAGAATGTAATTAACAAACTGTAGAAAGGTAAACACATAGTTACACATGTTCTAAATAATGCTCAATGCTGATTTCTTTTTTTTTTTACAATCTCATTGATTGTTTTTTCCCCCAGCTGGTGTATGATGATCTACATTGAAATCACTGTGTATGGTGAAATTCAGTAGAATCTGAAAACAGCAAAAAGGTAAACTGAAAATGTTATGCAATTCAAAAACTATGTTGTGTTCTTAAAAGCATAATATTATATTCAATATCAGTTTTTCTTCGTATTTTTTACAGAAGGTAATGGTGAAGTTGAAAAGATTTTAAATTCAGTTTACAGCAAAAGTACTGTAAAATAATTCCACTGAGTTTTGTATCTACATTAGTAAAATATGTAAGAAGAAATAATGTAATAAGCATGATAATGTGAAATAATGTTTAGAGCCACTTTTACTGCACTCATCCATTCCTTCAAACACTACCCATGCACTGATCTATGCAGTCAGGCACTATTCCCAAACTCATTCAATTTACCCAGGCACTACCCATATAGTGGTACAATCCCCAAGGTACTACCCATTCACTTATGCAATCACTCACCCACTATCCATATACTTATCCATGCACTCAGGCACTACCTCTGCAGTCATACAATCACGCAGGCACTACCTATGCACTCATGCAATCAACCAGGCACTACCTATGCACTCATGCAATAACCCAGGCACTACCCTTGCACTCCTCCAAACACCCAGGCACTATCTATGCACTCCTCCAATCACCCAGGCACTACCCATGCACTCATGCAATCACCCAGGCATTACACATGCACTCCTTCAATCACTCAGGCAGTACCCATGCACTCTTCATTCACCCAGACATTACCCCTGCACTCATGCAATCACCCAGGCATTACCCATGCACTCCTTCAATCACTCAGGCAGTACCCATGTACTCCTCCATTCACTGAGACATTACCCCTGCACTCATGCAATTACCCAGGGATTACCCATGCAGTCCTTCAATCACTCAGGCAGTACCCATCCACTTATAAAATCACCCAGGCACTACCCTCGCACTCCTCTAATCACCCAGGCACTACATCTGCACTCATGCAATCACCGAGGCACTACCTATGCACTCATGCAATAACCCAGGCACTACTCTTGCACTCCTCCAATCACCCAGGCACTATCTATGCACTCCTTCAATCACTCAGGCACTACCCATGCACTCATGCAATCACCCAGGCATTACCCATGCACTCCTTCAAACAACCAGGAGGTACCCATGCACTAGTCCAATCACCCAGATATTACCCCTGCACTCATGCAATCATCCAGGCATTACCTGTGTACTCCTTCAATCACTCAGGCAGTACCCATGCACTCCTCCAATCACCCAGACATTACCCCTGCACTCATGCAATCACTGAGGCACTACCTATGCACTCATGGAATATCCCAGGCACTACCCTTGCACTACTCCAATCACCCAGGCACCATCCATGCACTCATGCAATCACCCAGGCACTACCCATGCACTCATGCAATCACCCAGGCATTACCCATGCACTCCTTCAATAACTCAGGCAGTACCCATGCACTCCTCCAATCACCCAGACATTACCCCTGCACTCATGCAATCACCCAGGCATTACCCATGCACTCCTTCAATCACTCAGGCAGTACCCATGCACTCCTCCAATCACCAAGACTTTACCCCTGCACTCATGCAATCACCCAGGCATTACCCATGCAGTCCTTCAATCACTCAGGCAGTACCCATCCACTCCTCCAATCACCCAGACATTACCCCTGCACTCATGCAATCAGCTAGGCATTACCCATGCACTCCTTCTATCACCCAGCCACTACCCATGCACTTATATAATCACTCAGGCACTACCCTTGCACTCCTGCAATCACCCAGGCACTACCTCTGCACTCATGCAATCACCGAGGCACAACCTATGCACTCATGCAATAACCCAGGCACTACCCTTGTACTCCTCCAATCACCCAGGCACTATCTATGCACTCCTCCAATCAACCAGGGCCTACCCATTCACTCATGCAATCACCCAGGCATTACATATGCACTCCTTCAATCACTCAGGCAGTACCCATGCACTCCACCAATCACCCAGACATTACCCCTGCACTCATGCAACCACCCAGGCATTACCCATTCACTCCTTCAATCACCCAGGCACTACCCTTGCACTCCTGCAATCACACAGGCAGTACCCATCCACTCCTCTAATCACTGAGACATTACCCCTGCACTCATGCAATCACCCAGGCATTACACATGCAGTCCTTCAATCACTCAGGAAGTACCCATGCACTCATCCAATCACCCAGACATTACCCCTGCACTCATGCAATCACCCAGGCATTACCCATGCAGTCCTTCAATCGCTCAGGCAGTAGCCATCCACTCCTCCAAGCACCCAGACATTACCCCTGCACTCATGCAATCAGCTAGGCATTGCCCATGCACTCCTTCTATTACCCAGCCACTACCCTTGCACTACGCCAATAACCCAGGCACTATCCATGCACACATGCAATAACCCAGGCACTACCCATGCACTCCAATGACCTAGCCACTACCCATGCACTCATGCAATCACCCAGGCATTACCCATGCACTCCTTCAATCACTCAGGCAGTACCCATGCACTCCTCCAATCACCCAGTCATTACCTGTGCACTCATGCAATAACCCAGGTACTACCCTTGCACTCTTCAAATTATCCAGGCACTACCCATGCACTCCAACGATCACTCAAGCAGGCACTACCTATGCACTCATGGAATAATGCAGGCACTACCCATGCAGTCATCAATGCACCCAGGCATTACCCATACACTCTTCCAAACACCCAGGCACTACCCATGCACTCATACATGTACTCAGGCACTTCTGCTGCACTCATGCAGTCATGCAAGCACTACCCGTGCACTCATGCAATCACCCAGGTACTACTCATGCACTCCTCCAATCACCCAGGCACTACCTATGCACTCATGCAACCACCCAGGCACTACCCATGCAGTCCTCCATGCACCCAAGCATTACCCATGCACTCTTCCAATCACCCAAACATTACCCCTGCACTCATGCAATAACCCAGGCACTACCCATGCACTCCTCCATGCACCCAGGCATTACCCATACACTCTTCCAATCACCCAGACATTACCCATGCACTCCTTCAATCACTCAGACAGTACCCATGCACTCCTCCAATCACCCAGACATTACCCCTGCACTCATGCAATCACCCAGGCATTACCCATGTACTCCTTCAATTACTCAGGCAGTACCCATGCACTCCTCCAATCACTCAGACGTTACTCATGCACTCATGCAATCACCCAGTCATTACCCTTGCACTCATGCAATAACCCAAGCACCACTCTTGCACTCTTCAAATTATCCAGGCACTATCCATGCACTCCAACTATCACTGAAGCAGTACCCATGCACTCACAAAATCATCCAGGCATTACCCATGCATTCATGCAATCATTCAGACACTATACAAGTAGTCCTACAATCACCCAGGCAGTATCCTTGCACTCATGCAATTACTCAGGTAATTTTTCTATTTTCAACCAATATATGTGGTTCCGTAAGAACCGTTTTTTTTTTTAAAACAAATTTTTTTTTGCATTTCCTAACGATTTTTTCTTTTTTTGGTGTTTTTGACTTTTTTTTAACAAAACAAAATTGAAGACTCCAAAGGAACTGTTTGAAAAAAAAAAGGAAAAAAAATTTGGGAGCACATTAAAAAAAAAATTACATTTAGGTGCTTTGACTGCATTGGTAATAATGTCAATGCACTGCTCCCCGATGCAGAGTTTTGCATCACATTTTTTACAAGTTATGGCCACATCCAACAGTTCCAGAACAATGTGTGGCCTTGGTGTTGGTGGAAGTCCTTGAGAGGATGTTGAAGGGGCATTAAGATCTTGTTCTGCCGCTTCATTCCTCTCCCTCCTTGTAACTTCTCTTGCCAGATGTAAGGGATGGATAATCTCCAAATGTTTCTTCATGCTTGATGTTCCACATGAATATTTTTTTTCAGAGCCTCTTGATAGTACTCTCTTGCAGATGGTACAGGTGACTTTTCTGGCGTTCACCTTTTTTTCTCCCTCTGGCACACTAATGAAGGCCCACATCACACTTTCCTTCCATTTCTTCACTGGCTCCATGATGTCATCATCCTCAAGTTCCAGTGGGTCAACATCTGGATGACTAGATGCCATAGTTTAAAATAAAAGTTCAAAAACACACAAAAATTGGAAAAATGAAGGGAGGTAGAACAAGCATGTCTTGTCAGCTAGACAGACAAATAATAAGAGGGATCAAAGAAGTGTTGGATCCTCCCTCTTACAGAATGAAAATGATTTAAACCAATCAAAAGCTTTCTTTTCATGTCACATGGAGTCGCGTAGGGTGCGCGCACCCGTCACGCACAAGTCGCGCACCCGTAAAATTTCCTATACATAATTATACAGTATAAATAGGTGTTTATAAAAAAAAATTAAAAGTATATTAGTGAAAGTGTTTAAACAAAACTGATATTTAAACATTGTATAATGATATTTACACTTTGAAAATCATGCCGAAGTCGGCACCCCTGCGCGACCCCGGAAATACGTGCAGGAGGGGTTGCGCACCCTCGTGAAATTTCATACAGTTCATAGTAAAGTAAAAAATACTGTTTATAAATTGTTTTCTAAGTTATATTAGTGAAAGTCTTTAACCAAAACTTATATTTATAATTTCTACAATGATATTTTATACTTTTAAAATTATGCCGAAGTCGCAACTCCAGCACGGCTCCGCAAATGCGCGCTAGCAGGGTTCGCACACCCTGAATCTGCACACCCATCGAGTAGGTCCGCTTAGGGTGTGCGACTCCTTTGTAAAAAAAAATTTTTTAAAAAGCATAACAATACAATAAAACAACTGTCATAGTATTAAAAGCATTATTTCACGAAAATATAAATGTAAGTTGTACATATAAAAAACAGTGATATGCTTGGGATTGCTGTTTAATATTTGGTAGGCGTAACATTCTGAGCAGTCAATCAATATAGAACCTTCAGGAGAAAAGTGAGGTTTAAGACATCTTGGGACACGGATTAGTGATTAGGGTACTTTGTATGAGTCTGTTGTAAGGTACAGTCAAAGTATGCCTCTTTCTGCACCTCTGTTGGTTCTTTCTGCACATCTCTTGCTTCTTTCTGCACCTTTCTTCCTCTTTCTGGACTTCTGTTGCCTCTTTCTGCATTTCTCTTGATTCGTTCTGCACCTTTCTTTCTCTTTCTGCACATGTCCTACCTATGTAGGCATAGTTAGAAATTAGCATATAAAAAAACCTTAGAAATTCACACAAAAAACAGAGGTTTCAGGGACGTTATAGTTAGGAATTAGCATTTAAAAAACCTTTGAAATTCACTGAAAAAACCATAGGTTTCAGGGACGTTATGATTAGGAATTAGCATTTGAAAAACCTTAGAAATTCACTGAAAAAACCATAGGTTTCAGGGACGTTATAGTTAGTTGGACATTTCACTCGTACAAAACCAGAGAAATTCAGCCGTTATAGTTAGTTGAGCTAACTATAACTCGCATCCCCGCAATGCACTGCTGATGATGTCACATATTACATCATTCATGACATGGTCAGTGGCATCACTGATGACATCCCTTATGATATCTCAAATGACATCACTGATGACATCATCCAGTGACTGTGTGTTTCTGTAAAATTTAAATATGTTTTATATATATATATGCCAAGGTGTATTGAAGAATGAGTGGGTGTATAAGTGTCTGAATGGATGATTTAGTAGGTGCCTGACTGACTGTATAAGTGAGTGATTAAACGTGTCTTACTGAATGCATGGGTTAGTGACCAAACTGTGTGAATGTCTGTATCAGTCTGTCAGTTGGTGTGTAAGCGGCTGCATGGGTTGGTGAGTAGCTACATGAGTGTCCATATGATTGGTTGTCTGAGTATCTGTATGGGTGCCTGAGTGTCTGTGTGGGTGGGTGGGGGTGTGTGACTCTGTGCATAGATGTGTGAGTGGGTGATTCACTGGGTGTATGGGTTCAAGAGTGCATCTGTGAAGGGCTGTATGGGTGGGTGAGTGTGTGTATGGGTGTGTTGGTGAGTGAATGAATGTCTCAGTGGTACATGTGTGAGTAACTACATATGTGAAAGGCAGTATATGTGAGTGTTAGAGTATATAAATGACTATATGTGAGAGTGAGTGATTGTGAGAGTGGCTGTATGGATGAGTGTGTGCTTGTATAAGTGATCGTATAAGCGAGTAAGTATGTGTTAGTATCTGTATGAATAAGTAAGGTGGTGTGTGTTTAACTGTATACGTGAGTAAAAGGGAGTCTGATTGATTCTTTGCATGACTGACTAGGTGTGTGAGTAACTTTATGGATGAGTGGCGGTGTGTGAGTGTCTGTCTAGGTGTATGAGTGCAAATGTTAGTGCTGTATTGATGAGTGACTGCATGTATGAGTGACTGTTTGGGTAAATGAGTGGATGTGTGTGTGTAGACCTAGGAATCAGTGAATGGGTATGTAGTAACTGGTATTGGTGTGTCTATGGTTTCGAAAATGGTAGTCTGTATTTCAGAGTGGGTGTATCAAAGGTTATATTAGGGTGTGAGGAGGTGCATCAGATTATCATGTGGATGATGTTATCAGTGATGTCATTTGAGATGTCATCAATGATGTCATCAGTGATGTCACTGACCATGTCATGAATGATGTAATATGTGACTTCATCAGCCGTGTATTGCGGGGCGCGAGTTATAGTTAGCTCAACTAACTATAACAGCCAAATTTCTCTGGTTTTGTACGAGTGAAATGTCCAACAAACTATAACGTCCCTGTAACCTGTGGTTTTTTCAGTGAATTTCTAAGGTTTTTTAAATGCTAATTTCTAACTATAACGTCCCTGAAACCTATGGTTTTTTCAGTTAATTTCAAAGGTTTTTAAAATGCTAATTTCTAACTATAACGTCCCTGAAACCTATGGTTTTTCAGTGAATTTCAAAGGTTTTTAAATGCTAATTTCTAACTATAACGTCCCTCAAACCTATGGTTTTTTCAGTGAATATCTAAGGTTTTTTAAATGCTAACTCCTAACTATAACGTCCCTGAAACCTATGGTTTTTTCAGTGAATTTCAAAGGTTTTTTAAATGCTAATTTCTAACTATGCCTACAGAGGTAGGACATGTGCAGAAAGAGGAAGAAAAGCGCAGAAAGAAGCAAGAGAAATGCAGAAAGAGGCAACAGAAGTCGAGAAAGACGAAGAAAGGTGCAGAAAGAAGCAAGAGATATGCAGAAAGAACCAACAGAGGTGCAGAAAGAGGCCTTGTTGCAAAGTCATCCTGTGCCACCAACTTTTTGCTGACTGGTACTGGTGGTAGCTGACTCTGACTAACCAGGCCCGTAGCCAGTGCTATGCTGAAAGACACTTAGAATACAGTGAAAACACCTACATACACTTGGGTACACTATGGGCTGGGGTACCCCTGTGATTGGCATGACCTCCCCTGTAAGGCCCTAGTACATAATAGGGCAGAGGGATTAAAACTACCTCTAAGTCAGAGGTGCAGAAAGAGGCAAGAGAAGTGCAGAAAGAAGCAACAGAGGTGCCAAAACAGGCAAGAGAGGTGCAGAAAGAAGCAAGTGAAGTGCAGAAAGAGGCAAGAGAGGTGCAGAAAGAGGCAGGAGGGGTGCAGAAAGAAGGAAGAGAAGTACAGAAAGAGGCAAGAGAATTGCTGAAAGAAGCAACAGAGGTGTAGAAAGCAGCAAGAGAAGTGCAGAAAGATGCAAGTGAGGTGGAGAAAGAAGCAAAAGCAGTGCAGAAAGAACCAACAGAGGTGCACAAAGAGGCAAGAGAGGTACAGAAAGAGGCAGGAGGGGTACAGAAAGAAGGAAGAGAAGTGCAGAAAGAAGCAACAGAGGTGCTGAAAGAGGCGCAAAGGGAGCAGAAAGAGCAAGAGAAGTGCAGAAAGAACCAACAGAGGTACAGAAAGAGGCAAGAGAGGTGCAGAAACAGGCAGGAAAGGTGCAGAAAGAGGTAACTGGGGTGCAGAAAGAGGCAAGAGAGGTGCAGAAAGAGAAAAGAGGGGCGCAGAAAGAGGCAAGAGGGGTGCATAAAGAAGCAAGTGTGGTGTAGAAAGAGGCAACAGAGGTGAATAAAGACGCAAGAGAGGTACAGAAACAAGCAAAAGAAGTGCAGAAAGAGGCAAGAGAATTACTGAAAGAAGCACCAGAGGTGTGGAAAGAAGCAAGGGAAGTGCAGAAAGAGGCAAGTGAGGTACAGAAAGAGGCAAGAGAGGTGCAGAAAATGGCAAGAGAACAGCAGAAAGAGGCAAGAGGGATGCAAAAAAGGGAAGAAGGGTGCAGAAAGAAGCAAGAGAGATGAGGAAAGAAGCAAGAGAAGTGCAGAAAGAGGCAAGAGAGGAGCAGAAAGAGGCAAGGGAAGTGCAGAAACAGGCAAGAGAAATGCACAAAAAGGCAGAGAGGAGCAGAAAGAGGCAAGAGAGGTGTAGAAAGAAGCAAGAGAAGCGCAGAAAGAGGCAGGAGGGGTGCAGAAAGAAGCAAGTGAGGTACAGAAAGAGCCAACAGAGGTGCAGAAAGATGCAAGAGAGGTGCAGAAACAAGCAAGAGAAGTGCAGAAAGAGGCAAGAGAATTGCTGAAAGAAGCAACAGAGGTGTAGAAAGAACCAAGAGAAGTGCAGAAAGAACCAACAGAAGTGCAAAAAGAGGCAAGAGGGGTGCAGAAAAAGGCAGGAGAGGTGCACAAAGAGGCAAGAGAGGTACAGAAAGAGGCAGGAGGGGTGCAGAAAGCAGGAAGAGAAGTGCAGAAAGAAGCAACAGAGGTGCTGAAAGAGGCGCAAAGGGTGCCGAAAGAGAAGTGCAGAAAGAACCAACATAGGTACAGAAAGAGGCAAGAGAGGTGCAGAAACAGGCAGGAAAGCTGCATAAAGAGGGAACAGGGGTGCAGAAAGAGGCAAGAGAGGTGCAGAAAGAGAAAAGAGGGGTGCAGAAAGAAGCAAGAGCAGTGCAGAATGAACCAACAGAGGTGCAAAAAGAGGCAAGAGGAGTGCAGAAAGAGGTAGGAGATGTGCACAAAAGGGCAAGAGAGGTACAGAAAGAGGCAGGAGGGGTGCAGAAAGAAGGAAGACAAGTGCAGAAAGAGGCAAGTGTGGTGCAGAAAGAAGCAAGAGCAGTGCAGAAATTACCAACAGAGGTGCAAAAAGAAGCAAGAGCGGTACAGAAAAAGGTAGAAGAGGTGCACAAAGAGGCAAGAGAGGTACAGAAAGATGCAGGAGGGGTGCAGAAAGAAGGAAGAGAAGTGCAGAAAGAGGCAAAAGAATTGCTGAACGAAGCAACAGAGGTGTAGAAAGAAGCAAAAGAAGTGCAGAAAGAGGCAAGTGAGGTGCAGAAAGAAGGAAGAGCAGTGCAGAAAGAACCAACAGAGGTGCAAAAAGAAGCAAGAGCGGTACAGAAAAAGATAGAAGAGGTGCACAAAGAGGCAAGAGAGGTACAGAAAGAGGCAGGAGGGGTGCAGAAAGAAAGAAAAGAAGTGCAGAAAGAAGCAACAGAGGTGCTAAAAGAGGCGCGATGGGTGCAGAAAGAGCAAGAGAAGTGCAGAAAGAACCAGCAGAGGTACAGAAAGACACAACAGAGGTGCAGAAAGACGCAAGAGAGGTGCAGAAACAAGTAAGAGAAGTGCATAAAGAAGCAACAGAGATGTAGTAAGGGGGAAGTGGGGTGGAGAAGGAGGCAAGAGGGATACAGAAAGAAACAAGAGAGGTGAAAAAAGAGGGAAGAGGGGTGCAGAAAGAGGGAAGAGTGGTGTGAAAGAGGCATGAGGGTTGCAGAAAGAAGCAACAGAAATGCAGAAAGAGGCAAGAGAGGCGCAGAAAGAAGCAAGAGTGGTTTACACACCATTAGTACCAATTTAATACCCACATTTAGCAATAAGTAACAGGTTACCATTCTAGGTTTGCACAGGTCCCTCCACCACACTGTAACACTTGTTGCTGCATTTTTGGTAACGTTTGAGCCGTTTGAGCTAGAAACAATGTTTTTTTTGTTCAAATCTGCAGATTATGCAGCAGATGATGGCTTATGTGGCAAATGCGGTAAGTGTACAATTGTGCAAAAGTCGGTGCAGCCAAACAGTCACATAATTCCAGTGGCCCTGCTTATACCTCTGACTAGGTCCAGAAGTGCTCCTCAGTGGTTCCTTCTTTTTAATTGTCTCATTGAGTTCATAGTTTAGCTTCTATGTATGTTTATATGTATCTATACACAAATATCAAGAGTGTAAAAGGTTATTTATTGCCACTGTTGAGTGTTGTGGGGAGGGCCATGACTCACGAGAGGCAAAGCCTCGAGTGACTCATAATGTGCCTGCCCTCCTTCAACAATAGTAATATATATGCATAATATACGCTGCAACTGCATGTATGGTTTATATCATGGCATTTGTTCATGTATATTTTTTTTTAACAAAATATATTTAAACAAAAACAGAGTTGAAGGAATTATATTTCTGAAGTAAGGAAAATCCACATTGAGAAAGATTCCTGGCTAGGAGGAGGACATTTCCTTTTGCACAGAAATTGTTATGTGCAATCAGGCATTACACTCTGCTTTTCTCAAGTCAGTGTTGTTATATTGTGGTAACAAACTGGAATTTTGCCTTTTCACTGTAGTAATAAATGTGTCAATGTGCCTTTATTTGTACAGTTTCTCCAAATAACTTGGGCTTATGGGCCACATTTATTTACATTGGCAATAATCAATCTATCTATCTATCTATCTATCTATCTATCTGTCTGTCTGTCTGTCTGTCTGTCTGTCTATCTATCTATCTATCTATCCATCCATCTATCTATCTATCTATCTATCTATCTATCCACACACACACATATATTTATACACACAAAGTGTTTATTCATGAGCTGCATCTAAGGAGCGCGTGCCAAAGCAGCACGCCTGAAAATCACTGCTGACGAACACAATCTCAGGTCTCATGGGGCGAATTCAGTGGTTATTCAGGTGGGAAATCTTACTTGGACATCCTGAGGTAGGAATCTGTATGTAAATTGAGAAGGGTTTCCCAAGTTTCGTATGGGGCGGGGGGGCTGTCAAACCAGGTTTAAGTAATGAACAAAACCTCTGAGGGATTTCTCAATGAACCTGCACTTCTCTGCAACAATATTGTATGCAATGCATCTCCCCTGTGCTTTGTGCTGCCTCCATCTGTCCATCTAGCATCAACTCGCTGTGATCATCAAGAACCAGCAGTTGAAGGCGGGTCTCACAGGACGACTACAAGTACGTAAAAAAGTAAGTCTGGACTCTGAAAAAAGGAACCTATTACTAGCTACGATCCAAATTCAATGAATTGATAGCTCACGTAAGTGTTTGGCAGGACATTCATACCCGCTACCAAGTTTCTGCAACGGGAAGCAAGTTTATTGAATAGTTCCTGGAATAAGCGCACACCACGCAAACGTGTTTTTATTTCTTTAACAGCGCTCCATGTCAATGAAATCATGTTTAGGCGCTTTCGAATTTACTGATATTGGAACCACGGCACTGGGATAAAAAGCGACTCACTCAGTATCACTCAAACAAATGGGCAAGAGGAGGAGCCAAGGTTCAAGGCAATATGTTCTGGTTTCAAACCCTGGAAATAAATAACCATAATAAAGTAACTGCTCTAAGGAAATCATTCACTTTTGAATGGCCAATCATTGCTCTCCCAGTGAGTATACAAGCAAATAATTTTTTGAAAAATAAGGAATCGACAAGAAAATTATAAACCCATTTTAGAATTGTTAGTTTCGCAAACTGTTGTTTTATTTATTGTGATGTGTAGATATTTTTCAGGCATTGCCTTTTAATATCCCGCCCAACGCCCCCTCCCCCCGCCACCTCTCAGCCCCTAACTAAGCACTAAATAACTTGGTAAACAGTTGGGAAAGACCCGCCGCGTGGCTGGGTGCAAGCCTGCAAGGACAAGCACTGTGATGCTGCAGGTTTCTAAACATCCGAGAAACATGACTGGCTGACATAAAATACCTCTAGCGGCAAGTGCCTGGCATGACACCACACATACCCTCCGAAAAGCAATCATCGAAACAGGAAAAGGAAAAAAAAATATCAAAAAAATAAATTCACTCTCAGGTTATTAGAGTATATGTTTTAGTGGTTATCTGTGAGATATACAGAGGGGGACAGAGTCATATCTAATAATAAAATGGATAAATAAATAAATCCAGAAGTGCTTTACTGAATGATCAAACATGCCTCATGATTATTTCATACTGTTGAGAGCTTTCCCGTCTGGGAGCCGAAATGCTCGCTCCAGAAAACGGATGCCTCTTTTGAGTGCAATAATCACTAACCGCAACCTGCAATTTACAACGAAGCTTAATGACTCCAAACCACTTAGAAAAGGGCGGATATATTTGCTTCCACTTTTATTCCTAAATGATCTGGATTCAGACACACATAGCTATTCTATTTTTCTCTCAAGCAGTCAAATAATACAGTTTCTCTACACCATGCCAATCATAAAGCATTTACCGTGGTGACATTCTCAATAGTTTCCGACGTCTGTATTTCTGTGTATGGCACATCTACGCTGTTCATTTCAAGTGTAGGCGACCACCCTCCCATGGGGTGAAATACGTGTCGACTCCCTCGGTGTTAATGGGGTTTTAATGACCTGCAAAGTATGATACAGGCGACTGGACTGATTAGTGAATTATGGAAAAAGCGTAAGGGGACGGGATGTCTGATATTTCGTTTTGTAATCATAATCCCCCCCTGTAAAAATGAAAGGTGGGTTTGCACTGGGCACATAGGATGGCTGTAAAACCTCTTGGGACCAGCACGCCCGGGATTCTGAGCAGACCTCTCTCCATGCAGTGGGTATTCACAGCAGACATCATAAATAATGAAGAAGGCGCAAGCTCGCATCTCTGATCTCTGTCTGATATGGTCCCCCATCAGAAGGAAGCCCCGCGGGAGCCAGAGCGGACAGCGGTCCAGGGAAGATTACCTGTCCATTCGGCAGAGTGTACTGATGGTAAGTATCAATGAGAACTAGCTTATTTGTGGAAGCTAGACGTCCATGTCTAGAAGAAAAACCTTTTGTTTTTTATGAAGACCCTCACCCACCAACCTAGTTGGTGGCATGCTTCATCATTGGGTCCCACCCAAGGCGCCGAGTGCACCTCGGGTGTGCTACGATGCCTGATTGCAGCGGAGCTGGTTTTGTGTAGTGAGAGTGAAGTGATGTGAATGAGTGAGAATTAAAAACTGTCCAATGGGTCCCTTATGATTAACGGGTTTTAATGATGGGCCCTTGGCAGTATTAAAAACAGCATAGCGGATATATGAGGAGGTGAAATTATGTCTCCAATATCCTGATTTTAAAAGGTCAGGTCTACATGTTTCAGCCAGGCTGCTATGTGTGCTGGCTTTCATCAGGACCTATGTGTGAAGTGGATTAGTGATGGTCAGGTGTGGTTTACTAGACCATGGGAGATACCGCACTCGCTAAGGTGCGTTTAGTGAAGGAGGATTTGATCCTCAGATTGCTCAAAACCTGTGGAGTAAAAGGAACGACAGACAAAAACATACAAACACAGACATTAAGTATGGATAGCTTCTCATATTTGCACGTTAATCATGTGACTTGATGAGCGCTGTGTCCGATCACTATGCGGAAAATAACGGTAGTGAAACGGAAAGTGGAGCCTGTGTAAAGTGGCTTTAATTCGATGCCGATTCATATGCGCTACTGTGCCATTATATATAGCGTAGAACCATCGATGTACTCTAGGTTTCAATTACATGAAAAAAGTGAAGGGAAAAAAACAATGCTTACGATGAGAATTTCATTGTGAGCAACATGAATCCCGTGAGGGGGCTGGACCTGTAGTCACACACTAAGTGTGTGATAGGGAAGAGAAACAACAATCGTTAACGGGGGAGTTCCCTGTTAGAATGGGGACCTCCATCCACGATCCGGAAGCGAAACCCCTTTGCGCCCTACTTACTTCGTCAAGGTCACTGGCCTGCTCCTCATACCTGCTACGGCCTGCTACCGGGATTCCGTCGGTGTATGCAGGTATCCCAGGGCCGGTTTAAGTAGTCCAGTTTCTCCTGCCAGGTGCCATCTGTGATTGGAAGCGTGTGCGTCATGGCGCCAGGCGTCCTGGCGTGGTGGAGACTGAAGACAGACTGAGGCATATCAGTCAATGACTGAAAGGCATCCTTTTCAATAAAGTTGGTATTGTGTAATGATTAAAAAGTATGCGTTTAAATAAAGTTGGATATGTGTAGCAATAAAAAACGTGCTCAATAAATCCATGTCATTAAATAATGATCAATGGGTAATTAATAAGCGTTGCTCTGCATGTACGCTTGAGCGGTAGTCTTGGCCCTATGTATTATAGGGCTTCATGTGATGTCCGAGAGTGGGCCAATGTGAGGTGGAATTAGTTAGCACATATGTGTAAAAGAAGTGCTATGACAATAACTCGAGCGCTTAGAACTGCGTCTTGGAGTTATACCTGTACCTCGGGGTGGTGGTAAGGGTGTGTATCACTCTAGTAAGGTGAAAAAGAGTGATGCAAGTGGCGCAGACTTTGAGGGTAAGGGAAGTCGTAATGTGTGCCTTAAAGCATTGTCAAAGGGTAGTCTTTACTGTACCTGTGTCTGAATAAGACACAGCTTGTGGCATCATTGGAGTGCCTGTATGAGGGGTCTGATTTTACCCATTTACTCGGGCTACCGATGTTGGTGATATCACAATTCAAACTTTCCTGTTCACATGTCGGGGTGTGGTTGTGTGTTGAGTAGGGTTATGCTCATGTACCCTATAGCACCCTGTCTCATGTGGAGAGTGGGCTTAATGCATGAGTAAATAGAGAGGTGTTGCATTAATTTAGCGATTGCTCAAGGCATTCCAGGGAATGTTATCATTGAGCCCTGAAATGTGAGTGGACAGACGGTAAATCCAGCGTTGCTCTTTCTGGAGTAGGAGATTGTCATCTGCCATGTTGGTGATTTCAATTTGCTCAATCACGGTCCATCTGAGATCGTTGGGCATATGTTCCTTTTGCAGCGAATATTGCTGCGGTGTTCACCAATCCTGATCTTGATCTTTCTACTGGTCATTCCGATGTAACGGAGGTCACAAGGGCACTCAATGAGGTACACCACATGTGTCGAGTTACAGTTTGTGTGCTTCCATAGGTGCCATGTTTTGCCCTCCTCTAGGTCAAGTGTGTTCGTGGTTTTGGTGAGATGGCAGACGCAACACTTCCCGCATGGGTAATGGCCCACTACGTTGGGTAAACCCCATGCATTAAGGACAGTGTTGTCCCCTGGGGTGTGTAATTTTTTGGGGCGAAGTGGACACCAGGCGATCTTTCAGGCTGCCTGCTCTCTTGTACGAGAAAAGTGGTTGTTCCCATTTAAGTGCGCCTGTGTTGAGAATACGCCAATTCTTCCGGATTATTTTTGCCACTCTGTTTGAAACTGGGTTGTATGTGGTCACACATGTGAGGGGGATGTCCTCCAGTAGTGCCTCCCGGTTTTGGTTCCGTGCTCTCTTCTTCGTGGAGCGGATGATTTTCTCAGGGTAACCTCTTTGGTTTAGTTTTGCTGCCAGGTCGCTAGACTGTCTCTGAAAGTCCTCTGTTCTGCTGCAATTTCTTCTGATTTGAAGGACCTGGCCGTAGGGTAGATTTTTCCTAAGTGGGCGAGGGTGAAAACTCTGGAATTGTAAAAGAGAGTTCCTAGCCGTAGGTTTATAGAATGTGGTGGTCTGTAGTGATCCTTCTCTGGCTTCAATCATGAGATCAAGGAAAGCCAACTTGGTAGCACTCACAGAGCTCGTGAACCTCAGGTAGGGGTCCCGGCTATTCAACCATGTCATGAAGGTGGCTAGTGAGTCCTCCTTCCCAGTCCAGATCATCAGGATATCGTCAATGTAGCGACGCCAGAACTTGATGTTAGCACCAAACGGGTTGCAGGGTGGCAGAATGTGTGTTGTCTCGAAGTGGTACACATACAATCCTGCCACACTAGGTGCGAAAGTGCTGCCCATTGAAGTCCCGTACATTTGGAGGAAGAAATCTCCCTCAAACTCAAAGTAATTTTCTTTAAGGGCAAGAGTAGCACATTGTAGGATGAACTCCCTAGGAGTGACAAACTCCCAGGTGGTTCTTTCCAACGTCTGTTCAATGACCCGCAAGGTCTCTATGTCTAGACCTACCAGGAGCTGCGTATTTGGATCATATTGTGTGTAACCCTGGGCGTAGTTCGCGAAGTAGCACTACGCGAAGCGCACTTCGCACTACGCGAGCTACGCGTAGCACTACGCGAACTGCGTAGTGCGCTGCTCGCGATGATTGCACAGTGCCGGATGCTTGTCCGCACTGTGCAATCATTGAAAATGGCATCTTGCACAGTGCAAGCTGTCTTTTACTGCCGCTCGAGTAGATTTTTACTCGAGCGGCAGCTTTCTCAACGCGGACTGGTAGTTTCTCATCGCGAGCGTTCGCGAGCATACACGACCACTCGCAATGAGAAACCTGACCTCCCCGCGTTGAGAATCTCGCCGGGAGGTTTATTTTCCACGCTCGAGATCGGCAACTTGATGTTGCTGATCGCGAACGAGGAAAAAGTCTCGCCGGGATGTCATTTTGCTTGCTCGCGGTCGCCAACTTGACGTTGAGGACCGCGAGCAAGCAAAAAATGACCGCTGCACTACGGTACGCGTGTTTGCACTGTGCTACGTGCAATTCGCGTAGTGCGAAGTAGCGCAAACTTCGCAAACTACGCAAGCGTAGCGTAGTGCTTTGCCCACCCTTAATTGTGTGTCCTTGATAAGGTTCAGTAGGTGTTTGGTGTCCTTGATGTAGGAAGAGGGCTCTGAGTGGGTTAAAGAATCCAGTCATGTGCACAGGAACTATGAAGGGGAATCGACTTGCGTAACTTCTTACATCAGTGTGTTCTCCATCTCTCTTAAGTAGTGTAGGACTAAACTCGATGATGTGGTTGCCCTGGCATGAAGAAAAGGATCATCCTCCTGTTTGAAAACACTGACAAGATGTGCCAGGAGGATGTGTTCATTTTGCCACACAGTCTTGTGATCATTGCGGATAGCCTTTGCTTCATATGCTCAGAAAGTGAGGGCCAGAATCGTGATCAGTGAGCAGGTGCAACCTATTGAACCAGATACCAATCCTATACTTTTTTCAGGTGTTGTAATTCTGCCAGCATGTTCTTGGTACTGACCATATACGTACTACGAGCGAAATCGAGACGGGATAGTTAGAACATAACATAACACATCCATTGTCAGTGTTCATAGTAAGGAAAGAAGTAATTCAAAGGTATACTATAAGCAGACTTTAAAGGCTGTGGGCATCCCTACCTCTGAAGCCTTGAACACTGAGGATTATTACATGGGAGACAGTCTTGGAAACACAGCGCTAACAGGAAACTAGGCAGGATCATTGGGGAGCTTGTGGCAACACATTCTTAAATACATGCACACTTGAATGCTGCGCACCATCACGAGGCCACCTCGTAGCGCTATGGTGCTAAATGCTGTTAGAAAGTGGGAGAGCTCAGCTTGGTGTCAGTGAGGGCGCCCCCAAGGTGCGGTGATACTAGGGCTACCCCAGCTCGGTGTCACCGAGTGTGGTGTCCTCGAGAGAGTTCAGCCTCGTGTCAGTTGGTGGGATGAAAGCACAGCAGCCACCATTTCTAGAGACCAGCAGTTCTATGAACTCTTGAATGTGGGGCCCAGGCGCGGATTACTAAACATCACTCGGTTTGGCGCCCGCGAGCCCAGCTTTCTTTCATCAGAATGTAAATTAAGTCAGTCGAATTAATTCCCTTCTTCCCCTACAAACCCCATGATTGTGGCATTTAATATCCCATCTTTTTCAGGGTCACGGGTAATATGGTTTCATATCACAAGAGGAGCCTTTCCCGTGCGGATAATCCTGCTGCAAGAACCCATTTTGAGCAGTTTTTAGAAGTACATTCCTGCTCTGGGAGCATACAAATATGTCCCCAGCTGCCAAGCATATTCCCGTCCTCAATCATCTCGGCTAGAGATAGAATAACCGCCTAATACCTGGAACACGAGTATCTGCGTCGCACATACATAGTAGATAGAGAAACTAAAGTAAAAGAAAAACTAATACGTCCCTGCTGACTGATTCCTGAAGCTTCTCTTCCCGTCTCGCGGATCACGGATATCAAAGATGTCTGAAAAACAACTGCCTCACGCATGTGCATTTCATTACCCATACACAATGGACGCTTGTTTGTAAATAGGCTAGCACTGAACTATCATTAAAGAAGACAGAAGATAGGGTTTAGGATTGGCAAACAAGCGTGTTCCTTCGAAACAGTCTTGGAAAGGAGCGACTGCCATAATGGAAACCGCAGTCCTCTCTGCCCTCCTTTACGCAGGTTTGGAAACTGTCTGTGAAACCTGGTTTCCACTCAAATCTAGGCACAGCCCTTAACATCCTGGAATTAGCAAATCTCACGTCAAAGGCTATAGCTTCCAAATCATTATTTTACACCTTGTTAATCGATTTCAGAAGTGTTCTCACCCGGGCCTTCCGCTGTGACTGCACACTGCACTGCAGTTATACTTTGCGCGCCAGTGCTGGTTTCCCTCCTGAACGATAAACAGCCAACACGAACACCTGCTGCATGCTCATTATCACGGAAATGAAATCGGAGCTGCGTAGACAAACTCTTCCACAGCCCACTCCCCCAGCTTCCATTGTCCAATCAGGAGGCTTAAACAGTGGTGCAAACATGAAGGGAGTGCTTCAGTTGTTGCCACCCACTTCACTTTGTCGATGTAGGCCAGCCCTGCCCCTTACCATTTAGTTCAATGGCGCTCTGCTGAAAACGCCTGGGCTACAGCGTAAGCACCCCATTTAAAAGTTAATCATTGCTGCTTCCTCCGGCCACTCCCATCTTGCTGACATCACTCTCCTTGTGTGTGCCTAGAGGGCGAGCAATAGCCCTCGCCCCCGGCCGGCACATGCGCAGGAGGACTCGTCTCTGACCTCACCCCTTCCTATAAAAAAAAAAAACTAGAATTTGCATGAAGCAGTGAGCGGAGCGCTTAATTTGAAGCTGCTGCTCCACATGGTGTACATTCTCTCTCTTCTTCTCCCGGCCACTGTTAGGGCAACGCCCCTTTTGCCCATTAAAACCAGTCGCCACTGATAATTTCACCTCCTCATATATCCGCTATGCTGTTTTTTAATACTGCAAATGGCCCATCATTAAAACCCGTTAATCATAAGGGACCCATTGGACAGTTTTTAATTCTCACTCATTCACATCACTTCACTCTCACTACACAAAACCAGCTCCGCTGCAATCAGGCATCGTAGCACACCTGAGGTGCACTCGGCGCCTTGGGTGGGACCCAATGATGAAGCATGCCACCAACTAGGTTGGTGGGTGAGGGTCTTCATAAAAAACAAAAGGTTTTTCTTCTAGACATGGACGTCTAGCTTCCACAAATAAGCTAGTTCTCATTGATACTTACCATATTTACTAGGGGAAGTGAACTAGTCCACATTATTTCTCCTTCTCACATTTGATTAAGACGGAGTGTACTGATGGGCAGCGGGCTCCGGTACGGAGGGCACGGGCATCAGTGGCAAGAAGGGGTCGCAGGGCACCTGCCAGCTGGGTATCCCTTGCAGGAAAGGAGACAGAGAGGAGACCAAAAAGGGCGGGGGCACAGCACCTATTCGAAAGAGACCCACAGGGGCAGGGACCGTCCCAATCCTGGGAGGCGCCTCTGCATTCATCTGCCAGAGCACCGGCTGCCATTTGAATCTTGGTACAAGAAGCATCCTACATCTTCTGCGCCAGCCGCTCGCGGTGACTGCACAGCAGGGACTGGCACAGGTCCAGCTTGGGGTGCTGCCCAGCGCTCCCGGTGCTGCTCCGACTGCAGACCCTGGCGGAGGCGGCAGCCTCTGCGAGGAGAGATGCCTGTCCCTGCTGTAGTGCAGCACGCCGCTCTTCAGCGGAGGCAGTATAGCACCGGAGGGGAACCTCCAGCGGTACTCAGTGGCTGCCCTGCTGGAAGTCCCTGCCTGTTGGCTGCGGGGCTTCGGATATTCGTGCTCCTACACTGTCCAATCTCCGTGTGCATCCTGTAGGTTCCTGGGGGGCCAGCGTCCTCTCTGTTTTCCATGTATCAATCGACTCCTCCACTTATTGGGAATTTCCATGGCCGTAGGGTCGGGTATCCAACACTACGCGAACCTCCGTGATTTCTACTTGCTTGTCATCCCCCTGTCTCCGAACTGCCTGTCACGGCACTGTTTGCCTGCTCCCTCCTCCCCTTCAATGTCTACGCGACCTGCCTGTGGATGCGCTGCTTACAGGCGTCTCCGTGTTTTGCCATACATTTTTCACACACTAACGCTGTGCTGCCCAGGTGAAGTACCGCCCTATGACCCACCGTAAACACCAAAGTGAAGCGGCCACCGCTACATGTACAACTACCATTATCTTGCCAGGCTGCCTCTGACTGCAAAGCACTGCGTCCTGACAGGCTGATTTTGAATTTGCACCTTCCAGGATGATGAACTTGTAAACTCTACCAGTGTTTGAAATCCACCAGTTGCCGTGGTGAATTCATACACCATTATTAAATATTGCCCCCGGGACCTGGCCCACCCGGGGGCTTTAAGAAAACGAAGTACGGGAGACCGCATTTTGTTTTTTAAAACATTTTCTTCCGGATTCGCGCACCCAGCGCGACTCCGGCCGAAATCTTTTTTAAAATGCTTTTTTTTGGCCTGGGGGTCCCTGTGGGACCCCCTGAGCAGGCCTAGGGGGTCAGGGTGTTTCTACCCTGCCCCCTTTTCTTCATTTTTCACTTGTTTTTTGCTTTTTCTTGTGACTCGGTTACCGAGTCACAAGTTGGCTGCCAACACATTCTGGTTTGGAGTGTTGACAGCCAATCAGAATTAAGCTCGTGCTCGGGAGGATTCGGGAATCCTCCTCGGTGCTCAGATATCAATATTTTTATTTTTTGAATTTCTCAGGAACTACTGAACGGATTTACACCATTTTAAAAAAAAAGGTCGCTTTCTGAACCAAGAGCTACCTTTTTGCCAAATTTGGTGTAATTCCGTTCAGCAGTTCTGGCTGTAGCCTGTTCTAAAATTTCCTATGGAAATTAACATAGGGAAAACGCGTTTTGGGACCCCCATTTTTTCTCAGCCCCCGCTTGACGAATCACCCCGAAACTTTTAAGACAGGAGCTGACCTGAGTGAACCATTAGTTTGGAAAACTTCGCGATGATTCGTCAAACGGCGCCAACGATACTGGCAAATCAAAAAATGTTTTTCCTATGGATAATAGGTCCTAACTATAACTACCTACTGGCGACCGCCAGTAGTATGTATATATATATATATATATATATATATATATATATATATATATATATATATATATATATATATATATATATATATATATATATCACTGAAAATATCTAAGGTTACAGGGATTTTATACTTAGGCTCAGATTTCACTAATACAAAACCAAAGAAATTCAGCAGCCATAGTTAGCTGAGCTAACACCCTTACAATGCACTGCTTATGGCCTCACATATTGCATCATTCATGGTCAGTGACATCACTGAGGACATCTCAAATGGCATTACTCATGACATCACTCATGACATCATCCAGTGATTGTGATTGTTTTCTAAAAATTACTGAGTGTTAAACATATATACTAACGTAACTGGCTGTGGGAGTGCCTATATGGGAGAGTGAGTGGGTGTGTAAGTAGGGTATAGATGAGTGAGTGGGTATGTGAGACACTGTATACATGTATTTTGTATGAGTGAGCGAGTGGGTGTGTCAGTGGGTTTATGAGTAAGTGAGTGGCTGTGTGAGTATCTGTATGGGTAAGTGAGTGGGTGTGCAAGTGGCTGTAATGGTGAATAAGAAGTTGAAAGATTGGCTGTATGGGTGAGTGTGCGGGTGTGTCAGTGGCCATAAATGGTGAATGAGAGGGTGCATGAGTGGCTGAATGGGTGAGTGAGCAGGTACATAAGTGTGTGTATGGGTGGGTGACTGGGTGTGTAGGTGGGTGTATGAGTGAGTGAGTGGGTGGGTGTGTGATTGGCTACATGGGTGAGTGAATGGGTGTATAAGTAGCTGTATGAGTGAGTAACTCAGTGTGAGAGAGGTTATATGGGAGAGTATGTGGTTGTTCCAGTGACTGTATAGGTGAGTGAGTACATGTGTTAGTATAGGTATGAGTAAATGAGTGGGAGTAACTGTATGAATGAGTGAGTGGCTGTGTGAGTGAATGTATGGGTGAGTGAGTAGTTGTGTGAGTAGCTGCATGGGGGACTGATTCTGTGAGAGTGGCTGTATGGGTATATGAGTGGGTATGCAAGTGTCTGTATGTCTGTGTGGCTGGATGTGTAAGTGGTTGTATTGGTCAGTCAGTAGGTCCATGAGTGGCTGTATATGTGGGTTAGTGGTTGTATTAGTGGCTGTATAGATGAGTTGATGTGTGAGTGGCTGTATGGATCAGTGAGTAGCTGTGTGAGTGTTTGTATGGGTCTGTGAATGGGTATGTCAGTTGTGTGGGAGTAGGTGTATGAGATGTATAGAGGTATAAGTGGCTGTGTGAGTGGTTGTGTGGATGATGTCATCAGTGATGTTATCAGTGATGTCACTGGCCATCGCATGAGTAATGTAAAATGGGAGGTCATAAGCAGTGCATTGCGGGTGAGTTAGTTATATTTAGCTCAGCTAACTATAACTGCTGAATTTCTCTTGTTTTTTATGATTGAAATCTGAGCCTAACTATAACGTCCCTGTAACATTTGGTTTTATTCACTGAAAATACCAAAGGTTACAGGGACATTATAGTTAGGCTGACATTTCACTCGTACAAAAGTAATTTAAGATTGCGCAATTTATTTTAAATTTTAATCTCACCTAGCACTAACACATCACACTCAAGCTCTACAGTAGCAGACCCTACCACAGGTACAACACTGAAGTACAACTTAATAAATGAATTAAACATACCAATTGCAAATAACATAGCAAGACTATAACTTGAGCATTAAAATGTTAACTTAACCACCAACAAAGTTTTCTCTCACCTAACTCCAACTACATGACTCTGTACATATGAATTTTTACTAGTCGCTCCTTCATTATCCAAACAACTATATGAAACACTCTTTACATATATATATCGTTTGTTGTTCAAATAGTTGTCTACTGTATATGCACTTAGCTATGCATATTTAAAGAATTATTTCACGCCCTTTACATGGATGTTATACGTTATATAATTAATATTCTAAATGTATTACATTTAAGTAACACTAATAACTAACTACATTTATATATATATATATTTAGTATCATTGTTCTTACTACTAACATACCTGTTAATTCACTTCCTTAATCCTGAAATATTAAGACTCTTTCACTTCAAATTGTTTCTCACAGCAAATTAGTAGCACAACACTCTGTAAGAAACAATCAGTAATGGCAATTTTTCCATCTCTTTCTCCACTCATAGCCACATAGTTTGCAAATCAGAACGTTCCTTTCATTTTTTTGTCTTCTTGTACTAGTTTTCATTGGTGACTTTTTTATAACCCTTTATTAGTCTCTTGTTAAGAAACCCAATCTCAAAGTGCCTGATGGTGGAGTTTCGACCCCATCGTGACGCCCAGCGTGCCCCCCCCATGTAACCCTGCGATGGAGTCGCAACTCTATACCGGAGTTTGTTACAACATTTACAATAATACTAGTTTATTTTTACAATTATACATCAGATGCAATGACAGTACTGATGTGGAAAATTCATATTTTACACAATATGCTAACTGAAAGTAGCATATTTTGAAAAACCAAACCATAATCTATTTGAAACCCTTCCTCCACACTGCTTTGCCTTAGTTGTCATTGCAATCCACTATGAAACACTATGGGCCTAATTACGATCTTAGGTCGGCAGTTCCGACCGTCGGATTTGGATGCAACATCCATTCTACAATGGAAGCTTGTGAGGCGGGCATAATAGGCCCACAGCACAAGCTTCCATTGCAGAATGGATGTTTCTAAGCATCCCTGCACAGCATGGTAGGCACCATGCGGTGCCTGCCACACAGTGCAAGGATGTTAAGGGGACCACCATAGGTGCCCCCCAGACCCCATAGCGGAGGGCCAGGGGGCAAGAACAGGGCCCCCCAAAAGACTCTCTATGATTGCCTTTCCATGTCGAAAAGGCCAACATCATAATCCCGACAGCTGTGCCGAGCCTGGCTCTACCGAGCCTGGCTCTACCATCATTCAAGGGATTATGGTGTTTTCCGATGCACCAATGGGCTTCTTGAGCCAGTCGGAAGTGCTGTGGACGGTTCCTCCGCCCAATGCCTCCGCCCGCCGCATCAAAATGCAGCGGGCGGATGGCAATGTCAGATGTCGGTGGGTCCAACACCGATGTGCTGTCGGTGTCGAACCAACCGACATCGTAATCAGCCCCTATACTGAACTAGTAAGTCAAAAGTTCACACACTTTCCAACTGGAGCATACCATCTTCAAGTTCAACTGTAGCAGGTGTGGTTGACTTCAAAATGCATGCAAATGTACAATAGTCTTACTTGGGTAAGATTTATCCACAACCAATCAAAAATCTACTTACTTTACTTATTGAATCTCTACCTATTTTTAAGTATTAAGGGGCATATTATCAAGAAACGGCGTTAAAATTATCGCCGCTTTAGCGGCAGAAAACTGCTGCTAAAGCGGCGATAATGGGCTTGATAATATGCCCTTGAGAATTCCAATAGAAGCCCATGTTCTGGTGTCAACATGGGCTTCTATTGGAATTCTCAAGGGCATATTATCAAGCCCATTATCGCCGCTTTAGCGGCAGTTTTCTGCCGCTAAAGTGGCGATAATTTTAACGTCGTTCTTGATAATATGCCCCTAATTTATTTACAACACCCAATCAAGTACACCCTCTTCTTAAAACAAGTCCACTCTTCCATTTTAACTGCCTTTCATTCTACTAACAGTCACATTTTTCTGCAGTTTTCTCTGGTTGGAGTGTGGTTTGTGGGTCTCAGCTATGTCTTCTGGACCAGAGAGTGTGCCAGAAAGAGTGGCACTGACAGGGACTTGGGTTTGCCTAATGTGGACATTAAATGGACTGGCCAGAGAGTTTTAAAGTGGCACCAATTGCTGCCTTTGGTTGAGAGCATTTCACATTGTGAACATCCAGACCACTTAATAGTGCACTGTGGTGACAATGACCTAGGCGCTCTTACTGGGATTGGTTTAGAAATTGCAATGAAGGAGACCTTTGGCCAATTAATGCACTTTCACCTCGCACTTAGTGACTCCAACATATGCCAAAGGCAGAAATGGAAATGGTCTAATCAATTCTGTCCATAGATTGACAAAGCCAGGAAACCTGTTAATAAAGCTGTTTCTGCATTCCTCAAAGACCACGACATGGGCTCTATCTACAACAAAAATATGCGTTTTGACATGCATGGAATTTATAGAATGATGGAGTTCACTTTACAAATGAAGGCAACAGGGTGTTTCTGAGCAACCTGAAACTCTGCATCCAGTCTTATGAGTAGCTCTCACATACCCACAATTAACACAAAGGCTCTTTTCAGAGCCACCCTATTACCCAATACTAAGTAATACTCATTGTAATTCTTTTTTTTTTTATTTAATATTTTCTGGAGTCGTGACTCTGTTGCGGCTCCTCAAAGCAAAAGCATAAATTCAATGCACAACACCACATTTAAGATTTTTCTATTTTCATATTATACATATTACAAACACTTTCTGAGTTATTTTGCCAGTGTCTAAGTGTGTGAATATGTGGATGTATTAGTCTGAGTAGTGGTGTAAGTACTTATGTCAGTTCCTGAGTGAATGTGTGAGTAGAAGCAAGAGTGTCTAAGTGGGTCTCAGAGGGACTGCATGAGTGTCTGAATAGGACTTTGACTGCGACCATGAGTCTGTGAGTGAGTCTGTGAGTGAGTGCGTATGTGTCTGACGAGGTCAGTGAGTGTGTGAGTGAGTCTCTAAGTGGGTCTGTGAGTTGCTGAGTGACTGCTTCAGTGGGTTTGTGAGTGGGTGCATGAGTCTCTTAGTGGGTCTATGAGTGACTGCATAACTGTCTGAGTGGGTCTGTGAGAGGGTGAGTGACTCTGAGTGGGTATTTGAGTGGATGCATGATTGTCTGAGTGGCTCCATGACTGGGTGCATAAGTGTCTGAGTATGTCTGTCAGTGGGTGCATAGGTCTCTGAGTGGGTCTGTGAGTGGGTGCATGAGTCTGAGTGGGTATGTGAGTGGGTGTATCATTGTCTCAGTGGGTCTGTGAGTGCATGCATGAATGTATGAGTAGGTCTGCGAGTGGGTGCATGAGTCTCTAAGTGGGTCTGTGAGTGGGTGCATGAATTTCTGAGTTGGTCTGTGAGTGGGTGCATGAGTCTCTGATTGGGTATATGAGTGGGTGCATGAGTCTCAATAGGTGTGTAACTAGGTGTGTACGTTTCTAAGTGAGTCTGTGAGTGGGTGTGTAACTCTCTGAGTGGATCTGTTAGTGGGTGCATGAGTGTCTGAGATGGTCTGTGGATGAGTGAGTGAGTCTCTGACAGTGTCTGTGAGTGAGTGCGTAAGTGTCTGAGTGGGTCTGTGAGTGGATGAGTGAGTCTCTGAGTGGGTATGTGAGTGGGTGTGTGATTGTGTGAGTGGGTCTGTGAGTGGGTGCATAAGTCTCTGAGAAGATCTGTGAGCCATTGTATGAATGTGTGTCTGTGAGTGGGTCTCAGAGTGGGTGAGTGATTGTCTGAGCGAGTCTGTGAGTGGGTGCTTAAGTGGGTCTGCGAGTGGGTGCATGAGTCTCTGAGTGGGTCTGTGGGTGGGTACATGAGTCTGTGAGTACGTCTCTGAGTGGGTGAATGACTGAGTGGTTCTGTGAGAGGTTGCATGAGTCTGTGAGTGGGTCTGTGAGTGGGTGCATGCGTCTCTCACTGGGTCTGTCAGTGCGTGTGTGAATGTCTGTGTGACTCTGTGAGTGCATGCATTCTTGTGTAACTTAGTGACTAAATGTACTTTTTTTTTAAAAATTTCGGCGAGGGTCATGACACCACTGCAACATTACACGGGGGCCGCGCTGAGCACCGTGATGGGGTCACGACTCCATCCACTTGGAAAAAACCCACTGATTTCAGCATTTTGAAAATCATAACTGATCTCTGACAGATCCCTACAATACACCCAGGGGGTCAGGGTACTCCTACCCTGACCCCTTCTATTTTTTTTCATGTTTACTTCTATCCCTCAGGACCGTCTCCTGCTTCATAAAATGGCAGCCTCCAAAAACGTTTTTATTGTTTCGGCGGGGTTCACGGCTCCAACGCGACGTTACATGGGGGTCGCACTGAGCATGGCAATTGGGTTGCGACTCCATTCAAAAAAGAAATTATTTGATATTCTAAAACTAATAATGGATCCCTGAGAGACCCCTACAATACACCCATGGGGTCAGGGTACCCCTTCTATTGTTTTACATCTTCAATTTTAACCCCCGGAAAGCATCCCGCTTTAGAAAATGGCAGGCGCAACTCTCTAAATAGGTTGCGACCAGCCAATCACAACACATCTCATGGTGTGAGGGTGCGCGAACCTCCACATTGGCGTCGGGGAGGATCCGCATCCCGATATATACAAATTTGAATTTCCTTTCATAGCTCAAAACTACTGAATGGATTTTCACCAATTCTTAAAAAGAGGGCTTTCTGGACCAACACCCACCTTTTTGCCAAAGTTGGTGTAATTTTGTTCAGCAGTTCAGGCTGTAGCCGTGTCTAAAGTTCCTATGGGAATTAACACATATATGTATATGTAGATATAGATATATATATATATATATATATATATATATATATATATATATATATATATATATATATATATATCAGCACCAAAGTCCCGTAGTGTCGGCACCCAACAAGGAACACACGGGCACAGACCACAGCAGTAGATGTCATCAAAAGTTTATTTCATGCCAAAGATGGTCCACATTACGCGTTTCGGCCGCCGACCTGCGGCCTTGATCACAATATATATATACATACATTCACTGAACAAACAAAGATTACAGGGACGTTATAGTGTTTTTTTATATATGTTTTGATTGGCATGTCAGCAAATACCAGTTCCACATCTTAGGAAATATTAGCAAAAAGTACAATCAAGTTAGCTTACTGTGGAACTCCAAAGGTTACCAATGCCAATCTCAACATATCAAATAACAACAGGTGAACAATACAAGGTTAAAAAGAGTGAAAGATATATTTATAGTTATACTTATGTTAAGAAACTATAACTTGTGGCCTAAAGTTACTTAACAGCACAAGTTATAGCTTCTTCAGATAAGTAAAACTATGAGTATAACTATAGCTGCTGAATTATGGTTTTGTGTGGGTAAAACGTCAACTAAACTTTAATGTCCCTGTAACCTTTCTATGGTTTTTTTAATGTAAAGTAATATATAAATACCATAGGTTAATACAACCACCACCATCGACGGTTACAGGGTCTGGCCTATGGCCAGGCCCTGCGGCCAACCCCACAGCATGCACCCTACGTGGCGGGGTATGGTGTGTGAGGTTTTTTTTCTAATTGGGCTTGGGATCCGTGGGTACTCGATCCCCTGCGCGCAGGACCACGGAGGATCCGCGTCCCTAGATATCTATAAATGTCTTTCTTTAATAACTCCCAAACTACTGAACATATTTTCCCCAAATTACAAAAAGCACAATCTGTGAACCAAGATCTAGCTTTCGGCCCAATGTTGTGTAATTGCAGCTTGGGCTGTAGCCGTGTCTAAAACTCGCAAAAGCCCCATATACATTATATGGAGGAACTCGTTTTGGGACGCTCCCTTTTTCTCGACCCCCCCTTCATGAATCACCATGAGTTTTTTGAGATAGCAGCTGAAGTAACTTGTACGCTACTTTTGAAAAATGTATATATATATATCTATCACAGGAAGCCGCCACAGTGGTGATCGGCTGTGCATTTCCACAGCCGATCACCACTGTGTCGACTTCCTTTGGATCGGGGACCCGACCCAGGCCTAACAGACCGACTCTTCAGCCTCTCCCAGGGCCCCAGGAGTTTCTTCCGAACTCCGGGTGGATGTATCCGGCCGCTTGTCTCCACCTGCACCTCCGGCCAGCTTCCAGTGGATCGGGGCTCCGACCCTGTTGACGCTTACACTGATCTCCAGGCCCACGCCCTTCGACTCTAACTTCGGCATTACCCATTCCAGATTCCTGCGGTACCGGACACTTAATTCATCCACTGGTTGGATCAGCCCAATCCAGGGCCATTCGCTAGCAGGACCTCGCCTGCCTAGTCGCTGTTGACCCCATTTATGCCATTTCCATTCCGTCGCACTTCACCCCTGCACCTTCAACTGGTAGCCTGGTCCTGATGATGATCCAAAATCACTAGGATTGAAATGCCGTCGACATACCAGCGCTACTTCCGGCGCCTTTTTACTATTGTTCACTAAAAATGTCTGAATATATGATAAATCTATGTAAATAATCCACTGCGAACCATAAGTCCTTCTGTATATATTTGTCACTTTTCCACATTGCGCCCTCGCTGTTTTTCCACTTGTCACCTGCACCGTTCACCTTTGAGTGTCACGAGCACTTGCGTGCACAAAGTCTTCGGGTTGCCTATGCAATAATTGCTTACAGTGCTGATACAACTGTTCCCAATTGTTTTCAACAACCATTGTTTTCTATTGCTCCACTAATTTCTTGTACTCATTCAAATACATGATGCCTTGAGCACATTTGAATCAAATTATATGTCTCCCTACTTTCTTTTCTTGTAATGTCTTGTACATACTTGATAACTAGTTCTCTCAATAATACCGGTTGAGATATTGTTGATTTTCTATACCTCCTTACCCAGATCTCAACTCGGTCCATGGGTTTACTTCTGTTGTTTGTATCTATACTGGGTGGGACCTGGGCACTCACAATAGAGGCCAGGCCAAAATTGGCCAGTGAAGGGGGGCCCCACAGCCACCCCTCCACTATTTCAGAAAGGCCAGTCCCCGGGGCCAAAATCTGCCTGGGGAGGAGGGCTGCGCAGCCCCCTCCCACAAGTAAATAAAGAATTTTAAAAAGGCCGGGACCCAGGTGATGGGGTTCCGGGGCCAAAGGGAGGGGGTACCCATGGCTCCCTCCCCTATATCTAATAGGCCGGGCCCTGGGTTATGGGGTCCGCATGGCCCCCCTACTGTAAATAAAAAATAAAAAATATGAAAAAGGCGGGGTCCCCTGTGGATGGGGCCCCTGGGGCCGAAATCAGCCTGGGGAGAGGGGCCATGCACCCCCTCCCCATTCTAAAATGGCCTTGCCCCAGGATATGTGGTCCCCGGGGCTAAAATCAGCCTAGGGATAGGTGTCCACATGCCCCCACTTCCCTGATAATACCCCAAAAAAACTGCCCGGAAAGCCGCCGAAGGCCCCCCTCTTTCTCTACCACTCTGTAAGCGTGCCTCCTGGTGCACTACTAGTTGAGGGATGAAGTCCCCTTGACTCCTGAGGGTCCTTGGGGGCCAACTACCCCTCCTGTTACCTCCAGTAAGTCCCACACAGCAGGATTGCTGAGAGGTCATCGGAGGTCCCGACCCCTTTCTCCACCACTCTGCAGACGTGCCTGCTGGTGCACTACTGGTTGGTGGGTGAAGTCCCCTTGGCTGCTGAGGGTCCTTTAGGGCCATGAACCCCTCCTGTTACCTACAGTAAGTCCCACGCAGTGAGATTGCTGAGAGGTCTTCAGAGGCCACACCCCCTTTCTCCACCACTCTGCAAACACACCTTCTGGTGCACTATTGGTTGGGGGATGCTGAGGGTCCTTGGGGGCCAACAAGCTCTCCTGTTACCTCCAGTTATCCCCATGCAGTGGGATTCCTGAGAGCTGGTCAGAGCCCCCTCCCCTTTCCCCATCACTCTGCAAACGCGACTTCTTGTTAAAAAACCATAGAAATTCACTTAAAAAAAGCGTTATAGTTAGGAAATAGAATTTGAAAAACCTTAGAAATTCACTGAAAATACCAAAGGTTATAAGGACGTTATAGTTAGGCTCAGATTTCACTCACACAGTACCAGTGAAATTCAGCAGTTATAGTTACCTGGGCTAACTATAACTTACGCCCCCGCAATGCACTGCTTATGACCTCACATATTACATTACTCATGACATAGTCAGTGACATCACTGATGACATGTCAAATGACAACACTGATGACATCACTGATGACATAATCCACAGAACCACTCACATACCCACTCACACCTCTATACAACCTCTCATATGCCCACTCAGACACCCTCACAACCACTCATATACCCATTGACATACCCATACTAGTACTCACACACCCACTCACTCCTCCATAGAGCCACTCACACACCCACTCAGTCACTCATAAAGTCACTCACACAACCATTCACTCACCCATACAGTCACTCATACAACCAGTTACTCACCCATACAGCAGGTCGCATAGGCACACAGTCACCCATACAGCTACTCACATACCCACATACTTACCTACAGTCACTCACACACCCACTCACTCACCCATACAGCCTCCCAGCACAGCCACTCACTCATCCATACAAGCACTCACACACTCACTCACAAACCCACACAACCACTTACATACCCATTCAGACATCCATACAAGCACTCACACATCTGCTCACTCACCCATACAGCCATTCACACTGACACTTACTCTCCAATACAGCCACTCCCACACCAACTCATCTAACCAAACACCCACTCAAACAGCCACTCACTCACCCATGCAGCCGCTTACACACCCAGTCACTTACTCATACAGCCATTCAAACACCTACCCACTCACCCATACAATCACAATACACCCACTTACCCATCCATAGAGTCACTCACAGCACTACTCACCCACCCATACAGCTACTGACACACCCACTCACTCACCAATACAGTCAATCACAAAGCATCTAACTCACCTACACAGCTACTCACACACCCACTTACACACCCATACAGCCACTTACACAGCCATACACACAAGGATACATACAGTCACACAGCCACTCACATAATGTGTGCTAGAAGTAATATTACTCAGTAGTGGTGCACCTAGTATACTAATTACATTTTTGTAATAGGTTAGTATATATGTTTAACACCCAGAAGCTCTTAAAAACACTTACACTCACTTGATGATTTCATAAGTGATGTCATTGACCATGTCATGAGTGAAGTAATATGTGAGGTCATAAGCAGTGAATTGCGGGGCGTAAGTTATAGTTAGCTCAGGTAACTATAACTGCTGAATTCCACTGGCTTTGTACAGGTGAAGTCTGACCTTAACTATAATGTTCCTGTCACCTTTGTGTTTTTCAGTAAACTTGAGTACTACCCAAAGTTCTCTGCTTCTTTTTTTGCATAATTTATGCGTCACTCTATGCCTGAAAGGTTATTGTTTTGACTTATACTGGGTGCTCCCTTGTGTCTGGACAAAGCTATACCTCTCTGAAGAGCTCTAAGTAGAGAGAAACACTGTGTCAGGGGTTGCTTCTACTCATTTCAGGTTGGCTTGGTTGGTATTTTTCCAATTCAAAGCTGTAATGCTGTGCCTGGAGTGGTGATTTGCTTTTGTCATTTTTCAGCTTGGCATGGACAGCACTGTGCTAGTCCTATGCTTAAAGACTTTGCTGTAGAAATGGCAAACGACTTTGTCCCTTTCTATCTCGGCGTGGATGGCATTGTGCTAATCCTATGCTTAAAGACTTTGATAGAAAAGCAGACGTTTGAGGTGAGCAGATCTAGAGTGTTGCTGGTGTTGAGAGTGCTCTATACAGGAGCTGTTTTCCACCTAAGCTTGAGAACTACCCAGAGTTCTCTGCTTCTTTTTTGCATATATATATCTATATATATATATATATATATATCTATATCTATCTATATATATCTATATATATATTCACTGATGTCACTCATGACATGGTCAGTGACATCACTGATGACATCACTGATGACATCTCAAATGACATCACTGATGACATCACTGATGACATCATCCATGTGATAATTTGATGCATCTTCTCACACCCTAATATAACTTTTGATACACCCACTGTAAATTACAGACTACCATTGTCAAAACCATAGACACTCCAACACCAATAACTATATACACACTCACTGATTCTTAGGTCTACACAGACATCCACTCACTCACCTGTACAGTCACTCATACTTATGGTCACTCAGTTCAGGACTATCATATGCACTCATACACCTACATAGACACTCACACACCGCCACTCATTCATAGAGGTACTCACACACCTAGTCAGTCATGCAAATAATTAATCACACTGCCATTTACTCACCCTATACAGTTATACACACACCAGCTCACTTACTCATACAAATACTAGCACATTCTTACACTCTTATACAATCAGTGATACAAGTACACACTCATCCATACAGTCACTTTCACAATTACACACTCTCACTTATAGCCATTTATATACTCAACACATAGATATACTGCCTTTGACATATGTAGTTACTCACACATGTACCACTGAGATATACATTCACTCATGAACACACCCATACACACACTCCCCCACCCATACAGTCCATCACAGATGCACTCTTGAATCCATGCACCCAGTGAATCACCCACTCACACATCTATGCACAGAGTCACACACAGCCCACCCACACAAACACTCAGGTACCCATACAGATACTCAGACAACCAATCAATAACTCATATAGACACTCATGTAGCTAGTCACAAACCCATACAGCCACTTACACAGCAACAGACAGATGGATACAGACATTCACACAGTTTAATCACTAACCCATGCATTCAGTAAGATACGTTTAATCACTCACTTATACAGTCAGTCACGCACCTACTAAATCATCCATCCAGACACTTATACACCTACTCATTCTTCAATACACCTTCGCATATATATTAAACATATTTAAACTTTATAGAAACACACAGTCACTGGATGATGTCATCAGTGATGTCATTTGAGATGTCATCAGTGATGTCACTGACCATGTCATGAGTGATGTAATATGTGACGTCATCAGCAGTGCATTGCGGGGCGCGAGTTATAGTTAGCTGAACTAACTATAACGGGGAATTTCACGGGTTTTGTACGAGTGCAATGTCCAACTAACTATAACTTTCCCTAAAACCTATGGTTTTTTCAGTAAATTTCAAAGGTTTTTTAAATGCTAATTTCTAACTATAACGTGTCTGAAACCTATGGTTTTTTCAGTGAATTTCAAAGGTTTTTTAAATGCTAATTTCTAACTATAACGTGCCTGAAACCTGTGGTTTTTAAGTAAATTTCAAAGGTTTTTTAAATGCTAGTTTCTAACTATGCCTACAGAGGTAGGACATGTGAAGAAAGAAGAAAAACGCACAGAAAGAAGCAAAAGAAATGCAGAAAGAAGCAACAGAAGTCCACAAAGATGAAGAAAAGTGCAGGAAGAAGCAAAAGATGTGCAGAAAGAACCAACAGAGGAGCAGAAAGAGGCCTTGTTCCAAAATCATCCTGTGCCCACAACTTTTTCCGACGTGTACTGGTGGGAACTGACTCTGACTAACCAGAGCCAGTGCTATGCTAAAAGACACTTAGAATACAGTGAAAACACCTACATACACTAGGGAACACTATGCGTTGGGGTACCCCTGTGATTAGCATGACCTCCTCTGTAAGTCCCTACATAATAGGGCAGGGGGATTAAAACTACCTCTTAAAATGTGCTACAGGGCGCGTTTGCACAGTGGTGAAGGGAGGGGGGGCCTGAGGTGACATGTGTGCCAACGCGCCCCGTGGCACGTTTTAAGTTGCGGGATTAAGTCCCCTTGAATCCTGAGTGTCCCTGGGGCCCAACTAGCCCCCAGGTACCTACAGTTAGGACCACAGACCTGAGTTGCAGAGAGGCGTTCCGAGGCCACGCACCTTTTTTCACCTCTCTGCAATGCAACTCTGTTGTGCTTACTGAAGGTACCTGGTGGGCTAGTTGGACTCCAGGGACCCTCAGGATTGAAGGGACTTAATCCCCAACTTAAAACACGCCACGGGGCCTGTTTGCACACATGTCACCTCAAGCCCCGCCCCTCCCTTCACCACTGTGCAAACGCGCCCGTGGCGCGTTTTAAGTTGGAGGATTAAGTCCCCTTGAATCATGAGGGTCCCTGGGGTCCAACTAGCCCACCCTGTACCTCCAGTATGCGCCAGGGAGCTGCGTTGCAGAGAGGTGTTCAGAGGCCATGCCCCTTTTTACACCTCTCTGCAACGCAGCTCTGTGGCGCTTTCTGGACGTACCTGGTGGGCTAGTTGTCCCCCAGGGACCCTCAGGATTGAAGGGGATTTAATTCCCCATCTTAAAACGCGCCACGGGGCCTGTTTGCACACATGTCACCTGAAGCCCCGCCCCCTCCCTTCACCACTGTGCAAACGCGCCCCGTGGTGCGTTTTAAGTTGGGGGATTAAGTCCCCTTGAATCCTGAGGGTCCCTGGAGTCCAACTAGCCCACCATGTACCTCCAAAAAGCGCCCCAGAGCTGCGTTGCAGAGAGAGGTGTAAAAAGGGGCGTGGTCTCTGTACACCTCTCTGCAACGCAGCCCCCTGGGGCATACTGGAGGTTCCTGGTGGGCTAGTTGGCCCCCAGGGACCCCAGTATTCAAGGGGAATTACTTCCCCTTCTTACAACGCGCCAGGGGGCGCGTTTGCAGACTGCTGCAGGGAGGGGGCGGGGCCTCCGGCACAATGCCGGTCTTTTTTTTTTTTCTTTAATTTTTTTTGTATGGGAGGGGGGCTGTGTGGCCCCCCTTTCCTTGGCCTCTTTTGGCCCCGGGGACCCCATCCCCCGGGGCATGAGGATTTTCTTTTTTTTTTTTTTTTTAAACGGGAAGGGGGCCGCGTGGCCCCCCTTCTCTGGGCCTCTATTGGCCCCGGGGACCCCATCCCCTGGGGCATGCCCTCTTTTTTTATATATATAAATATTTGGAGGGGGGCTGCGTGGCCCCCCTCCTCAGGCCACTTAAGGCCCCGGGGACCCCATCCCCCGGGGCCGGCCTTTACCTTTTTTTCTTTGGGGGGGAGGGGTGCTGCATGGCCCCCCTCCCAGGCCACTAATAGCCTGGGGACCCCATCCCCCGGGGCCTGGCCTCTCGTTGGGGACCGTGGGGGGTCCCCAATACCCGCACGGTCCCGCCGGCTCTCCGCGTCCTGCGGGAGCCGGCATTGCTTTTCCGTAAGGGGAGCTGCTGACATGGAGTTCCCCTTATGGAAAAGCAATCTGCTTTGCTTCATTGAAGCGAGAGCAGGTTTCCTGCTCTCACTTCAATGAAGCAAAGCAAGTTTGCAATGACAGGACGGGAGCCGCGAGGCTCCCGTCCTGCCATTGCAAACAGCAGTGTCCCGGGGGTAGGCACCCCGGGACACTGCAGGAGCTGGCCCTGGGGGGTGGCGGTCCCCAGGGCCACCACAGGCTCCAGGAGGGGGGCCGCGCGGCCCCCCTCCCTTCAATTGCACAGCCCCGGGGAGGTGGTGGTCCCCGGGGCTTCAGGGGTCCGAAATGGACCCCCACATTTCTTTCATTAGTGCCCCGGGGAGGTGGCAGTCCCCGGGGCGTGTGGGGGGGCTGGAGCCCCCCCACACAGGTTATTTAATTTAAAAAAAGAAGCCCCGGGGGGTGGCGGTCCCCGGGGCTGTGGGAGGGCGGAGAGCCCTCCCGCACCATTTTTTTTTTTAAAGCCCCTGTGGGTGGCGGTCCCCGGGGCTTGGGGGGCCTTCGAGGCCCCCCTAACATATAAACCCACCCCCCGCATGCCCCCGGGACTTGGCCCACCCAAGGGCAAAATAGGCTCGAAGCGCGGGAGACCGCGCTTCGATTTTTTTTAATCACGGCGGGATCCGCGCACCCTAAGCGCATCCCGCCTATTTTTTTTTTTTTTAAATGCTTTTTTCTGCCCAGGGGGTCCTTGTGGGACCCCCTGAGCAGACCTAGGGGGTCAGGGTGTTTCTACCCTGCCCCCATTTTGCGTTTTGCGACTTGTTTCTGTTCCTCGGTTCTACCGAGGCACAAAACAAAATGGCTGCCAACACTTCCTGATTTGGAGTGTTGACAGCCACTTGACAGCCAATTAGCATGCAGCTCGTGGTCCGGAGGGTGCGCGGACCCTACTCGGCCATAGATATATATGTGGTTTTACTTTTGATTTTCTCAGCAACTACTGAACGGATTTACGCTTTCTGTGCCAAGCAGTACCTTTTTACCAAATTTGGGGTAAATCCGTTCAGTAGTTTCCGCTCTAGCCTTGCACAAAGTTCCCTATGGGAAATTGCGTTTTTTGACTCTTATATTTTGAATTTCTCCGCAACTACTGAACGGATTTACACCATTTAAAAAAAAGGTCGCTTTCTGAACCAAGCGCTACCTTTTTGCCAAATTTGGTGTAATTCCGTTCAGCAGTTCGGGCTGTAGCCGTGTCTAAAATTTCCTATGGGAATTAACATAGAGAAAACACGTTTTGGGACCCCCCTTTTTTCTCTGCCCCGCTTGCCGAATCACCCCGAAACTTTCAGGGTAGGAGCGGACCGGAGCGCCCCACGAGTTTTGAGAATTTCGCGAAGATTTGTCAACCGGCGCCAAAGTTATTTCAAATAGAATGTTGTGAATTTCCTATGGAAAATAGGTCCTAACTATAACTATCTACTGGCGACCGCCAGTAGATAATATATCTATATATATATATATAGATATATATATTTCTATACATCTATAGATATATATCTATATATATATTCACTGAAAAAACCATAGGTTTTAGGGACAGTTATAGTTATTTGGACATTTCACTCGTACAAAACCCGTGAAATTCCCCCGTTATAGTTAGTTCAGCTAACTATAACTCGCGCCCCCGCAATGCACTGCTGATGACGTCACATATTACATCACTCATGACATGGTCAGTGACATCACTGATGACATCACTGATGACATCATCCAGTGACTGTGTGTTTCTGTAAAGTTTAAATATGTTCAATATATACGGAGCATTCCTCCGCATTGCCTGACCTTTTAAATTTGTGATTTTATCCTGATACGCTTTTCGTTTAAAATTGGTTTTACATTGTTTTACTGCTGTGGTCTATTGAATTTGTTTTTTTTAATCGAAGCACTGCTGTTGGGAATTTGAATCTGTCTGTGCCTTCCTACACACATTGCACTCGGGGACGGTTCTCCTCCTCTACCGCCACGATACTTCCAGGGGCTGTTTCCCGGGGCTGAAACGCTAGAGATGCCATTCTGACAGTGCGTGCTCTAGTGGTTGAAAGGGAGGGGCTATAAAAATGCACGCTGCGCGGGTGCGCAGCGGACGCGTGCAGCGGGCGCACCGCTGGCACGCCAAAGACGCGCCTAAGGCAAGCCCGTCTGCGCCCGTCAGCGTCCTGGAATCGGCCAGCACCAGCCTCTATGCCCGTCTTGTTTCTTAGCGCTCTACTGCGTTGCATAGGTATAGTATGGCTGAGCTGTGCCAGCTACGAACTCCCCATTGCCAGCGCCCCCCGTGGGAGGTTACGGAGAATTATGATACTACCTGCGCGATCTGTAATTTTTCATTCTGCACTGCTCCCACAGTCATTCCCGCACCTGAGCTCCCGGATGGGGTTAGTCAGATGGGCCCCTCTATCCAGGCAGCCCTCATTAACGCACGATCTTTGGCCTGCCACTCTCAGGATGTCTGGGACCTTATTGAGGACGAGTCTCTAGATCTGTTATTTATCACGGAGACTTGGCTCCACGAATTCTCTAACCCTGTTATAGAACTAGCCATACCCAGGGGTTTTAAAGTATCCCGCACGGATCGCACATCGGGCAGAGGAGGTGGTGTTGCGGTGGTGTACAGAGATAAGTGGTCCCTTCAACGGGGTGACATACTGAGTATTGGAGATGGAGAGGCCTTGGATTTTTCCCTGACCATCTCCCCCAAATTTACTTTGGGGGGTATCTTGGTTTACAGACCACCAGGCCCCGCAGGCACCTTCCTTAAAGCTTTGGATGATATTATCATCCCTCGCTCACTTCACTTCTCCCACTTCCTTCTTCTCGGCGATTTGAATATTCATTTGGACTGTATTGAGGAAAGGGACACACAGGAGTTCGCCGATTCTCTTCACTTGGCCCAGTTATCACAATGGGTGACCTCCCCCACCCACTGTGGAGGGCATATCCTGGACACTATCTGTTCTAACTTTCCAGTTTCCACCAAACTTCCTATTCAAGTAACTTGGACTGATCACGCCGTTATCTCCTTCTCGTGGTCCCTTAAGGACCCCATTCCCCCCAAAAAACCTACCCTGCACAGACCAGCGCCGAAAATCGACCCTGGCACATTTAAACTAGCTCTGGCAGGGTCCAAGCCAGTCTTAGCTCAAGACCTGGAGGAAGCTTGGAAAAACTTTAATAGCTGGATTGCCCAGGCAGTCGAGACTACCTCTCCCTCCAACCATCCCAGGCGAACTCGAGATTCCCCCTCGAAACCTTGGTTTTCTGAAGAGCTCAAAACTCAGAAGCGCGCATGTAAAAAATTAGAGCGGAGTTGGCGCCAATCCTACTGTCCCTTAGCTAAAGGGCTGTTGAGGAAAGCTCAAAGACAGTATTATGTAGCCATACTGCAGGCTAAGGGCCTTTACTATGCGGAGAGAATTGCTCTCTCAAGAAATAATACCAAAGAAATTTTTTCTATTGTTCAGAGTTTTCTTGCACCTGCAGTGGAAAGTATCCCCCTTTTCACCTCCGCCGCATGGTGTGAGAAACTTTCAAGTTTTTTTATCGACAAAATTCTGGCAATTAAGGAAAGTTTCAAATTGGCCCAGACTCTTACTCCATCAGGCGAGTGCTCTGACCCTCCAACCTTATCAAGAGGTCCACATGTATCTTCGGCCATTTCTGTCTTTTCTTCCATTACCATGCAAGATTCTTTGGCAATTTTAAAATCACTCAAATCAGGCTCCCCGTCGGATCCCTGTGCGGCCAGGCTGCTGGCCTCAGTAGCAGAGACTGTTAACCCGGAGGTCAATGCTCTGATTAATCTGTCCTTAAGGACGGCCACTGTGCCTTTGGCCTGGAAACAAGCCAAACTCTTGCCTCTGCTCAAAAAGCCTTCTCTTGATCCCCAGATCCCTACAAGCTATAGACCAATTTCGCTTCTTCCAGCTGTGGCTAAAGTCTGTGAGAAGGCAGTCAACAAGCAACTGACCGCCTATGTGGAGGGTGCAGGTTTGCTTCATCCAGCACAATCTGGTTTCAGGGTCAGTTATAGCACTGAATCAGCTTTGGTGGAAGTTACAGAGGCCATCAGAGAATGTTTGGACGCTGGCGGTAGAGCAGCTCTGATTTTATTAGACCTCTCCGCGGCATTTGATACCATCCCTCACTCGCTGCTTCTGGCCCGCCTATCTGACATTGGGGTGACAGGTGCGGTGTTGCGCTGGGTGAGTTCATTCTTGGACCAACGTTCACAACAAGTTTGGATGCCCCCGTTTGCCTCCGCACCACAAGCTGTGTCCACGGGAGTCCCTCAGGGCTCTACTCTAAGCCCACTTCTCTTTAACATATATATGACCCCACTGATCTATCTGGCAGAGGAGCTGGGTGCTAAGATCATCGCTTACGCTGATGACACCCAGCTCCTCTTTACATGGGGCAAAGATGGCTCCTCTCCTGCCCAGGCCACGGCCTGCCTGTCGGCCGTCTTCAGATGGCTCCATACAGCGGAGCTTAAGTGCAACGAGGATAAATCCGAAATCCTCCTGTACGGCTCCTTTCCCCCTCAGTTCAAAGAATCTCTCTGGCCGGCTGATTACCCTCTTCCCAACTCTGATGGTCAACCGGTTAAGAACCTTGGGATTTGGTTTAATGAGGATCTTAGGTTTAACACTCAGATTAAAAAGTTAGCAGGACAATGTTTTGTTATACTAAGATCCCTCAAGAAGTTCCTGCCACTTCTTCCTCGACCTGCTAAAGAGATGGTTACCCGTGCACTGAGACTGTCACGTATTGATTACGTGAACGCGATCTATGTCGGTGTTCCTGGGTACCAGCTGAAAAAACTCCAGTCCATTCAAAATGCTGCAGCCAGGGTTTTATTGAATATCCCTCGTAGATCAGGCATACAACAGCACCTGCGTGATCTACATTGGCTGCCGGTCGCGGAAAGAGTGAGATTTAAAGCTTTCACCACGGTACATGCAGCTCTGTACCAGTACGGCCCGAGCTATCTTAGGAAGCGTTTTAAATTTCACATGCCCTCCAGAAACCTGCGTTCCAGGACACAGTGCCTGGCAGTGATTCCTCGTTTTCGCCGTGCGAGATTGGGCGGTAGCTCTTTGGCCTATAGAGCTGCTGCGGCTTGGAACGCACTCCCTTTTGAACTTCGGTGCATCCAAGACGCTAAGCCGTTCAGGAGACGGCTGAAAACTCTGCTTTTTTAAGAATACTCCTCGATCTGACTCACCCCCATTAGCAAGGTCCCCGCGCCGGGACACTCCTGAGTATCCGTGCGCATTATAAATGCTCGTAACATATAGGGAAAGGCGTATTGAAGAATGAGTGGGTGTATAATTGTCTGAATGGATGATTTAGTAGGTGCGTGACTGACTCCATAAGTTAGTGATTAAACATATCTTACTGAATGCATGGGTTAGTGACTAAACTGTGTGAATGTCTGTATCCGTCTGTCTGTTGGTGTGTAAGCGGCTGCATGGCTTTCTGAATAGCTACATGAGTGTCTACATGGGTTATTGATTGGTTGTCTGAGTATCTGTATGGGTGCCTGAGTGTTTGTGTGGGTGGGGTGTGTGTGACTCTGTGCATAGATGTGTGAGTGGGTGATTCACTGGGTGCATGGTTTCAAGAGTGCATCTGTGATGGACTGTATGGGTGGGAGAGTGTGTGTATGGGTGTGTTAGTGAGTGAATGTATATCTCAGTGGTACATGTGTGAGTAACTACATATGTTAAAGGCAGTATATATGTGTGTTGGAGTATATAAATGGCTATAAGTGAGAGTGTGTGATTGTGAGAGTGGCTGTATGGATGAGTGTGTACTTGTATCAGTGATCGTATAAGAGCGTAAGAATGTGCTAGTATTTGTATGAGTAAGTGAGCTGGTGTGTGTATAACTGCATAGGTGAGTAAATGGCAGTGTGAATAATTATTTGCATGACTGACTAGGTGTGTGAGTACCTCTATGGATGAGTGGTGGTGTGTGAGTGTCTACGTAGGTGTATGAGTGCATATGATAGTCCTGTACTGAGTGACCGTAAGTATGAGTGACTGTACAGGTGAGTAAGTGGATGTGTGTGTAGACCTAAGAATCAGTGAGTGGGTATGTAGTTATTGGTGTTGGAGTGTCTATGGTTTTGACAATGGCAGTCTGTAATTTAGAGTGGGTGTATCAAAAGTTATATTAGGGTGTGAGAAGATGCATGAAATTATCACATGGATGACGTCATTAGTGATGTCATCAGTGATGTCATTTGAGATGTCATCAGTGATGTCATCAGTGATGTCACTGACCATGTCATGAGTGATGTAATATGTGACGTTATCAGCAGTGCATTGCGGGGGCGCGAGTTATAGTTAGCTGAACTAACTATAACTGGGGAATTTCACAGGTTTTGTACGAGTGAAATGTCCAAATAACTATAACTGTCCCTAAAACCTATGGTTTTTTCAGTGAATTTCTAAGGTTTTTTAAATGCTAATTTCTAACTATAACGTGCCTGAAACCTATGGTTTTTTCAGTGAATTTCAAAGGTTTTTTAAATGCTAATTTCTAACTATAACGTGCCTGAAACCTGTGGTTTTTTCAGTGAATTTCAAAGGTTTTTTAAATGCTAGTTTCTAACTATGCCTACTGAGGTAGGACATGTGAAGAAAGAAGAAAAAACGCACAGAAAGAAGCAAAAGAAATGCAGTAAGAAGCAACAGAAGTCCACAAAGACGAAGAAAAGTGCAGGAAGAAGCAAAAGATGTGCAGAAAGAACCAACAGAGGAGCAGAAAGAGGCCTTGTTCCAAAATCATCATGTGCCCACAACTTTTTCCGACGTGTACTAGTGGTAACTGACTCTGACTAATCAGAGCCAGTGCTATGCTAAAACACACTTAGAATACAGTGAAAACACCTACATACACTAGGAAACACTATGCGTTGGGGTACCCCTGTGATTAGCATGACCTCCTCTGTAAGTCCATAGTACATAATAGGGCAGGGGGATTAAAACTACCTCTTAAAACGCGCTACAGGGCGCGTTTGCACAGTGGTGAAGGGAGTGGGGCCTGAGGTGACATGTGTGCAAACGTGGCACGTTTTAAGTTGCAGGATTAAGTCCCCTTGAATTCTGAGTGTCCCTGGGGCCCAACTAGCCCCCCAGGTACCTACAGTTAGGACCACAGAGCTGAGTTGCAGAGAGGCGTTCCAACGCCACGCACCTTTTTTCACCTCTGTGCAATGCAACTCTGTTGTGCTTACTGAAGGTACCTGGTGGGCTAGTTGGACTCCAGGGACCTTCAGGATTGAAGGGGACTTAATCCCCCAACTTAAAACACGCCACAGGGCCTGCTTGCACACATGTCACCTCAAGCCCCACCCCCTCCCTTCACCACTGTGCAAACGCGCCCCATGGCGCATTTTAAGTTGGGGGATTAAGTCCCCTTGAATCATGAGGGTCCCTGGGGTCCAACTAGCCCACCCTGTACCTCCAGTATGCGCCAGGGAGCTGCGTTGCAGAGAGGTGTTCAGAGGCCACGCCCCTTTTTGCACCTCTCTGCAATGCAGCTCTGTGGCGCTTTCTGGACGTACCTAGTGGGCTAGTTGGCCCCCAGGGACCCTCAGGATTGAAGGGAATTTAATCCCCCAACTTAAAACACGCCCCGGGGCCAGTTTGCACACATGTCACCTGAAGCCCCACCCCCTCCCTTCACCACTGTGCAAACGCGCCCCGTGACGCGTTTTAAGTTGGGGGATTAAGTACCCTTGAATCATGAGGGTCCCTGGGGTCCAACTAGCCCACCCTGTACCTCCAGTATGCGCCAGGGAGCTGCGTTGCAGAGAGGCGTTCCAACGCCACGCACCTTTTTTCACCTCTGTGCAACGCAACTCTGTTGTGCTTACTGAAGGTACCTGGTGGGCTAGTTGGACTCCAGGGACCCTCAGGATTGAAGGGGACTTAATCCCCCAACTTAAAACACGCCACTGGGCCAGTTTGCACACATGTCACCTGAAGCCCCGCCCCCTCCCTTCACCACTGTGCAAACGCGCCCCGTGGCGCGTGTTAAGTTGGGGGATTAAGTCCCCTTGAATCCTGAGGGTCCCTGGAGTCCAACTAGCCCACCATGTACCTCCAAAAAGCGCCACAGAGCTGCGTTGCAGAGAGGTGTAAAAAGGGGCTTGGCCTCTGTACACCTCTCTGCAACGCAGCTCCCTGGCGCATACTGGAGGTACAGGGTGGGCTAGTTGGCCCCCAGGGACCCCCAGTATTCAAGGGGAATTCGTTCCCCATCTGCAAACGCGCCAGGGGGCGCATTTGCAGAGTGCTGCAAGGAGGGGGCGTGGCCTCCGGCGCGATGCCGGTCTTTTTTATTTTTTTTATTTTTAGAAGGGGGGCTGTGTGGCCCCCCTTGTTTTTCTAATTTCTTGGCCCTGGGGACCCCATCCCCCAGGGCCTGCCCCCTAATATTTTGTTTAATAAAAAAAAAATTGGAAGGGGGCCGCGTGGCCCCCCTCCCCAGGCCTTAATCGGCCCCTGGGACCCCATCCCCCAGGGTATGGCCTTCTTTTTTTTTTTTTAATGTTATGGAGGGGGGCTGCGTTGCCCCCCTCCTTAGGCCACTTATGGCACCGGGGACCCCATCCCCCGGGGCCGGCCTTTGTTTTTTTTTAAATGTTAATTTGTTGGGGAGGGGGGCCGCGTGGTCCCCCTCCTGGGCCACTACTAGCCCCGGGGACCCCATCCCCCGGGGCTGGCCCTCTCCGTTGGGGATCGTGGGGGGTCCCCAATCCCCCCACGGTCCCACCGGCTCCCCGCATCCTTCGGGAGCCGGCATTGCTTTTCCACATGGGGAGCTGCTAAGATGCAGCTCCCCGTGTGGAAAAGCAATCGGCTTTGGTTTTTGGAAGTGAGAGCAGGTTTCCTGCTCTCTCTTCCAAAAACCAAAGCAGTTTGCTATGACAGGACGGGAGCCGCGAGGCTCCCGTCCTGTCATAGCAAACTATAGTGTCCCGGTGGTGGGCACCCCGGGACACTGCAGGAGCCGGCCCTGGGGGGTGGTGATCCCCAGGGCCATCAAGGGCTCCAGGAGGGGGGCCGCGTGGCCCCCCTCCCTCCATTGGCAAAGCCCCGGGGTGGTGGTGGTCCCCGGGGCTCGGGGGTCCGTAACGGACCCCCATATTGGAATATTTAGTGCCCCGGGGGGTGTCGGTCCCCGGGGCTGCGGGAGGGCCGAGAGCCCTCCCGCACCATTATTTTTTTAAAGCCCCGGGGGGTGGCGGTCCCCGGGGCTTGGGGGGGCCTTAGAGGCCCCCCACACATACAAATGAAAAACCCCACATGCCCCTGGGACTTGGCCCACCCGGGGGCCAAATAGCATCGAAGCGCGGAAGACCGCGCTTCAATTTTTTTTTTTATCGGCTGGATCCACGCACCCAGCGCGTTTTTGCCGATTTTTGCCGTTTTTGCGTTTTGCGCGATTGTTTTACTGCTTTCTTGTGCCTCGGTTCTACCGAGGAACAAGATGGCTGCCAACACTTCCTGGTTTGGAGTGTTGACAGCCAATTAGCATGCAGCTCGTGATCGAGAGGGTACGCGGACCCTACTCGGCCATAGATATATATGTGATTTTAATTTTGATTTTCTCAGCAACTACTGAACGGATTTACACCATTTAAGCAAAAGGCACGACTCTGAACCAAGGGCTACCTTTTTGCCAAATTTGGTGTAATTCCGTTCAGCAGTTCGGGCTGTAGCTGCGATGAAAGGTTCCTATGGAAAATTGCAGGGGGAAAACACGTTTTGGGACCCCCCTTTTTTCTCGGCCCCCACTTGACAAATCACCCCGAGACTTTCAAGATAGGAGCGGACCGGAGCGGGCCACAAAGTTTGAAAATTTCGCGAAGATTCGTCAACCGGCGCCAAACTTATTTCAAATAGAATGTTGCGGATTTCCTATGGAAAATAGGTCCTAACTATAACTATCTACTGGCGACCGCCAGTAGATAATATAAATATATATATATATATAGATATATATATATATATGAATATAGGCCTTTTTTTCGCATGCCATAACAACGCATGCCTTAACAACGCGGTCGTTACAACGACTGCGTTGTTATTTTGCATACCGTTACAACGCAAGTCGTAACAACGACTTGCTTTTAGGGGGCGCTGGATGTTGGAATAGTATAATTTACTATTCCAACTCCAGTCTGTGCGTACACTAGGGAAGGTGTTGGATTTTAAATCCAACACCTTCTTCCCACTAACACAAGTCGTTTTTCCGACTTGCGTTGTAACGGTATGCGAAATAACAACGCGGTCGTTGTAACGACCGTGTTGTTATGGCATGCGTTGTTTAGCATGCGAAGTAAAGGCTGTTTACCTATATATATATATACACTTACATATACAGCTTTCAGGCAGCAATAATGTTTCTTCTGGAGAGAGAAATGGGACTTTTGTCTAGTGGCAATTTTGACATGCCATAAAGTAGTGCAGAGGGTTAATGTACCTGCTGCTAAGAACAGATCTGTATTTTATGTGTTTAGTTCAGTGGATTAGTAAAGCCAGCAGTTACCAGCACTTTAAAACAAATGAAATGTATGTGAGAGAGGGGCTATGGAGAGATGAGGGGCACTTTTGCTGGGTGGTAGTGAGGGAATCCAAGGAGGAGGTCATGGGAAGAGGGGCAACAAAACTGATTGTCGCACTGGGTGCCACCAGCACTAAACGCTGTGATGATTAGTATGTGGCAAGGTGAAGAAATACTGTCTTTTTTTGTGTCTTTGGAGAACCTGCTGATTTAGGGAAGAAGACAAGTGACTGGTGTTATTTACTGTTGCGCACACCATTCACACACACACCAACAGCTTCAGAACAACCTGTCTGCCTTCTACGAGGATATTGTTTTAGAAGGATGGTTTTGGGCAGTAGCAGAGATGGCGTCTCGATGGATGACTGCTGCTCAAGCTCTAACTTGGATTATGGAGAACAGCTTTGAGGCAGGATCAGAGACAGAGACAGCAGCTGAGGGAGAGGGCAATGGAGCAGAGTCTGGAAATGATTTTTCAGTAGGTGCAGTTCCATCCAATGACTCAACTTCCAGCGATTCTGAGGGACACGATGATGACAGTCATGCTGTCCTTTCACAACCACAGTCTGTGGAGCAGGACAACAGTAGCAGGTTAGACCAAGCCAGAAAGCAGGCACGTGGGGAGAGTTTTCTTGACAGCCCCCCCCCTAATTCAGGTCAGCCCCAAATTCCGCCTTTCACTGGCAATGCTAGCTGTAAAGTCGATAAGGCCAATTTTTTGCCAATTGACTATGTCCATCTCTTTTTGGATATGGACTTCCTTGAGCAAATTGTGGAGCAAGCAAACTTGCGTGCCAAACAATTTCTGAGGGAACATGGAGGCACTCTCAGGCCTCATTCTAGGGCGCACAAGTAGACTCCCACTTCATTGGCGGAATTGAAGGCATTTTTGGGCTTTACGTTCAAAATTGGGGTGGGGCATCAACCAAACTTGCTGCCCTTCTGGTCTACACGCATGGTTTGGGTAACCCCCATCTTCGCACTGTACATGAGCATAGATCGTTTTTTTGCTATTGCAGCGTATGCTGTATTTCAATTACATTTCTGCTGCATTGCCACGGGACCATGCAGACCATGACAGGTTGTTCAAAATTCTGCCTGTCGTGAAAAATGTGTCTGCCAGGTTTCCAGAGGTTTATACTCCTGGAGAGAATATCGCTATCAATGAGTCCTTGATTCTGTGCAATGGGCGGCTGCTGTTCAGGCAGTACATTGCTAGCAAAAGAGTTCACCATGGCATCAAGCTGTGCATTCTTTGTGAGAGCTTGACTGTCTATGTTTACAGCTTGAGAGTTTATACAGGGAAGGACTCCACTCTCAACCCTGTAGGTTGCCATCCCACGCTAGGATACACAGGGCAGATTGTATGGGAGCTTGTCCATCCTCTCCTTCACAACGATTATAACCTTAATGTGGACAATGTCTATATGGGACTAGAGCTGTTCAGTGAGCTGTACAAAGCTGGCACTGTGGCCTGCAGTACAGTTCGTTGACGCCGCAAAGGATTCCCGCAGGAGCTTGTTTGTAAGAAGCTCCAGAAATCCCAGAGCACTGTGTTGCATTCCAATGAACTGCTCATAGTCAAGTTCTTGGATAGGCGTGATGTGTACACGCTCAGTACAATTCATGATCAGAGCTCTTCTCCCATCACGTTTGGGGTTAGATGGGTGAAGTTCACAAGCCCAACTGTATACTTGATTACAACAAGTACATGGGTGGAGTGGATAAGAACGACCAGGTTAATGAGCCATACTATGCGAGTCATAAAACTCGCACATGATACAAGAAACAGTTTACCCACCTGATCGAGATGGCAACATACAATGCATATGTTGTTTATCGTCAGACAACCCCAGGAACTCATGTCTTTCCTTGACTTTCTGTTGTCAGTCATTGAAAGTCCTACTGCTAGGGAAGCAGCAGCCTCCGGTTTATATGCTGTGGAGGACGTCGCAAGGCTGAAGGAGCGACACTTTGCTAATCGCATTCCTGCAACACCTAAAAAGGCTCGACCATGTCGTCATTGTAAAGTCTTCTCTAAGCATGGAAAGAAGCAGGAGAGCCGTATTTACTGTCCACAGTGCCCATCTCACCCAGCCCTGTGTTTTCCTGATTGCTTTACATTATACCATACAAAAATGAACTATTTTGAAATTGCCTGAGCTGGAGCTGCTGTTACGTAAACCTTTTAATGGCTGTGCATGGATACCTACCTTCCATAGGCCACTACTTCACTAGGCAAGCAACTGTAGATTTTTTGTGCCTGTAGTTGAGGAAATCATGGAGTTCCTTATGTCCTGCTAGACACCTTTATCCGCCGTCAGAACGTGGTTGGTGTTCTATTCACCAATTGACAAGGGCGTTATAGTACCCAGACTGCACATGATGGTGGACGGAACATAAGCCACGCTGTCACGGAGTACCCTGTGTGCAAAATTTTAAAGGCTGAGTAGATTGTGAAGTGCTTTTTAGGGAACTTATGTATACAATACAAGGACCACTCTGATTGCCCACGAGAATCAGAGTAAGTGTAATAAGTCAAAGAAATGGCCCGCAGGCCTTATTCACCAACACTTCAACTTGCTTTGAAAGTGTGCAAACTCAATTAGCAACTTGCATCATAACCAATGTTGCTGAAAAAGTGTACAGGAGACAATATAGTGTATGATGATAGTATTGCTTATGATACAAGTTAGTAATTGAGTTTTCGCACTTTCAAAGCAAAAGTAGAAGTGTCGGTGAATGATTCCCACAGGACATTTGTTTGGCTTAATATTTTAGGGAACTTAGGGCCTAATTATGAGTTTGGCAGACCGATGGACTGCCAAACCCACGGTGGCCATAGTCTGACCACCCTATTACGAGTTGGGCAGTCGGACCGCCATGGGATCGCTGCTACCACCGGGGATCCGTGATCCCTTGGCGGTAGCACTGCATCTAGGGCAGCAATATGCTGGTGGTGCAGCTGTGGCACCGCCAAGCATATTCTGAGTTTCCAGACCTCCACACTTTTCATGGCGGTGAGGCCTCCATGAAAAGTGTGGCGGTCAGGAAACTAAGGGGGCCCTACAGGGCCCACTGTTGCCCCTGTGCATGGGTGTGCATGCAAGGCACATGTTGTGCCCCCCTGTCTGTATGCACCACTGTTCCTGCACGGCATGGACTGCACCAGTCCATGCCATGCAGGAGCTAGCTTTGGCAGTCCCACGGTAATGCCGTGGGAAGGTTCACATACAAGCCTGAGCATGGCAACGCCGTGGGACTGCCAAAGCACCGCCCACCAGACCAGGAGGACACTACTAATCTGGTGGGTGGTCAGCGATCGAGTTTGTCAGTGTGAGACACTGGCGTGGCAGCCCGCTCCCACACTGCCAAACTCGTAATCAGGACCTTAGGCAGCATTCCACAGCATGTTTGCCTTACTTTCAATGGTAGATATGTTCGCTCAGTTCAAGGAATGATCCCTCTGAGGAAGGCATACTCGAACACCCCACAACTTGCATCCACAAACTGGAAGGAGTTGAATTTAGCACAGTAAGTGCGCTGATGGCACATGAAAGACACATTTTCTTGAGCTTCAAGAAGCTAGGGATGGAAGGCATTAGTATAGGTTCACTTGGCAACTATACAGGATTAGTCAGGACTCTGACGAGGAGAGAGTCATGAACGGATAAGAAGAGCTTACGGTAGTTGTGCTTTCCCAGGGATATTGCATAGGTAGAAGGCAGATAGTAAAGGTAGTACAGATACACATGCCATGACTTCATCTTCACCTATGGATCCAAGCCCATTAGTGCCGCACTCGCTCAATATTGTCATACAATGCCACGTATTGGTAAATGCTTGACTTGCTTGCCATGTTCATCCTCTGTCAGAACTTAGTAGATGTTCAGTTTGCTGTATGATAAGTGCATTACAGTCACAGCCCTGCACATAACGGTGGATGGGACATATGCTACCTTCTCACGGGCTACTCTGTGTTTCAAAAACTACAGTTCTTCATAGTTTATGATGTTCCCATTAGGAAACTCTGGAAAATTCCCCAGCATGTTTGCCTTAATTTCAACGGTAGATATGCTCGCTCAGTTTGAGGAATAGACCTTGGGGCATACTTGGACACCCCCAACTTGTATCCACAAACTGGAAGGAGTTGGATTTAGCACAGTGAGTGCACTAGAAGCGCATGAAAGACATGTCTTCCTGAGTCTCATGTGGCAGTCATGGGAGCCATTAGTAAAGGTTCACAAGGTGTGCGTTCAGAAAGAAGGAGGCGGTTACTTGACATGTTGTAAAATGTAGTCAAACTGATTCCGTGCTTTGACGTATGAATGTGATGGGCCCTTGCATGGCGGCGGTATGTTGATGTGAGTGCACTGATCTGTTGGATTGGGCACATGGCCGGGGGTATGAAAATCTTGCGTGTGGTGCATGAATGGCATGTGAATGGACCATTAAGTGGTTGGTGCCTTGAAGTGGCTTTGTGGCTCATGTTCAGAAGGCTTGGTTTCAATATTCAGATACTTTGATAAGTATTTTTGCTGTGAAGCCAGCATTTCTGGAGATGCTAAAATCAACCAGTGTAAGTGGTGGATTAACTTTAACAAATTAGTACCAGATTTATATCTGTGGCGTTAAGATGGCCCTTAGTAAGAACTCCTTGTTTGTTTGTTTTTCATTATGGGTAGCTGTAGATTTTGTGCCCTAGCTCAGCCATCACCTAGGCAAACCTGCATATTTTTGAAAACTAGACAGCCAGGGGAATACTGGGGTGCATGACTTGCATGGCTCTTACCAGGTATTTCTACCGAGAATCCCCTGCAAAGCTCAATTTTGCCTAAAAAATTAATTTTTCTTGCAATTCTGTGAGGAAAACTTCTGGAATCTGCAGGCAACCACAAATTTCCTATGACCCAGCATTCCCTCAAGTCTCCCGAGAAGATCAAAATGATCTATCACGAAACAGCCTGTTTTTGTAAAGAAGCACCTGCGCTTTTAGTCCCGGGCTCGGCGGCCATTTAGGGAAACCTATGAAACCCAGACATTTCTGAAAACTAGACACCCAGGGGAGTCCAGGGAGGTGTAGCTAGCATGGATCCTTCTAATGTTTTCTTACCCAGACTCCCCTGCAAACCTCAAAGTTATCAAACAAATTACATTTTCCTCACATTTCTGTGTGGGATCACTGCGCTGGCACAAATTTCCTATCACCCAGTGTTCACTTTGGTCTTCCGATAAAAATGATACCTCACTTGTGTGGGTAGGCCAAGTGCCTGTGACAGGGAAGGGCCAAAAACGTGTAGAGATTGTTGGGGAACCAAAGCGTGTCCCAAAGCACAGTTTTTTTTATACGTTTTTAGGCTGACTCTGCTTTGGTCACCCACACAAGTGAGGTATCATTTTTATCGGGAGACTGAGGGGATTGCCAGGTGGTAGGAAATCTGTGCCGGCGTGGTGATCCCACACAGAAATGTGAAGAAAATGTGATTTTATTAAGCTAAATTTGAGGTTTGCAGGGAATTCTGGGTAAGAAAACATTGAGGGATCCATGCAAGCCACACCTCCGTGGACTCTGAAATGTCTGGGTTTGGCAGGTTTTCCTAGATGGCCGCCGGTTGTTTTGTGATAGATAATTTTGATGTCTCCTGTTGGACTTGGCCCTTTTTGCAGGGTCATCCCTGAACTTTTTGCCTTCCTCCTAGCCTTTTCTCTGACCTGTTTTTGTTGGTTTTATGACTCTGGGCACTTTACCACTGCTGATCAGTGCTAAAGTGCATATGCTCTCCCTATTGTAAATTGATGTGTTGATTAGTGACTCCATGATTGGGTTATTTGATTTACTTGTCAGACCCTAGTACAGTGCACCATGGGTGCCCAGGGCTTGTAAATCAAATGCTGCTGGTGGGCTTGCAGCACTGGTTGTGTCACCCACAGAAGCAGCTTGTAAAGTGTGTCTCAGGCCTGTCATTGCAGAGCCTGTGTGCAGTCTGTGACTGCCCTGTCGACTTGGCAAGTGCACCCACTTGCCAGTCCCTAAACCTTCCCTTATCTTCATATCAGACACCCCTAAGGTAGGCCCAAGGGCAGGGTGCATTGTAAGTATAAGGTAGGACATGCCCTGGTGTGGGAGGCATGTCCTAATAGTGAATTACAGCCATTTTTGTTTTTTCACTATTGCAAGGCTACCTGTTCCCCATAGGCCAGAATGGGCAGTTTGATTATAACATCTTATAATCCTAACTGACCCAGGAAACATGGTAGAAAAACGAATTTAGTATGCCTGAACTCAGAATAATAAAATGCATCTTTTAGTAAAGTTGGTTTTAACATTCTGTGTTTGAAAATACCACTTTTTAGAAAGTATGTATTTTTTTGCCTAACTGTCCAAGCCTGCCTCTGCTAGGTTGTGTATTGTGTGTCTGGCTTTGTGAGTGACAGGGGCTGGGGGATTCCAGGAGACAGGGTGAGTCAGCACAGAGCTGAATAGACCTTCCTGCATATAGAGTGGTGGGAGGAGTTGCACCTGGGTCTGAATAGGGCTCTGCCTGCCTTCCACAATGCTGGCTCCACCTCCTGCCGGGCGGCTGATGACTCTGCCCCTCACTCACAAAGGGAGAAGGTGTCTCCTGACAGAAGGCACCCAGAACTGGTTTGTACCAGGTACAGGACCCTCTGCCTTCAGAGGACAAAGGATTTTTGACCATAAATACTGGGGCCCAGACCCCATGAAATTAGATCACTTCTGGGAAATCAAGAAACCTGTTGCCAAGGAGAAGAACCTGAGAAGCTGAAGGAGGAGTACTGCCCCTATGCTGTTTTGCTGATTGGGGTTGGCCTGCAGTGGTTGCTTTCTGCCAAGGACAGGAGAAAAGACTTGGCTGTGCTTTATCATCTTGAAGAAGAGAATCTCCAAGGGCTTGAACTGAGCTTGCCTCCTGCCTGAAGTCTCAGGGACACAACGACTTCACCCCTTCTGTTTGCCTGCATCTAGAACTGCTGTTTTAGCTGCTAACAGAAGGAAATTGCAACACCGACGCCGGCGATCGATGCCGTAACCTGCACAGAAGCCGTGGGCACCGCTCGTGAAGAGCACGACGCACCGCCCCGACTTGCACCGTAGGCCCGATGCCTGCTGACGCCGTGCGACATCAACTCCGAAGCCATCATCGAGGCCGCTGCCTGCACCGGAGCCGAGGACACCGCTTGTGACGTTCACGACGCACCGTCCCGACTCGCACCGCAGCCCCGACTTCACCGACGCCAGGGCTTCATCACCGCGGAGCCGATCCTCGACATGGGTGACCCCCAAATTCATCGACACCGCACCATCGTAAGGAACCGATGCCTCGCCGCCATCCGTGACGTCACCTCCCCGACACAGTAAGAAACCGACGCCTCACCTCCCCTGCGCTGCAGTAAGGAACCAAGACATCACCTCCCCTGGGGTCGTAAGGAACCGACGCCGCCGGCGCCAATGAAGCATCACCTCCCCGACTCCGTGCACCGTCTTTGTTTTCATCGAATTCCAGGTACTGTTCTTTGTGGGTCTGCTCGACTCCGGGCCCGACGCCGCGCACCTCGCGGTCGGCGCCGTACTTTGGGATTTCCTCCGGTCACGACGTTGTGATAACTCCAAGTGGAGTTATTTGTTGCTACAAGCTTTATTTGATTGACTATCCTATTTTTGAAGATAACGTGAACTGTCTCTATCATTTTAAGTCTATTTTCGATTACCGTATTGTGGATTTTTGCTATTGGGTCTTGTGTTAAGTCTATATAAAGATTACTTATTTTTACATACAACCTGTGTGGTGTCCATCTGTAGTGTTGTCACTGTATTACTGTATGTGTTCACAAATGCTTTACACACTGCCTCTGAGATAAGCCTGTCTGCTCGTGCCAAGCTACCAGGGGGTGAGCAGGGGTTATTTTTGGAGTGTATCCCCCTTACCCTGACTAGAAGCAAGGGTCCCTATTTGGACAAAGGTGCAAACCATTGCCAACTAGAGACCCCCAGTTCTAACATCTCCACAATATATTTTGGGCCCTTCCCTGTCACGAGCACTAAGCCTATCCACACAAGTGAGGTACTATTTTTATCAGGAGACTTAAGATATTGCCAAGTAGATTGAAGTTTGTGGCTCCCCACAGATTACAGAACTTTCCATCACAGAAATGTGAGCAAAATGTGTTTTTTTTAGGCAACGTTTGTGGATTGCAGGGGATTCTGAGTAAAAAAAAATATTGTGAAAGCCATGCAAGTCAGCCCACCCTGGAAACCCCTAGTTGTCTAGTTTTAAAAAATGTACAGGTTGGCTAGGTTTCCCTAGGTGCCGGCTGAGTCTAACATCTAGAGCTACCCAAATTGGAAAAAAAGTGCCCATTCTCTGTCCAAAAATGCGATGCGTCCCTGTTTTGTTTTGTGCTGTTTCCTGTCGCCGGCACTAGGACTCCCCACAAAAGTGAGGTGCCATTTTTATTAGGAGGCTTTGGGGAATGCTGGGTGGATCAAAGTGTGTGGCTCCCCACAGATTACAGAACTTTACATCACAGAAATGTGAGGGAAATGTAGTTTTTTAGTCAAAGTTTGAGGTTGGCAAGGGATTCTGGGTAAAAAAATGTGGCAACAGCCATGTAAGCCAGCCCCCCTTAGATACCCCTAGGTGTCTAGTTTTCAAAAATATATGGGTTGGCTAGGTTTCCATAGGTGCCAACTGAGCTAGGGTCCAAAATCTAGAGCTACCTACATTCGTTTTGCTGGAAAAATGAGATGCGTCCATGTTGCGTTTTATGCCATTTGCTGTCGCGGGCACCAGGCCTACCCACACAAGTGAGGTACCATTTTTATCGGGATCCTTGTGGAAGCATATAATAGTAGAACATTTGTTATTTACAATTGGATTTCTCTGCATTGGTTATGTTGTGTTATGTTAATAGTTTAAAAAGCACCTGGTTACTCCTACCGGAGTGTCCCTGCACTAGGTTTTCTCCTCACCTCTCATCAGATTCACAGCACAAAACCATTATCTTTCCATGCTTAAGAATTGCCTGAAGAACCATGTTTTTTAATCCCTACGAAACAGCCCTTCAGATGGCTGCATCCTCAAATCCAGGGGAAGAAGATTCCACATTTTAGCTGCCAGCAGACAGAAAGATCTGCCACCTAAGCGAGCTCTGTGGACTTTGGGAATCCTCACTTTAGCAGTGCCCGATGATCTAAGATTCCATTTAGGCAGGTAAGGTTTAATCAAAGGAAACAGGAATCGCCGGCCCTTGCCATTCTGTGACAGAAACATAAGGCTTTAAAAGCCACTCTGTCTTGCATAGGGAACCAGTGTAGTTTTATTAGGGCAGAGCCCAGAGAGGAGCGCCTCGGACTTTTCAGCAACATACGTGCAGCTGTGTTCTGCACCCTCTGCAACATTCTTAACCTGCCCTTGGAAACCCCAAGATACAGAACATTGCAGTAATCCATGCGAGACATTATCAGCGCCTGGATAACTGTTTTCTTGGTTGACTCTGGCAGCAATTCTAAGATGCTGCGAAGCATCCGCAGGATGCCAAAGCAAGTGCCAGCCAGCGTAAAAATCTGGTGGCCAAAGGTCAACGCAGTATTAAACCAAAACCCCACATTTTTTATTTTAGGTTTTGGGACCGGGACCTGTCCCAATTCTGGAGGCCACCACACCGAGGACCAGATGGAGGGTTGCTTCCCAAAAACAAGAATATCAGTTTTTCCTGCGTTTAGTTGCAAACACCTGGAAGTCATACATTTTGCCAGATCCACCAATAATGCTCTAAATTTAGGAGCCGCCTCCACTTCGTCCTGGGTCAGAGTGGTGATTAGCTGAGTATCATCAGCATAAGATACCATCTGTACCCCGTGATGCTCCACAACATCCGCCAGTGGGCGCATGTGTACGTTAAACAGAGTTGGACTCAGAGCCGATCCCTGAGGCACTCCTTGCCACAGGGGGTGAGTTTGTGCCTTTCAAATGTAAGCCAGTGTACAAAAATCATGACATTTAGAAATATTCCCTTAAAATCATACCAGAGTATGGGTACACACAAATTCAGAGATGCACAAATAACCACTGCTTTTAAACTCCATATCTTATGCCCATTTCAGAAATACATAGGTTTCCTACATACCCATTTTTCACTCTGCCTATTTCGCTATATAAATTGGTCTATACTCGGTACTCAATGCAAAATCATTGTAGGGTGCCGCTCAGTTGTTGGCTCTGGGTACCTTAGGTTCTTGGACAGCCTACAAACCCTATATATCCCAGCAACCAGAAACGTCTAGCGGACGTAATGGTATATTTAATTTGTAAATTGGCCATCGTGACTAAAAGTTGCAGATGAAAGTGTTGCCACAAATGCCCGTTTTTTCCTACTCATTTTCAATATTTCTTTATTTCAACAGTTATTTTCCTTGAGGAAATCTTGGGGGGATCTACACATATGACCCCTTGCTGAATTTGGATTTATATCTACTTTTCAGAAATCTATAGCTTTTGTGGATCAACCATGGGTTTTACACTGGTTTCCACCACAAACTGAAAGTAGGTTGAGAGCACAACAAAATAGGGAAAATAGGCTACCTCTTAGGAAAATACCAAAACTGCTGTACAAAATTAGGTTTTCAGCTCTGCATGTTCCTGAAAGCTGGTGACTTTAGTACAGTAAACCGTTCGTGGATGCCATTTTTAAGAATAAAATACACTTTTATCTGGAGCACTTTTTCCCGATTTTCTTTTTCGCCCAAAAACTCAACATTTTGTTATATGTTGCCTATTTTCTCTGTCCCCTCCAGCGGAATCAACAAACTTTAGGTACTTTTTGAATCCCCAGCATGTTGGAAAAAAAGGACGCAAATTTGGCATTGGTTCTTTAGGTGTAAATAAAGTTATGGACCCCTAAGCACAAACTATCCCAAATAGCCAAAAAAGAACTGGCGGTGGGAGGGAGGCCCAGCAGTTGAGGGGTTAATATGTATTCATGCATAATATGTTTTTGACTTTATTTGGGAATTAATTTGTTTATTAAAATTTTAGAAAAATTATTTTAATTTGACTCAATATATTTAAATTATTAAAGACTGAATTCAAAATGAAGTTAATAGTGCTGTGTCATATTTTTATTTTGTTATCCTTCTAAAATAAATATACATCATTTTATATTCATATTTAACATTAAAATATCTTTGCTTATTTTTTAAGTTTGATAACCACTTTTACTTTCCCACATATTTTAACATAGGGAAACTCCACAGTAGGGATGGAGATGTCCCTATAGTACAGTGTTTTGAATTTTTTTTAAAGTTTATTTAATTTTTATTGTAAATTAGTACAATTATAAATGTTAATGCCAATAAATTGTATGTTTATTTTTAATGCAATAAAAAATTGCTACATCACAGCATTATCACCTTAATTTTGAATAAAATCTTGGAATGTAAGTCTACATTTTTGAGTAACTTTACATATGGAATTTGTGAATAGCCAAATGTAGTAAAGTTACTCAAAAGTATGAGTAAATTACATGAGTAAGTTATGTTTAAGTTGCCTTTTTGAATAGCCCTCGATGTTTTCACTTTCAATTCTAATGAGTAAACTTGTTACACAGCCTTTCTGTCTAAAATGCTGCCTGTCAAGCTTGATCTTTTGTTTGTCTTTCTTTGTGTACCCATTACTTGCACAACAGCCTAGTTAACTTTCACAGTCAACTGGGGTGATTTTCTTTGGTTAGTATTTTGGTGGTTTTGAGCAGACAGTGAACTTTGTTTACTCTCATCTGCAGGTTTCTAGTACTTCTCAAAACTTCATGGTTGAGTCTTATCCAATAGCTTGTACCTATGTTCCAAAGAGAAAAGGAAGCAAATTATTGTGGAATACATTTATTGTTCCTAATCCCATCCCAGTCAACCCCCACAAGCGAGTACAAGACAGCATCAAAAGTCCAAGATAGCAGGAGGGTATCACATCAAACCATAATAGTGGCAGACTTAGCAAACTGAGGGTCTGTCTCACCAGCCATTCTCATATGCAGATGTTAGCAGGGAAAATGACAATGGTGCAAGTAACACTGCTGGCTCATCTTCCTACCAGCAGTCAAAATTCACTGCTGTGCCTCTTAGTAGAAGTACTGCAGGAGCTGAGCTTTGGCCAGTTAAGTCAGCTAAATGGAGACTAGGGTATGGTCTATAATGCCTGAAAAGTAGGTGGGTAGCATAAGCAGAGCTAGGATGTCAGTATGTCACACAGCCACAAAACAGCCCAGATCTAGCAAAGATGTATTTAATAAGTGCATCTATCAAGACAAATAAGATCTATAATGAGGTTGGTAAATGTGCTGAAAGTATTTTAATTTGATGGTCTTTAGAAACACATCAATCTGGCATCTGTAGATCCTGATGTATCAGTACGACATATTGAAAAACTGCTAACCTTATCTAAAGATATGCCAGTTCTGTATGGGTAGAAGGCAGGGAAGTTGCAAAAGCTGAGGAGCATTCCATGCCAATCTATTTAAATCAAGCTTTGTGCTTAGGGCACAATTTTTTTTAAGAGGCCAGAGGCACTAATGTATTCCTTTCCATGGTTCACAGTCATAATTTGCTTGGTTAACGCAAATATTGGTCCACTACATTAGATGGGTACAAAACCAATGCTATCAACTATCATCCTATCCAACTGTTTGATGTATCTGCCAAGATTTTAGGGACACTCACTGTGTCAAGAATTTTGACTGGGGAGGGTAAGATTTATTTAATAGCTAAGACCCTGATTAGATCTGGTATAGGTTGAATGGATCCAGACGTTTGCCTGTTAACAAAAATATTGATCAACTTATTGATTGAGGAGGAATGGGCTCCTTTTCAAAGGTTTGCTTGACCACAAGAACACTTTCAGTGTCATTGACAGAAAATTATTAATCAGTGGCCTGAAATGCTCAAGTTCAGATACTGATCTTGGGGAGACAAGGCCTTGGAGCTTGAGATGAATTGACCAATACCATTGTTATCCTCTAAAGGGTTAATCAATGATGTACTCTTTTATTAACAACCTAAAGCATATCTTATGTAAATTTGAATCAGATGTTCCCAATCTTGTGTTCTTCTGTATGTCAGTATCACCTTATGTTGGTGACGCCGTTCTTTTGGACAGGATGGAGAACACTACAGAATGGGGATTTGAGCTGAGAAATTGAGGTTGAGAAGGCACTGACTTTGTGTAAACCTAAGATCATTCTGCCATTGTATTTAGTGTTTTTAAATGGCTTGTGCCAAACTATTCGATAACTGCATTCTTACTACTGCTCATAATTTCTAACTGAGATATACAAGTGCATTACATTGACATCCTTCTGTTCCTAAACAATCTTTAAGTTTCCATAAGTGCATATACCTTGCGTGTTGTTGAGCATCTGAATTTGCTTAAATGTTATATGTTGCACTTTCCTGGGCTGAATGCAATTTTCACTCTATTCTTTTAATCCTTTTAATCTTCTAGAATTCAGTTTTTGAGTATTGTATATAATGGGCTCAATTCATCTTAAGGTGGAACAGAAACGTATCTATGGAACCTTCTACCGTCACAGATAAGGACTCAACCCAACCTGCTCTAATTCAGTAAATCAGAAGAAGGGCATCTTTTCCTCCATAGATAGACTAGGGGTATCATTAAGAGTTCGGAGTGAATTGCAAATCCCCTAATTTCTAGAGGAAATTCGAGATATGGAGAAGACACCAACAGATGAACGTCCTTCCTGTTATTATCTCTATGGTTGAGGATTTTTTTTTTTATGGATTCTAGTCCACATTTAAGGTTTACTCCAGTAATTGAAGGCTTTTCAGCTTCCTACACAGTTTTAGTAAAGGCCTAAGTCTGACTCTATGTACCAGCCTGCAGCCATTCTATATCATTGTTCTACCTGTTGTCATTTCTACTGTAAGGTTTTGGCTGTAATCACCTATCTGTTCCTTGTAAAGTGTTCTCATAGCACTTGGTAACGTAGTCTAATAGAATCTGTTTAATAAATAAATAAATAAATAAATACAACAGTTTTTACTTTCATCTTGGTATGTGTTTTGATTGTGTTTTCTCTTACTAAAATAGGTTTTGCAAATAAATGCAGGTTGTTAGAAATGGGATTTTTGGTAGGCTTGGGCGTGGGCCAAAGCCAGGCAAAAACCACCACCCTAGTCAGGATAAGGGAGTTACACTCCTAAAATAACCCCTGCTCACCCCCTTGGTAGCTTGGCACGAGCAGTCAGGCTTATCTTAGAGGCAGTGTGTAAAGCATTTGCACATAACCAACAGTAATACAGTGTACGCACTACAAAAGGACGCCACACCAGTTTAGAAAAATATCCAATATTTTTATATAATTAAAACAAGACCAAAAACGATAAAGAACCACAATACTATACTTAAAAGTTCACAATTCAAAAATACGCTGATTAAAAAGAGTTTCTTGTGTGGATAGCGCCGTCCGGGCTACCACGGCGTCGTGAACACACAAATCCAAAACAGTTCTGGCTGACCGCGGGGTTGCAGGCCAGCTACGATGTCGGGAAGACCCGCAAACAGTACCTTTCAGAGATGCAGGGCGATGGGGCCCTCGAAGTCACAAGCGTTGCAGGTCGATCTCCTCTCTGATGGAGTCAGGAGCGCTGGCGTCGGCAGGCGTCGGGTGCTGCGGTGCGAAGTGCAGCGGTGCGGCGTGCGGTGCCCTCAGGTCGCGGTGCGAGCAGCGGCTCGGTGGCGGCATCAGATGGCGTCGTCGGTGAGACCAGGGTCGCGGTGCGAGATGAAGGCGGTGCTCGTCACGGTGCTGGCAGATCACGGTGCAAGCAGCAGCGGCGTCGTTGCTGAAGCGCTGCTGTCGGCTGACGAACTGGAGTCGATGGCGCCGGCATCGGTAGGCCAAGGCTGCGGTGTGGGATGAGGACGGTGCGTCGTGTAACTTACGAGCGGTGCCCCCGAACCACGGTGCAAGCAGCGGCATCGATCTCGGCGGGAAGTGGCGGCGTCAGGCAGGCCAAGGTGTCCTCATGAAGCCAGGCGGTGCGGAGTGCGGTGCCCACAGGTCGCGGTGCGAGCAGCGGCTTGGTGGCGGTGTCAACAGGCGTCGTCGGTGAGACCAGGGTCGCGGTGCGGCGTTGCGGCGGTGCCCTCTTCGGTGCCACAGCTTTGGTGTGAAGCGAGGCGGTGCGGAGTGCGGTGCCCACAGGTCACGGTGCAAGCAGCGGCTCGGTGGCAGCGTCAACAGGCGTCGTCGGTGAGACCAGGGTTGCGTTGCGGCGTTGCGGCGGTGCCCTCTGCGTTGCCTTCAGGACACGGAGTTGGCAGTGGTGTCGTAGACGTCGTCGAGTTGGTGTTCTTCGGGTTGCAGCACAAAACACACAGTCCCCAGTGCTGCGGGTCGAAGAACTTGAAGTTTTTGCTGTTCCTGAGACTTCATGAACAGGGGGCAAGCTCTACCTCAAGCCCTTGGAGAGACTCACAAATTTAGGCTGCAGAAAGTCCAGTCCAGGCCTTTCACTGCCCAAGACAAAAGCAGCCACTGCAGGTCAGCCCAGCAAAGCACCCAGCAAAGCAGTCGTTCCTTTTTGCAGCTTCTCCGGCTCTTCTTCTTGGCAGTCTTCTTGTCCAGATGAGTTCTAAAGTTCAGGGGTCTGGGACCCAGCATTTATGTCCAAAAATCCTTTGATCTCTTAGGCAGAGAGGGCCTGTGCCCGTCAGGACCAGTTCTGCCTTCTCTGGTGTGAATTCCTGGCAGGAGGTGGAGACGGCATTTGTCAGAGGCAGAGCAGGCCCTTTGAGGTGCAAGGAAGTCTCCTCCCCCTTCCCCCATCATAACCCAGGTCTCTTCAGCCCTTTCCTGACCTACCTAGACCATCTGGCGCCCCTCCTGCTCCCCCAGCCTTCTGTCATCCAAAACCCAGACAGGCAATACACATTCCAGCAGAGGCACACGGGATGACCGAGCAAGAAAATACCCACTTTCTAAAAGTGGTATTTTCAAACACAGAAAGTAAAAATCACCTTCACTAAAAGATGCATCTTCAGATTCTGAGTTCAGGCATACTAAATTCTATTTTCTTACCGAATTCCCTGGGCCAGTTATGTTTATAAGATGTTATAAACAAACCTCCCATTCTATCCTATGGGGAACTGGTAGCCTTGCAATAGTGAAAAACGAAATTGGCTGTAATTCACTATCAGGACATGCCACACACACCAGGGCATGTCCCACCTTTCACATACACTGCACCCTGCCCACAGGGGTACCTTGGGCCTACCTGAGGGGTGTCTGACATGCAAGAAAAGGGAAGGTTAGGGACCGGCCAGTGTGTGCACTGGCCAAGTCGACATGGCAGTTCCAGGCTGCGCACAGGCTCTGCAATGGCAGGCCAGAGTTCCACTTTACGGGCTGTTTGCGTGGGTGGCACAATCCAGTGCTGCAGCCCACCAACAGTATTTGATTTATAGGCCCTGGCACTCGCAGTGCACTTTACTAGGGACTGACACATAAATCAAATAGGCCAATCATGGAAACACCAATCCATAACACAATTTACACAGAGAGCATATGCACTTTAGCACTGATTAGCAGTGGTAAAGTGCCCAGAGTCCTAAAACCAACACACACAAGGTCAAAAACAGGAGGCCAAAAAGCAAAAAGTCTGGGGGTAAACCCGCTGAAAAAGCCAAGTCTAACACAACCCCCTCCCAGCCTAAAGCCAGGGTAGACTAATCAATCCCTTGATGGACTTTCCTGCTTGGGGCGATAGAGCATAGACCTGGCCCACAACAGCGGGGGCACGTTCTGGTTCTACGCCTTTCCAAACCCAGTTGGATCCCTCTATCCATACTCTCAGGGCCCACTAAGCTGACCCATGGGGTACCCTTCTCTTTACCTGTGAACCCCATCTGTGCAGCGCCTAAACTTACTTTGCTCACAGATGTGTCCCAACAGGCCGACAGTGCCCACATGGCCAACACAGTGTTGTGGCCCAGTCCACCCCCGGGTGTGACTCCTTTCCCCTCCCAGGGGCAACTCTGTCCACCAGGACAGTAAGCCACAGTGGCTACCGACAGTTGTCAGTGGGGAGACCCAGGCCTTATGCCTCTCAGGGCTCTCTAACCTCTGTGGCATCAGAGAGTGGGGGCGGTAGCCCCAGGTGCCTGGCACCCTTTGTCCACTCTCCCTCTTGTCAGGCCAGGGATGACATCCTGGCACTGACCCACCAGCTTAGGGTCTGTACCCGGCGGCTGGACAGGAGACTGGGGTAGGCTTTCCCACCCCCGGTCTTCCTCCCAGGGGCTCCGTACCCTCCCACCTGGAGCGGTACTCCCTTCCAGAATTGTCAGGGCACCTGTGGCAGGTGCCTTGCACACCCGCCCACCAGTTCAGGGGTGCTATCCTGCAACTGGTACACCAGCCTAGGGTCTGTACCCTGAGGCTGGACACAGGACTGGGGTGGCCTCTCCCACACCCTGTCCTCCTCCCTGGGGCACTGCATCCCCCCACCGGGAGCAGTCCCCCTCAACTCCAGAATTGTCAGGCCACCTGTGGCAGGCGTTCTGCACAATTCACCCACCAGTTATGGGTGTTATCCTGCAACTCGTACACCAGCCCAGGGTCTGTACCCTGAGGCTGAACAAGGGACTGGGATAAGCTCTCCCACACCCGGTCCTCCTCCCTGGGGCACTGCATCCCCCCACCGGGAGCAGTCCCCCTCAACTCCAGAATTGTCAGGCCACCTGTGGCAGGCGTTCTGCACAATTCACCCACCAGTTCAGGGGTGCTATCCTGCAACTGGTACACCAGCCCAGGGTCTGTGCCCTGAAGCTGAACAAGGGACTGGGGTAGGCTCTCCCACACCCGGTCCTCCTCCCTGGGGCACTGTACCCTCCCACCTGGAGCGGCACCCCCAGAAGACAAACTGGTAGTGGCACTGTTAGCAGTTGCCCCTTCCCCCAGGTCAGGGGGACACCCTGAACCTGGTCCTCCAACCCAGGGCCTGTACCCTTAGGCTGGACCTGTGCCTGGCAACCCAGGACTTCCGGGGGAGTACACCAACCCCCCCCAAGGGAAACACACCCCTCATGAGTTGTGCCAGAATCCGCCTGGCGCAGGTCTCCAGCCTCCTGTCCACCTGACAGAGCATGAAGACCCCCAGGCCATAAGTGGCCTCACCAGGGTCAGTCCTGGGGTGCTCTGACCTCAGAGCTGGCAACCCCTGACCTACTGGTCCTTCCAAAATTGTCAGGGCACCTGTGACAGGTGTCCTGCCCAACTCGCCCACCAGTTCAGGACCTCCCTCCAGCAACTGGTCTCCCAACCTAGGGTCTAAACCCTCAAGTTGAACCGGGGTCAGAGGCGAGGACTCCCTCCCTCTGCACCCCCTTCCAGAGTTCTGCACCCTCCCACCTGGAGTGCTACCCCTAGAAGACAAACCGGTCAGGGCACTGCTTACAGTCGTCCTTCCCTCCAGGTCAGGCAGGACCTGAACCTGGCTTCCCAACCCAGGGACTAAATCCTGCAGCTGAGCACCTGCCCGGCGCACGAGGACTTCCTTGGGAGCATGCATGCCCTCCCTGAGGGTAACACATGACTCATGTGTTGTGTGACAGTCTGCCTGGCGTAGATCTCCTGACCTCTGTCCATCTGACAGTGCGCGAAGATCCCCCAGGACAGAAGTGGTGTCACCATGGTCACTGCTAGTAGGCTCAGCCCTTCTGGCTGGCCCCTGACCCACTGGTTCTCCCACTGGGGAACACATCCCCCTTTCACCCCTCACTCTGGACTTCTGCCACCTCCACTTAGGAGTGGCACCGCCAGACACCAGAACCACTGGAGCTCCGTTTACGGATGCTCCAGGTTCTCCTGACTCTAGGAGATCCCCCTCAACGGACGGTCTATCAGTACAGCCTAGGCTCCCCACCTGGTGTTCCCTCCTGGAACCACCCAGGCTTTGGGACCGGGTTTCGGGCACCTTGGGCCGCAGCCCCTTCCCACTCCTTCTCCGCGGAGACAGGACGTGAGTTCCTACACCCTTCCCATGACACCGGGACCTAGCTGGGCTACCAGGAACCTTTCCCACCACCCTTGGTGGGGAAATACCTAAGCCCCTTCCTTCCGGGTCACCCCCAGATGCTTCTCCAGACCCTCTGGAATCCACCACAAGGTCTGCCTCCAGTGCAAGCTCCCTGGGGTCAGAGAACTCACACTCCACCGGGTGTTGGCCTAGCTCTGGAAAACAGGGACTTAAAATATGCTCTCCAACAATTGAATCACACAGCCCCTCACAGGTGTTAACCAAACTACCCTTCACCCAACCATCCAGTGCCTCAGAAAAGTACCCCACATCATTCTCACAAGACTGGTGAGACAGTGTCTGACTGTTGCTGTCCCTCAACCCATACTCTTCTGGCTGGTCTCCATACTCACTTACCAGGGCGTCTATCATGGGGGAACCCCTCTCCCTGCACCTCTCCTCTAGAGTCAGTAGAGTGTCCCTCCCACTACCAGGAATATGATCCCCTGTGCCAGTTCCCCAATCCACCTCAGGGACACTGCGTACCACGGGAGTAACCTCACAATCCTGAACCCCCTGGCGTATGTCAACCCCCTCCTTGAAGCAGGGCCCCAAATCTGTGTGTGCGTGTACCTCCCCCTCAGTACTAGACACTACATTTTTGCTGCCACCATCTGGGCTGGACAACGGCTTCCCAATCCAGCTCCAGCTCTCTCATTTTAAGCTCATGATCCAAGATCATCTTCTTTTCCTCCATGGCTATTCTCTTGTCTTCCCTCTCACTTTCTATTCTGAGTTTCTCCAATTCAAACCTCCTTGCTTCCCACCTGTCCTCCAGCTCCTCTGGGGACAAGCTACTGCTGCCTGGCCTGGAGGGCTCCCCTCCTCCCAAAAGCACATCCACCCTAGGAACAGGCTCCTCCACCTCTCCACTGAGATCACCAGATTGCCTACTGGCATGTCTGGCTGCTACCCAGGCCCTCAGCGCCTTTTGTAGCTCATCCTTCCTGGTGAGGCCTCTGACCTGGACTTTCAGGTTCTTGCAAATCGATTTTAACTCCTTGACATTGTAGGCTTCCAATCGATCCTCCTCAAAGGCAATTTCTACTGATGCAATTGATGATACTATAGATTCAGGCATGTTGAAGTAGCAAGTTCAAATTGGCAAGATCAAAAATAGGCCAAAAAGAAAAAGAACCTGTATGTGGTACGTAATGGTCTGAGATATGGTAGTAGTGCACACCAATCACTGTAAGTCAAGTGCAAATGCAAGTCCTATCCCACCGCTGACAACCAATGTTAGAAATGGGATTTTTGGTAGGCTTGGGTGTGGGCCAAAGCCAGGCAAAAACCACCACCCTAGTCAGGATAAGGGAGTTACACTCCTAAAATAACCCCTGCTCACCCCCTTGGTAGCTTGGCACGAGCAGTCAGGCTTATCTTAGAGGCAGTGTGTAAAGCATTTGCACATAACCAACAGTAATACAGTGTACGCACTACAAAAGGACACCACACCAGTTTAGAAAAATATCCAATATTTTTATATAATTAAAACAAGACCAAAAACGATAAAGAACCACAATACTATACTTAAAAGTTCACAATTCAAAAATACGTTGATTAAAAAGAGTTCCTTGTGTGGATAGCGCCGTCCGGGCTACCACGGCGTAGTGAACACACAAATCCAAAACAGTTCTGGCTGACCGGGGGGTTGCAGGCCAGCTACGATGTCGGGAAGACCCGCAAACAGTACCTTTCAGAGATGCAGGGCAATGGGACCCTCGAAGTCACACGCGTTGCAGGTCGATCTCCTCTCTGATGGAGTCAGGAGCGCTGGCGTCGGCAGGCGTCGGGTGCTGCGGTGCAAAGTGCAGCGGTGCGGCGTGCGGTGCCCGCAGGTTGCGGTGCGAGCAGCGGCTCATTGGCGACGTCAGATGGCGTCGTCGGTGAGACCAGGGTCGCAGTGCGAGATGAAGGCGGTGCTCGTCACGGTGCTGGCAGATCACGGTGCAAGCAGCAGCGTCGTCATTGCTGAAGCGCTGTCGTCGGCTGACGAACTGGAGTCGATGGCGCCGGCGTCGATAGGCCAAGGCTGCGGTGTGGGATGAGGGCGGTGCGTCGTGCAACTTACGAGTGGTGCCCCCGAACCACGGTGCAAGCAGCGGCGTCGATCTCAGCGGGAAGTGGCGGCGTCAGGCAGGCCAAGGTGTCCTCGTGAAGCCAGGCGGTGCGGAGTGCGGTGCCCACAGGTCGCGGTGCGAGCAGCGGCTCGGTGGCAGCGTCAACAGGCGTCGTCGGTGAGACCAGGGTCACAGTGCGGCATTGCGGCGGTGCCCTCTGCGGTGCCAAAGCTTCGGCGTGAAGCGAGGCGGTGCGGAGTGCGGTGCCCACAGGTCGCGGTGCAAGCAGCGGCTCGGTGGCGGCGTCAACAGGCGTCGTCGGTGAGACCAGGGTTGCGGTGCGGCATTGTGGCAGTGCCCTCTGCGTTGCCTTCAGGACACGGAGTCGGCAGTGGCGTCGTAGACGTCGTCGAGTTGGTGTTCTTCGGGTTGCAGCACAAAACACACAGTCCCCAGTGCTGCGGGTCGAAGAACTTGAAGTCTTTGCTGTTCCTGAGACTTCGTGAACAGGGGGCAAGCTCTACCTCAAGCCCTTGGAGAGACTCACAAATTTAAGTTGCAGAAAGTCCAGTCCAGGCCTTTCACTGCCCAAGACAAAAGCAGCCACTGCAGGCCAGCCCAGCAAAGCACCCAGCAAAGCAGTCGTTCCTTTTTGCAGCTTCTCCAGCTCTTCTTCTTCGCAGTCTTCTTGTCCAGATGAGTTCTAAAGTTCAGGGGTCTGGGACCCAGCATTTATGTCCAAAAATCCTTTGATCTCTTAGGCAGAGAGGGCCTGTGCCCGTCAGGACCAGTTCTGCCCTCTCTGGTGTGAATTCCTGGCAGGAGGTGGAGACGGCATTTGTCAGAGGCAGAGCAGGCCCTTTGAGGTGCAAGGAAATCTCCTCCCCCTTCCCCCATCGTAACCCAGGTCTCTTCAGCCCTTTCCTGATCTACCTAGACCATCTGGCGCCCATCCTGCTCCCCCAGCCTTCTGTCATCCAAAACCCAGACAGGCAATCCACATTCCAGCAGATGTCTGAGCAAATGACTGAGCAAGAAAATACCCACTTTCTAAAAGTGGTATTTTCAAACACAGAATGTAAAAATCACCTTCACTAAAAGATGCATCTTTAGATTCTGAGTTCAGGAATACTAAATTCTATTTTCCTACCGAATTCCCTGGGCCAGTTATGTTTATAAGATGTTATAAACAAACCTCCCATTCTATCCTATGGGGAACTAGTAGCCTTGCAATAGTGAAAAATGAAATTGGCTGTAATTCACTATCAGGACATGCCACACACACCAGGGCATGTCCCACCTTTCACATACACTGCACCCTGCCCACAGGGGTACCTTGGGCCTACCTGAGGGGTGTCTGACATGCAAGAAAAGGGAAGGTTAGGGACCGGCCAGTGTGTGCACTGGCCAAGTCGACATGGCAGTTCCAGGCTGCGCACAGGCTCTGCAATGGCAGGCCAGAGTTCCACTTTACGGGCTGTTTGCGTGGGTGGCACAATCCAGTGCTGCAGCCCACCAACAGCATTTGATTTATAGGCCCTGGCACTCGCAGTGCACTTTACTAGGGACAGACACATAAATCAAATAGGCCAATCATGGAAACACCAATCCATAACACAATTTACACAGAGAGCATATGCACTTTAGCACTGATTAGCAGTGGTAAAGTGCCCAGAGTCCTAAAACCAACACACACAGGGTCAAAAACAGGAGGCCAAAAAGCAAAAATTCTGGGGGTAAACCCGCTGAAAAAGCCAAGTCTAACACAGGTACACAATCAGGCAAAACCCTACAGCTCTCTCTTTCTTTGCATTTCTTCAGTTCTTCTTCAGTTATACCCATGGTGGAGTGTTATAATTTTTGCGTGGTGTTTTTGGTAACACAATGTTGGTGTCTAGCTTTTTTGAACAATCTGGTATGTATGAATTCTAGGTCTCAATTGCCTTGAGGAGCAAATCCCACCGAGTCTCTTGCCACTCAAAAACAGATAGATTTCCAAGCATATTCTGGTTAAAAAAAAAAAAAAACTTTGATTCTCTCATAAATTATGCTGGACAATTCCTAAAGATCCCCTACAGCTAAACCAGTAGCCAGCTTCCCCTTAAAAAACACCAACTTAGAACATGTCTGGCGGAAGCTAGGGATGACCCAAGCCATCAAAATCAGCTTCTCTAGCAGACATTGGGACTAACCCGAGAGAGTGAATGTGAAGACCATACCAGAAAAAGAACTACATAGATAATAGAGAGAGAGAGAAAAGGGGTCACAATAAAACATTGCAAATGTATGTGGCATGCTTACTGGTTCACGTTCTACCACATTTAATGAGGGAAAACATAATCCATGCTGCTGTGTTTGAGCACAAGCATGACCTTTATTTAGATTACCTGGATAGAGATATTGAGTGCTGCTTTATCTGTCAATGAAACGTCAGGTGCTATTCAAGCCCCATGACCAGTGTTGTGTCATAAATTGTCTACCCTCAAATAAATAGAAATGTATTTTAACTCTTTTGTTTCTCCTTAGGCATACACTTCACATTTAAATATACAAAAAGAATTTACAACACACCTGCAAGATTCAGTGTTGATTTGGGGTATTAAGAAAGAAATCAACAACTGTACATGTGGTGGCGATAATAATTATACTAATTATAATATTAATAGCAACAATAAGAATATGTTATTTTTGTTACTGTTAGATTAATTATTATTATTTTTATTATTGCTATTATTATAATTATCATCATCATCATCATTATTATTATTACTACTACTGCTGCTACTACTAATAGTATTATTATTAATGATATTAATACTACTACTAATGATATTATTATTATGCTTCTTTTGATTATTATTAATAGTATTATTATTATTAGTTTACATTTTATGTATTTCAGTTAAATTCTCTGTGAACGTAGGTAGTTTCAGGAAGGAGTCTTGGAAAGAAAGAGGTGCAAGAGAGTGACAGCTTGTAAGGAGACATTGGGTCAGATTACAAAATATTTTTGATTGTCACTTTTACAAGTGCATGGTGGTAAGAAAGTGAGTGCTTGGTGCAGGCACCTTTCAAAACCGAATTATGAAAGCAGATTTATGCAGGTGGTAATGTGTGACAAACTTTAGTGCATATTTGCTGTGTTTAATTTGGTTGGAATGATGACATGTTTTGTGTGTTTTTTGTTATGCTTTTGTGTTTTTAAACTACATTATTAATGTGTGTTATTGTTATGTTTTAGTGTGATTGTTGTGTTGCGTTTTCTTTTGACTGTTTTCTGTGTCCTGTTTAGTTGTGTTATATTTTGCTTTGTGTTATGCATAAGGAAGTGCCTCTTTTTGTATGTTCACCCCCACATTTTTGGGCTGATGCTGCTGGTTTTTCGACTCTGAGAGTGCACTGAGGCCTGCTAACCAGACCTCAGTACCAGTGTTCTAACCCAATACTAAAACTATGTTAAATTGGATGCACTCAATTGGCAAGTACTAACTTACTTATAAGTCCCTAGTATATGGTGCCCAGGGTAAGAGGGCCATGTAAGGAAGAGTATTCATGCAGGGCTGCAGCACTGTTTGTGCCACCCTGCATGCGAGAGAGACACAGTGGACTCCAGCCTGCCACTGCAGACTTAAAGCAAAAGAAACACAATTGATGGACGGAATGCTGAACAAATCAAAACATTCACCCCCAGTCAAGAGATCTGGGTTAAATCCATCATTCTTTTGCTCACCATGCCACCTTGCAGACTTAAAGGGCAGTGTTTGACACTGTCAGTTCAACTTTGACATTACACCTAATGGCAAAGCCACCACTTCCCTTAGGAATACATGGAAGTCTCCCCTAAGAAAGTCCTATGGTGCCCTATGGCAGGGAGATATATATACTTAAGTAAGACGCGTAATTTTTATTATATCTTAGCAGCAACACTTCTAAATTGTTGTTTTGCTGTGGAAGGGTTTGGAGCCCCATTGGCTAACACAGGGTTACCGGCTGGCACCCCAGCCCGGCTAACTTCTGAATGGGACTGCCTGACAAGGTCGAGTAAGGTATTAAATTAATTGTGGCATTAAATTTGACCTGATGCCCATGTCAGATTTAAAGTCACTATTAAAGTTAAGCAACTTTTAGAAAGTTGCCACTCTGCACTCCAGCTAGCACAGCGGCCTGGCAAAGGCCCTGATACATAGATAGGTTTCTGACTGCCCTGCATCCTTTTACCTGCACAAAGAGAGGCTGCAGCGTCACGAAGACTTCACCTGCTGCACTTTGGGCCAGCGAGACTGGAACTGTGCCTGTGGCTACTGACACGGGGAAAAGTCAATTTCCTGCCTTCATCAACAGCAGTGACTCCGAGAATCAGTATGCTGATCTCCTGGAACCAGCTCCAGGACAACAAGAGCTTAAAGAGACCAAATGGACAAGTTGGTAGCCACCGCAGACGTTTTGCCACTACCAGCCGCCAGGCACAGAAAAGAGACAATCCGAGATGGCCAAATCTTGCACCCTAGTCTGTCAAACCCAGAAGTGATATCAGAGTCCAGATTTGTCGCACCAACGGGACACTAGCACCCACCAAAGAGTCTGCATCCAACCGCGGTGCTACAGGACCAGTAGTGCAGCATCGGCTGTCCGACTGCTGCAACGTAGACAACTTCGAGGGACCCTGATCTCTGTGGACAAAGTTGCCCCATGCCATTCGTGGTCCAAAGTACCACCGTTGAGGCACCGCCGTCGTCCGCAACACAACCGGAGCATCCTTTTGAACATCTTTGCCTGCATCCCTCAGCATCAGGACCACTGCATTGACTTCTATAGCGGTTGTGCTGTAAAGTTTGCAACTTGCTCTAAAAACACTCTGGTGGCCAAGTTACTGTTGAAAGCATCCATACTGGCCCCCTAGACCTCATTCCTGTCGGATTTGGTGACCCCACTCAGACCAGAGTACCTGTACTAACTTTTCCAAACTTTTGAAAAGTTTACAAACTTTTTGCTTACCAATGCTTGTTTGTGGTGGCATTTAAAAGTGATAAAAACTTCTAAAATCTGTATCCCCGGAACCCTATGGTAGATTTTCAGGTGCCCTGTTGTTTTCAATGGGAGTTGCCGGTTTTGGATTTTGGCTGCAGGTTCGGTCCAGGAAGTCTTCCGGGAGGAACCAACAGCTGGGCAGCTAAGTTGGAGGGCTCGGGGACGTAGGTGCACCTCGGGTTCTCTTCTCCAGGACGCAGGGCTGCTGGATGCAGGGGTTTGTGTTACATAGGCGGCAAAGCCTTTGAAGCTCCCCTGCCACAGATGCCTCTTCCTGACCTGGGGGAGGTGTGAACATCTCCGCCCAGGAAAGGCTTTGTTTCTGGGCTCAGGGAGCAAAGGCTCCCACCCCAGGGGTCCAGAAACATGTCTTGTGGTGGCAGGCTGGGGTTTACCAATCAGGGAACCCACCAGATGGCGGTCGTTTTTCAGTGGGCATCTCTAAGATGCCCTCTGAGTGCATTGTACAATAAATCTCACACTGGCATCAGTGCGGGTTTATTATGCTGAGAAGTTTGATACCAAACTTCCCAGAATTCAGTAAAGCCATTATGGTTCTGTGGAGTTCGTAATGACAAACTCCCAGACCATATACTCTTTATGACCTTACTGCACTTACAATGTCTAACAATGGACTTAGACACTGTAGAGGTACAGGGTGCATGCACCTGTACCCCCACCAGTGGTATAGTGCACCCAACTAGAGGGGTGTCTTACCTATATTATGGGAAGTGGGTTGCAGGCATGGCACACAGGAATGTGTGCCATGTCGACTCTTCACTTTTCTCTGCACCAAAACATGCAGCCGCCAATGGCAGTTTGTGTGTGTGTTAAGGTACAGGACCTCTAAGGGTGAAACAATATGTGCTGCAGCCCTTAGAGGCCTTCCCTGGTCACAGTGCCCTTGGTACCCATGGTACCGTTTACAAGGGACTTACATGTGGCCAGAGAGGTGCCAATTGGGGGTACACAGGTAGAGTTTTGGGAAAGAACATAGGCCCTGGGAACCTGATTGGCAGGGACCCAGGGCACATCAAGTCAAAGTGCATCAGAAATCTGGCAAAAAGTGGGGGGTTACTGCAACAGAAACTCAGCTTCCTACAATCTTCGAAGCAGGTTTAACAAGGGGGCAGGCCACAAGCATTGGAATCTTGTGAGTGTGTCTAGTCATGGGAATTTGTACTTGAAGGGTATGCTTCAATTACAAATCTCATGCTAGACAACACACAACTGTACACCGTGGTGCAAGGCTATGCATCATGCAAGGCAGTCTTATTAGAGCGCCAGCACAGGCAATGGCAGCAGTAAAAGGCCAATCTTAGTAGGCATGGCTCTGCGCTGCTTCTCTCCTTTGTGCGATGTAGCGTAGCAGGTTTGGTTGCTGCACTGCGTTGCATGGAAAACACAGGCAATGGCAGCAATAAAAGACCCATCTTAGTAGGTATGATTCTGAGCTGCTTCTCTCCTGTTTGTGATGTAGCTGCAGCAGGTTTAGTTGCTGCACTGCGTTGCTTGGAAAACAATCAGTGTTTGAAATGGAAAAATAGAAGTGCAGGTACCCTGTACCAGAGTAGGTGCTTGTTTCTGAGAAGTGCTGCTTGAAATGGAAAAATAGAAGTGCAGGTACCCTGTACCAGAGTAGGTGCTTGTTTCTGAGAAGTGCTGGTACTCTCAAATTAAAAATATTACGTCTCCCTTGAGAACTGCAGGTACTCCCCCTCAAAATAAAAAAGTGCCGGAACTCAGTACCGGCCCATTTAAAGCACTAAAATAATAGCCTGCAGTGCTAACTTCATGAGAGCTCAATAACATTCTTCAGTAGGGTGCGAGGCTTTTCTCTCAGACTCCAACCAATCATTATTGGAGCTCTCCCGCTCTCGTTAGTTTGTTCACCTGCATTGATTTCAGAATGTTAAGACGTGGAAGACACAAGCTAACGTGAGGCGACTGCACCCTGCTGTTACCGCACGCTAATGTTTACAGTCTCACTGGCTCCCTTGGGAGGTAGAGAACGTGCATCTTTCCGCGGAAGAATGCAGTGCAAGTACCCACAGGCGACCGAAAAGACGCGAAACCGTGGCGTTGAGACTGCCAGGAATGTGGGCGTGAGCTGGACGGAGCGCATTCCAAGCTCGTCACCGCGTGACGTAATCCAGCCCCCAGCACACAGGACGCCGTTTACACAACACCACAAATATTATAATACTCTCAGGAATTAACGCAGTCGCGACTTTATAAAGACGCTTTCTGCCGCCAACATTAATTAATCACTTATGGGTACTACACTGTGAGAGCGTTTTTTCCCCTTGTTTGCTGTAGTTTGTTGATCTTCGAGAACGAAGGTTAAGGTTGGCAGGCTTCACGATGTAGGTACCTAAACGGCAAAGCAAGTAAAGAATGGTTGTGACATGTTGCGTAACCTTCATACGTTGTTGTTGCAATATTGGTCTTGAAACAGCAATCCTCAAACCTGGCCTGTTTTATTAATTCGTATATATAGCAATTGCACCTGAATTTCATTGCAGATTGCTTGCACATCCTGGATATGAAGCAGGTGAGAACCATGTTTAATTGTGAAGAAAAAGAGCAAAATGTCGACATGTTATCTCACCCAAATATTTGTCGAAATTGCTCCTCAAAAGTGGATAAGCATAAATATTGTGAAATGAAAATAATATGTTCCAGATTATAAACCTGTTTAACAATTGATGTACAACTAGTGAGAGGTGAGACTCAGGTTATTGAGAGAAGGCAGATACATAAGAAGGATTACCCAGGAGGAAAAAAAAGTGTATCCAGTCAATGAGGAATAAACAATGGTCGACTAGTATGCAGTGCTTGAAATGGGAAAATAGAAGTGCAGGTACCCTGTACCAGAGTACCTGCTTGTTTCTGAGAAGTGCCGGTACTCTCCAATTAAAAGTATTACATTTCACTTGAGAAGTGCTGGTACTCTGCCTCTCAAAATAAAAAAGTGCCGGTACTCAGTAACGGACAGTACCGGCCCATTTAAAGCACTGCTAGTTTGGGAAACCCAAGCTCATCTTCCTTTTGCTGTAGTACAGCCAAAGGTTTCTTTTGTGCTTGTCTACATGCACCCTCTCAGCTGACAGCTCACCGCGAGGCCTGTTCTATGGCAAAGAAATATCCTTGACCGTCTCCACAAACGCCACCTGTTAGACCAGAGGTCTTCAAACTGTGGGGCGCACCCCCCTGGGGGGGCGTGGATGGGTTCCCAGGGGGGCGCAAATCACTCTGCAAATACATGTAAACGAAGATGGCCTGGAAGTGAGGCGTGTATTTGCTGCATTTCCAGGCTGTCTTCATTTATTCCGAGCCCTCGAAGTGAAAGTGAGAACTGAGGTGGGGGTGGGGGCAGGGGTCAGTGAGTGTGCTGGCAGGGTCAATATACAGATTACGATTATACTTCCAGATCAAAGAATATAAAGTGCTGTGCACAGAAAATCACTTTCTGATAAACTAGGCAGCAAATCGGAAACTTTATGATTTCCTGCTCGAGGTGGTGTGTATTTTGCAGTCTAGCAAACTGAGGAGAAAATACATATCGTAGAAACGTTCTGTTCAATGTAGTTACATACTCTGGGAAAGCTGTACGTTTCTTTCAACTAGAGGCGAGCCAGAGCCGAGGGTCTGGCTCGCATCCTAGAGCCTGTGCAGGGTCCAAGCACTGAAAATATTTGCTAAGTAAATCATACAACAAACATCAAGTAAAATATGATAAGGCCTCCTCAAAATTCCTAAAAGTGTATTTCTTTAACCTGTCGAAGCTTTGACATTAATAAGGCACACTATATTCCGCAGTGAAAAGTACTTATTAAAAGTGATAGTTTTGTAAAACTGGTCGTCTGAACTCTCATTTAAAAGTGCTCTCCTACGCGATAATGAAGAAAACAGTTTTGGTGAAATAAAATATTTGCCTAAGATCACACAATTTAATAAGCGAGGAGCCCGCGATTTATCCAGGTTTTCTGGTTAAATTTTTTGCAAATCAGCGGAAAATGCATATCTATTTGCCTTTCCTTATGTTAAGGGTTTGTTTTTACCTCTTACTTCATTTTTCTGCAGTTTTTAAATACAGCGTGAACTCGACCAGAGATGGCCGAGCGCTTAACATGAGCACCAGTTACATTACACAAGGTTACATGATTGTTTATAGGCACAGGGAGATTAAGTGATTTGCCCAGAATCACAGGGTGTTGAGCCGACGCCGAGACTCGCACCTGGATCCCCACTTCCGCATTATGCAGCTCTGTCCCTAATGCCAGATCCTGGGTAAAGGGAGGGAGGCAGGTAGAAGCCACATGAAAGCCATGCTTCTTATGGGCTCGAGGTTCCAATAGGACCTCGAGCTGAGCCAGAGCCCGGATTCAGACTCGAGCCTTCAGTGGCTCGCCCATCTATACTTTCAACTCGACAAACTTGTGGGATTTGTGATGCCATAGAAGAGCACACTGTTCAAGTCAATTAAATATTCTTCTGCTTTTTGATGCACGTAGTGGGCACAATTCGCAACTTTTATGCATCTATGCCCAACCTAGTTGCAAAAAAATAAATATCTGTTAAGTCCAAGTCTTTGCTTCACATATTGAGAATGCGCTGACAACAGGGCAACCATGAAAGATGTTTCTAATTTCAGACTTTTTGCGTTCTGAATTGACCTAGCGCTTTGTGGCCCTCTGCAAATAACACTAAACATCTTTTCTACATACAGCATCCATTTTTAATTGGACATGAGTTGCATTTTTCAACATCCCGTTAATTCGAACCTCGACGTCCACTTTCATGTGTATAATCCATCACCTCCCCAGGATCATTTTTCAGTAATCTCCCAAATAGTTCCTTTTATCACAACCCCTTTACCTCTTGTCATCATGTTATTCTTCTAAGACCTATACCACTTAAATCTGTCACACAAAGAACTCGTTGGAGACTGAAACATAAACATATTGAGGAGAATTAAGGAACTAGGGGGCATATTTACAATAAAGTGGCGAAGCGACGTGTCGTTAAGCCAAGAAGGCTAACGACACGCTCCGTCACTTTAGAAACGCAGGGCTGCGCCATATTTACAAGAATATGGTGCAACCCTGCGTTTCCCCCTGCGCTGGCGCTAAATTTAGCTGTCTAGTGCCTACGCAGGCACCCTTGCACCATAGTGCAAGGCTGTCTGCGTTGAGGGGGAAGATTGTTTGTCAGAGGTCTTCAAACTGTGGGGCGTGCCCCTCTGGGGGGGGGGGCGTGGATGGGTTCCCAGGGGGCACAAATACCTCTGCAAATACATGTAAATGAAGATGGCCTGGAAGTACGGCGTGTATTTGCTGCATTTCCAGGCTTCATAAAGGGCCATTCATCAGCGCAGCAGGTACTGCTGCCAGGTGTGTAAGTGGCCACTGTTAGTTATCATTAATGAAGCAGATGCAGCAGGGCTGGGGCCCAGGGGTTTGAGGGGCCCACTGCTTCACAATTATGACTGTCTACCTTTAAAAAAGGGGCATGGGAGCTTATTTTCCTTTCTAGCATAATGACTGAGGGCACCCTTGCAGAAAAAAGGGATACAACATGTGGGAGCTCTTTTTTTTAACAGGACAGAGAGCCTGTTTCAAGATTGGAGTGATGGTCAGGCATGATGGGGAAGAGTTAAAAGATGCAGAGGAGATAGCCTGCTACTCAGGACTGCAGTTATCATTAGTGCAGTAGGTATAGTTGCATTGGGGTCCAAGAGTGTGAGGGGCTCAAAAACACCCCAATTATGGGGAGCGGTATTTTTGGGACAATACATGTTTTTGTTTGATTAAATTGCTGTTTTATAAGTCTCATATTTAGTGTGGTTCATGAACTATAGAAAAAGTACTCCTGAAATCATCTCATAAGCCCCGCCTCCTGCACGCAGCCATGTCCCTCCCGCTCTCCCAATCCTTGCCATAAAGGTTTGGAGGGGGGGCCCGACCTCAAAACATTTTGCTCAGGGGGGCTCAGAGCAAAAAAGTTTGAAGACCTCTGTGTTAGACGATGTCAGACTGCACCTAGAAGCGTCAAATCAGCCCGTATTTTGGAGGAGGGGACAGCAAAATATTACTTCTTGAAGGGCTCCAAAATCCCACCAACAGACAAACTCACTGAATCGCGTGGTTTCTGAAACTGTTTTTACAGAGCACTAAGGTGGAAGGACATGGTCATTTTGGCAAGAAGAGTAATGTTTTACTACTGTTGTTGAGCCTTTGATGCTTTCTTGCCTTGAACTCCAAAGTCCTAAGAGAGCGATGCAATGCCATTACTGCTGCTGCTGTGATTTTGATTGTCTGAAATGGACGGGGGCAGGTTAACTACAAATGATCATGAGATCATACTCTGTATCTGGAGTAGTGGATACTGCACTTTGTTGACACCCCCTCACTTCAGTTAACAAAAAATACTGAGGTACTGATGTTGCATCATGACAGCTTTTGTTGAGCATCTGGTTGTCTGGAATGTAGGTGGAGTGTGTTGTCTCCAGGTGACTGTGGGGCTCTTCCCTAGGTACCGGAGCTATAAGAATTGCCATTTGGTGACGTGACCTTACCACAGAACATAAAATTGTGAGAGCATTGACGAATCACCTCATTGGTTGCCTGAATTCCATTTAAAGAATGTCAAGCAGTACTGTCATTTTCCCTCGTGAGAAAACCCTGGATCTAACATCTTTTTATTTCATCTACAGAGAGATACTACTAAGGTGTGAGTAAATCATCCTTTATATTGGGATTGTTCTGTGTTGCAGTTTTTCTTCATTCACTTCTCTGTATTTTTCCTGAGGCAACGGCAATGAAAGGTGATGGAAGGATGGTCTGCTCACAAAAGGTACAAACTAAACAATGACAAGACTGAAATTTCCAGGATGTTGCCCATAGCAATCTGCTCTCCCATTTGTTCCGTTCCCTGATGGTTTAAATTGTGCTAATATCCAGATGAGAGTTCATTTGGTGGTTGAAGTGGTTGTTATTGATCAAGGAAATTGAACTTCTGGGTTTCTTGAGGCGCTTATTATAATGAATTTGTTTGTGAGGGATACTGATGAAAACAAGGGTATGGAGCTCAGCTGTGTTACCACTACTGCTTTTTGTTAAAATGTCCCACCAAAAGAATGTGTTTACCTGCTCATTAGATCCTTTTTTGAGAGTAAGATCCTGCGTGTTTAATGGTAGGTGGATCATTCCGTCTAATTAATCTTGAAATATTATTTGTGAAACACACAACAATAAAGATGAATTTGCTCAGGACGTTTCATTGAGAGAGGTTATCTTTGATATCATGAAGGGTGCTAAGATGAAGAGCATATTTGGAGGCACAGAGAACATAGACATCGAAGAAGCAGTGTCTGCCATTATAAATGGGCATCCTTTGGATCCAGAACACTGCAGGTTTTAGCCACACCTCCTTGGATGCAATGCCTCAAATGAACTACTCACCAAAAGTAGTAAATGGTCAAAAGTTAGACGCCCATGAATTTCTATGGGATGAACTCAAACCATGGCAGACAACCCAAGCCAGTGCCTGACGGGGACTCACACAAACATGCCAGAGGCTGAAGCCTCCTGACCTAAAGGCCCTCTCCATATGTGTTATGTTATATGTTGTGTGCTGTGACAAGAGATTTAGTAACCACATCCAATACATGTGGTCAGAATGTTGTATAATTGTCAGTCTCTGTATGAATATCTTTATGTTTATTATGTGTTTTTATAGTTACCTACCAATAGGATTAAGATAATTTATAAATAAACTTTTTTATACATTTCTAATTTTTAGTGTCACTGTAGTTATTTCTCAGCCTTTCATGGCGTGAGGGTTTATGGTCTGAAGTAGCCCTAGAGAATTTACATTAATTTACCCTATCGCAGCCATCTTCAAGCATCGTGCTTTAAAAGTGTTATTATTACCGAATGTTATGGTGCTCAATTTACTAACTTGAAAGCATGAAGATTTAGTGGGACTTGACAGGATCCAAATCAATGGCCTGAAGATCACTTCAGAAGTTAGCTGCGAACATTCAACTATTTAAGCCATTCTGACAGGACTTGGCACTTTACAAGCTGGTCTCCCAAACCCTACAGCCCCTCCCCCTGGTATTAACAGTTACAGATTATGGTACCCTGGGGAGTGACTTCTGCAGACTGTGCGTCAAATGCAAGGCGGATGTGCCCTCACGCAAATCCTGGATATTATACCTTTGAGGAGGTAAGTATATCTGCTCTTCAACTCCTGATTCAAGGCATCAGCTTTGTGTGGCGAAATCTATTGTTTGTCAGCAGCCCATTATTGTCGTAGTTTGTCAAATTAGAAAAAAACTTTTTGGACAAAAATGACACCACATACACTGAGGACCATGACAACTAATGCACAGTAACAAATCAGAGTATCCCCTATTGACAATTCCTTGAAGCTCGCCAATGTGTGTTCCATGCTGTTTTGCTGTATTGCAGTATAGTAATGCTAGAGGCCTGTTGTTGCTAGTAAATAACAAATATTGTCAAGGCTGCACACCCCTGTGCAGCGGAAGCAGCTGGTCAGCTCTAGTTTCATGCACACGCAGGAGTGTGCAGGGACCACTTACCTCTCTGCTGCTGTGCAAACCTGGAATCTCTGAAGCTCCTGGCACCTGCAGTCCAGCAAGTGGGATGAGATGTCTTCCTCAGCTTCAGGAAAGAGATTAGTCACTGTGGAGAGCTACTGGCAGGAGGGTGGTAGCATCACCAAGGGAGGGGCAGTGGCGTGACAAGTTCAGTGGTGCAGGGAAACTAGAGCCCCCCCTGCAAAGAACATGCTGAGGGTCACCCACACTCCAGACCCAGTCCATAGCTCTCATCCCAGGGACCTCCCAATGACGGAGAGGGCCCCCCTGGGCTCAGGGGCCCCAGCACCGCAGGGGCTGTGGGGGCTTTTGTTATGCCACTGGACAAGTTCCAGCTTGATTGGAGCCACTTGGATCTTCACCTGATTTATAGAGAGGTGTCAGACGCAGAAGGAGCCTCGATGGGGGGCAAGTACACAGAGGGTCCTAACCAGTGGCGTAACAAAGGCCCCTGCAGCCCCAGCAGTGTGGGCGGCCTAGCTCCAGGGGACCCTCTCAGTACAATACCCTGGCCGGAGAGCTCCTGAGTGAGTCCAGAGGGGGGCCCCTCCATGTACTTTACAGGGGGGCCCCTTCAAGTTTCGTTACGCCACTGGTCCTAACCTGGATGGTGCCTCCACTATTGTGAGGGTGCTTTCAGCTGCAGGGAACTAGAAGCAGTGAGAGCGGGTCCTGTCCTTTAATACAGTACATAGATATAGCGCCTCACTCTTGTTACCTGCATGTGCTTACCTGGCAGACAGCAGGCTTGTCGTCCCTTAATTACTGCCTTACTACTTTACTCCCCATTGAATGCCACACTCCTGGTGTTATCCACAGAAACAGTTAACTATAATGTTGTCATGGTTTAGATAATTACGCACTAGGACAAAGATTTTAAATAGATATTTTGAAATTCAATAAGTTCTCAACTTCATGTTTAAAAACGTTCATAGTGTTTGGAAAAAACAGAAAATGGTAGATGATATTAAGAAAGTAATATTTTCCTCAAGCAAAAAGTAAAACAGTGGAAATGCTTGGTAGCACAAATAAAGGCATAGGAATACTTTGGAATGGGGCGTTTAGCTTAAAATAAAAATCACCCTTGTTTTATAATTCAGAGATGCTGATGGGAGAATTGGGGGTTATCCTTCCTCAGTAACATTTGGGTACTCTGGGAAGTTAGGATTTAAAAGAAAATTAAAATAAAGTAAAAAATAGGAGGAAAAGGGTGGCAGCAAATAATGCAAGGGAGTACTTGGAATGGAGCTGAATTATAAGTATGCACCATTTTACATCCCTTCAAAAGCTCTGCAGGCCTGGAGGGGATGGGGGGGTCCTCCCCAAGAACATAACCTTGTATTTTTCTTTAATTAACCATCGCATATAACTTTAATAGCACAGTACAGGTGGTTCTTAGTAGGCAGATGCACTTAGAACCAGTATATAAATTCTTTTTAGCTTTAATGTACATTAAATGGATATAGGATTTTAATTAGTATAAAGGTAATTTTGGATTTAAGTTACTGCATCCCCTGACACAGTTTAAACACACAACCATATCTAAAGAAAGAAAAAATTAGAAGAAAAAAGCATTGGTAAAGTGAAGTATTGGCTCACTAGTCAGCACCCTGAAGTGCACTTCTTTAGGCGGGTGTGCCCATGCGGTCAGGAAAATGCATTGCCCGATGCTGTATGCTGTGGTGAATAGAAGCGAAATGTGAATGACAGCTGAACAGACCAATGGATGTAGAGGAATGGCCCAAAACCCATTTACTTATGCATATATGTATGTATTTATAATACATAGGAGTCTGCAATCTCTAATTTTCTTTTTACAGTCGAGTTGTGACCTCTCCAGTCAAATGTAATAAAGAAATAACGTAGCTGCTCAACTGTAATAATTTATTACAGTTGACTTCAGATGTTACGAGGGTGATAGGCAGGTCATGGAGCATAATTGCAGTTGTTGCTTAAACAAGAAAAAGGCAGACTGGTGTATCCTTCTTCTGATATCTTTTGTAAAACGAAAAATTGATCAGAAGAAAGAAGATGCTTCTGAGAAAGTTCATTTTTTATACTCTATAGGTCATTAAAGAAAAACAGAATCTCTGCATGGTTCTACACATTTTGAGCCAGAGCATTTGTTATGCTGACTTAGATTAAACTTCAATTCAGTTCAATTACTGATAGTACAATGTGAGCAGGGAATACCTTAAGATGGCTTCCCTTCTCACATTGTACTGTCAGTAATTGAACTGGTCAGCACAGGGGCATTTCTGCTCAGGCAGATATGTCCTCACATGTAATAGAACAAACCCTGCTTTAGGACTGTACAGCAGGTTTTACAGCCCAAAAGCAGGGATCATTATCTTAAGGTATGTACTGGGCATGTCGAGCCCCCCTGTGGGTTCCCCCGAACTGGTCCCCCAGTCCCGTCTTGCAGCCTCTTTCTGACTGAACTATTCCCCATTGAAGTGAATGGGACACCCGATGCCGTAACACACCTCTTCACCTGGACGCCCCAGAGCCTCCCGAGATGACCTGTTGATGTGGCCTTGAACCTTGCCTCATACTCACCATAAGTCCTGGGGAACAGTCCCATAAGTTGCTTTGAAGTGCCCAAATGCAGTACATGTTTTTTTCCCCATAAGATAACGTTACCACTCCCAAAAATTGCACTGTCAACTTTTGTAAAATGTAAAAATTCAGAACTTGAGAAGTACTTACCTGATTCCAATGATCTTGGTATCTAAATTCATTAAAAGTATGTGTTATCTTTACGAATTGGTGTTGGATTTCTTTACTGAGTGTCTGTCTCACTTACTGCCTCTGTGTGTGCAATAAATGCTTCGCACTACCTCTGATTTGCCAACTGATTGCCCTCACTACCACAAAAGAGAGCATTTGGGGTGTGATTTGTGCCTCTGTAATTCCTTTGGGGTTTGCCTTGACTCTTTGCACAGTGCATCTCTTTTTGGTCAATGTGTATAAAGAGCCAGCTTCCTACATTGGTGGTACAGCGGTGGGATATAAGACTTTGCATTTACTGTACCACTATGTCAGTATTGTGATCCCACAGAGGAATCCACAATGGACTTTAGTTGCTCAAAAATATGTTTTGAATTTTGTGATTTTTTCCAAATTTCTAATCTGGTTTGTTAGGGCCTTGGTTAAGTTCTCTAGTCCCTGCTGTTTAGAAATTTAAAAAGTGTCCTAGACAGTTAGGCTCTTTAACAAATATTGTCAGCTAGATTTTTTCTACCTTACTACAAAGGTCCCAGCTGTTCTAAAACGCCATGTCTGAGGCAGAGGGCAGTATCCAGGTGCTCAACCTGGTTCTCTACAAGAGACTTAAGTTGACCCAACTTAAGGAGTTCTGCCAAGCATGGAACCTTGCCATGGGGCCTAAACCTACAAGGGCTCACCTCCAGAACCTACTTACTGAGCTTTATAGGGCCATGACTGGGAAAGGAAATACAAACGAAACACCAGAGGGAGATTCCAGTGAGGGTGATGAGGAAGTCTCCAATTCACCTTCTGACAGTACCTCTATTAGGAGTACCTCTAACAGTACTCCAGACTAAATAGATGAGTAAGATGCAGATCTTCAAAAACTAGCTATGGGACTAGCTCTAGAGGCCAAACTCTTGGTCATAGAAAAAGAAAGAATTGAGATGGGCCTAGGTCCCATCTCTGGTGGCAGCAAAAACTTAAATAGGGAGAAAGAGGAAACATTTGACCCTAAAATCCCCAAAGGGTTTGTCCCCAAATATGTTGAGGGTGATGATATATAAACAAGGGTTCACAACCTTTGAGAGGGTTTATAGAATGAGGAGGTTACACCAGAAAGACTGGGGCTCTGTACTTTGGGAGCTGTTTTCAGGAAAGTGCAGGGATAGACTCCAGACACTTGATGAGCCAGATGCTGAGTCCTATGACCTCATGAAGTGAAGCCTCATTGAGGGCTTTGGAATCACCACTGAGGAATACAGAATTAAGTTAAGGGAGACTCAGAAAACCTCGAGTCAGTCCTGGGTTGATTTTGTAGACTTTTCAGTGCAAGCACTAGGTGGTTGGTTGAAGGAGAGTCGAGTGTACGATTATGATGGGTTTTATAATTTGCTTATGAAGGAACATCTGTTAAGTAACTGCACTTCTGAAAAGTTGCATCAATACCTGGTGGACCTGGGTTTAGTCTCTCCCCAGGAGTTGGGGACGAGGCTGATCATTGGATAAAAAGTAGAGTGTCCAAGAAGAGTCATGGAGGGGGTGACTAAAGGAAAGGAGTTGTGCAGTCCTCCCAGGAGAAAAAGGTGGACCAATCTAAAAAAAGATAAGGAGTCTTCTGTTGGCCCCCAAAAACCTGTCCGGGAGGGTGAGCCGCAAGACACCTTACAAAACAAAAGTGGGTACCAGGGTAAGGCCTGGGATCCCATAAAGGCTTGGTGGTATGACTGTAAGTAGACAGGGCACCGAACCAAGGAATCTTCTGGTCTAAATACAAACCCACTAGTGTACCCCCAGGGGTTGCCAGTGTAGCCTTTGAGGGTGATTCCCCAGATGAGGAAGACCTTGTAGCTCTAAACTGGAAAGCGGGACCAAAAGGTGAGTTGGTGATTCCAGAGGGAAGCAAACACTTCCACCCCCTACTGGTGAACGGAATCCCAGCCACTGCCCTGAGGGATACCTGTGCCAGTCACACAATTGTGCATGACAGGTTGGTACTCTCAAATCAGTACATCTCAGGGGAGACTAGGAGAGTAAGGGCTATCCCAAAGGAGGTTACTGACAGGCCTGTGGCTTTAGTTCCCCTAGAAACAGCTGGGACGCTTAGTTGGAGATGGGTGGTAGTCAGTATAGACCTCACCCTTGATTGTCTCCATGGAAATGACCTCCTAATGGATGGTCTAAGCCTAAAAGAGGTACTGGTCCAGTGGCAGTCCTCTCCAAAGAAGTCTGGAAGTGATGAACCTGCATTTAGTGCAAGTAGGCCTGGAAGAAAAGAAAAAGGAGAAAGTGTAGGAAAGGTGGGCAACTTTTAGTTAAAGGTCCCGTAAGCCAAGGAGATCATGCCCCTGCTGGGGAGGACTCCCCGAGTGGCACTGGTGAAGCCCTACCTAACCCACAAGAAGCCCTGACTAGCATGAGATGGTGGCTCCTCAGCTAACAGAAGAAAGAGTGGAAGGAGGCAAAGAAGCCTGTAAGTTAGCCCCGTCACCTATCAATGAAGAGCTAAAGGTGTGGTTCTGGGCACTGATAGCTGTCAGTCTCCTTTGCTGAGTATTAGCCTTTATGGCTGCACTGTCATTGGCATAGTGGTCTGACCCCAAGTCAAATAGCAAGCTAGGCCTCCTGACCGTGTTGGTCATGGTGGGGTTACTCAAGTTGTAGGCAACCTCTTTGGGAGAGCTGGGGGTTGCCCTGACTAAGATAGGGTCAGCAGAGGTAGACACCTCCAACCACAAAGAACAGAGAATGGGTGAGGAAACTAAAGAAGCAGACAGGGTGCATTTTAAATGGGGTCCTAACACTGTTGGGGTAGGTCAGCTTCCCAAAGGAAATGACCTGGACAGGAGGATGTAAGGCATAGTAGGCCCTGCAACAATCCAGCCTGTTTCCTTGCTCTTCCTCACCTGACAGACTAGGAAGACTCTCACAGGTTGTGGCTGAGTCTACTGGCCTATTGGCTGGGCTTTAGGGTGTGTGTAGAAAACTGGGTTTTTGTTGCAGTAATTCCCCCACTTTTTGCCTGGTATTTGATGCAACTTTGACTGGAGTGCACTGGGTTCCTGCTCACTAGGTCCCTAGTGCCAGCGTTCTGTTCCCAAAACAAGACAACTGATCACTTGATCGCCAAGTGACCAGACCTTTAGCAGCTCTGTAAGCCCCTAGTAAGTTGTCCCTCTGGGACCTAGGGTATAGGTAATAAAGAGGGTCCCTAGGAGCTGCAGCATATCTTGTTCCACCCTGAGGGACTCAGCACCAAAATCACACAGACCAGCCACTGCAGGCTGCCTGACAAGGTGCTCCAAAAAGTGAAAACACGTCATGGCACACATTTGTGTGCCTACCCCCTAACACTGCATATAATATTTATGTCACCCCTACAGCAGGCATTACAGCCCCAAGGCAGGGTGCATTATATTACATGTGAGGACCTATCTGCATGAGCAAATATGCCCCTGTGCTGGCCAGTTCAATTACTGACAGTACAAGTGGGCACTGGTCAAAACGAATTGTCCAGCTTCATAATGGCTTCACTGAAACATATGGTGTTTGGTATCAAACACCTCATATTGATAAACCAACACTGATTCCAGTGATGGATTTATTAACACATGCACCCAGAGGGTACCTTGCAGGTACCCCCTGAACACTGCTAGCCTTCTAGTGTGCTAGGTGACTGTTCCAGTCCAGCCTGCCACCATAGATGAGTTTCTGACACCCTAGTCGGTGCTCCAGGTACCAGTCTTCCAGACCCGGACAGCAAGCTAGGGCTGCTGCCAGCCAGAGGCATGTTTCTGCCCTCCTCCTGCTGAGCCAAGCTCGGGCAGGGGAAGGTAGAACAATAGGTAACATGTCACAGGGAGGTGTGACCACCTCCCAGACAGGGTTTAGTGTATTGGGGCAGGGTGGGGGCGCTTCCCAGTGCCACATAGTCTGCGTGCAGGGCACACTTGGTGCCCTTCATGCATAGTCCAGTTCAAACCAGTTCAGAGAGCCGTTGGCTCCCACTCTGGCGCGAAACTGGACAAAGGACACAGGAGTATCCTCCCCCTTGTCCAGCCCCTCCTTAAGGAGAGACCCCTGAATCATCCCAACCCTTTCCTTAGGGTATTCAAGGGCTTACCTGTGGGTGGGTCCCTAGATTCATCATGGGACAAGATTCATTTCAGACATCCCTTCTTCTTCTACCGTCTGGGCACTCTGGACTTCGCTCTGGGCATCAAGGCTGCAACCGGGAAGACTCCTGCTGCTCCTGATCTTGTCGCCCTGCTCGTCTGCTGCAACGTCCATGCCTGTGCACCATACAGGAACCTTACAAGGCCTGTGGGAATCCAAGACACCTGAAGGAATCTTCCTTGAGGTGAAGGAGTCACTTCCATGCATCTGCAGGTACCGCAATCAAGCTGACTGGTCTGCTGATCCTGGGCTTCCACGGACTCTGAAAGGCTCAGCAATACAGGTGGTGGTTCTTCACATCCCTCAAGGCCTGTCCTGTCCTGTCACCAAGTTTGAGGCCAGTATCCCTTGTCGGAGCTGCAGGAACTGAACCCCTGTGCACCGCATTGACTTGCAGTTGCAAAGGCTTGTTGGCTTCCTTCCACCAAGATCTTCAGGCTGCAAGTATCCCCAACCTCAAGCATCTCCAGTGACCAAGATATTTGTCCTCACCACATCCCTTGCACCATGGGTCTGTATCTTTGGTGAGCTGCTCGAGGTCCTCTCGCGACTCCAGTGCCTCCAGCCTGTAGGTCCTCTTGAGGGTCATCTTTGAATTCTTGGGGCTCCCCTGATTGCTTGGGGCTTACCCTGACTCCCCTGCTTGAGGTGAGTCTCCTGGGCCTTGCTGGTCCCAACATTGCACCTTTTTCAACTTCCACATTGGTTGCAGTTGCCAAGGCTTGTTGGTGCTCCCGCCAGACACTGACCCCTCAACTCTCGACATCCGATGTGGGACAGCTCGTGCATGGCTCCTGGTCTTCCACAGCATTGCCTGGTCCACACAGCTGCAGTTCCAAAGTCACCGTCAGCTCTCCTGCAACACCTGACATTGGTGGGCATTCGTCTTCTGTACCGTCTGGTCACTCCTGAGTGGCATAGACTCTGTCCCCTCTGCTTTAAGATCCTTCACATCTTGAATCCACCTTTGGGTTCCACCGGACACTTTCACCTTCTCCAGTAGTGGCATCTTTCTGAAGTCCTCCATTGGGTTCGACAGCAGTTTTTAGACGCCACTTCACACCTATGCACCCGGCTTTCCTGTTGCAGGTATCCTGTTTCTAAGATATCCACGGGTGGGGTGGCTCTCCAACCTTCTGTCTTCCACGGGGTCTCTCCAGGGTCCAGTGGGAAGTTTCCTTCTTCTTTAAAATTGCAACCACGACTTACCCATTGACTTGCATTGATCACGCGGTCGTGTTCCCACTTAGCACACAGCCTCCGTGGGGCTCCTTGTTACTTACCTCGGGTGGTTCCTTGGGTCCCCCGCACTTATACATCTTCTGGGTATATTCTTGACTTGAGTCGTGGTTCGCATACCACTATTTTAGTATATGGTTTGGTCCCCCCCTGGTGACCACTGTGTATTACGTGCGACTTACCTGTTTCTATTGCAAAGTATTGTGTGCATTGAGTATATCGCCCGGGTAGGAGATATTTGTATGTGTTAGTGAGTGTCTTATAATAAATACATATTTTTATAAATACACTGTGTGGTTCTTTTTCACTTAATCTATACCTATAAGATTACGTTCTGGTAAAACAAGCTGCTTTACACTCTTTCTGGACTAAGCCTGAAGGCTGCTCTCCACAGCTTCCACTTAGAGAGCTTTCTGAGGTTGTCTAAGACCACTAAAATTACCATAAGGGTTGTCTGGATTGGTGCAGGGTGGCCACTTCCATAAGTGTGCATCATATACCAAGCCAGCTTCTCACAGATGTGACCACCTGCCCATGGCCATCTGGCACGAGGACAGGCAGGAAAATTAGCTATGCAGGAGGTGTGCTGCACTGCCAGGCTGGAAACACCTCTAGGGTGAACTAGCCTGAAGAAAACACGAATTTAGAAATTCCGCCATCTTGTGAGTAGTAGAATTAAGAACTCTGGGACAGGATGATGCCCACTCCTCAAAGGAAGTGGTCATCTATGGGGTGTAGTGACCCCAGGGGTAAGGAGTCCATTGGCTACTAGCCCTCACTCACTTAACGCCCCTAAATTGATTATTTGACGGACACCCCTGATACCAGGACTTCAGATTTCGACTGACAAAAAGAAGAAGTGGCCAAAGAAGAAGTCTGCAGACTCAAGAACTGAGGAGCACGACTGATTTAGCACCAACCCTGCCAGCCTGCCTTCTGCACCCGACCCTCATGGAGCAAGAAACTTGCCCTACTGGTGTTCAGACTACAAGAAACCCAGAGGGCTGCCAGTGCTATACCAATCGCCAAAGAAACTCCCTTGGAGTAAAGGAGCTACTCCCCTGCAGCCACAGGCACCAAAGACACAAGACCCGATTCACCGACCTCCCGACCTCCGGGACTACCGATGTTGCAGCCACCGAGGAAGAGATAGCAGTGCTCCTACAGGTCAGATCTGTCCTCCCTCCAAGTGTGGGTATGCCAGCACCGGCCGGAGCTATACAACACCAATACCTGAGGTAGTGAACCTCTTTCAGCAACCCAGGTTTGTTGTTTCCAAGCCGGACGCCAAGGAGAACCGACCTTCACATTGAGGGACTTCAGGGACAGTGAGGCCCACATCGTGAGTAACCAAGCCGTCCTGTTTGCCCCTCTGCAGCAGAAACCAAGACAAAGAGTGAGTCCTCGACCGCCGCCACCCGAGACCTCAAAGTACCTGTGTACCCGCGCTCCACAGCCCAGTACAATGGAGGTGACATTGCCAATGGGGTCCGCAGACCCACAGGAGCTAAACCCACCCTTGGGTTTGCCTAGACTGGACTTCCAGTCACCGCCTGCAGCCTCTTTCTGCAGGACCCCTCCAACCGCAAGTGACTAGCACCAAATCTAACGCCAAAAGACACAACTGCACCCGAGTCCCACAGCCCGAGAAGAAGTGGACCAACGGTGTCCTTATGTGCCCGAGCACCTCAAGGGTTGAGCCTCCTGTGAGTTCCGCTGGACTGTCCACCAGTCCCAGCTTGCAGCCTCTTTCTGACCGAACCATTCCCCATTGCAGTGAATGGGACACCCGATGCTGTAGCACACCTCTGTACGCAGACGCCCCAGAACCTCCCGAGGTGACCTGTTGGTGTTGCCTTGGACCTTGCCCCATACTCAACTTAAGTCCGGTAGAACAGACCCTTAAGTCTCTGTGAAGTGCCCAAATTCAGTACATATATTTCCCCCATAGGATAACATTATCGCTCCCAAAAATTGCACTGTCAACTTTTGAAAACTGTTAAAATTCATCACTTGAGAACAACTTACCTGATTCTGATAATCTTGGTATCTAAATTCATATAAAAGTATGTGTTATTTTTACAAATTGGTGTTGGAATTCTTTATTGAGTGTGTGTCTCACTTCCTGCCTTTGTGCGTGCAATAAATGCTTAGCACTACCCTCTGATATTACTAACTGCTCACCCACACTACCACAAAAGAGAGCATTTGGGGTGTCATTTGTGTCACTGTAATTCCTCTGGGGTTAGCCTGAACTCTTTGCACAGTGTCCCTCGTTTGGGTCTACTATATAAAGAGATGTCTTTCTACACAGAGATGTACCAATAATGACACCAACAAGAAGGGAACCCAGGGCGGTCCTGCTAAATTAAATTGTTGCATGGCTTCAGCCTAAAATGGTGCTAAAAGAACTAAACAGCAGAACATTAATGTTGCTTATAAAACACTGTTATAAGTGTGTTGCATGGCTTTCCATATAAACTTCACCATTGTGGTCTGTGATAGGAGCAGCCTTCTGTTTTTTTCTGGAGATGGCCGCAGATCAGGGACGTAGCTACAATTGGTGCAGTTGGTGCAGTTGCACTGGGACCAAGAGCCCTGAGACGCCCACTGAACCCTGATTATTGTTGTATTTTAGTACCTCAACAGCAGTCAAAGGAGGCATTTTCTTGCCTGTACCAGGGTCTATGGCATCTTTGCTACGTCACTGTCCCAATTCTAAACACGCTTCAATTAAACCTGGAAATCGTCCTGGATCTGGTGTAGGTGCCAAGAGAGGGAATAACTATCCTCACTCCAGAAGGGAAGGGGTAAAAGAAATCGGGACAGATAATTCTATCCAGTACGATCCAGTAAGCTAAGAATTGGTTTTGCTAGTCTGAAATATGAGTTCTCAGCAGTTTCAGCTTCCTTGATCCCCAAGTGATTCTCTTGATAATTCTTCTAAAATCCCACACGGGCTCCAGATGATACAGTTTATACATTGATACAGATGGAGAAAAAGCTAGCAAATTACCTATCCAGCTATCAAATGGAATTCAGCTTAAACCAGGCAAAGGCTGTTGATCATAAAATCACGTATGCACGTATGGCAGTAGGGTGACCACCTCACTTCATGTTATCATGGACACTGCTTCCAATCCTGAGCTTTCATGTCAAAACCTAATGTATTCTGGGTGTTGTGTTCTTCCAGGACTTCGTTTGAGCTAACCAGACCAGCACACCTGATTTCTATGTTTGTAAGTTAAAAGTCCAGGACTGGAATTAGTGTTTGTGATGAGACAGACTGAGATGGTCTCCCCACATGGCATTCGCCATCCAAAATCTGAACTTGCCACCTACCCTTTTCCATTCTTGGTTAATATTATGTGCCTGAAAAGAACTGAAAAAATGGGTGGCGAATGCTGAATTTCATCGGGCTCTTTTATACTTCTTCATGTTACCCTTGAATTCTAGATGGCATTAGCTTTTCCACCCTGCTGTCCTCTAACATTATTGTTTGATATTGTTTTCTTTCCTTTACCCAATTGTATGTTGTTGTATGTTATTTCCTTTTTATTATTTTTAGCAAAAGCCTACTTGGGAATGTAAAGAGAGCCAAAATTTTAGGGAATAATGTAACCTTGTCATTTGCATTGTACATAGTGGAAAAAACATCACTTCTTTTCAATTATGCTTTTAGCAGTTGTTTTATTGCCTCTCCCTGAGAGCAATGCTACGTGTGTGGAACAGTAATCATGCTCCATATTGGCTCAAGACTATGGTTAGGCCATTAATGCTGGCGCAAAGTATTTAGGGGCATATTTACTAATGTTTCACGCAATGCAGGAGAGCAAGCAAAGTTGCCATACTGGGTTGTGTGAAATGGAGAGCAGAAATGCAGCATATCTGCTAATATATGGCTCACATCTGCTCCCTCCTAGAGCCGGCACACCGTGTGCTGCCTAGGGCCAACACAGGCACCCTTGCACCATACTATAAGGCTGCCTGCGTTAGGAGAAAGATTGTTTTTTGTGAATGAAGGCATACCTTCCTACACAAAAACAATCCGAAGAGACCATTTCCTGTTTCTATGCATGATGCATCAAATATAGAAAAAGGAAATAAAGAGGGGGGGAGTTTTTTCTCCTCCTTACGCCATCCTCTGGAAGATATACTAATTTAATACAATCCCAGGTTAACAAACCTTCATAAATTTTGAATTGCGTCAAGTCCATGGGTGGATGCACCGGAACGCTCATGCTCCCCCCATGGAATGCCTACCAGCTCAATTTGTAAATCCGAATTCAGAAATTGTGCTGTCTTGCATGTCGACCTTGCATGACGCAATTACAACGCAACTCCTTGATAAATGTGGCCCTAAGTGTCAGTGAAGTCAACTTTGGGGGGTATGAAGCTACCATATTAATTTAGGGGCATATTATCAAGGGCTCTATCGCCGCTTTAGCAGGACTTTTTCCCGCTAAAGCGGCGATAATTCTAACGCCCTATTAGCAAGCTGTCGCTAACTGCTGTTAGCGACAGCTTCTAGGCGATAGCGACCGGGTTGGGTGCCGCTTTGCATGCCAGCGATATTTATCACTAATGGCATGCAAAGTAGGCGTTCCCAACCTAAAGGCGACTGGAAACAGTCGCTAAGCTCGCTATCGCCTATTAGCGAGGCAGGGGAGGTGATTAACGAACCAGCGCTAAACACGTTTGTTAACGCCTGGTCCAGACCTGACTTAGCCATGTAATCCAATGGGAGGTGGATTACATGGCTAAATCCCCCTCGCCCTATCACCTAGCTAACACTGGTCACAGTGTGAATATCGCTTGTTTTCAAGCGATATTCACACTGTTCTCCAGGGTTTCTATCGCTTAGGAGATAAGCGTTGCTGATAGCACGCTATCTCCGCGATAGAAACCTGCAATAGCCGGCGATAATTATCCAAGCGCTAACTGCGCTTAGCGATAATTATCGCCGGTTATTGCTAATAGGCCCCATAGTTGTTTCAAGCAGGTAAAAGCTACCATTTGAGTCAAGGCTGACAACTGTAACAGAAATCACTACGCTTTTTTTGCATATGTTTGTAGAGTTTTATGCTCAGTGTTATGTAGAGTTTTGCACGCTGATGGACATTCCTTCCTTGTCCATTCAGTGACCCGTTTTCCTTCAAATTCTTCAAGACCCCACTCTTGAAACACTGACTCTAACAACCTGACCGTTGTCCCCCACACGCCTATCGGCTCTCCCCTGGGACGCCATATTGCCTGCAACTGCCATGGTTACACAGCTTGGTAGACTGATTATACGTGCACGCAGGAAACAATTGCAGTGAAAACAGGATCTCGTCGGCTCCGGCTGCACTGCCCTAAGAATTCCAGGAAGTTGTTTTACTTTATAAAACAGTCTGTGGTATGCTAGATGGCTGCCTCGCTTAAGGTCAGGCCATGTCGCTCCGCGTTTGAAATGTCTTTCTGTAATCACGAACTGTTTTTGAACCAGAGAACAGGCTGTATTGTTTATGCTGAAGTTTGTCGAAGGTGCCGTAGCTTCAATGTGTTTTTCACGATCACGATGGCACAGAGAGTTATGTCAAGGAATTTTATTGGCACAGACTCGCTGCGCCTCAAAGGTGAATGTCAGGCCTGTCCCTGGAACCTCTTCGAGTGCATGAAGAAAGTCATGCAGCGAGCACATCCGATGGCCCCAGGGCCTGGAGAAAGTGCTCAGGAATGGCTTTTAAGTATATGCCCAAGTGAGATGATGGGGTTCCGCTGCTTCCTGACCTGTCTGAATTGTTCGGAAAGGGACCGTATTTGCACGCTGACTGCTGATTTTCAGAAAGACTTATTACACTTGCGTGAGACGATTCTGGAAACTGTGTTACAATAGGGATTTCGGTGGCTGCAGGCCATTAACTCAGGATGCACTGCACAGTGAAAGTTGCTTGAAATCTGGCAAGATGTCAGGGACATTTGTTTTCAAAACAGAAAGGCCCCTACTGCAAATGTTCCTGTGAAATCCGATATGTGCAATAACGGTCCGGGCTCCATTACGAGTGCCCTGGATTTTTGCGAACTCTGTGCAGAAATTTGTTTGCAGTAGGGCCCACAGTGACAAAAGGTGCGGGTCCTGCGGGGTGTATCACGCCCGGTAAATACCGAGGGCCTTATTTAGGAGAAGTGTTGCATCGCTGGACAAAAAAGCAATGCAACACCTTTCAGTGCGCCGTCCTTGCGACACCATGGATGAGCCGTATTTAAACTATGGCGCTCCATGTCGCAAGGATCGAACAGATACGTCAGAAATCCTGATGTATCTGTTAGCGCAGTAATGACACATTGCTGGAGTGTGTTGCAAAACAGACGCAACTCCAGCACTGTGTCATTACACATGGGCGAGTCCAATGTAAAAGGGCCTGCGTCACTCCTTACGCCTGCTGTGCAGCAGGTGTAAGGATTTGACGCAGTGAAGTCGTAGAAGTGGTGCAGAGAATTCTCATAGATTTCACCGAGCCACTTCTATGAGCCTTTTTTTGCGTGGGAACGTCCACCCTGCGTACAATATACCTGACGAAGGTATAATGTAGAGCAGGGCTTTACCAAGTGACTTATCTGCCTAGATGCTTAACTTTGTAAATAGGGTGCATTGTGGCACATTTTTTATGCCACCGCAGTGTCACAAAAAATTAACGCAACATCGGCATAAGGCCTCATAAATAAGGCCCCGAATGCGAGAAAATCCGCAGCACAGAATTTTCCCCTGTTAAATTTCAGCTTGTCATATCTGCTGAAATTAAAACAGAAAAAATGGGTTGTTTAAAGCTGTTGTAAGAAATTAGGTTATTAATTGAGAGGGGTGGAAAACACACTTAAATAATGATCACAAAAGTCACAAAATTAACCTGTGCTTAACCCTCTGGTAAAGTGGCACAAAGTAGTTAGGCTTAACTTAAAGGCACCGTGTGAAGTATTTATGCAGACCTCAAACAGTAATCAAGTGAAATACAAAACAATAATAAAACCCAAACCAATTTACAAAAATAAAGTACATTTTAATAAATAAAATGATACGAAATAACAAAAATCCATTCAGTAGGATAAATTCATTTTTAAAGTTTTACATAAAAATAGAGCCATGAAGCATAAAGCGCCACTCACAGTCAACTGGTCACGCTAGAATAGGGGAGAGTCGCAAATTCAGGCCAACTGCAATGGAGAGCGGGTCGGATACCAGGACCAGGTTACTTCCGCTGAAGTATTACCTTCTGAAGTAGGAAGCAAAGAGTTCCGTTCACGTTGGAGTGAGCCGCGAGGAGTAGATATTTGGCAAGAAGGGCAGGTCAAGGGTTGCTGTAGCGTAAAGAGCTGGTTGTCACTGGAGATTTGCATTGGTTGAGAATCACAGATGGTCACTGTCAGCGAGAAGAGCAGGTCCCGCATGAGCTTCAGTTGGCGATCATCACAGGCAGTTGATTATTGGCAGCAAGAGGTCACTTTGAGGTCGCAAGGAGCACAAACATCAGAATTTTCACTTTTTCATGAGGAGGAGTTCACACTGATTCCAGCCAAGGGTCCAGGACTTGGGGGAGACCTCTTGGGGATCAGAACATACTCCAGCAGAGACCAGCAGCAGGGCTCAGGCAGGTCCTGTTGGTGTTACTCAGCTGGGCAGTTGCAGCGAGGCCTCTGGTGGCTTGTTGTGTCTCTGTAGCTCACACAGGAGGTCAGCCAACTGACCCTTGAAGTCACTTGGGGTCACCTGGTATCAAAGCAAGCAGGTCCAATCTTCCTTCTTCAGACAGCAAGGCAGTCATTCCAGCAGCAGGGCAGTCCTTTTGGTAGCAGGGCAGTCCTTATTCTAAATCTTCCACAGCTCCAGGAGTGTTCTGATGAGTGGTTCTAAAGGTCCTATTTTTATACCCGGTGCCAGCCTTTGTGTAGGGAAATTCCCTGACCTACCCCCCAAACTGGTTCTGGTCAGTTTTTCCCCTGGTCCTGGCTCCAAATTGTCTAGGGTGACAAAGGCAAGGGCAGGCCTGGTGTCATGTTCCTTTGTGTTCGCTGCAGGCAGGGCCCTTTGCAATTTAATTAGGGCAGTGTATTGCTGCTCCTCAGCCATCCTGGCAGGAAGACACTTTCCCCTCACACCTATGCCTTCTTTGTTCTCATGTCTGGAAGCACTATACAAACCTCAACAGCAGAGCCATTCACAGTCATGTGACCCAGGACACTGTCAGAAAGGCACAGTTGGTTGGGACACGAAAATGGCAACTCTCTAAAACTGGCATTTTCAAACTATAATTTAAAATCCAACTTTACAATTAAAGAGGATTTTAAATTACAATTCATGTGAGTGTAAACAGCATATCTCTATCTGCTCCCAATTTAAAATTAGCACTTATTAAATGCAATATGGTAGCCCGGTGGTAGTCTATGGGAGAGATAGATCTTACAGCAGTGAAAAACAACTTTATGAGCTTTTCACTGTCAGGACATGTAAAATGTAAACATAAAAGTCATGCTTTTTAAAGACAATGCACCCTGCCCTATGAGCCACTAGGGCTTACCTTTGGGATGACGGATAAGTATTAAAAAGGAAGGTTTAGGCCTGGCAAAAGGTCTATTATGCCCAGGCGAAATAGCATTTTAAAACTGCACAGCAAGCTGCATTGGCAGGCCTTAGACATGTTTTCAAAGGCTTCAATGAGTGCTGAAGACTACGAGTAGCATTTAATTTCCAGGCCCTGGGTACATGTAGTACCATTTTCTATGGACTTACAAATAAATTAAGTGTACCAATCAGGTGTTGGCCCATTTTACCATCTTTTAAATGAGAGCATACACATTTTACCACTGATTAGTAGGAAAAACGTACACAGAGCCCTGAAAGCCAACAAAACGGGTTCAGCAAAGGAAGGCATCAATTTGGGGAATTTGGGGTAACCCTGCAGAGAGGACCAGGTCCAACATTGGGACATCTGGATTTTGGTGCTGAAAACACCAAATCCACCTTTTATCCACCATTTGAATGGGGAATTTTATAAACTTGCAGACATTTTCCTACTTTACATGAGAAGAGATGTACCCAGAGGTTGAGCCAACAATGTCCCCAGGAAGACCATCCACTGTCACAGTACTTTTCCGTTCACATTCAGAGATGATTGAGGCTAGGATAGCTTGGGCCCCGTCCACACTCCAGAAGGGGGTGCACATTTTTGCTGAGTGGATTCTCTCCAAATTTAGATAGCTGAATGGGAGGCAGTGGAGCAGAAGGGCAGCAAGGGCAAGATGAGGGTCTTCATATGCTGGGGATGCTGGAGATGCGCAACTTAAATGGGATATCCACAGGTGCGAGGAGCCCCTCCACCCCTGAGGTCACCTCAAGACTCTTGACATACTGGAGGGAGGGAAGAGTGACCCATTAAAAATAGAAAGTACAGTCATAGCCCACTCCAATCCAGCGGCTTTTGCTGGAGATGATGCACTTAGATCTTTACACCCATCTGCAAAACAAAGATCAGCAGGACCAGGGTAAGTGACATGTTTTATTCTTTGTGTTATATTGTGTTATTTCAGTGAGTAAAACATGGCATGATGTGGTCCTAAATGAGCACATTGCAAGTGACTGTAAAAGCACAACCATTGTACATGTGTCGTAGCAGGTATAAAGACAAATGCATCACTCAGAGTACAGTAAATGTATGAAAACCTAGCTATTTTAAAACAGCTTTGGAATAACCAGATGTAGGTGAGCCCAGACCAACCAAAGAAAGATGGACCGCCCACAATTAGCTTCTGGAAAACATTTATAGCCTGCATTTACCTAGTCATTCCTAACTCCCAAGATCCTATGAGTGGTCATATTTTTAAAAAAAAGCAATTCTCTGATTATGAAAAAACTTGTCTTGAATCACTAAAGGCATTTCAGAGTATCCTTCTCAAATTTGGTAGGAGCTCCAATTGCCTGTAACAATCAACGGAACCGTTATACATTTCTTCCTATCCCAAATGAACCCATTGATTGAATAAGAGCACACATGCTTATATATCTCCGATGGGATATTTATAATCTTGCCAATGTACTGGTATCTATAACAAGTTCTCTGATGTGAGCAGAAAACTATATAGTAGCCCTCTACAGAACTGCTGCAATAAATAAAATAAATACCAGGAAATATCATAAATGTTCTTTCTGAAATAGCATTTTACAGTTCAAAGAGTAAGTTTATTAGAAATAAGTTGAAACATAAGTATATAATGCAGTACAGTAGAAAATAAAAGACATTTGAAAACATGAAATTGAATACATTTGATAAAAAGGGAAATAGGCCTACAAGACTGAGGGCATGAAAAATCTGGCATATACATAAATAGGTCAATAAAATATATAAAATAGAAATAGATAGGAAAAAATAAATAAAAGAAAATATTGTTAACAATAATAAATCTAATAAAAACATGTTATTATGAATAAGGGGAAAGTCAGGGAGGTTGAAAAACTTCCTGTTGAGTAGGTGTACATGCAAAAGATCATTTAGCATGGTTATCTAAACACCTGGTAACAGGAGCCATAAGATCAAACGTTTCTCAGGAAGTGACAAAGGATGAACGTATGCCGTGTCCAATCTATAATTATGACAGACAGCATACCACCATGCTTGAAACGATAAATTTGTTAGGTCTTTCCAGTTTTTGGTGATCTGCTGGAATGCAACTGCTAATAATAGATCCAATATTTTTATCTTAAATGAATGGGCTATCCAGTCATCGAATAAACTCCCTAAAAAATGTTAACAGACGAAAAAAGTATGGTGGAATGGAAAATGTAATTAATCTGAGTCCAAACTTGCATCCAAAAGTCATGAACAAAGGGACAAGTGAAAAGTAAGTGTTTTAAATCAGCTCATTCTTAAGAACATGTCCAGGATGTGTCAGGAAGGTCTGGTTGCATCTTATGTCGGGCCATAGGAGTGAGGAAAAGTCTGTTATATATAAAGAAGTGTGTTTGTGTGGTATTTGCTGCCCTGGAGGACTTCCTAATTTTTTCCAAATTTTCTCCCATATAGTAATAGACCACTCTATGCCTAAATCATACTCCCAAGACATTTCTACACTAGATTTTTCTCTATTTGTACTAAAGGAATGGAGATAAGAATAGATTGTATAGGCTTTGGGATTTGTAAGCAGAAGGGTACGCAAACGAGTAATAGGGGTCAAAGCAGAAAAGGTGGTTTAGCACTTCAAGACAGCCCTGAGGAAGTCGTGGGTTAATTCCCCGGACGACGAAACACGTGTTAGCTGGATCTCCAATGAAGATAATAAAGACCAAGAACATCTACAATATCATTTATATTGATGACCTGTATTGTAATATTTCAAATGTGTGCTGGGGCATCGAATTATCATTTTATTAGTATCAAGGCGACCCCACCAAGAAAGGCTTAAGGGGTTCCATCTCCTAAGGTTGTTAACTTATGAATGCAATTTTCTATATTCGAGGAGATTGAAGATTTAACTGATTGAGAAAACCATAGGCCAAGATATTTTATATGTTGAGGACTATCAACATAAAATTAGAGGATAAAAAATCATTTTAAAAAGTATATTTAGTCGAGGCAGTATTTCACATTTGTCATCATTCAGCTTATATTCAGATATTAATCTATATGCTTTGCGTAAAAAAGCAGGGACTGAACAATGAGGCTATTAAAGAAATAATAAAACATCATCAGCATATGCTGCTAATTTAATCTGATGACTGTTAAAATTAAATCCATGAATATCTTGGTGTTGACGTATTTTAGATAAAAAAGGTTCTAACGCGAAATTTAAAAGAAAAGGTGAAAGAGGACATCCTTGGTGAATGCCCCTACCTAATGTAAAATAAGAAGAGGTAAGTCCATTTACAAAAGTGGCAGCCCGAGGTGATGATTAAAGAAGGTAAATGAGAGATATAATTTTAGGACCAAAAACAAACCATTTAAGCGTGTGAAAAATAAAAGGCCAATACACTCAATAAAACGCTTTTTCTGCATCTAGGGCAATTGCTGCAAAAGGTTCAGACAAATGTGTAGATTTTGTTAGGGAATCAAAAAATAGGCAAGTATCTGAAATATTCCTTTCCAAGTAAATTGGGGAGATATGCTTCCAATCGTAAAACTAGAGCTTTAGAAAAAATCTTATAATCTACATTGACTAGCGAAATAGGTCTATAATTCTTGCAATAGTGAGGGTATTTTCCTTCCTTGGGAATAAGGCAAATCAAGGTGTCCATAAAAGAGCCAGAAGACATGTGGGATTGTAAAACGGAGGTTATAAGTGTATGGAATTTTGGGAGAAGTAATTGAGCAAAGTGTGTGAAGAATTCAACCGTGAATTCATCTGGACCCAGGCTTTATCTTTTTTAAGTATAATCAATGCATTGTGGAGTTCTGTTTGTGTCATATCAAATTCTAATATCTCAAAATTAGATTAAGAGTCAGAAGGGTTGTGGATAGTAGGCAGAAACTGAATAATGTCTGAATCAGGAGGTAAATCATCTGGCATATATAGTGATCAATAAAATTGAACAAACTCATCCAATATTTCGGAATCCTTATGCTTGGAATTTGCTGTGAATCTATGATGAAGTCAATTTTGAGTTTATTGCTTTTAATTTTAAGATAATTTTCTAATAATTTGCCCAACTTATTTTGTCCCCCATAAAATTTAGCACTGGATTTTAACAAATAAATGTAGGCATTATCTCTAGATAACTTATTGAAATGAAGTTTAGCACTAATAAGTTCTGATAAACACTCTTTCGACTTAGAGGTATAATAGGAGTGCTTCAACCATTTAATGTTTGCCAGAAGTTCCAAAGCAGAAGCACATGATCTTTTCCAATAATAAAGTCATGTGCAGCAGCTTTGAATGTGTTCCAGATAGTGTGAAAGGGTAAGTTGTCTGTTTGATTAAAATGAAAATACTCACGAAAGAAAGAAGTAAAAGATGAGGAGAAATCAGGATCTAAAAGAAGTGAATTGTTAAAACGCCAACGTTTTGGTAAGTTAGATTTAGGAAGGAGATCTAATTGTATAGATACTGAGGCATGGTCGGAGATTAAAATGAAACCAATATCAGCAGAGTGTAGGGATTGGGATATGTGATGGGATATGAAAATATGATCAATTCGCCACAGGGGAAAATATGTGTATTCTCTTACAGTGGGATTACAAAGCCTCCATGCATCTATTAGAATCCTTTGTTTTAGAGTTTGAACAAAAAGCTTCTGAGCTTTATTTGGGATGAATGCAACTGTGGAGTTCCGATCAATAAATGGATCTACAATTTGATTACAATCGCCCGTGAAAATAAAATTATCGTCAGGATATTGCATACGTTTCTGGTCAAGATGAGACCAAAACATACAAGCCGCAGCAGTAGGGCCATAGACATTACATAAAGAAACCGGAACTGTCTCAATTATTAGTTTAGTAAATAGCCATTGATCATTATCATCAAACTCCTGGGACACCAACTGAGCACATAGTGACATATGACAAAGAGCTATGACTCCATTCCTTTTACCATCACCGGGCGAAAAGAAAACTTTACCCACCCAACTTCTTTTTTATTTTAAAGCTTCATTCTCTGTGAGATGCGACTCTTGAAGTAATGCTTAATTTGCCCCCATCTTGAACAAATGCGACAATACACTAAGGGGTCGATTCCGATCTCGGCCGGTAGGGCACCGAATCGGATTCGGCTGAACCGGATCCGATTCGGAGCCCTTTTTCCCGACCGATTCGTACGTGCGTCCGGGCGAACGAGTACGATGCGAGCGCGTGCGAATTCGCTGACCGACTCGTACGCCCGTCCCAACCGCACCGACCGACTCGCACGGATGCGCCTCGCACCGCGCAATGGAGACGTTCCCGGCCGGGCAAGTACGATGCGCGCCGCGAGCGAGTCCGACCGACTCGCGCCGTCCGGCTCGAAGAAGCAGTCGGAGCCGCACTTTGGGGGTCCGTGTCGGACCCCCCTGTACGCGTAGCCGCGCGAGTCGCACACAGGGGGGACCCATGGGTCCCCCCTACCTGTGCGTATATGGCGCGAGTCGCTTCGCCGCGTAGACGCTGTGGGGGGTGCCCTTGTACGCCTCGCACCCATTGAGTCAATGGGAGCCCGCATACGCGTTGTACGACAGGCACCCATTGACTTCAATGGGAGTCCGACCGAATCGAGTCCGATAGCATACGTGCGCATCGTACTCATTCGGTCGGGCTGCTAGGGTCCGATTCGGTCAGAAATCTCTCCGAGTCCGGCTCGGTCAGAGAGATTTCCGGCCCGAATTGGAATCGGCCCCATTGTCTCTTGATGGGCGAATTCAAACCCCTGATATTCCAGGAGACAAATCTCAAAGACATAAAAACATTTCAAAGATAAGGGTCAAACCAGACATTTCATAAAATAAACTAAATATATCCATAAACAATCAATGTATTCAGGAAAACTATCAAATATAATAGAAGCAAAAAGCAGAAAAGAATAATAAAGTAAGAAAGGAGAGTGAAAGTAGAAAGGTAGAAGTCGATGGATAAGGAAATAAGAAGCATAAGAAGAGAGAAAGAGGAACAGAAAAAATATAGAAGGAAGAGTAAGACATACCTAAGGAATTCTGAAACATACGGGAGGGAGGGTGAAACCACATGGAACAGATGACACGTCCAAACTCCACAGGAAAGGCGCAAGGAAGGGATCACTGACATAATATCAACGGACCGAATATCGACCTACAACAATATCGATGGACAGAATATCGACATCCTATCTCTACAAAGATAAGTACAAAAATATCGAAACCAAAATATCGTTGTTTAAAATATCGTTGTATAAAATATAGTTTTTTTAAATGTCTTAAAAATAATGTAAAATTAATTAAAAAATAAATATAAATAATAAAAACATAGTTACAATTACTTAAAATAGTTAAAAATGATAAACAATAAATGTAATATATAAAAAAATAAAACACATATTTAAAAAAAATTATATATATATTAGCTTAAAAATATTAATAAATAATTATTTTATTTTATTATAAAATGTCAGAAACATAATAAAAAGTATAAATACATATATATATATATATAAAGCTGTAATATAAATATAAAAATAAATTATATATATAATAAATTAAAATATTAAAATTAATATTTATTTCTAAAAAAATATTTTACGGTACATTAACTATAACAATAGGAAAATGTTGGATAGCGTAGGGAATAAAATTACTATTCCCACTCCAAAAACTGCAACAGTACGGAAAGTTTTGGATAGCAGAGGGGAATAATTTACTATTCCCACTCCAGCAAGTGCAACAGTAGGGAAAGTGTTGGATAGCGGAAAGGAATAATTTACTATTCCCACTCCACAGAGTGTAACAGTAGGGAAAGTGTTGGATAGCGGAGGGGTTAAAATTACTATTCCCACTCCAGCAAATGCAACAGTAGTGTAAGTGTTGGATAGCGGGTGGGTAAAAATTACTATTACCACTCCACTGAGTGCAACAGTGGGGAAAGTGTTGGATAGCGGAGAGGTAAAAATTAATATTCCCACTCCATCGAGTGTAACAGTAGGGAAAGTGTTGGATAGCGAAGTGGTAAAATGTACTATTCCTACTTCAGCGAGTGCAACAGTAGGGAAAGTGTTGGATAGCGGGTGGATAAAAATTACTATTCCCACTCCACTTAGTGCAACAGTAGGGAAAGTGTTGGATAGCGGGAAGATAAAAATTACTATTCCCACTCCAACGAGTGTAATAGTAGGGAAAGTGTTGGATAGCGGGTGGATAAAAATTACTATTCCCACTGCAACGGTTGTAACAGTAGGGAAAGTGTTGAATACCGGAGTACTAAAAATTACTATTCCTACTCCAGTGAGTGCAACAGTAGGGAAAGTGTTGGATAGCGGGTGGGTAAAAATTACTATTCCCACTACAATGAGTGCAACACTAGGGAAAGTGTTGGATAGCAGGTATGTAAAAATTACTATTCCCACTCCAGCGAGTGCAGCAGTAGGGAAAGTGTTGGATAGCGGGGGGTAAAAATTACTATTCCCACTCCAGTGAGTGCAACAGTAGGGAAAGTGTTGGATAGCGGGTGGGAATAATTTTCTATTCCCACTTCACCAAGTGTAACAGTAGGGAAAATGTTGGATAGCGTAGGGGAATAATTTACTATTCCCACTCCAGCAAATGTAACAGTAGAGAAAGTGTTGGATAGAGGAGGGGAATAATTTAGTATTCCCACTCCTGCAAAATAATTGCCATTAATTAACAAATAATTAATTTCTCAAAAATAATTAACCTCCCACCATATTCCCCTTTAAACAACAACACCAACATTACAAAATATTACACAATTAACATAATTAAATATCAATTAATTAATTATTAACAATTAACAAGCAAATTAAAAACCATCAAAAATAAATTAGATCACACAATTAACACTTTAAAATAACTTTAAATAAATATTATATATAAAAATATAAAAAAAATTGTTACAATTAAATTACTTCCCACCCTACTCCCCTATCAACCCACAACCCACACCTAAAAAAATTACACAATTAACATATTTACCAATAAATAATTAATAATTAATATCGAATTAATAACTAATTAATAATATTTTAAACACAATTAACAATATAAAATATTAATTACATACATATTAATTAATAAAATGATTGATTAATTAATTATAATTAAATTACTTCCCACCCTACTCCCCTATAAAACCACAACCCACACCTAAAAAATTACACATTTACCATATTTACCTATTAATTATTATTAATTAATAATCAATTAAAATTTAATTAATAACCAATTAATTAACACAATTAACATTATAAATTATGAAAAACATTAATATTAATTAATACATTTATTTATTAATTGATTTCAATTAAATTACTTCCCACCCTATTCCCCTATAAACCCACAACCCGCTACGGAACTAAAACGCAATATTTATTTATTTTAAAAATTAATAACTTAAAAAAATTATTAATTAATATATTATAATTAAATTAATTCCCACCCTATTCCCCTATAAACCCACAACCGGCTACGGAACGAAAATACGCAAAAAATGTTTAACATAAAATTAATTACTTATAAAAAATTCAAACATACATTAAAAAAATAACCTATACTTGGAACACATATACTAACATAAAAAACACTAAAAAAAAAATCGATATTATTAACAACGATATTTTGACTTACGATATTACTAACTTCGATATTAAGTAAAACGATATTTCTTACCTGCATGTCGATATTCTTGTAGTCGATATTCTTGCAGGTTGATATTCAGTCATATCAAAATGTAAACATCGATATTATAGCATATCGATATTTACAACTCGATATTATGTCTGCGTACCGCAAGGAAGGTTTCATTACATGAGACAGGGAACAAGGACAAGCACAAATAAGATAACAATACCTATAAGGGAGAAAAAAATTATTAGTAGAGAATTACCTATAATAAAACTTTTAAAATACAGAAAAACTCTTAACTATGCATCAACAAGGTGGTAGATTAGGAACATATTAATGATCGAGAACAACAGAGAGAACACGTAAGTTAAAAAATAGCCTAAGAGTTAGAAGTAGATACCAAAACCAAAGGGGATGATGGACGGAGTGTTGAACATTGCAAGCACTCACCCCCAGTCAACTGATCTGGGTTTAATCCATCATCATTCTTTAGCTCACTCCGCCACCCCAGTTCAGACATGGCCATAAGCAAATCAGTCTGACCCTGTGCCTCATGGGAACAGTCCAGTCCGAACTGCCAAGCCATGTCTTCCCTGGACCGGAATCAAGCATCCTGGGACCGGTTTCTGGCTTACAGCCGTCATCAGCCAGGCTATCTTGAATCCAGTGGCAAAGTGAGCAAGGGACCCACGTCTGGGCATACCCTGCCACTTAGGGCGAACATAGCAAAACCAAAGGGGATGATGGACGGAGTGTTGAACATTGCAAGCACTCACCCCCAGTCAACTGATCTGGGTTTAATCCATCATCAATCTTTAGCTCACTCCACCACCCCAGTTCAGACATGGCCATATGCAAATCAGTCTGACCCTGTGCCTCATGGGAACAGTCCAGCCCGAACTGCCAAGCCATGTCTTCCCTGGACCGGAATCAAGCATACTGGGACCGGTTTCTGGCTTACAGCCGTCATCAGGCAGGCTATCTTGAATCCAGTGGCAAAGTGAGCAAGCGACCCACGTCTGGGCATACCCTGCCAACTTAGGGCGAACATAGCAAAACCAAAGGGGATGATGGACGGAGTGTTGAACATTGCAAGCACTCACCCCCAGTCAACTGATCTGGGTTTAATCCATCATCATTCTTTAGCTCACTCCGCCACCCCAGTTCAGACATGGCCATATGCAAATCAGTCTGACCCTGTGCCTCATGGGAACAGTCCAGCCCGAACTGCCAAGCCATGTCTTCCCTGGACCGGAATCAAGCATCCTGGGACCGGTTTCTGGCTTACAGCCATCATCAGCCAGGCTATCTTGAATCCAGTGGCAAAGTGAGCAAGGGACCCACGTCTGGGCATACCCTGCCAACTTAGGGCGAACATAGCAAAACCAAAGGGGATGATGGACGGAGTGTTGAACATTGCAAGCACTCACACACAGTCAACTGATCTGGGTTTAATCCATCATTATTCTTTAGCTCACTCCGCCACCCCAGTCAGACATGGCCATATGCAAATCAGTCTGACCCTGTGCCTCATGGGAACAGTCCAGCCCGAACTGCCAAGCCATGTCTTCCCTGGACCGGAATCAAGCATCCTGGGACCGGTTTCTGGCTTACACCCGTCATCAGCCAGGCTATCTTGAATCCAGTGGCAAAGTGAGCAAGGGACCCACGTCTGGGCATACCCTGCCAACTTAAGGCGAACATAGCAAAACCAAAGGGGATGATGGACGGAGTGTTGAACATTGCAAGCACTCACCCCCAGTCAACTGATCTGGGTTTAATCCATCTTCATTCTTTAGCTCACTCCGCCACCCCAGTTCAGACATGGCCATATGCAAATCAGTCTGACCCTGTGCCTCAGGGGAACAGTCCAGCCCGAACTGCCAAGCCATGTCTTCCCTGGACCGGAATCAAGCATCCTGGGACCAGTTTCTGGCTTACAGCCGTCATCAGCCAGGCTATCTTGAATCCAGTGGCAAAGTGAGCAAGGGACCCACGTCTGGGCATACCCTGCCAACTTAGAGCGAACATAGTAAAACCAAAGGGGATGATGGACGGAGTGTTGAACATTGCAAGCACTCACCCCCAGTCAACTGATCTGGGTTTAATCCATCATCATTCTTTAGCTCACTCCGCCACCCCAGTTCAGACATGGCCATATGCAAATCAGTCTGACCCTGTGCCTCATGGGAACAGTCCAGCCCGAACTGCCAAGCCATGTCTTCCCTGGACCGGAATCAAGCATCCTGGGACCGGTTTCTGGCTTACAGCCGTCATCAGCCAGGCTATCTTGAATCCAGTGGCAAAGTGAGCAAGGGACCCACGTCTGGGCATACCCTGCCAACTTAGGGCGAACATAGCAAAACCAAAGGGGATGATGGACGGAGTGTTGAACATTGCAAGCACTCACCACCAGTCCACTGATCTGGGTTTAATCCATCATCATTCTTTAGCTCACTCCGCCACCCAAGTTCAGACATGGCCATATGCAAATCACTCTGACCCTGTGCCTCATGGGAACAGTCCAGCCCGAACTGCCAAGCCATGTCTTCCCTGGACCGGAATCAAGCATCCTGGGACCGGTTTCTGGCTTACACCCGTCATCAGCCAGGCTATCTTGAATCCAGTGGCAAAGTGAGCAAGGGACCCACGTCTGGGCATACCCTGCAAACTTAGGGCGAACATAGCAAAACCAAAGGGGATGATGGACGGAGTGTTGAACATTGCAAGCACTCACCCCCAGTCAACTGATCTGGGTTTAATCCATCATCATTCTTTAGCTCACTCCGCCACCCCAGTTCAGACATGGACATATGCAAATCAGTCTGACCCTGTGCCTCATGGGAACAGTCCAGCCCGAACTGCCAAGCCATGTCTTCCCTGGACCGGAATCAAGCATCCTGGGACCGGTTTCTGGCTTACAGCTGTCATCAGCCAGGCTATCTTGAATCCAGTGGCAAAGTGAGCAAGGGACCCACGTCTGGGCATACCCTGCCAACTTAGGGCGAACATAGCAAAACCAAAGGGGATGATGGACGGAGTGTTGAACATTGCAAGCACTCACTCCCAGTCAACTGATCTGGGTTTAATCCATCATCATTCTTTAGCTCACTCCGCCACCCCAGTTCAGACATGGCCATATGCAAATCAGTCTGACCCTGTGCCTCATGGGAACAGTCCAGCCCGAACTGCCAAGCCATGTCTTCCCTGGACCGGAATCAAGCATCCAGGGACCGGTTTCTGGCTTACAGCCGTCATCAGCCAGGCTATCTTGAATCCAGTGGCAAAGTGAGCAAGGGACCCACGTCTGGGCATACCCTGCCAACTTAGGGCGAACATAGCAAAACCAAAGGGGATGATGGACGGAGTGTTGAACATTGCAAGCACTCACCCCCAGTCAACTGATATGGGTTTAATCCATCATCATTCTTTAGCTCACTCCGCCACCCCAGTTCAGACATGGCCATATGCAAATCAGTCTGACCCTGTGCCTCATGGGAACAGTCCAGCACGAACTGCCAAGCCATGTCTTCCCTGGACCGTAATCAAGCATCCTGGGACTGGTTTCTGGCTTACAGCCGTCATCAGCCAGGCTATCTTGAATCCAGTGGCAAAGTGAGCAAGGGACCCACGTCTGGGCATACCCTGCCAACTTAGGGCGAACATAGCAAAACCAAAGGGGATGATGGACGGAGTGTTGAACATTGCAAGCACTCACCCCCAGTCAACTGATCTGGGTTTAATCCATCATCATTCTTTAGCTCACTCCGCCACCCCAGTTCAGACATGGCCATATGCAAATGGTTTTGCTTAGAAGTAGATACTCCAGATTCTATATTCTCTATTGTGCATGCATCGATAAAGTTCATCAATTTGGCAGGGTCATCGTAGGAAGTTGTTTTATTTTTATAAGTAACTTTAAACAAGCACGGATGGAACAGACCAAATCGGACACCAAGGGAGCGAAGAGTCGGCGTCATATTAAGGAAGTCTCGGCGTCTGTCAGCAGTGCTTTTGCCATAGTCTTGAGAGAAATACAAAACATTACCAGACCATTAAATACGTTTCATTGATCTGGCCACTGCAAGAAGGTCAGTATACTCCAGAAAATATATAATAACTCCCCTTGGTCTTCTTGAAGTAAAGATAACAGCAGGTTGACAACCTAACCTATATGCACATTGGATGTTAAGTGAAGTGCCTTTTGGCATGATCAATATTTTAGGAAGGAAATATTTGAAAAAAGTGAGAGGTTCAGTACCTTCAGTTCCCTCAGGTAGGCCGTAAATGTATACATTGTTCCTTCTATTCCTGTTCTGAAGGTCCCTAACTTGTTTCTTGAGAGAGGAGACCTGAATCTGAAGATCACTTACTTTAAGTGTGGTTATTCCAAATGATGTCATGTGCTGTTCAGCTGTGGTAAGTCTGACCTCCATCCGTGACCATCTGTCAGTGAGGAGTTGTAGCTTGGCATTGGTCTCCTCCATATAGGGACGCAAAACACGAATCTCCTCCAGTAAGAGTTCCATGGACACATTAGGAAGAGATTTTAAGGGGCTTGGTGGAAGCTTTCCCAGCCTTTGAGGTCCCAGAAGTTGTAGTAGAGCATTACCTTTATGGAGAGAAACCAAGCAATCCTCCATCTTTGAAAATTGTGAAAAAGTAGTGGGGTTTTTGACAAATTTGTGAACTGAGCACACCAAAGGTGATTTTGGTTTTTTAAGTCTACCCATAGTAAAAAATATAAGAACAACATAAATTGCTGCCTATGACTATGGCAAGTGCAAAAGAACTCAGGAAGAATATCTACTGTGGAACATTTCTTGCAGCTTCAGAACAATGACAGAAGTAGACAACAAAACAGGTGGATTAGTCTCAAGAAGTAATGTATACTATGGGGCCGATTCCGATCTCGGCCGGTAGGGCTCCGAATAGGATTCGGCTTTACCGGATCCGATTCGGAGCCCTGTTTCCCGACCGAACCGTACGCGGGTCCGGCCGAGCGAGTACGATGCGAAATCGCCGACCGACTCGTCCGGGCGTCCCGACAGCTCCGACCGACTCGCTCGGACTCGAACCGCTCCGACCGACTCGCTCGGACTCGACTCGCACCGCGCAATGGAGACGTTTCCCGGTCGGGTAAGTACGATGCGCGCCGCGAGCAGTCCGACCGAGCCGCGCACTCCGGCTCGTAAGAGCTGTCGGAGCCGTACTTTGGGGGTCCGTGTCGGACCCCCAGTACGCGTAGCCGCGCGAGTCGCACACAGGGGGGACCCATGGGTCCCCCCTACCTGTGCGTGTACGGCGCGAATCGCTTCGCCGCGTACACGCTGTAGGGGGCGCACTTGTCCGACTCGCACCCATTGAGTCAATGGGAGCCCGCGTACGCGTTGTACGACCGGCTCCCATTGACATCAATGGGAGTCCGACCGACTCGAGTCCGATAACATACGGACGCATCGTACTCGTTCGGTCGGACTGCACGGGTCCGATTCGGTCGGAAATCTCTCCGGATCCGGCTCGGTCGGAGAAATTTCCGGCCCGAATCGGAATCGACCCCTATGTATTGCATTGGTGAGAATGCAGTAGATGAGGAGAAGACTACAGCAAGCCAGGTCATAATGTACCATGAAGAATTTCATCTCCAGCAAGACCAGTAAAATAATCCAAGCGTAGACTATTAGGCACGCTATAACATCCGCACATCCAGGGCATTAAATAGCTGATTCTGTAAAAGTATAAGCCATGTCAGCGACAGCAGGCTTGTAATAAGTTATTTCCTGCACTGCTATAAAAGAAAAAAGGAAGTCAGTACACCTCTTCAAGAGGAAAAAATCAACGCCTTCTCCATTAAGGTAAATGAGCAGAAATTCAAAGGCAAGAAATGCCTTATAAACAATTGTTATAGAGAAGACAAAGTTAATATACTCCCTTCTGAAATAAAAACCACCACTAGCAAAGTCCTGAGAAACACCCCAGCTTCATTAGAGCATTGTGAGTCACAGGACTCCTAAAGCTTATGCACAGGGGAAGTGTTCCACAATAAAAATGTGCAATATCTGAAAAGCAGCAGCTGTTGTTGTATTTGGAAGCTCCACAAGCAACATGCGCGGATAAAAAAAAAAAAATGCGAATGCAATCCTGGAAAGTTAGTGGCTCGTTCCTCAGCTGTGCTCACGATTTCAAAGATGGCAGACATTATCGTGAGGAGAAACACATCCTCAATGATGCTAATGAGCCATGCCGGCTCCCAGGATTGTAAATGGCCGTCGCAAGTTGGCTAGTGGCTGCCACCTCGGCGGAGCAGGAAATTGCCGTCCTCCCAATATTTGGAGAGTCAGTGTGCCAACTTTACCCCGCGCCGTCCCGGGGAGAGTCCCTCGGACGCTGCCATCTTCCTTGGGCTTCAAGCCACGCCCCCGAAATAGCATTTTAAGTAATAGTCAGGGATTCTTTTTCTTCTGTCATTTATGATCGACTACCAGGCCTGCGTCAACCTTTGTGAGAAAAGGCAAATGTTCTTCTGTAGACTATGAACTATTTGCATATTATATTTGCATAATTTGCATATTATATGTGATCCACTGCATCAGTAGCAATACCTGTGGCTACTCCTGTTGATACTCCGATGCTGGACCTGAATGTTATGAGCCAAGGCGCTACAGGAGGGCCTAGTCTTTCCCAGTCAGCTGCCATCATAACCGTCACTGCAGATGCTCATCAACAGGAGTCAGAGGCTGGGATTAGGAATTCTCTTGTGGACTGTGGCTCCCCCGCACCAAGAGAAAAAAAGGTAAAATGACAGAATCAGTGATCGGACGAACTGGAACAAAGACAAAGTGCAGACTGGTCCAGTAGGCTCTCATGGAAGGCAACAGTCAAAGACTGCCCAAGGACTATAACATTAACACTAACGCTAGTGAGTTTGCTCCCATGCTGCAGACTATGATTGAGACTGCGGTTAGTAAATGTATAGATAAATATTTTGATAAACTTTCATCAATAGAGGGAAGCCTAAACAATCTAGTACAGTTCTGTAAAACGAATTTGCCATCGATAGGGCATGCTGTAAATACTGCGAGTTCTGTCTATGAAGGGCTGGGGCAGGTGGGTACTAACATTGTGAGGGAGCCGGTACTGTGTTCCACAGGTGCACACTGCCCACATAAAGATGGTCCCTCAATATCTTCTACCAATCCGTTTGCTAGACGGGAACCTTTGGCAAGCCAAAACACAAGCCGTGGCCCTTGTGGGCACTCTGAGTTGTCGGTGCACCAGAAGGGTCATTAGTATAACAATGCTGGCAGGCGCACTCGGGGGCACAGGTGTTGCAAGTATCAAAGATGGCCCAATTCCCCTGTGTATTTCTTTCTCCCACCTACCTCGGCCTCTTATGTTGTGGTACTTACCAGGGTTCCTGTTTTAAAACAAGGTATTAGGGAGGATTATCACACCCCAAGGAATAAAGTGAGTCACTGGCTGTCTCTCCTGGGAAGAGAGGGCCACAATATAGGAAACAGGCTTATTATGGCCAAGAGAGTTGACTGGGTGGACCTTTCCCCAAAACTCACAACAGAGATTGTGTTGTCATCAATTGTGATTGTCTGGGTGTTGTTCCCCTCAGTTTTGAATCTTGAAAGTCTCATGGCCTGTTCATCTACCATCCAGGCTATTTTTATCGGCCAACTTATTCCCCAATCCCACTGTGGTCTAGTGTAAGCAGCAAACATCACTATATTAGGAATATGAGACAGGACAAGGATAATAATTTTGTTTTAAAAACATCCAATTGGTTCGAGGCTCTGGGTGCTGATGCACTGGATTGACTCTCTTGCCACAAAAATAAGGCTAATTTAAACATGGGATGGCCAGCATCTGGGTTTGGCAGGATTCCAACCGAGCTGTTATATCCTGGGGCTGCGTTGTCTGAGGTTCATGGTGCCGCCGAGCTGAAGCCTTTTCCTTTTTTGATGCATGATGTTAATGGGGCTTGTATTAATACTGAGGGAAGTTCCCCGCATATGCCAGAAAGGTCATTGGGCAGCAGCGGTCCATGCAGGTGACAGCGGTCGGGTGGTGGGGCCGTGTAAGAGGGGATTTCAAAGGACGATGCCGAGGTGAAATTAATTATTTATTTAATTTTCCCTCAGTATCGTCCCTCATAATCCCCCCTTACCCGGCCCCACCGCCCCACCGCTGTTACCTGCACGGACCGCAGCTGTCATTGGGGATTGTGGATTGGTGTGATACATCAACCATGAGTAAAATTAAATGGCCCCCTTGGGACGGAGGGTCACCTAAGGATGGTTTCACCAGTACAGTCATGCATGAGGCCCGCAGTTATATTAGCATTATAGGGTGTCATATCATTAATAATATTCCCAATGTAAGTTTTCCTGGGTTGATTGCCTCTGGTGCGAATGAGACCTGCAGCCCTGTTGATATTGTCAGAAGCCAAACATCATTGAACTATCGTACTATTGCTAGTCCCTCCAGATTGACCTCCTGGAATGTGGCAGGAGAAGACAGTAAAATATTTCATCCAGATTGGCTGGCATATCCTAAATTTTTTGCCATAATTTGTCTACAGGAGACTTGGGAGATAGAAAGATCCTTTTTCCTAGACAGTTGCAAGTCATTTTTTAATCCCACAGTGCCCTCTTTAAAGGGACGCTCTAAAGGCGGTTTGCTAACCCTGGTCTCTCTCTCCCTAGACTGTTGGTTGGAGCACCTGGCTATAACTTTCCCCAATGTGCAACTAACTTTGTTTTCCACACATACAGTGGGTGGTTTTGTTGTGCTGAATTTCTATAATGCAACCAATGGTCCTACCTTTTGCAATACGCTTTTTGCCCTACGGGCTCAGCTATTGGATATTGATTCCTAAGGTGTCACAAAAGCTGGATTTATCCTAGTGGGAGACTTTAACAAACATTCATGTTCACAATCTTTTACTCTTTGTATCCAAATGTACAGTGAATACACTTTACACTTCAAGCATTGTCAAGTGGGGGCCCGTTTGAACAATATTTTGAAGTTCAATTTGGAATGTGTCCTGACTAAATTACTCCGAAATCTAGATGGTAGTTTCTCCCCTACTTTTGTTGGGGGTGGTGTGAATTCTACAATAGATTTAATTTTGTTTCTTCATCCTTGTGGATTTTGTTGGGCTCCTTTGATACAAGTGTCTCCAGTTTTAGCGACCACTACTGTATTTCTGTTTTTAATGGCAATTTGTTTGTCCGAGCTGCCGTGCAATGCAACATATGCTCCCTGGATGGTAAAGTGACCGATCAAGGTAGAAGAATAAAGTGGTCCGAAATCATCCCTGAGGACATCCTGAAGAGACTTGTGGTTGCTAAGGGCAAGAAATTTGATTTGAGCTTGGGGGACCTCGTTGATGATGATGATGCTTTTCTGAGTGCTTACCACGAGATTGAGGTCAGTAAGGCAGAGGAGCGTCACCCCACTGCTTTGAAGCAGAGAAAGAAAGGAAAAATAAAATGATAATAACGTAATGTTATTATAATTTTTTTTGTCCTACTGCAGCAGCTTTGCATGACGGAGTGGGGAGGGGCTGCTCTGCTCAAAGAGCAGGGCAGGGGAGGAGTGGTAGCACCCTGCAAAGTACGCAATGACTGTTTGGCCGGCCCTATCCGGCCGGCCAAACAGTCATGCGCATTTCTCATGTTCTTCATGCAGGCTGCATTACTGCCTGATTGGAGAACATGCCCAGGCCCCCAGTCCCTGGCTGAGTGCCGAACCGTGGCGCTCAAACCAATCACAACGCTGCATTGCAGCATAGTGATTGGTCAGGTGAGCCTGGGTGCTTACCAATCACAACACTGCATTGCAGCATTGTGATTGGTCAGGGGAGCCTGGCTGCCTGCTTCCTGTTCCATTCCAGAGGAGACGTGACGGAGAGACACGGGCGTAAGGTACGTTTTTACTCTTTTTTATAATCCCTTTACTCGCCCCCCGCCCGCCACCCCCGATCCGTGCCGGCCGCTACTGATTGAGGTGAATGTCAAAGTCAGATTGTCCCTTCCTCCTAAAATGGTGTTTAATAATAAACCCAGATGGTTCAACAAAGATAGAACTGATGCCCACAAACTGCTACTAATGGCGCTCAAAGCTCAGCCCAAAATATAACAGGCCGATCCCGACCTCGAGGGTCAGCAGCGAACTGAAGTACAGATTGCCTTCGCTCCAGTATGCACTTAAGCAGCAACGGGAAGAGCCCAGTGACCGCCAGGGGTGAGGTACCGTTCGAGTGCGAGAGACGATCTCCGTGCCGCAGCATAGCGAGCGTGGGCCTCGCTGGGTGGTGCGACCCTATCTCTGAGCTTGGGTCCCTCGGCGAAGCCTGGACAACGGAAAGTGCCCGAGAGCGCTAGAAGGCCCCCAACTGGGACGCAGCAGGCCGATCCCAGCCCCAAGTAATAACATAACATAACATGTGTATTTGTAAAGCGCACGTTCACCCCAGCAACGGGGCATCTTGGCGCTGAATAACAGATGTTTATTGTTACCCAACTCAATGGTACTCATTTTATCGACCTCAAATGGATGAAAGGCTGAGTGGACCCGCCGGGATTCGAACCTGTGACCATGGGGTCGAACACAGGCCCCTGCAGTGGATGCATTAGTCCACTGAGCCACCAGACCCGGCGTTCTGCTCCCTAGATAAGATACGCCATCGCTGGATCGGTGTCCACACAAAGAGGTGAAGCGGCGCTTGAGGGTTGGAAGTGATCCCCGCTCCACAGCTCCAGCAGCAAGGGCCTCGATGAGCGGCGTGATCCCGCCCGAGGCCTAAATACCACATCAAGGCCCAGAACCAAGGCAGTAATGGAGGTGGTGGTGGCCTGATGTGATAAAAGCGAGACATCCATGACCCTAGAGGCCCATGAGTTCACCTGATTTTGGCCCTCTTCACAATTGCGAGGCGAAGTTGGCTTTTTAAGGATAAAGGGGGACCACACTGGTCAGCACAAAGAAGCGGTGAGCAAATAGACTGGGACCGTGCTGGGGTGGAGTGGGTGAAGGCATTGGGACTCCCCTCCCCCTCGAATAGGGTCTCGCCAGTGATAACGCGCCCCCCCCACCTCCCCCGTGAACCCCCAAGCCTCAAGTGAATAATAGGGCTGATAACCCACCCCAGAGCAGACCGGAACATCAATGGCCCACTAATCTGGGTCGGTGGATGAGGAGTGTAGTTCAGATCGCTGAGAGGGGCCGAGGTGGCCGTGGCTGTTCCCTCCCCTCCCCCCAGCCTGCAGGGATTGACCGCAAAGACTTCCTGGCATACTGAAAGGCGCTTGCCCGGGCCCAGTGTGGGCACGAATCCAGTAGCAGTGGTGCGGATCCTGGGTCGAGATCAATGGTGAGAAGTATGCAGATTGAACTGTGCTAGGCACCCGGGGGTACTGACCTACTGAGGAGGTGTTGGGACGAGAGAGGCATGACCCGACAGGCCACTGCGGGAGCCCTTGGCCTCCACGGGTAGGCAGCAGAAACGGCCCTCCTCTCCCCGCACCTCTCCCCTCTCCCCTTCCCCCTGGAACTCTACACTCCCGGAAAACCCAACTAAACTTCAAATAACGTTGAACTTCCCATAATGTCTGGGCCCAAGGGTTCAAGGGCAACATCGCAAACCAAGATGGAAAAGTATGCCCACCCCAGAGCGGAACCACCGACCCCTCAGGCGTTACATTAGCAATCCCAAGACGACGTTCAAGCCCCGGCAAATCAGGAGCCACCAACCCTTCAAGATGTCATGGCAGCGATTAAAGATATCAAAACCTCGTTGGAGGTTAAAGTTGACTCAGTAACCACAGTAATGACATTGATGCGGGCAGACATCCGTAACATAGGTACCCGAGTCAAAGAGGCAGAAGAAACCATCACCTCTCTCAAGATCGACACCAGAACATTATTGACTCAAGTAGGTGATCTGCGCAATTCAGTTAAAGTGCTAGAGGCTAGAATGGAGGTCGCAGAAGGCCGGTCACGCCAGAACAACGTAAGAATAATAGGAGTGCCAGAGAGGGCAGAGGGCCCAGCAGTAGACTCTTTCGTGGAAGACCTAATTCTGAAGCACCTAAAGCCCAAAGGCCTCTCGAAAGTTTTCTCGGTGGAACGAGCGCACAGGGTCCCAAAGGTCCCGCCGAAGCCGGGGACCCCACCAGGACCTATCATTGCCTGACTTTTTTACTTCAGAGACCGGGAGGTGATACTGCAGACCTTGCGAGTCGCTCCTCCAGTGAAATGGGATAATAACGTTATTTCCTTCTTTCCGGATTTCACAATAAAAGTGCAGAAACAAAGACAGTCCTTCTTAGAGGTCAAAAAAGCCCTACTGGAAAAAAACTTGAAGTATGCCATGCTGTTCCGGGCAAAACTAAGAGTGCTTGCAGAAGGAAAAACATGGTTTTTTACTACAATGGAGGAAGCATGGGACTGGCTGGATGGTTGGAGAACCCCCAGGCACAGAAGGACCAGGGGGAAACAGACCAAGGACAAAGGCTAGCTGTAGTCCTCTGACACCCACAACAAAGACTTGACTGATCCGGCAGAAGACTTGCAGTGATAAGCAGTAAAGATTGCAAGATTCAGTTGGGAGTTCTAATACCTCTTTCACAATTGCCCAAGAAGGACAATGAGGCCCGAACTGTACATGGACAGAGCTCTCCCAAATATGATGAAGACTCACCGATAAGTCATGTTTTTCCTTTTTTTTAGACCTTATATTGGGATAATGTAATAGTGTTAATTGATGAGTAACAGCGGCATTAGACAGGGTTGGATTGAGGCCCCCCTTCCCTAAATAGGTTAATGTTTTTTAAAAGGTACAAAGGCACTCTGCATAGTTCGGGGGGTGGTCAGTTCTTAGTCCGTCATGCAGGGAGGCGGGGAGGGGGGAAGGGATTAGGTTTTGCTAGGAATGTTTTGGTTTATTGTTTCCTTTACCGATCAGCGATGAAATGCATGTTGGAGGTGATGCCGGGAGTTGAGGGGTTGGGATGCTTTATTCCTTCCCCCCCATTCTGAATCATTGCAGGGAGTGGTCAGAGCGAACCCCGAAACAGAGAATAAGTAGACCACATGGCATCATCTAAAGGATTTAAATTCTCTCCTGGAATGTTAATGGCCTTGGGGATAGAATTAAATGAGAGGTAGTCCTACAATACCTGAAAATATACGCCCCGAGGTGGTCCTGTTGCAAGAGACCCACATTCATGGAACACAATATGGAGCACTAAATAGATGGGGGTACAAACTGATAGTGCTTGCGGGATACACCAGAGGTTCAAGGGGGTTCAGCATCCTAATACGTTCATCCTTCCCCTTTATAGTCCAAAAGATTATTCATAAGAACAGCAGCAGATATGTGGCCGCCACAGGAACGTGGGAAGGGCAGTTATTCAACTTAATCTCACTCTATGTCCCACCACGATTACAGACACAATTACTTCCAAAATTGGGGACGCTACTCCTCGAACTCCCAGTAGGCAACTTGATATTGGGAGGAGACTGCAATGCGGCCCTCTCCTCTGAGATAGACCGCTGGACGGTACGGCCACAGGAGCGAACGGGAACTAATCTAAGAGACTTTCTGTCGGCCTTAGGCCTTATAGACATTTGGAGGACACTTAACCCCACCACACATCAATACACCTACCACTCCGGTGCTCATGGTACCCTTTCTCGTATAGACTACATTTTCACATTGGCACATTTACTCCCATGTTTCCATGACCCACATCACCTGGCACGAGGTATCTCCGATCACTCCCCAGTGTGTGCATGTTATGACCTAGGCTCCACTAATCACACTTACCAAGGGAGAATTAACCCGTGGTATCTTAAAATACCCCAAATCCGTACTAAACTCCAAGAAGTCACCGACAACTACATAGTGGATAACGAGGGCACGGTAGACTCTGCCAATATATTGTGGGAAGCCTACAAGTCAGTAATAAGAGGACAAGGAATCTCCCTAATAGCAGGTCACAAGAAAGAAAAAAGGGCCAAATTAGAAAATTTAGAACATGAGTTACAAGATTTAGAAGCAAAGTTACTACAGGACAATAACGATTCATTGGAACACTGCCTTCGGCTTAAGCAGAAGGAATTTAGAGACATAGCCAAAGAAGCAGCTAAGGCTAGACACCGTGCAACACAGCATAATCTTTACGATGTGGGTTATAAGGCGGGAAAATTGTTGGTGTGGTTAGATAGAAGAGAGAATGTAGCGAGGTGGGTCTGTGAGATTAAACTGGGAGATGGTACAATGGCAAGGCAGGAAGATGAAATCACAAAAGTGTTTGAGTCGTATTATAGTCAGGTCTATGGGGCCTCACATTCGGTCACAACTGAGGAAGCTCGGGAGCTATTAGTTCATCTACCCATGCAAAGGCTTGTAGGGGAAGACAGGGAAGCCCTAGAGGTAGAAATAACGGAATGTGAAATAACTCAAGCAATTGGGGCGCTGAAGTCCGGAAAAGTGGGAGGCCCTAATGGTATACCAATTGAATTATACAAACAAACAGCATCAAAGATAGCCCCATTGCTCCTCCGAATGTTTCAGGAAAATCGTAGTCTGGGCACACTTCCCAGAGATCAGAGAATAGCCAATATAGTGGTTACATACAAAGCAGGTAAACCTAAGGAAGAGTGTCCCTCTTATAGACCGATATCACTTTTGAATGCAGAAGTGAAAATACTGGCCAAGTTATTAGTAAATCGTTTGACTAAGTTCCTGCATACCGTCATCCATCCGGACCAGTCCGGTTTTATGCCAGGGAGGAACACGGCATTGAATCTGAGAAGACTACATGGAGTCCTGGGTAGAGCAGCTACCATAGAAGAAGACGCGGTAGTGCTCACATTAGACGCTCGAATGGCCTTTGATAGCATGGAATGGCCCTTCATGTATGCTGTGCTAGAGAAACAAGGCTTTGGGCCGCACTTCCTGTCCTTGCTACAGCTACTATACTCCCACCCGCTTGACCAGGTGACCGTCAATAACAATACATCAAGGCTATTTGAGTTACATTGGGGAACAAGACAGGGATGCCCGTTGTCCTGTTAGGTTTGAAAATCCTATTCCGCTTTGCACTCGGATCATGCTACATTAGGTTAGCAGTGTGTGGCTAAATAGATGCCGTTTGTATTCACGTTATGCAACCCACTGAGTTATCCCTTCAACGTGCAAGCGTTAGTTAGCAAGTATGACTCCATTTTGTATTTCGTAATCCCTATTAGACTGTGTCTGAACTAGGCCTCATTACTCGAATCGCCTGCCTCAGCAGAACACTGTATTTCGTTATTATTTTTCTTTCCTGTTCAAGGCTGCTTCCCGACTTACTAATGAATAGGCCATTCTGCCCTCGCATGCCTATCCGAGTGTGTAGTTCTGCTTCCACGTTAGGAGACTCTGAGACTCAGCATGGTAACCTTGAGTTGCCGATAGCATGTCCCCATCTGGCAGGTGGTAGCCCATCCTTCTGCGCCTTCTTTGTTCATGTTCGGCCCAGGCCGGTAACTTTCCACTGTGGGCGTGGTTGGGGGGTTCTTGGAGGAATGCTCATGCATTGCAGGCCGTTGGGGAGCCAGTCTCTCGGCAGACATCTTAGGGTGCAGGTCAGATTGGACTCCTCTGCAGAGTATTACTAATAAATGCTTGTTTGTATTCTCTACTGTCTGACCGACTCTTCATTTCTTGGAAAGGCATAGCAGGTGGTTGTAAGTAACCCGAGTGGCCCCTAAGGGCCACTTCCTTCAGTTGGTGCCCGAACAGGGACCCCGCAAGGTGATCCAGCTCGCCCGTAATCGGGTTGCAGGGTGGGGGTTGCGTCTGGTCGGTCGGGTGTATCGGGGTACCCCACACGATCGAGCTTGGTTCTCGCAGCTGCCCCGCCCGTCTGATCGGGCGACTCCTCGTCTAGTGGTCACCGGCTGGGGTCCTGAGAAGGCGAAACCTTGGAGTTGACCGTTTGGTCCGAAGAGTCGGCAGTGGAGAATAACTTGACTCGACCTGTGTGCACCAGGTGAGTGATTTGATTCTTGAAAAAATGGCGCCATTCTTAAACGGCACAAGCTTACGGGCTGTGTCCTGGTACGGTCTCCGGACAGTCTTGCTTGAACGACATTAGCCGACGGGCTGTGCCTTGGTACAGTCTCCGGACTGTCTTGGTGCAGTTTTCGGACTGCCTTGCTTGAACGGCACAAGCCTGCGGGCTGTGTCTTGGTATGGTCTTCGGGCTGTCTTGGTTTGAACTTGGTGGGATGCGGGCCCTTTAAAAGACACAGAGTGTTTGTGAACAGCCTGCCAGGCCAACTGGAAATTTGGCCTGTTCTCAAAAAGGTCTGGGGCGTGTGAACAATCTGCCAGGCCAACTGGAAATTCAGTCTACTCTTGAAAAGGTCTGGGGCTAGAGCCTGTCTTCTTGAACTTGGTACAGTCTACGGACTGTAGGAAGCGGTCCTCAGACCGTTTTGGTTTGGTTTTTGAACAATATTTGTATTCTTTATTTTTTCCTTTTAATATTTGGTTTGTTGGTGTTATATTTGTCCGTTGGGGACAGCGCATGTGTCTTATATTAAGATGCCTTGTTTAACTAAACTGGGGTGTTTTGGATGCCGGTGTTGTTCTACTCAGGCTCGATTGGAAGAGAGCCAGCCTGCGCCTCTGGAGGGTACCCCAAATTTTGATGTATACGTCAAGCACGGTATTGGCCCTATTATGTTTAGCACATTGTGGAATAAATATACGAGGGACAATACTGAGTTACAATGGCCACTTACTGGCTCGTTTGATGAGCAAAAATTGAATTTCTTGCAGGACAAATTGTTCGCCAAAAAGAGCAGGCAGTTGATGTTTGATTCTCTGAGAGTATGGCAGAAGGAAGCAAAGCAGCGGAGTATGAGAGCAGAGAAAGAGGCCCGGAAGAGGCAGACGCAAACTATAATGCAGAAAGCAGTGGCCTATGAAAGGGCAAAGATAGAGAAAGGCATAGAATGTGCAGAGAGAAAGTTTCAATTGCAGACAGATAAATGTTATGTTACTAGAGAGGAAGGTGATGTTTTCGTTGAAGAGCTATTATATTCTCGCACTCCTCCACCTTATGCTCCTGAGCGGATATACCCAAGGGTTCCCACATCTCAGTCCCCGGCCTCTGGTGCCGCTCTTCCTAGTATTTCTGCCTCTAGTCAAACTGCTTCGGCCCCAGCCCCGCCTGCTCCCTCCCTGCTCACGCTAGGAACAGGGGTCGGAGCTGTTAGCTCTCCTGTTCCGTCTACTGACTCTGTATCTATTGATACACCCCCTTTCACTCCTACAACACTGTATCCTTTCATGATGATACCTGTCTCCTCATCTGCTCTTTCTCCCTCAAATATGACACCCCTAGCACTGCCGAATGGCGAGACCCCTGTACGTGGGATACATGAAGGGAACTGGGCGGCAGCACGAGACCGTATGGACAAAGTGTTGGTGCGTTCTGCTGTGGGTGATGAGGAGAAGCAAATGGTGGCAAATCAGACAGCTCAGTGGGTTAGGAACCCAATCTATAGTGTGGAAGATGTGTGGAGTGTGATAAAAGATTATGAGCCCTTCATACAGCAGCATGCCCTTAAGCACATGTCTGCCATGCTAATAGGACTGTGGGAGCAGTGTTTTCAGGGTGTTGCACCGCAGATCATCTATGACATACGGGACAGGGTATATGCTGCAGATATGGCTCCTAATGAGGTTTTTTGCAATGTAACGACATTGGTGGGCTATCGGGGCTGATTGATCCAAAAGGTTCCGACGATGGTGACCCAGTGCCCCATGAGAGCGGTCCATCCCATTTATCATCCTGAAATACCAGAACTGCGCGACTCCACGAATGCTGTAATTAGGCCGCGAGTCGATGCTCGGTTCCAGGAACAGTGGATCTATACTCCTTGGAAGAGGAGTGAGGTAATATCCCTTAAAAGTCAGTTGCCAGACCCTCGGAAAAACCCGACTGCGTATTACAAAGAGTTGACAGAGGCAGCCTCCTCCACCGTGATGACGTTAGCAGATATTGAGTTGTTCTTTGGCTTGTTGGTACCAGTGGATATATGGAGGCAAGTGCATACACAGGATCATGTGGTGGAATTGGGAGGAGCATGAGATCAGATCAGGGCATGGGATAAGGATCGCAAGCCTGGTGACAAGCCGCAGGCGGAGATATTGGCTTTACCGGGTCGCATTATCACCTATATGCATTCGCTTAGCCCGCCGAGACGGGTGGATTGGGACAAGTTGACTGCATGTCGTCAGCAGAAGGACGAGAGTGTGTCTGATTTCTTTACAAGATTTGAAGGGGTGTTTCTCGACTATAGTGGCCAGGATCTGTCATTGGAAGGTGGTGTCCGGTTGTTTGTCAGCAGGTTCGTTACCAATTTGCTTCCTGAGATTGCGACTAGGTTGCAGGCTTCAGAAAGCACTTGGAGCACCTCTTCCCCGTCGGTAATATTGAGCATGGCACAGTACTACGAGCATAGAGAGAATGAAGAGAAGGAGAAAGTGGAGAAAAAGTCAAAAGACTTGAAGACGAGGGTGTTGATGCAGCAAGTTGCGAGGGGTAACGGAAGAGGAAGAGGTTCGGGTTCGGCCCAGCGGCTACCCAGGTCTAACAGGGGTGGTTCCTCGAGCGCACCTATTGGCTCAATCAATGTGCTTATTGCAAGCAGGAGGGACATTGGCGGAATGAGTGTCCGGAGTTAGTCCAGAAAGACGAGGCCCCGAGAGGTTGAGGTTTTAGAGGACGTGGAAGAGGAGGAGGAGGCCGGGGGGAGACGCAATCGGAGAATACATTGTTTGATAGACAGAGCGGGAACTATTTTGACGACCCCCGAGGGAGGCAGTACTATCATGATGACTATGACATGGACGAAGTGTCGGGGATGTCTCACAGCTAGGATAGCCAGGGACAGGGCAAGGGACCAGTTCCAGTGCCTGTAGATCAGCGCGGACCCTATGTCACTGCAGATTTACACGGTACGACCAAGAAATTCTTAGTTGATACAGGGGCTATGAATAGCTCTGTTTCCCATTCACTGGTCCCGGGGGCGGCAGTCGGGCCAAAACAACGTTTCGGTGGGTTTCTCAGGCGTGCCGGTTGTCAGACCCATTTCCAAACCTCTTGCTTTGACTATTGGCCCCTTCACGGTTGAATCACCATTTCTCTTAACATCAAATTGTGGGGAGAATTTGTTAGGATTGGATTTGTTAAAAAGGTTGCATGCGACAATTTTTTGTCCTCCAGACGGTGTTTACATGACTATTGGACCACAGGTGGCCCGTGCCACACAATGTCTCGCAAAAGATGCCCCCCTCCCCACTGAGTTTAAAGATGTGCCACGCACACTGTGGGCTACGGGAGACACGGATGTCGGGTTACTCCAGATCCCACCGGTCTCTATACAGATTAAGGGCAACGCTGTATGGCCACGTATTCCCCAGTACAAGATATCCCAGGCAGGAGAAAAGGCCTTATTGCAAATAATACAGGATTTGATTAAGTCTGGTGTGGTTGAGGAGACAGCGGCGAATGTGTGTAACAGCCCTATTCTTCCTATTCTTAAAAAAGGCACCCTTGGATTCTTCTGATGCTCACCCTGACATTTACCGCTTCATAATTGACCTTAGAGAGGTGAATAAAATAGTGATTCCCCAGTATCCTGTAGTCCCAGACATTACAACGATCTTGACAATGATTCCCCCGTCTGCAAAATGCTTCTCTGTGATAGATTTGAAGAATGTTTTCTTCAGCATTCCAATACATACAGATAGCCGATATCTGTTTGGATTTGCAATAGCCGGTAAGAGCTTTAGGTTCTGTCGTGCTCCACAAGGCTATACGGAAAGTCCTAGTATCTATAGCCAAGCTTTGAAAGCTCAATTGAATTCCTTGGAACTTCCCCCTGGTAACGTGCTGTTGCAGTACGTTGATGACCTCCTTGTGGCTTCAGACACTGAAGATGGTTGTAAAGCGGCCACAGTTAAATTGCTGTTACATTTGGCACATCATGGCCACAAGGTGTCACTTTCAAAATGTCAATATTGTCGACAGGAGGTCACCTATTGAGGTCACCTACTGTCGAAGGAGGGTCATAGACTAACACCTGAACGCATAGCTGCTATTACTAATATGTCTGTTCCTAAGACCCAACGCGAGGTACGTGCTTTCATTGGTATAACTACGTATTGTCGTCACTGGATCCCTAACTATTCCTTACTAACGAAACCCCTCCTTTACCTGACCACCAAAGAAGTGCATGAACCCCTGCCTTGGACATCTGCATGCCAACAAGCTTTTGAGCAATTAAAGGTTGCGCTTTGCTCTGCTCCTGTGCTTGGTACTCCTGATTACCAGAAGCCTTTTGTGCTCTATGTACATGAGGCGGACGGTTGCGCGCTTTCTGTTCTAACACAGGGTTTCGGTGGTAAGCAGAGACCCTGCGCGTATTTCTCTGCTATTCTTGATAACGTCATCAGAGCTCTCCCGAGCTGCCTGAGGGCTGCCGCGGCGGTGGCAGTTTCTATCAGACAATCAGCAGGGCTCGTCCATGATACAGATCTCACAGTCATGGTACCTCATGCTGTGGACACACTGTTGAATAAGACAAAGACACAGCACCTTACTAGTGCGCATCTGACTGGATATGAATTGACTTTGTTTGCTCCGCACATTACCATCAAACGCTGTGCTGCTCTGAACCCAGCCACGTTACTACCCCTCCCTTCGGAAGAAAAGGACAATGATGTCCATGATTGTTTATTTCGGACTGAGGAAGAAACAAAGGGACGGGTAGACCTGACTGATGTTCCCTTATCTGACCCCTAAGGGGAACTATATGTCGATGGCTCTTGTTTCAAAGTACCAGATGGCACTACCACTGCAGCTAATGCAATCACAACATTACACACTGTAGTTGAGACATCCCGTATCCCATACCAATCGGCCCAGGCTGCAGTTTGTTGCCCTCCTTAGGGCTTGCGAGTTGAGTGAGGGACTGACTGTCAATGTCTACACAGACAGCCAGTACGCCTTTGGGGTGGGCCATAATCCTGGGCGCCTCTGGGCGGAGAGAGGGTTCTTGACCTCGCATGGGTTGCGAATACAGCATGGTCCATTGATACATAGATTGTTGGCAGCACTGACACTTCCTGATAAGTTGGCAATAATAAAATGTAGCGCTCACAAAGCAGTAACAGACGATGTGGGAAGGGGAAATGCTTTTGCAGATCAGACAGCTAAGGAGACAGCTAGATCGAAGATGAAAAAGATGTTCGTAGCAGGCCCCGCTAGGTGGGTTCCAGACAATGGAATGTTCGAGGACACATTAGAAAATGTCAGGGAAATACAGAGCGAGGCGACAGAAGATGAACTGGCAGTATGGGAGGAGAGGACAGGGCGTTTGGACGAGGATGGGTGTTGGACTGACTTGTCTGGGAAACAGAGATGGTTGCTGCCTAACGCCTATGTGCTCCCTGTTGTTACTATGGCCCACGGCCCAGCACACATTAGTGCCAAAGGAATATATAAGCTACTGGACCCAGTATGGCGAAACGATAATATCCCTAAGGTAGCCACACACCTAGTGAAACACTGCATCATTTGTCTGAAACATAATCCTGGGAAAGGTACTCCTACTCCTGCAGGTAATTTTGCACCGCCTTCCTTCCCTTTCGAGGTTCTCCAGATGGATTTCATCTAAATGGAACGAGTTAACAATCTGAAGTATGTGCTGGTAGTGATTTGCGCATTCAGTAAATGGATTGAGGCTTACCCCACTAAGGAGAATACGGCTATGGCAACGGCGAAGGCTCTCTTAAAAGAGTTCTTCCCACGCTATGGATTACCACGTGTGATCTGGAGTGACAACGGAAATCACTTCAATTCAAAGGTCATTGAATTGGTGTGTAAAGGTTTGCATATTAGACAGAAGTTTCACGCAGCGAACAACCCCCAGTCAGCGGGCTTGGTTGAGAAGTACAATGGTACTCTCAAATTGAAGTTAGCGAAGATTCAAGAAAGCACAGGATTGCGATGGCCCAATGCTCTACCTTTGGCTTTGTTGTCTACCAGAGCGACAGCGCATTTTAGAACAGGGTTGTCCCCGTACGAGGTGGTCTTCGGGCGCCCCGCCAATGTCTGGGGCGTCCCAAGACCCAAGAGCTTTTCCGAGATAGAGTACCCCCTACTTGTGGACTATCTGTATGAGTTAACTAAAGATCTTCGTTCTGTCCACCAACAGATTCACGCCACGCTGCAACCAGTACCAGAGGGGCCCGGGCATCAGCTACAGCCCGGGTACTTCATGAAGAATTTTCAGCGAAAGAGCTGCCTGGAGCCTCGGTGGAAATGGCCACTCTTGGTCCTGCTCGCCACCCGCACCGCAGTAAAGCTTGAAGGCCGGAAGCACTGGGTACACGGTCAAGAAGATGCCTCTCCCACTTCCGTATGACCAGTGGGTCCTCGACGGCATTGCTGACCAGGAAGGGGAGCGAGTGCCCCATTCCGTTCCCGTCTCCGATGCCCGACTGAGGTGGGCGCAGACAGACAAAGAGAGCGACGAGGTCTTACTTGAAGCGGTCCCCCCAGAGATAAGGGCCGTCCCGGATGCTCCCGCTTCTGGTGCACAGACACCTGAGTCTCAATGCCCTGCTGAGCCTGAATTTCTCCCCCTTTTTGTTGATGAAGAAGTGCCTGGGGTTGCCAGGTACAACCTGCGACCCCGACGGAAGGATAGTGCGCCAGTAGGGCAGTCCAGGAGTTAGGGAAGGACTCGAGCTTAGGGCATAGGTGCTATGCCTAAGGTGCCTGCTTTAGATTAGAGTGAGTTACACTGGTGTACTGCCCTGGACACTGGACAGGATTATCTGAGGGTGTCTTCTCAGGAGGGAGGGTGTCCTATCCTGAAAGAAGAGGATTTGTTTTCCAGCAAGGGCTGAGATCGCGCAGCTCCCCCGTGGGAGTGCTTCATGGCACCATCGTTGATGAACAATAGGATTCTACCAGTGAGGCTCTGAAGGACACTGGGTGATTCGTACCCCTCTGGTTGGCTGTATTTTTGTGGCTCCAATTCCTAAAAGTTTCTTTCTATGTACCCATTTGGCCGTGCAATTATGAAGGAGGAACAGCCTCTGGTGGCCCCACCATTGCAGCAGAATGGTCCTGTGTGGTCTAGCTGGTCTATTGGGAGTAGGGTGGTAGTGGTAGTGGTTCTTCTCATCGTAACGGTAACACTATTCGGGGTGGTGTGGTATTTAGAAGAACAGCATCCTGTACACACATTGATAGGGACTACCCCGGCTCCACCTGAGCATTCGTTTGTTACACTGGCCCCGCATAAAGAAAGACATAGACAGACCTATGTCGAGAATGCGTTTCTGCAGATGCTTCATCAGGTACACAGTACAACTAATGCCATGAATTGTTGGGTGTGTGGGTTACTTCCCTCAGTTATGCACAGGAACGATCTACTGGTGTCATTGCCCCTGTCATACTTGGGTAGCTGTGAGGCATGGTTCCAATTGCTTTCTATGGTGTACATGCACTATCATGCTGACGCGATGAATATGGTACAGTCTGATTACGGAGCAGTGTTGGAGTATATAGTGGTACACCAAGGATATACACCTGGGGCAGATGGAAAGGAGGGTTCCCTACATCCAGAAGCTTGTATGAATATTTTTGAAGATAATAAGAATGTCACTTGGTTACAAAACGAAATGCTAGATTTTCAGGGATTTAATGTTACTGAATATTTTAAATGCTTCCAGGAACGAAATATAACTGAAGACAAAGCCATGCCCATCACTGTGATCAATACAACAGCTAGTTTCTGTGTTGAAGATAGAGGGAACATTCCAGTAGGTCGGAGCAGTTGTAACTATACATACCGATTGAACACTACTAGTTGCCCACCTTTGCTCACGCCTCCCAATGTATACTTTGTTTGTGGGGGACAGGCTTATACATGGCTTCCCAGGGGATGGTCTGGCCAGTGTTACGTCTCTTTTCTTTTGCCCTCTGTTTATATTGCACCATCTAATTATCACAAGGATCATAGACTACAGCGTAGGGATCTACATTTGCATCGGGCCAAGAGAGTTGTCAATCCAGAAGACATAGATCAAACAGATACTTCCCTACAGCAATTTACTGACATCGTGAAGGGCATTTTGCTGTTCTGGGGACCCATGTTCAATAGCCGTAATATCCGTCGCCTTGCTAGAGTAGTTGAGGGAGTTATTAACACTACTGCAGGTATACTGACTAATATTACAGTTGAGCTTCAGGTTACGAGACTTGTTGCTCTTCAAAACCGGATGGTTTTAGGCGTCATCCTTGCTGATAGGGGCGGAGCCTGTTGCATCATCGGCAGCAGTTGCTGTGTTTACATTCCTGATAATGCCCCTAATGTATACTCCGCCATACGGAAATTACACAGGCTTTCTTCAGATATCCATCAGGATAATGGATCATGGTCCCTCACAGGGTGGTTCTGGGGTCTGCTGACATCATGGGGTTGGAAGATACTACTTGCCCTCATAGTTATCGCAGGTGTCATCTTCACATGTTGCCTATGTATTAATTGCCTTCCAGCATGTTGCACCTATTGTGTGAGCAAGCTCACCCCTACCCCTAAATTGCCAGGGCACGACACTAAGGTCTCCACTATGATGATACAGGATATCCAGGATATGATGCTTATTGACGAAGGTATTTTTGAATATTAAGTAGATTTTGACACTAGTGTGCTGTTTTATTCTCCCTTGTAATTTGACTGACTATGCATTTTCTTCCTTCCCACTTAGAATTGTAAAGACCCTACCGGATGGCCTCAATAAAGCATTTAGCCACCCATGCTAAAAGGAGAGTCTGTTAGGTTTGAAAATCCCATTCCTGCTATGCACTCGTATCATGCTACATTAGGTTAGCAGTGTGTGGCTAAATAGATGCCGTTTGTATTCATGTTATGCAACCCATTGAGTTATCCCTGCAACGTGCAAACATTAGTTAGCAAGTGTGACTCCATTTTGTATTTCGTAATCCCTATTAGACTGTGTCTGAACTAGGCCTCATTACTCGTATTGCCTGCCTCAGCAGAACACTGTATTTAGTTATTATTTTTCTTTCCTGTTCAAGGCTGCTTCCCGACTTACTAATGAATAGGCCATTCTGCCCTCGCATGCCTATCCGAGTGTGTAGTTCTGCTCCCACGTTAGGAGACGCTGAGACTCAGCACGGTAACCTTGAGTTGCCGATAGCACGTACCCTTCTGGCAGGTGGTAGCCCATCCTTCTGCGCCTTCTTTGTTCATGTTCGACCCAGGCCGGTAACTTTCCACTGTGGGCGTGGTTGGAGGGTTCTTGGAGGAATGATCATGCATTGCAGGCCGTTGGGGAGCCAGTCCCTCGGCAGACATCTTAGGGTGCAGGTCAGATTGGACTCCTCTGCAGAGTATTACTAATAAATGCTTGTTTGTATTCTCTACTGGCTGACCGACTCTTCATTTCTTGGGAAGGCATAGCAGGTGATTGTAAGTAACCCGAGTGGCCCCTAAGGGCCACTTCCTTCAGTCCCCACTGATATTTGCTTTGGTGTTGGAGCCCCTTTAGCGGTCTGGATTAGGAGGGACATTATAATCAGAGGGCTAAAATGGACACCAGACTGGGAAGATAAAATATCACTATATGCAGACGACATCCTGTTTTATATAGCAAATCCGGGGACAACCCTTCATATGATTCTACATATATTTGAACTCTATAGAAAGTACTCAGGATATACAATAAATTGGGAAAAATCAGTACTATATGTCCTCTCAGGAGCCCCACCCTCCCAACCTAGAGGATATGAGATACCTATAGCAACCGAGGGATTTAAATACTTGGGCATTTACGTCACCAGAGATCAAAAAGTATTTTATGAACACAACCTAGAACCCCTGCTACGTAATTTACATGGTGATGTACAGCACTGGAGGTCTCATCCACTATCGCTTTTGGGGAGGGCCGCACTGTTTAAGATGATGGCACTGCCGCGATTCCTTTACGTGCTACATAACACCCTTATATGATCTCCCACACATATTTCCAGACAATTGAAACTTCTGTGCGACTGTTATTATGGGACGGCGGTTCCCCAAGAATTTCTCTACAAAAGTTGACGAGAGGATGGTATGATGGGGGAGCGACAGTCCCGGCTCTGCGTAAATACTACTGGGCAGCCCAACTCACAGTGATCAATCATTGGGCACACTACCCTCAGGAGGACCCTGCATATAAAATGGACCGCCATAATATGCAACCAAGGGAGTACTTGAGGGCTATTTACGGAGGCGATAAGGTAGAATCCTTTCCTGAGCCAACCGCCACTACATTGAGGATTTGGAAAGAGACACTTACAGCTCTTGGGTGGAAGGGTAGACGCACTCGGATGACACCATTGTGGGATTCGGCATGCTTGGGCCTCTTAGGAAAACATGGAGGATTTAGGAAGTGGGACTTGATTGGCCTCTCAAGGCTGGGTGACCTATGGGCAAAGGGAGATATTAAACCGTTCGCAACACTGCAGCAAGAATATCAGTTAGCACCATCAGAAACCTTCTGATACCTACAAGTGAGACATGCACTAAGGGCTAAACTCCCAAGGGGAGAGGAACGTCCAGATTCCTCTCCACTGGAAGATAGCGTGCCTGACGAACGTCTTGAAAAGAAGGCGACCTCTTTGATATATCGCAAAATCATGAATAACTCTGTAGATCCCTTGCTGGCCCTTCGGGCCCGCTGAGAACGGGACCTAGGACAGATAGAAGACAAGGTCTGGATGGAAGCTCTAGCCTCGCCCAAGGAAGTAGCCATTAGGTCACAGTTTAGGCTGGTACTATTAAAAGTACTCCACAGATCATATGTTGCCCGCACTACCTTGGTAAAAATGGGTAAACTTAATTTCCCAAGCTGTATTAGGGGGTGTGGACAGGAAGGCTCCTTCTTTCACATAATGTGGGATTGTCCAGCTATACAGACATATTGGGAGGAGGTGATATCTTGCATGCGAGAGGTACACACTGCAGTGATGCAGAAATCCACACAGTGGTGTCTCCTAAATATTTGGAATGAAAAAGACCTTACCAGTAAGGAACGCATTTGGGTAACATTGGGATGTATGGTGGCTTAGCGCAACATCGCAAGATTATGGGGTGCCCAAGCGACCCCGGAGTTGACTGAATGGAAAAGGGATATGGATTGGTGTATGATAGCTGAAAAAACTGTATATGAAAGTAGGGGCTGCCCAGATAAATGGACTAAAGTATGGGGAAAATGGAATGAATACCGAGGCATGATATGTGCACCAATACCACCATCAAGGCAAAGAAACCAGATGATAATGGACGGAGGTGTGGGGGAAGGGGGATTGTGATCAATGATATCCTGGAAATGTATATTCCCGCTGATGAGAATTCCTCGGCTTGGTGTTGCCTTCATGACATGTAGCTCGATACTGAAAGTCTACTGACTCACTGATTGTCTGTCGTCTGTTTTCTTATTTAAATAAAAAGATTTGTTTTAAGAAACCTCAGCCCAAAAATAAGTCCCTAATATCCTCTAGACGTATTATTCATAAAAAGGCGCTTGAGAGGGGGAAAAGGAAACTCAGAGAGGAGGCTTGGTCCGATCTGATGGAGGCTTCAACTCAGGCGGACAGCAGCCAATTTTGAAAGATAGTTAACCGCCCTATATTCAGTTTGGAATGGAGCACATGCCACTTCCTCCCACATTCCCCCTGAGAAGTAGATTGAGTACTTTGAGAGCATTTATGGCTCTGAAGATTGAGTTATCTCACATAAGCCCCTGGCACCAATAATACCACAGTGCAACCTGGTATTTAATGTGGAGGAGGTTGGGTTAGCAATTGAATACATGACAGGCCACAAGGCCCCTGGCCCTGATAGGATTCCTGCTGATTTGTTTAAGATGTCATCCAGTCTGTGGGCCCCGATATTAACTCGACTATTAAACCTGGTTGTACGTACTGGTGTACTGCGTTCTTGGTCCCAATCCATTATCATCCCTGTATATAAAAAGGGTTCCAGAGATCTTCCCTGTTGCTACAGGCCCATTTCTTTGATAGACTGGGTCGTTAAAGTAATGGGTGGGGTGATTTTAGGAAGGGCCATGCCGTTGGCAGAGAAGGGTCTGTCCTTTCAGATCTGCAGTATGGTTTTCTACTGGACCTGGGCACGTGTGACCAGTGTATACATTTTAATATGCTGATCAACAAGTAGACTATGGCAAAACAAGGGTTACTGTTAATTGCATACATGGATCTGTCTTTCGACTTTGATAAGGTGAATAGATCCAAACTGTGGCAGATCTTGCTGGATTTGGGCTTGGATACAGCCATTTTTTACTTCCTTAGTGAGTTACACAGGTATATGAGGGTGGTTGTCCATTACACCACAGATGGGTCTTGTTCCAGCTCCTTTCGCTTGAGGAGTGGCGTGAGACAGGGGTGTATAAATGGCCCCTTTTTGTTTACTCTGCATGTGAATGATCTGGGGGCTAGGTTACTTGATAAGCAAGTGGACTGCCCTCAAATAGGTTCCCGCTAGATTCCTGCATTGTTATATGCAGATGACACTGTTTTATTGGCAAGAACTGCCTTGGGCCTCCTACATTGCTTGATGATTTTGTTTTATATATGAATAGTCTTGATCTTTCTACCAACTATAGTAAATCACAGGTAATGGTGCTGGGACCAAAAAAGACCAAACTGAGATCTTTTCATGTTCGGGGCAATAGGTTGTCTAGGGTCCAGATGTATTCCTATTTAGGGGTTGTTTTTGATGATTAGTCATTATGGACACTTCAGATTAGCTCTGTCTAGATCTATAGGTGCACTTTCTTTCTTTCCACTAGAATCAGCAATAAACCATTGGGCGCTCTGATTAAGATATATCGGGCCAAATCTGTTTCAGTAGCCCCCTACATTAGTGATGTATGGGGATATGTAAATTCAAGGAAGTTTCAAGTGGAGGAAAATGGGTTCTGTAGGTGTTTTTTAGCAGTTCCCGCTTCTACCTCTGCTTTTATGGTTCACAAGGAGTTAGGGCTTCCCGATTTGCTGAATCTCGTTGCCCTCCATCCCTTGATTAGGTGGCTCACTTTCTGGGTGCGATCAGAAAATCAGATAATCAAGTAGAGAAATAGTTAAGGATTGCCTGGAGCTTGATGGGTGGAGGTGAGTCAAATGGCTGGCTTATATTCGGGACATTTTTCTCAAACTAGGTAGGCCTGCCCTGTTTGAGCCACCTTCCACTATTCTGAAAGGTAACATTGCCTGAACTCTGGATAATTTTGAGCTATGGAAAAAACAGAGAGGGAGGGTATTGAGTTGGAGAAACACCTGGTCCGAGGACATGCATTGATTGTAAAAGGCCCAGCTATTGAAGCTCATCCGCTTAGTACTTTTAATGTCTATCACCGATTCCTTCTTACCAGATTTAGGTTTAACCAGTTCCACATGATGTTGGCATTTCTTAACCCAGGCGTGTGGGACTCAAAGGTGAGTCCCTGTACTTGTGACAACATCTCTCCTCAGGATCTGTTACATTTTGTTTTTTTGTGGATTTTATGACACCACTCAAAAAATGTTTTTTACCCTTGTCAAATCCCTTACATTTCGTTCAGGTCAAGCCCGCCCTTATGTATCTACAGCCACTTCCCGTTGTCCACACAACTTAAGCTGTTGCTCGCTTTCTCGCCTCATTATTGAGACTGAGAAAGACGTTTGAAGAGGAGTGTGAAAATGTTATCCAAGTCTTTTACGGGCTCTTGGGGAAGTTGATTTTACATATAATGCACTTTATTATGTTTCATTGTTTTTAATGTTTTTAAATCTTCTCATATGATTATTTATCTGCCAAATTATGTACTATGTGTGTATCTGATGGTCATTAGCTGGCCAAAAATACTGTGGTATTTCATATTAGGACTGTTGTTTGTATAGTTTAACTGTAGAGTCGTCAATGGAGGCACTGTTTTAGGTATCACTGAGTCTAACGATTATTTTACACAACTCCCCCCCAAAAGAAATGTATTTTAAGTCTTTCTCAGGCTCCTAATGATGTAAAATGATTATTGCTAACACAATTTAGTCTAAACTATGGATTGGATGAAATGTGTTATTGTTTGATGTATGTACTTACGTTTTATGTGCTTTTATGGTCTTGTTAGGCCGAATAAAGACGCTTTAATTGATTGTTTGACTTTTACCTTCACATCTGATTCTTGGATTCTGTGTATTAGGTATTAGATTTATTTCCTGCAACAGAAGTCAGTGCCAGTTTAGTGTGCAGTGTTAAGGCCAAGATAGTTAGACTTTTTTCTGATCAGGAATTAAAAGAGTCTGGACAATAAGAAAAGCAATACCTACAGAAGATTGAGATTGAAGGTGACATGGTTCATGAGGAAAGGAATAGTAGCAGAATATCTTCTAACATGAATATTGTGTCTAAATATCATCTACAAAAATATTGCTCCATTGGAGTTAATAAAAGAAAATCTACACCAAAATGGACAATATGTTTGTAAATGAAATTTAGGGAGGGAGGCAGACAAAAGTAAGAAATCTATGTTGTTGATGTTGTGGAGCATGCTTGCCAGGCTGAGGCACTGTTCCAGGGGCACACTTAGAAGTACTGGATAGATTTGTGTGCACAGGCCTTTTATTCTCTCTGGTGATGGGCATGTGTTAGACCTGGCATCTTTTCGAAAGGTTTTCCCTGACAATTTTCTTTCTGACCTCCTGTTTTGACTGTGTGCTGAACTTTGTTTTTGATGGCTTTAGGACTCTGTGCACTTTTTCACTGCTGACCAGTACAAAAGTGCATGTGCTCTTTGTATACAATTATTGGCATTTGGTTTCTCCATGATTGGCATATGTGATTTACTGATAGGTCCCTGGTACAATGCACTACATGTGCCCATGGCCTGCAAATCAAATGCTACTAGTAGGTCTGTAGCATTGATTGTGCCACCCACATGAGTAGCCCTTCAAACATGTCGCAGGCCTGCCACTGGAGAGCCTGTGTGTGCAGTTTTAAACTGCCCTTTCGACCTGGTAAGTTCACCTACTTGCCAGGCCCAAACCTTCCCTTTTATTACATATGTCACCCCTAAGGTAGGCCCTGGGTAGCCCCATGGGCAGGGTGCAATGTATTTAAAAGGAAGGACAGGGAGTTTTGAGTTTTACATGTCCTGGTAGGGAAAAACTGCTAAATTAGTTTTTCACAAAAGATAGGTAGAGTAAGTTTGGTGTCTCTGTACTCACAATTTAAATACACATCTTTTAGTGAAGTTGGTTTTTAAATTGCAGGTCTGAAAATGACACTTTTAGAAAGTTGACATTTTCTAACTTAACCATTCGTCTGGGTTGGGTGACAGCTGGGCTTTATGCATTCCCTCTAGACATGCAAAGGGAGGTGAGGTGTACCATGCTTATCCTGATGTCACACCACCAGGCTGATGGGTCTTCTTGAGCTAGAGTGAGAGGGAGAGGATGACACTTACACCTGATTAGGGCTGTGCCTGTCCCCACACAAAGAGTTGCATACCCCCCTGTAGTGTGTCTGGTGCCGGTACAGAGAAGGGGAGGGCCTTGTGCACTACAAAGACCTTTCTTTTAAGTCTCCCTTCTTCAAAGGCTAAAATGGGTATAAGTACTGGACCTCTATCACCATATACTCAGAACACTTCTGGAACTGAGGACATTCTACCAGGAAGAAGAGCTTTGCTTTTGTGCTGTCAGCAGGGACTGCCACTTTGCTGCTTGATTTACTGTGTTAGCCTGCTGCTTCTTGCCTGGGAGTGAGAGGACTAGACTTGGCTTTCTACATCTTGCATCTCTAAAGGTTCTTCAAGGGCTTGTTGGGCTTTCCTCATGTTTCTGTAGTCTCAGGGATATCAAAGACTTCACCTGCATCTTGCTACCAGCACCTAGACTACTCTGCTGTGAGTCCTGCTCTTCCAAGTGGTGCCACATCCAGTCCAGGGCCCTTGGAAATGAGTGTTTGGTGCTGCAACCCAATAAACCAATGCATCGACACCGAAGCGTCATTCGGAACTGGCACATTCTCTGCGATATCGACACATCGCTGCTGCCTACACCGAAGCTGTGGACATCTCTCGCCGACCGTTCAACGGAATGACCTCGACTTACAATGCCGCCTAGACTTTGCCGACGCTGCGCCTCTGAATCACCGCTGCTGTGTGAGTCTCGGACACCACATCGCCGATGTCTGTCATGTACCATCCCTGACTCCGACGCATTCCCAGCCCTGCGCAGCTTATCACCAAAGCCTCGCCTACAGCCCAGCAGTTCGACATCGACTCCTCGGAGCCAACACACAGCGCTCTTGACATTGATGCATCATCAATGTTGCCCGACTTCAGAACGATCGCATTGCACTCGACAGCAACACATTGCCTCTGTTTTTCAATGCATCATCCTCAAGATTCAATGTATCCACGGTACTGTCAATGGGCCTGCGTGACTCCTGTATGCGTGTGCCATCGCGGTTGGACTGAACGTTTGGATTTGCCCCGGTTGAGCACGACCAGATAGCCCCAGTTGGAGCGATTGACTTCTAATCACAGCATTTTGATTTAATCTTGCAAAATTCATATCTTGACTTGTTAATATTGGATATGTGTTGTTTTGGTCTTGGTTTACTCGGATAAATTTTGCTATTTTTGTAAACTGGTGTGGAGTAGTTTTGTGGTGTTTTCACTGTGTTATTGTGTATGTGTGTGTGCACAAATATTTTACACATTGCCTCTTTAGTTTAGTCTTACTGCTCTGTGCCAAACTACCAAAGGGTAAGCAGAGGTAAACTTTTAGTGTATACTACACTTACCCTGATCAGGATTGTGGTTCCTACTTGGACAGGGTGTGTACCTCGGCCAACCAGAAACCCAATTTCTAACAGCATGGATGACTCCTGGGTACTCTGGTCTGCTTCTCTAGTATCCTTGATCAGGACATGGGCTTCTACATGGACAATACAGCAGCAGCACCAGCATCAATAATTCATTCATCAATCATCGAATTTGTAGAGCGCACAGCTACTCAGAGTGTCCTGGCACTACTAGGTTTGCTGATTATCAGAGCTGACACATAATTACTTAAAAGCTCTATCAAATAGCCAGGTCTTAAGAAGGCTGTAGGAAAGTAGTATCTGCTTCTTATGGTTACTCCCACTTTTTGCTGATGTCTCACTGTTTTTGGACTAGTCTGACTGGGATCCTGCCATCCAGGACCCCAGTCTATCTGTTTTCTCCCTTAAATTGCTATGTATGTACTTTAGGTACACTCCAGATTGGATACTGGAGTACCCGTATCAGTCCCTAGTATATGGTACAACATGTACCCAGGGCATAGGTACCCCAGAGGCCTCCCATGGGCTGAAGCATGTAGTATGCCACCCATGAGAGGCCATTCAAAATGACACAACAGGTCTGCTTCAGCAGCCTGTGTAAGCTGGTGCTTGCACCACTTATTTAGATATAGGTTCACTATATCTATCTAAATCACTACACTTAAAAACCTATCAGTCACCCCTATGGCAGGCCTTATCAATCCTGAAGGCAGGGTGCTGGGTTTTACGTGAGAGGGTGCCCCTGCATGAGCAGAGCCCCTCTGCAGCCTTCGGAGACCATTCTCCGGGGTTGTCGGTGATGCAGCCAGACATATAGGTTAAGTTGCATTATAACCTTGCGGTAAATGCTAACTTTAAAACGGCTACTTAGAAACATGTCGTGTTTGGTGTCAAACACCTTGGAATCATACCTCCACACCAGTAACTGGTGTGGGAGGTATAATTCCACCCTTCTGAAACCACTACTGTGGGTCACCGGTCTACCCGGTACCAGCTTTCTCGACCCGGGCAGCACAAAATGGACGCTGCCAGCCACAGACACGATTCTGCTCTCCTGCTGCTGAGCCAAGCTTGAGCAGATGAAGGCATGACAATAGGCATCCTATCACAGGGAGGTGTGACCACCTCCCAGACAGGGTTTAGTGTATTGGGGCTGGGTGGGTGCACTCTGAGAGTACCAGAAAGTCTGCACTGGGGGCACATTTGGTGTCCCTGTGCATAGTCCAGCTCAAACCAGTTCTGGGAGCCATTGGCTCCTGCTCTGGTGCGAAACTGGACAAAGAACATGGGTGTAACCACCCCTCTGTCCTGGCCCTTCCCTAGGAGGGTCCCCCGAATCTGTCCAACCCTTTCCCGTGGGTATAAAGTGGGTTACCTGACTACAGGACTTTAGATTTTACCTGGACAAGATTCTACTAAGAAGAAACCAAGTACTTCAACTGTCTGCACAACGCTGGATGACTGAAGAATCTCCCTTGGAGTAAAGGAGTTACTCCCCTGCACTAGCAGGCACCTAAGTGGATCTGACTGGCTTGCATCTCCCAAGCTCCTGAGGACTCCGAAGATTTCAGCAACACAGGAGGTGGGTTTCCGAAGGTCCCTGAGGTCGATATGCCCTCTCAGTGATTCTGAGACCAGTATCCCTCGTGGGGACCGCGTGACCTGAACCCTGTGCACCGCGTACATTTGCAAGTGCATATGCTTGTTGGCGACCCCTGAGCTTGTGCATTGGACTCCGAGTAGTCCTGACCCCGAACAGTAATTGCACCAAAGAGATCCGGCCTCCTTGCACTGAGTGCTCCGTGGGCTGGTGCTTTGCAGACTTGCTTGAGGTCTCCTCCCGATCCCTGGTCCGTTGGCCTGTGGGTCCTGGTGAGGGTCACCTTGTTTGTTCTTGGTCTTTCCTGGCTGCTCCAGATGTGCCCGGTCTTCCCATTGCTTGGAGAGTCCCCTGGACCTTGCTGGTCTACACCGTAACCTGTTTGTCCTTCCTGCCTGGGTTGCATTTGCCAAGGCTTGTTGGTGCTCCAGCCGGACACCAACCCCTCAGCCCTCGACATCCTTTGTGGCGCAGCTCACCTCTGGATTCTGGTTGTCCTCAACATCTCCTGGTCCCCGTGGCTGCAGAGTCAAGCATCCCTTCTTCACACCTGAAGCACCCGACATTGGTGGGCCTTCGACTACCGAGCCCCTGGTCACCTGAAGTGACCCAGACTCTGTCCCCTCTGCTTTCAGGTTCCTATCACCTAGAATCCAGGCTTGGATTCCACCGGAAACTCTTCGCCTTCCAAGCAGAAGCGCTTCTTTGCAACTCTCCATTGAAAACGACGAAGGTTTCCGACACCACTTGACCCCTATGCACCCTGCTCCTCTGGGATAGGTAACACGGGTACCTCGGTACTCACTGGTGGATTGGCTCTAGAACCTCCTATGTTCCAAAGGGTTTGCTTGAAGTCCTCGTAGAAGTGTCTTTAAACTATAACTTTACAACCACGACTTTCCCATAGAGTTGAACGGAGCACGCAGTCGTGTTTCCTCACTGCACCCGTCCTCCGTGGGCTCCCTGTGTCACTGCCTTGGGTGGTTCTTTGGGGTCCCAGCGATTCTAGGTGCTCTAGGCACTGTGTCTAGTCAAGTCGTGATTGTTATACCATTTTTTTAGTATATGGTTCTGTCTTCCCCTGGAGCCCGCTGTGTATTGTGCTACTTACGAATGTTCTATTGATTCAGTATTGTGTGCTTTGTGTTCTAATCTCGTGTAGAGACTAGTAGAGAGTGTTATATTAATAAATACATATTTTTATATAACTATTGTGTGGTTCTCCTTTCATTTAGTCATTCAGGAGGTGATATTCTGGTAAAACAAGCTGCTTTACATTCCTTCAAGATTAAGCCTGAAGGCTGCTCTCCACAGCTACCACTAGGATAGCTTTCTAAAGGTTATCTTTGACCTCATACATCATAAGGGTCGTGTGGACTGGTACAGGGTGCCCACTTTAATTAGTGGACAGCATATACCAGGCCACCTTCTCACATTGGTGTGCAGCGGTTGGGATTCAAGCTTGCTATTGTTTTACCATATAAATCTCATTGAGTGATTAACTGAAAACCACTAAGTATTAGGCACATATAATACATCAAGATTTGAATAAGTAAGTTCTACTGAACTTGGAGTTGGGTAAGTCAAGGGTCTAGCACACCCTTTCTCCAACTCAAGAGAGTTTAGTCTCCACTAGGTTAGGTAGGTGCCTACACCACATAACACTAGTATGTCTTCTAGAGGAGAAGCCAGTGGCTCTCTGCCAACTAGGTACAATGGCCTCTCATTCCAGGAATTGAAAGCCATGTGTGTGTCTAGGAAGTTGAGGACAGGGAGAGATGCAAACACCCAACGTCTCATTGAGATTTTGCTCTTGGATGACCTTAGGAAGACCCCAGGGTCTGATGAGGTAGATAGAGTGGGTGGGGTCGGGAATGAGGAAAGGCCAGGAAGTGAAACCTTCTTTGACCTGAACTCAAACCCTGGCCAGGAGGATCAAAATGATTCTAACCTGGACAACATAGATCTTCCTTTAGGTGGGGGAGATGGCCCCAGTGGCCCTCTCTTTACTCCACCAGGAAGAGTACAGAGTTTACCTAGGAGTTCCAGATCTCCCTCTGTAGAATCTCGACACTCAGGAACTTCTGTAGGGACTTCCATATCAAATAGGAGGGAATCCTCTTATGATAGACAGTGCCAAATTCTGGAGCTTGAGAAAATCAAGCTTAGGCTCAAAAAGGAGCAGTTGGCCCTAGACAGGGAATCCCTAGAGCTCCAGAGAGCTACAAAGAGATTGGGACTAGAGTCCCATAGTGGCAGCAACAGTGGTCCTAGGGTTAAGGAGTATACTCATGATCATAGGAACCTGAACAAGATAGTCCCTCCCTACCAGAGTGGGGATGACATCCACAAATGGATAACTGCACTAGAGAGGGCCTGTAAGGTACAGAGGGTCCCTCAGGAGCAGTGGGCAGCTCTCTTGTGGCTCTCCTTTGCTGACAAAGGTAGAGATAAGCTCCTCACTGTTAGAGAAGAGGATGCTGACAATTATTCAGTCCTGAAGAGTGCTCTCATTGATGGGTTTGGCTTAACCACTGAACAGTACAGGATTAAGTTCAGAGACACCCAGAAGACACAGACTCAGGACTGGGTAGACTTTGTAGCTTGTGCTACTAAGGCTCTGGAATGCTGGTTACTTGGCAGTAAAGTGAATGATTTTAAAGGATTGTACAATTTAATTATGAGGGAGCAGATCCTTAATAATTGCCAAAAACAGTTGTTGCATCAGTACTTGGTTGATTCTGATCTGACCTCTCCCCAAGAATTGGGAAAGAAGGCAGACAAATGGGTCAGAACCAGGGTGAAGCAGAAAACTCAGAATCAAGGTGGTGACCAAAAGAAGCAAGATGCTAAAACTCCAGATAAGGGTGGGGAGAAGGGTAAAGACCAGAAGTCTTCACAAAGGCCCCAAAAACCTGCATCTGGGGGGGGGAGTCACAATCTAACAAAGGTAAAAATAAAAAGAAACCTTGGTGCTTCCTGTGTAAGGAGAAAACCCATTGGACAAGAGATGCCAATTGTTCAAGGGCCAAGGATCCTCCTGCCAACACCACCACTGCCCCTAAGGCAACTGTTCCCCCTAGTTCAGCTCCAAGTGGTGGTACTGGGAACAAGGGTATAGTAGGGTTAACCCTGGGAACTGAGAAGGGTTCTGACCTAGTCAGAATTCCAACTCAGGCTGTGTTGGTCTGTGATGGAGGCATGGATATTGCCTCCTTATATGTCAGTCCCAGTAACCTGGGCAAGTACAGACAACAGCCTTTGGTAAATGGAAAGGAGTCCATGTCATTTAGGGACACAGGAGCAAGTGTCACAATGGTGACAAAAGATCTTGTGGGCCCTGACCAGATCATACTTGGTGAGATGTACCAAGTGACCATTTCTAGCAATGTCAGGACAGACCATTCCTTGGCAGTTGTGAATTTCACCTGGGGAGGGGTAACTGGCCCTAAAAAGGTTGTGGTTAGCTCAGACCTCCCTGTGGAATGCTTGTTGGGCAATGATTTAGAAACTTCAGCCTGGGCTGAAGTGGAACTCAGGACACATGCAGAAATGTTGGGCATCCCTGCAGATGTGTTTGCCATGACTTGGTCACAGGCAAAAATGTCTTCCACTGAACAGGCCCTGGATCCTGAAATGATGGACCAGGTGCCTTCCAAGAGAAGGAGCAGTAGGGGTAAGGCAGTGTCTTCCCCCCTGCCTCAGAGTGAGGATCAGTCTCCTGAGGGAGATGATCTCAGTCCCTATGAAGGAACTGTCTCAGAGGAACTTGAACCTGACCAGGTTGAGTTCTTGGGGACAGGGGGCCCTTCCAGGGCAGATCTGAGCCAGGAACAGCTGAACTGCCCCTCTCTTGAACCCCTCAGACAGCAAGCTGCTGCTGAGGCTGCTGGGAGTGCCAGTGGGTCCCACAGGATCTACTGGGATGATGGACTTCTATATTGAGAGGGTAGAGACCCCAAGCCTGGTGCTACCAGGAGGTTGGTTATACCTCTGAAGTTTAGAGGTTTCCTATTAACACTGGTACATGACTTCCCATTAGCAGGACACTTAGGCCAAAGCAAGACCTGGGACAGGCTTGTCCCTCACTTTCACTGGCCTCACATGTCAGAAGACACAAAGGAGTTTTGTCGCTCCTGTATCACTTGCCAAGCCAGTGGTAAAGCAGGTGGTACTACAAAGGCCCCCCCTCATACCACTACCTGTGGTGGGGGTTCCCTTTGAGAGGGTTTGGATTGACATTGTTGGTCCCATGGATCATCCAACTGCATCTGGACACAGATTCATACTAGAGGTGGTGGACCATGCCACTAGGTATCCAGAGGCAATACCCCTTAGGACCACCACAGCTCCTGCTGTGGCCAGGGCCCTCCTGGGAATCTTTTCCAGAGTCGGTTTCCCTAAGGAGGTGGTTCAGACCGAGGTACAAACTTTATGTCTGGTTATCTTACTGCTATGTGGAAGGAGTGTGGAGTGAATTACAAATTCACCACATCCTATCACCCACAAAGCAATGGGTTAGTTGAGATATTCAACAAAACCCTCAAGGGCATGATAAAAGGTCTCCCTGACAAGATCAGGCGTAGATGGGATATCCTTTTGCCCTGCCTTCTCTTTGCCTACAGGGAGGTTCCTCAGAAGGGGGTTGGCTACAGCCCTTTTGAACTTCTGTTTGGACATCCAGTTAGGGGTCCCTTATGTTTGGTTAAGGAGGGATGGGAGTTACCTCTCAAACCGCCTAAACAGGACATAGTGGACTATGTACTTGGTCTCCGCTCCAGGATGGCTGAGTATATGAAGAAGGCATCCAAAAACCTTGAGGCTAGCCAGGAATTACAGAAAGACTGGCATGACAAAAAGGCTGTTTTGACTGTGTATCAGCCAGGACAGAAGGTGTGGGTGTTGGAGCCTGTGGCCCCAGCAGCTCTCCAAGACAAGTGGTGTGGGCCTCATACCATTCTTGAGCAGAAGGGAGAGGTTACCTACCTGGTGGACCTTGGAACTCCCAGGAGCCCCCACAGAGTGCTCCATGTGAACAGGCTCAAGCCATATGTGGACAGGGCAGACATGGGCTTGCTCATGGCTACTGATGAGGTACAGGAGGAAGAGAGTGATCCACTCCCTGACCTCCTCTCACAGAACCCTGATGATGGTTCAGTTGATGGTGTAGCCTTGGCAGGCAGCCTCACTGAACAGCAACAGACTGATTGTAGGAAGGTCCTCAATCAGTACAGACACATGTTTTCACTGACTCCAAGTCAGACTACCTGGTGTACACATGAGGTGGACACAGGTGACAGTCTGCCTGTTAAAAATAAGACTTACAGGCAACATGACCATGTCAGGGACTGTATCAGGACTGAAGTCCAGAAAATGTTGGAACTGGGAGTGATTGAGCCCTCAGATAGCCCCTGGGCTAGCCCAGTAGTCTTAGTACCAAAACCTCACACCCAGGGTGGTAAGAGAGAGAGATGAGGTTCTGTGTTGACTACAGGGGACTCAATGCAGTCACTAGGAGTGATGCTCATCCAATTCCAAGGGCAGATGAACTTATTGACACTTTGGTCTCTGCCAAATTCTTAAGTACATTTGACCTGACAGCTGGTTACTGGCAAATCAGATTAGCTGAGGATGCTAAACCAAAAACCCATTCTCAACCCCTAGTGGGCACTACCAATTTGTGGTGATGCCTTTTGGCTTACAGAATGCACCTGCCACATTTCAAAGGCTGGTGAATAAAGTTCTCACAGGTCTGGAAGCCTATAGTGCAGCTTATCTTGATGATATTGCTGTCTTTAGCTCCACCTGGGAGGATCACCTGGTCCACCTGAGAAATGTTCTGGAGGCCCTGCAAAAAGCAGGCCTCACTATCAAGGCCACCAAGTGCCAGATAGGGCAGAGTAAGGTTGTGTACCTGGGCCACCTTGTGGGTAGAGGCCAAGTTCAACTATTGCAGAGCAAAATCCAAACCATTATGGATTGGGTTGCTCCAACTACCCAGACTCAGGTCAGAGCTTTGTTGGGCCTGACTGGGTACTACAGGAGGTTTGTTAAGGGTTATGGATCTATAGTGACCCCCTTAAATGATCTTACCTCTAAAAGAATGCCTAAGAAAGTTCAGTGGACAGTTAGCTGTCAAAAGGCATTTGATGACCTGAAGCAGGCCATGTGCACTGCTCCCATTCTGCAGAGTCCTGATTATTCCAAACAATTCATTGTTCAAACAGATGCATCTGAATTGGGGGTAGGGGCTGTGTTATCACAATTGAATGAGGAGGGTCATGATCAGCCAGTAGCTTTCATAAGCAGAAGGCTGACCCCCAGAGAGAAACGTTGGTCAGCTATTGAGAGGGAAGCCTTTGCTGTGGTCTGGGCTCTGAAGAAGCTGAGGCCATACCTGTTTGGCACTCACTTCATTGTTCAGACAGACCACAAGCCCCTCTTATGGCTAAAACATATGAAGGGTGAAAACCCCAAACTCTTGAGGTGGTCCATTTCCCTACAGGGGATGGACTATACAGTGGAACATAGACCTGGGAGTAACCATGCCAATGCAGATATTTACACTTAGAACATGAAGACTCAACTGGATTTCAGCAACACAGGAGGTGGGTTTCCGAAGGTCCCTGAGGTCGATCTGCCCTCACAGCGATTCTGAGACCAGTATCCCTCGTGGGGACCGCGTGACCTGAACCCCTGTGTACTGCGTACATTTGCAAGTGCATATGTTTGTTGGCAACCCCTGAGCTTGTGCATTGGACTCCTAGTAGTCCTAACCCCAAACAGTAATTGCACCAAAGAGATCCGGCCTCCTTGCACTGAGTGCTCCGTGGGCTGGTGCTTTGTAGACTTGCTTGAGGTCTCCTTGCGATCCCTGGCCCATTAGCCTGTGGGTCCTGGCGAGGGTCACCTTGTTTGTTCTTGGGCTTCCCTGGTTGCTACAGACGTGCCCTGACTCCCCATTGCTTGGAGAGTCCCCTGAACCTTGCTGGTCCACGCCGTAACCTGTTTGTCCTTCCTGCATGGATTGCATTTGCCAAGGCTTGTTGGTGCTCCAGACAATTACCGACCCCTCAGCACTCGACATCCTTCGTGGGACAGCTCACCTCCAGATTCTGGTTGTCCTTGACAACTCCTGGTCCCCGTGGCTGCAGAGTCAAGCATCCCTTCTTCGCACCTGAAGCACCCGACATCGGTGGGCATTCGACTACCGAGCCCCTGGTCACCTGAAGTGACCCAGACTCTGTCCCCTCTGCTTTCAGGTTCCTCTCACCTAGAATCCAGGCTTGGATTCCACCGGACACTCTTCGCCTTCCCGGCAGCAGCACTTCTTCGCAACTCACCATTGAAAACGATAAAGGTTTCCGACACCACTTGACCCGTATGCACCCGGCTCCTCCGGGATAGGTAACACAGGTACCTCGGTACTCACTGGTGCATTGGCTCTAGAACCTCCTATGTTCCAAATGGTTTGCTTGAAGTCCTCGTAGAAGTGTCCTTAAACTATAACTTTACAACCGCGACTTTCCCATAGAGTTGTACGGAGCACGCGGTCGTGTTTCCTCACTGCACCCGTCCTCCGTGGGCTCCCTGTGTGGGCGGTTCCTTGGGCTCCCAGCGATTCTACGTGCTCTAGGCACTGTGTCTAGTCAAGTCGTGATTGTTATACCATTTGTTTAGTATATGGTTCGGTCTCCCCCTGGAGCCCGCTGTGTATTGTGCTACTTACGAATGTTCTATTGATTCAGTATTGTGTGCTTTGTGTTCTAATCTCGTGTAGAGACTAGTAGAGAATGTTATATTAATAAATACATATTTTTATATAACTATTGTGTGGTTCTCCTTTCATTTAGTCATTCAGGAGGTGATATTCTGGTAAAACAAGCTGCTTTACATTCCTTCAAGATTAAACCTGAAGGCTGCTCTCCACATCTACCATTAGGATAGCTTTCTAAAGGTTATCTTTGACCTCATACATCATAAGGGTCATGTGGACTGGTACAGGGTGCCCACTTTAATTAGTGGACAGCATATACCAGGCCACCTTCTCACAAAGGCGTTTAAAGGTTTTTCATTCTTTATATCCCGCTGTTGTAAAGGGTGTGAATTCCAGGAGGTGGCAACGAGGAATGAAAAGGAGGAACCGCCCCATTTTTCCTCTTAGTTCTGGGTACCACCGCCAGCAGAGTGTCCGAGGAGCATAAGTATGGAGCCGGAATATATGGTCTGATCCTGTTCCTCAGATAGCATGGCCCTTTTTGGTTAAAGACTGAGGGGCATATTTACGTTCCCTGGCGCATCCCTGCAAATCAGCAGGGATGCGCCAGGGAAAATGCGTCACGCAAGTTTACCCTTGCGCCACCTCCGATGCGCCGCATTTACAATGCGGCGCATCGTGGCGCAAGGATAAGCAGATGCGTGACGCATCTGCCGGCGAAAGGTTGGCGCAGTGCTGAAGTTGTGTCGCAAGCGCGACGCAACTCCAGCACTGTGCCAACTTTCCCTATCCCTAACATGGTGCGTCAATCCTTACGCCTGCTTCAAGCAGGCGTAAGGATTTGACGCACCAGCGTCGGAAAAGTGACTGCGTGAAATCTCGTAGATTTCACTGCGTCACTTTTCCGAGGCGTCCCTGCGCCGGAACGCCCCCCCTGCGCAGGAACGCCCACATGAAACCTGACGCAGGTTTCATGTGGCGCAGGGGTTTACTACGTGACGCATCTCCCTAGATGCGTCACGTTGTAAATATTGCGCAACGCGGCGCATGGTTTGCGTCGCCGCTGCGTCACATGCGTGACGCAACGGCGGCGCAAAAGTGGCGCAAGGGGCTTGTAAATATGCCCCTCTGTGAGTCAGCAAGAACCCTTTAGACAGAACTCTCTCCTTGATGGTGAGCCAATGCAGCGCTTTCAGATGCTGCTGGATAGGACTCCTTTTTGACACTTTTAATGCAAGCTGAGCTGCAGCTTCTCAACTAACTGCAATCTTCTCAATTGGTATGGAGGGAGCAGGGCATTCGCATAGTCCAATTGGGACATGATCAATGCATGGACAATCATTTTCTGACTCTGCACAGGTAGCAGATCTAAAGTTTTCTATAATGATTTCAGAAGACCATAGCAGACACCCACAACACTATTGACCTGAGCCCCAACAAAGTCATGCTATCGAATTTCATCCCCAGATTTCTTACTACTGAATGGGGGTTGGAGGTGGGGGGCTGACTGGGCCACCATAAGCTAATCCACACGGGGGAGGAGAACCAAAAAAACAGAATCTCTATTTTGCTGGTTTATACTGGAGATTGCTCAGGCGCATTCAATGTAACACAGTTGAAAGGCATGACTTGAAATTATTCAGGGTGTTGGGAGTGTTACATTCAAGCATGAGGATAATTTGAGTTTTGTCTGCATACGACACGAATTGCATGGCAAAAGATTCGATCAGCCTGCAAGAAGTGTCATATATACATTGAACAATGTGGGGCTCAACGTCGAGCCCTGGGCGACTTCAAACTCAAGAGGCTTGGGTTCAGAGGAATGGGGTGCCATCCGGACTGCTTGGCTACAGACCAATAAGAAGGATTGAACCCAGGCCAATGCGAAACCACGGACACTAATATTTCCCAGTCATTGTATTAGAATGGGGTGGGCACAGTGTCAAAAGCTGCAGATAAAATTTGGCCATCTGGTCATTACAAGGTTCTCTGGCTTAGTTTACCTAAATGGGTGTTTGCTGTATTCCTTGGGTTGACCTCCAGTAGGGTTTCTGATAGCCAATGATATCTCCACTTTCCTCATTCTCTCCATCCACTCTTCTTGATAATCATTCTGCAGGTGATCATTCCAGTGTTCTGTCGTGTAGTTCCTACCAATCCGTAGGACCTGCGCATTGTTTGGACAAAATAAACTAAGGGCTTGGTGCCTAGACTGATTCAAGGCACGCCCGCAGGATATGTTGGCCTGAATACCAGCTAGCTTGAGTTTCCACTGTAAGCCCCCCTTAATTACCAGGGAGCGAGCAGTTTCCAGCAACCACTGAACATGACAACACTGATCACTCAGGAATTGTGGAAACAGTACAGAACCTTTCGCTCAGTCACTCGTGCTCACTTATTCTCAGAGAAACATACAGAGAATAGACAGTGGACGTTGTCAATAATATTTATTGAACCAACGTTATTCTTGCATAAAATACGTGTGCTGCAATGATTAGTAGACAGAAGCAGATAAACATGATTACAAGCACCAAGAGAGTGAACAGTAGATACATTTCTACCATGGTGCTGAAGCAATGAATATATGCAGGCATATATGCAGTATGGTAATGTAATGTACTCCCACGATGCAGACCTTCCCTAAGTGTACCTAGAGTGTGTATGGGTGTAGAGCCAAGAATCCCCCAAGGGATGATCCAACACCATTACCTGATCGGATAGAGTGAAGTACACCGTCTTGGTCTCAAGTTGGACACCCCTCACAGAACGTCAGAGCGGTGCGTGGTAAATTCTCAGCATGCACGAACCTTCAGTGTCAGCAGAAGTGCCTCCTCTACCAATCTATCGGGATGCCTATTATATATATTAAAAGGCAGCCTTCACGATGTGTGCGCTAGATTAGTGATGTTATGGATATGCAGATAGCGCTGTCGCCCCGTGGATGAAGATAGGATGATTTTTGTACCAAGTGCGTACAGAGGCCTAGTACATGATGTTCAAGGCATCACGATAATGTTGTGCGAAGCTGGATGTGTAAACAACGTAGTTTCAGAGAAACAAATCCAACATTGTCATGCATGCAAATGTGTGCAAAAGTTCACTGCTGACATGTTATTTTCTAGGACAATGTAAGGAATAAGCTGCTTCGCTACATGGGCCTAACTCGGGAATATAACAGTTCATGATCACTCCGAATGGGACAAGAGATTCACAATGACTACAATTTACACAAGGGAAAAGTAGTACTGTCTGCTGAGGAACAGCCATGCTGCGACCTAAAATAATTAAAGTTACACCCACCAGGACCAAACAGAATGGAGGTGCAGGGGCATAGACCCTCCAGATTAATTGGAAGGGGATGCCAGTTTATGGTCTCCCTAATTCCAGAACACTTGAAGTTTATCACTGTGTGTTACTTTTCAGTGATCTTTTAAATCAGGGTACCTTTGAAGACAGGACACTTATAAACTGCTACTCAGCCATGGACGTTGATTCACCAAAATACCAAGTGTAGCAAAAGTAACATTGCACACTCTTCGACCTTAATGACCTCCAGAAAGTAACATTTCACTCTGAATCCTCCTAGAAGGTGATGTCACATGACCTTAGCACTGATGACATCACAATAATTGGCACTGCTTAAAATTCCATAATAACTGCATGATTAATATACCAACACAACACAGACACATGTCTATTTCAGATACCTCCTATATAAGTGTGCCGCCACTATATGCCAGGGGACCATTACTTGTTTCTATTTGGGCAACATAAAAAAATTATGTCTTCTTCTGAAGAGGGTATAGTGCCCTAAAACACACAGAACAGCACTGGGAACCTAAATTATTCATACCAGATTTAACAGTGTATTGGGTAAATATACACATATATATAATAATTCACATGTATATTTACTAATACACCTAGGTGTAACTCTCCACTTGTTTGCTATTAACTTTTCTGAGTGGATAGCTGCACTAGGTGTAGACTTACATGTCTCAACCTATTCAAATCAGGGGATGGAGCCTTCTACATCAGAACTTAGGAGTGTAAGTTTACTGCTAGTAATTTCCATCTGTTGGTGGAGATGTCTGACACCATGGCAGAAATCTCCCTGATAGAAAGATTACAAACATTATTAGTTTACTATTCATTTAAACAGTTATTTAAAATATGTTATTGTGCAATATAAAAGTAAGCTAGTTTAAAATATGTAGTATTAACATAGAAGTAATAAAAGAAAATATTACAGTGTAAACTCATCTAATTGAGTGTGCATTAAAAATAAATGTAAATGTAATTTAATTTATAAACACTATTTTTAAACAATAGTTTAAAAAAAGTTCATGCCCTCACTTACATTCTCATTTTTATTTAGTACATTTTGTTAAATGTTATGTGCTTAATTAATTAAAATAATATATATTTTTTTAAAACACATAATATATTTATATATATATATATATATATATATATATATATATATATATATATATATATATATATATATATATATATATATATATATATATATATATATATATATTCCCTGAAAAAACCATAGGTTTCAGGGACGTTATAGTTAGTTGGACATTTCACTCATACAAAACCATAGAAATTCCACCGTTATAGTTAGTTCAGCTAACTATAACTCGCGCCCCGCAATGCACTGCTGATGACGTCACATATTACATCATTCATGACATGGTCAGTAACATCACTGATGACATCACTGATGACATTTCAAATGACATCACTGATGACATCACTGATGACATCATCCAGTGAATGTAGCTTTCTTTAAAATTTAAATATGTATTATATATATACCAAGCTGTATTGAAGAATGAATGGATGTATAAGTGTCTGGATGGAGGATTTAGTAGGTGTGTGACTGACTGTTTAAGTGAATGATTAAATGTATCTTACTGAATACATGGGTTAGTGTCTAAAGTGTGTGAATGTCTGTATCACTCTGTCTGTTGTTGTGTAAGCTGCTGCATCGGTTGGTCAGTAGCTACATCAATGTCTATATGGGTTATTGATTAGTTGCCTGCGTATTTGTATAGGAGACTGAGTGTGTGTGTGGTTGGGTGGGGGGTGTGTGACTCTGTGCATAGATGTGTGAGTGGTTGATTGACAGGGTGTATGAGTTTAAGAGTGCATGTGGAAACAGTTGTATGGGTGGGTAAGTGTGTGTATGGGCGTCTTGGTGAGTGAATCGATGTCTCAGTGCACATGTCCAACTAAGTACATATATAAAAGGCAGTGTATGTGAGAGTTGGTGTATAGAAATGACTATACGTGAGAGTCAGTGATTGTGAGAGTGGCTGTATGTATGAGTGTATACTTGTATTAGTGATTATATAAGAGACTAAGTATGCGTTACTATCTGTATGAATAAATGAGGTGGTGTGTGTATAACTGTGTAGGTGAGTAAATGGAACTGTGATTGATTCTTTGCATGAGTGACTAGGATGAGTACATAACTGACTAGGATGAGTGCCGGTGTGTCAATGTCTATATAGGTGTATGAGTGCATTTGATAGTGTTCTATTGATCAGTGACTGCATGTATGACTGATTGTATGGGTGAATGGGTAGATGTGTGTCTAGACCTAGGAATCACTGAGTGGGTATGTAGTAACTGGTATTAGTGTGTCAATGGTATCGAAAATGGCAGTCTGTATTTTACAGTGAGTGTATCAAAGGTTATATTAGTGTGTGACGAGGTACATCAGATTGTCACATTGATGATGTCATCAGTGATGTCATTTGAGATGTCATCAGTGATGTCATCAGTGATGTCACTGACCATGTCATGAATGATGTAATATGTGACATCATCAGCAGTGCATTGCGGGGGCGCGAGTTATAGTTAGCTGAACTAACTATAACGGTGGAATTTCTATGGTTTTGTATGAGTGAAATGTCCAACTAACTATAACGTCCCTGAAACCTATGGTTTTTTCAGTGAATTTCTAAGGTTTTTGAAATGTTAATTTCTAACTATAACGTGTCTGAAACCTATGGTTTTTTCAGTGAATTTCAAAGGTTTTTTTAAATGCCAATTTCTAACTATAACGTGCCTGAAACCTATGGTTTTTTCAGTGAATTTCAAAGGTTTTTTAAATACTAATTTCTATCTATAACGTCCCTGAAACGTAAGGTTTTTTCAGTGAATTTCAATGTTTTTTTAATGCTAACTTCTAATTATAATGTTCATTTAACCTATAGTTTTTTCCGACACCCAAGAAGGACACAACACCCACTGCCACAACCCTCAGGACCTCCCCCCGTACCACCCCTCTCCCTACTGTAATTTTTTTTATTTGTTATTTAAACTATATAATGTCTTCTTGTTTTTTAAATATTAAACAACTACATACAGTATGAAAGGGAGCCCAGCCCAGAGCCACATCTGAAGACCAACACATGTCATAGACCTACTGATCAAGCAGCTCCGACACCCAAGAACGCCACAACACCCACCACCACCCCCAGGCCCCCCCTCTACCACCGAGGCAGCGCAGAACAAGACAGCGAACTTTCCAAAAACGGCATGGCCACACAATAGCTGAATATTGGGACAGGTGTGAACAAACTATATGTGAAGGAAGCAATTCACCCATGTTTAACAATGCACACAATGCAAAGTATAGCAGTGATGTGCTGGACACATCTCAGTATGCAGAACACACACCTCTCCATGTTCACAAATACTACTGGTGCTTGTAGTGTTGTGGACAGTGGACCTAACCATGTTACGTCAAACAATAGGGAAGATCTCAGTCATGTAGCTGTGTCGTCCCCCCTGTAAGCATAAGCGTAACCGGAGTGGGCTGGTCCGACGTATGCCACTTCAGCGTAGGAGTGTGAATAAATAGGCCGGAGCTCTGGGCGTGGTTCACTTGTGGGAAGGCCAAAGCGTCTGCCAGGGCGGCGCCCCTCACCCTGCCACGAGGCCGCCAACATGACCGCCAGCCTCCTCAGCCGATCGCTGGCTTCCGCCACACAGGCCCCCAGTGGCACAGCACCGCTGACTTATGTCTGTACAAACTACTGCCTTCGATATTCACTGCGGACAGCAAGGCTCACAATTCAGATCGAGTCGCGATTGCAGATGACGCAGTCCCGTAGGCAAGAGACATTGCTGAAGTCAACAACACATGGCTGTGGGCCCTTCCTGACCGCTGCCTCCGGCCTACACTGCGGTCAGTAGGGCTCACAATTCAGATGGAGTCGAGATTGCAGATGACGCAGTCCAGTAGGCAAGAGACATTGCTCAAGTCAACAACACGTGCCTGTGGGCCCTTCCTCACCGCTGCCTCCTGCCTCCACTGCGGTGAGTAGGGCTCACAATTCAGAGTGACTCGCGATTGCAGATGACGCAGTCCAGTAGGCAACAGACATTGCTACCAGTGCGGCCAGCCCGGACCACGCATCATCGCTGACTGCGCACACGCTAAGTGCTTCAAGTACCACTAACTCTGTGCAGCTCAAGTCAACACCACGTGGCTGTGGGCCCTTGATGACCGCTGCCTCCGGCCTACAATGCGGTTAGCAGGGCTAACAATTCAAGATTAGTGCCGATGCAAATTGTGTAAGAGCGTATAATCGGTTAAGAAGACTGTATGCTCCCAATCTGTGCAGCTCAAGTCAACGTCACGTGGCTGTGGGCCCTTGCTGACCGCTACCTCTGGCCTACACTGCGGTCATCAGGGCTCACAATTAAAATTAAGTCTTGATTCATTAATTACAGAGTCCAGTAGGCAAGTAACTATCACAGGCCTAAAATCTACATAATATCCTTTTAGTATCCTTGCTTCAAGAACTTTTTTTATATCAGTTATAGCTTTAGTACAATCACCAAATTCATCTTCAAGTGCAAACGAACACTCATTAGCAGTCTACACTGCGGGCAGCAGAGCTCGCAATTTGAATTTTGGACACGTGGTGCCACTAACCCTGTTCAACACAAGCCACCACACGTGGTGCCACTAACCCTGTTCCACACAAGCCGGCGACACGTGGTGCCACTAACCCTGTTCAACACAAGCCGATCCCACATGTGGAACTGTGTCCTGAGTCCTAAATGGCAGTGACCCCAAGTCCGTGGCAGCGACCACAGAACCAGACTCCCTTTGATCAGTGAGGCATATTTCCATATGCAAGGCGGGCTACAGGTGGTGCCACTAACCCTGTACAACACAAGGCGCGACACGTGGTGCCACTAACCATGTTCAACACAAGCCGATCCCACATGTGGAACTGTGTCCTGACTCCTGAATGGCAGTGACCCCAACTTCGTGGCAGCGACCACAGCACCAGACTCCCTTCGATTAGTGAGGCGTATTTGCATATGGAAGGCCGGCAACACGTGGTGCCACTGAACCTGAACTACGCAGGCCGGTGGGGCCACCAACCTATGCACATGGCTGTGGGCCCTTGCTCACCGCTACCTCTGGCCTACACTGCGGTCAGCAGGGCTCACAATTCAGATACAGTCACGATTGCAGATGACGCAGTCCAGTAGGCAAGAGACGTTGCTCCCAGTGCGGCCCGTCCGCATCAAGCAGCATCACAGGCTCATACATTCTCAATGCTTCTGGTGCCACTAACTGTGCACCTCAACTCAATGCCACGTGGCTATGGGCTCTTGCTGACCGCTACCTCTGGCCTACACTGCGGTCATCAGGGCTCACAATTAAAATTAAGTCTTGATTCATTAATTACAGAGTCCAGTAGGCAAGTAACTATCACAGGCCTAAAACCTACATAATATCCTTTTAGTATCCTTGCTTCAAGAACATTTTTTATATCAGTTATAGCTTTAGTACAATCACCAAATTCATCTTCAAGTGCAAACGAACACTCATTAGCAGTCTACACTGCGGGCAGCAGAGCTAGCAATTCGAATTTTGGACACGTGGTGCCACTAACCCTGTTCAACACAAGCCGCCACACGTGGTGCCACTAACCCTGTTCAACACAAGCCGGCGACACGTGGTGCCACTAACCCTGTTCAACACAAGCCGATCCCACATGTGGAACTGTGTCCTGAGTCCTGAATGGCAGTGACCCCAAGTCCGTGGCAGCGACCACAGCACCAGACTCCCTTCGATCAGTGAGGCATATTTCCATATGCAAGGCCGGCTACAGGTGGTGCCACTAACCCTGTACAACACAAGGCGCGACACGTGGTGCCACTAACCCTGTTCAACACAAGCCGATCCCACATGTGGAACTTACAGAGTCCAGTAGGCAAGTAACTATCACAGGCCTAAAAACCTACATAATATCCTTTTAGTATCCTTGCTTCAAGAACTTTTTTTATATCAGTTATAGCTTTAGTACAATCACCAAATTCATCTTCAAGTGCAAACGAACACTCATTAGCAGTCTACACTGCGGGCAGCAGAGCTCGCAATTCGAATTTTGGACACGTGGTGCCACTAACCCTGTTCAACACAAGCCGCGACACGTGGTGCCACTAACCCTGTTCAACTCAAGCCGGCGACACGTGGTGCCACTAACCCTGTTCAACACAAGCCGATCCCACATGTGGAACTGTGTCCTGAGTCCTGAATGGCAGTGACCCCAAGTCCGTGGCAGCGACCACAGCACCAGACTCCCTTCGATCAGTGAGGCATATTTCCATATGCAAGGCCAGCTACAGGTCGTGCCACTAACCCTGTACAACACAAGGCGCGACACGTGGTGCCACTAACCCTGTTCAACACAAGCCGATCCCACATGTGGAACTGTGTCCAGACTCCTGAATGGCAGTGACCCCAACTTCGTGGCAGCGACCACAGCACCAGACTCCCTTCGATTAGTGAGGCGTATTTGCATATGGAAGTCTGGCGACACGTGGTGCCACTGAACCTGAACTACACAGGCCGGTGGGGCCACCAACCTATGCACGTGGCTGTGGCCCTTTCTCACCGCTACCTCTGGCCTACACTGCGGTCAGCAGGGCTCACAATTCAGATACAGTTGCGATTGCAGATGACGCAGTCCAGTAGGCAAGAGACGTTGCTCCCAGTGCGGCACGTCCGCACCAAGCAGCATCACAGGCTCATACATTCTCAATGCTTCTGGTGCCACTAACTGTGCACCTCAACTCAACGCCACGTGGCTATGGGCCCTTGCTGACCGCTACCTCTGGCCTACACTGCGGTCATCAGGGCTCACAATTAAAATTAAGTCTTGATTCATTAATTACGGAGTCCAGTAGGCAAGTAACTATCACAGGCCTAAAACCTGCATAATATCCTTTTAGTATCCTTGCTTCAAGAACTTTTTTTATATCAGTTATAGCTTTAGTACAATCACCAAATTCATCTTCAAGTGCAAACGAACACTCATTAGCAGTCTACACTGCGGGCAGCAGAGCTCGCAATTCGAATTTTGGACACGTGGTGCCACTAACCCTGTTCAACACAAGCCGCCACACGTGGTGCCACTAACCCTGTTCAACACAAGCCGGCGACACGTGGTGCCACTAACCCTGTTCAACACAAGCCGATCCCACATGTGGAACTGTGTCCTGAGTCCTGAATGGCAGTGACCCCAAGTCCGTGGCAGCGACCACAGCACCAGACTCCCTTCGATCAGTGAGGCATATTTCCATATGCAAGGCCGGCTACAGGTGGTGCCACTAACCCTGTACAACACAAGGCGCGACACTTGGTGCCACTAACCCTGTTCAACACAAGCCGATCCCACATGTGGAACTTACAGAGTCCAGTAGGCAAGTAACTATCACAGGCCTAAAACCTACATAATATCCTTTTAGTATCCTTGCTTCAAGAACTTTTTTTATATCAGTTATAGCTTTAGTACAATCACCAAATTCATCTTCAAGTGCAAACGAACACTCATTAGCAGTCTACACTGCGGGCAGCAGAGCTCGCAATTCGAATTTTGGACACGTGGTGCCACTAATCCTGTTCAACACAAGCCGCGACACATGGTGCCACTAACCCTGTTCAACACAAGCCGGCGACACGTGGTGCCACTAACCCTGTTCTACACAAGCCGATCCCACATGTGGAACTGTGTCCTGAGTCCTGAATGGCAGTGACCCCAAGTCCGTGGCAGCGACCACAGCACCAGACTCCCTTCGATCAGTGAGGCATATTTCCATATGCAAGGCCGGCTACAGGTGGTGCCACTAACCCTGTACAACACAAGGCGCGACACGTGGTGCCACTAACCCTGTTCAACACAAGCCGATCCCACATGTGGAACTTACAGAGTCCAGTAGGCAAGTAACTATCACAGGCCTAAAAACCTACATAATATCCTTTTAGTATCCTTGCTTCAAGAACTTTTTTTATATCAGTTATAGCTTTAGTACAATCACCAAATTCATCTTCAAGTGCAAACGAACACTCATTAGCAGTCTACACTGCGGGCAGCAGAGCTCGCAATTCGAATTTTGGACACGTGGTGCCACTAACCCTGTTCAACACAAGCCGCGACACGTGGTGCCACTAACCCTGTTCAACACAAGCCGGCGACACGTGGTGCCACTAACCCTGTTCAACACAAGCCGATCCCACATGTGGAACTGTGTCCTGAGTCCTGAATGGCAGTGACCCCAAGTCCGTGGCAGCGACCACAGCACCAGACTCCCTTCGATCAGTGAGGCATATTTCCATATGCAAGGCCAGCTACAGGTCGTCCCACTAACCCTGTACAACACAAGGCGCGACACGTGGTGCCACTAACCCTGTTCAACACAAGCCGATCCCACATGTGGAACTGTGTCCAGACTCCTGAATGGCAGTGACCCCAACTTCGTGGCAGCGACCACAGCACCAGACTCCCTTCGATTAGTGAGGCGTATTTGCATATGGAAGTCTGGCGACACGTGGTGCCACTGAACCTGAACTACACAGGCCGGTGGGGCCACCAACCTATGCACGTGGCTGTGGCCCTTGCTCACCGCTACCTCTGGCCTACACTGCGGTCAGCAGGGCTCACAATTCAGATACAGTTGCGATTGCAGATGACGCAGTCCAGTAGGCAAGAGACGTTGCTCCCAGTGCGGCACGTCCGCACCAAGCAGCATCACAGGCTCATACATTCTCAATGCTTCTGGTGCCACTAACTGTGCACCTCAACTCAACGCCACGTGGCTATGGGCCCTTGCTGACCGCTACCTCTGGCCTACACTGCGGTCATCAGGGCTCACAATTAAAATTAAGTCTTGATTCATTAATTACGGAGTCCAGTAGGCAAGTAACTATCACAGGCCTAAAACCTGCATAATATCCTTTTAGTATCCTTGCTTCAAGAACTTTTTTTATATCAGTTATAGTTTAGTACAATCACCAAATTCATCTTCAAGTGCAAACGAACACTCATTAGCAGTCTACACTGCGGGCAGCAGAGCTCGCAATTCGAATTTTGGACACGTGGTGCCACTAACCCTGTTCAACACAAGCCGCCACACGTGGTGCCACTAACCCTGTTCAACACAAGCCGGCGACACGTGGTGCCACTAACCCTGTTCAACACAAGCCGATCCCACATGTGGAACTGTGTCCTGAGTCCTGAATGGCAGTGACCCCAAGTCCGTGGCAGCGACCACAGCACCAGACTCCCTTCGATCAGTGAGGCATATTTCCATATGCAAGGCCGGCTACAGGTGGTGCCACTAACCCTGTACAACACAAGGCGCGACACTTGGTGCCACTAACCCTGTTCAACACAAGCCGATCCCACATGTGGAACTTACAGAGTCCAGTAGGCAAGTAACTATCACAGGCCTAAAACCTACATAATATCCTTTTAGTATCCTTGCTTCAAGAACTTTTTTATATCAGTTATAGCTTTAGTACAATCACCAAATTCATCTTCAAGTGCAAACGAACACTCATTAGCAGTCTACACTGCGGGCAGCAGAGCTCGCAATTCGAATTTTGGACACGTGGTGCCACTAATCCTGTTCAACACAAGCCGCGACACATGGTGCCACTAACCCTGTTCAACACAAGCCGGCGACACGTGGTGCCACTAACCCTGTTCTACACAAGCCGATCCCACATGTGGAACTGTGTCCCGAGTCCTGAATGGCAGTGACCCCAAGTCCGTGGCAGCGAACACAGCACCAGACTCCCTTCGATCAGTGAGGCATATTTCCATATGCAAGGCCGGCGACACGTGGTGCCACTAACCCTGTTCAACACAAGCCGCGACACATGGTGCCACTAACCCTGTTCAACACAAGCCGACGACACGTGGTGCCACTAACCCTGTTCAACACAAGCCGATCCCACATGTGGAACTGTGTCCTGAGTCCTGAATGGCAGTGACCCCAAGTCCGTGGCAGCGACCACAGCACCAGACTCCCTTCGATCAGTGAGGCATATTTCCATATGCAAGGCCGGCGACACGTGGTGCCACTAACCCTGTACAACACAAGGCGCGACACGTGGTGCCACTAACCCTGTTCAATACAAGCCGATCCCACATGTGGAACTGTGTCCTGAGTCCTGAATGGCAGTGACCCCAAGTCCGCGGCAGCGACCACAGCACCAGACTCCTTCGATCAGTGAGGCATATTTCCATATGCAAGGCCGGCGACACGTGGTGCCACTAACCCTGTACAACACAAGGCGCGACACGTGGTGCCACTAACCATGTTCAATACAAGCCGATCCCACATGTGGAACTGTGTCCTGAGCCCTGAATTGCAGTGACCCCAACTTCGTGGCAGCAACCACAGCACCAGACTCCCTTCAGTTTTATTTGTTGTTGTTTTGTTTAAATAAAATGTTTTATATGTAAATCTATACATGACTAAGATTCTTGTTTGTCCAACCGCACACGGACAATTCCGGGCCCAAGAAGGTTGTTGGGGGTATGTTGCTAATGTGGGAAGAGGGTGCGTTACCTGCTGATGAGGGGAGAGGCAGCGTGAAAGGGGTATCTCTCACAGAAAGAACTCCGGTATGTTTTCAGAAATGCCTCGGACAGATGCCAGCTCACGGACTGAATCACAAAATGGCTTTTCAATGCTTATGTAGTGAGACTTATGAACAGTTCGCACCCAGGCTCGCAGAGGGACAACTGCGGCCCGTCCGCTCGACTCACAGACGCAGTACTACGAGCCGTCCGCTCCCAAAGGAACAGCAGCATAGTAGCTCGCAGAGGTACAGGCACAGCAGCGTACTAGCTCGCAAAGGTAGACAGCTGCGAGCCGACGGACTGGCTTCTAACAGCATAGCTGCGAAGTGGTGATTTTGGCAGAGGGAGCGTGAAAGGGTTATCTCGCACAGACAGAGCTCCGGTATATTAAATTGCCCCCGGGACCTTTCTTTTATATTTTCACTCGATGCGAGAAAGCGCATTTCTGGACCAAGACCTTTCTCCCTACCAAATTTGGCGTAATTCCGTTCAGAAGTTTGACCTGTAGCCTTGTCTAAAGTTTCCTATGGAAAATCCATTGAGAAAACACGTTTTCACACCCCCCACATAGCTACCTGTCGCAGGCGTACTCGCTGTTGGTGTGCAGGTCAGTGGTCTAGTTGTCAACATGTCATGGCCACTCCCTGAGGGCAGGTTTGCACACACACCACACCCATCCGTCACATGCGTCACAGGCCATGTGACCACACAAATATAATAGATCGACAACGTCACATCCTTTATTGCCGGTGGTGACTGGATGGCAGACGCTCCACGGGTCTCAACCATAAAGAGTCCATGAAAACTTGCGCAGAGGGTTAGTCGCACCCTGAGCTGTATGGCTGTCAGGGGCCTACTACCACGTGGCGCGGACTTGAGTTGCACAGGGTTACTGCCACCCGAAGATGATGTGGCCGTCAGGGGCCTACCACCACGTGGCGCAGACTTGAGTTGCACAGGGTTAGTGCCACCCAAAGCTGATGTGGCCATCAGGGGCCTACCACCACGTGGCGCGGACTTGAGTTGCACAGGGTTAGTGCCACCCGAAGCTGATGTGGCCATCAGGGGCCAACCACCACGTGGAGCGGACTTGAGTTGCACAGGGTTAGTCGCACCCTAAGTTGTATGGCCGTCAGCGGCCTACCACCACATGGCGCTGACTTGCGTTGCACAGGGTTAGCGGCACCAAAAGCTGATGTGTTCTCCGCCATTGATGACTCAGGACTCAGCGACATGTGTGGGATCTGCTGGGCCGCGGAGTGGGTCCACATAATGTCCACCAAGCCATGGTGGCGGGACCGGGCCCTGGAGCTTTCACGGGCACGTGGAGTGCCCACTGGTAGACACTCCGGTGGCAGCAGGTAATTATTTGGTCATGGATGCGCAGGGGCGGCAGTGTCTCTCTCTCTCACTTCCCTCTCTTCACTCTCTCTCTCACTCTCTTCCTTCCTTTCCTTCTATCTCTCTCACTCTCTCTCCCTTCTCCCTTTCTCACTCCCTTTCTTTCCTTCCCTCTCTTTTTCTCTCTGGCTTTTTTTTCCTTCTCTCTTTCTCTGTGTCTCACTTCTTTGATATGTGCATTACACACGTCCTTCTTTTGTGCTTTATTTTCCAGGCTGTGTCGTCGACATTAATGGACCCGACAGGAGTCTTCCGCCTTGTTGTTTTGTGTTCAGTTTGTTAAATTTAGTTTATCCTCTATATGTACGGAATAATAAAGTTTTGAAGAAAAAAAAATATTTCAATAAAGTTTTTGGTTGTTACTTAAGTGCTGTGTGACTCTTTCTCGTTCTTATTACTGTTATTTAGTGGTGTCCACCTAGGTGTTAAATGTTGGGGCAGTTATCGTGGGAATACTGGTGATGTCTGCAGTTTGCACCAGCTTCTGAATAGTGTGTTAGATTTATCTCAACTTTAGTTGCATTAAAGTGCTGATAATGAGATGCAGAGTAGGCGTTCCCGTGCAAAAACACACGAGGTGCACCTTTGCGATTTATTCTAAATACTAAAATACTGTATTGAATTGCACTGTGGTAGTGAGTGCATTTACAGTGTACACACAAAATCAATGAAGAAATCTCATTGTATTTATATTGATTGGGAATAGTGGGTCAGGTGCTGAATCTTGACGGGATACACTGCCCAGTTCGTTTATTTTTCTGTACACGAAAAAACCACATCACAACTTTCACAACAAAAGGCAAAAACTGCGATGCGAAACAAATTCCGGCGATAAGCCGCGTTAGCACAAGGGATTTTACACCTGCTTTCTGCTGGTGTTAAGCAGGACGACTACCTGCAGCATGAAAGGGAACACAGCCAAGAGCCACACCGGAACACCCACAGGTGCCATAGAGTCAATGAGCATGATACACGGATACCCATGAGGGCCACAACACTCATCGCAACAACCCCAGGACCGCCAACGCCCCCCGAACCCGCATCTGAGCAAGTGTCACTGTGTGGTCATTGTGTTAGCATGATGGGCACGGGCCCTGCAACATCACAGTGTGCTGTCTTCAGCGGACGTTACCATGTCACCTCAGCGTTGGCAGTGAGCCTGGACATGTAGCTACGCACGCATCCTCCTGCATGCACAAGCGGCGTGTGCTGGTCCGGCGTACACAGGTCAGCGCAGGGGTGTGCCTATCCGGCAAGGGGAACGGGGTGTCTCGGACATGTCCGTGTGCAAGAAGTGCGGTAAGTGTGTCTCTGTGTTCTGGTGTGGCCGCCACAAGGGCCGCAGCAGTCGATGTTGTAAAGTGGCATGCACCACCTCCAAACGGCAGTGTCACGTGTGATTGGAATGCCGCAGGACATGCGCGAATAGGCATTACAATGGTGTGCCGTAGGAGTGCACGGGATACAACAGCGCAGCGCACAAAAGTGTGGGGCTCGTGGGAGGGAGGAGCAGCTGTTTGGCAACGTAACACACAGTGAACCCGCCCATGTGCCACGTGCTGGGCATCTCATCCATGATGACCAGGGTCGCAGACATCCCACAACACCCACGACCGGCCTTTGTATGCATCCTGTATGAATGCAGCTGGAGAAGTTACTGTAGGGATGAAAGGTTCTTTGTCTGAGCTATCTTGCGCTAACACATCTGCTGCTCCGAGAAGGAACTTGCAAGTGGCCAGCCCCCCTGACAGATACGATAATATTTGCATCCGTCTCCCACACTAAGCACTGCCCGATTTGAGAACAACGAGTACACATCCCGTAGTTAGCGTGCGTGAAATGGCCTTCACACGTACTCCCACCACACCCCTGCCCTGCACCCATTGCACACAGACCCGGCTCATTGCACCAAGCTGTGCCATTTCATCCACAAGACTGGCACACGGCAAGCCAGTGCAGCTACAAGCAGAGCCACTGGCGCAATGGCAGGGCATCCTGAACACATGGTCGACTCCATTCACGTCCACCTATACCTTGCACGTCTGCTGCATGTCCTGGGTGCACTGCCTTTGGCAGTGCTGCGGATCACTTACCGGCTGAGCTTCCGCATTGCGGACGTCACCTGCGTTCAACCTGTATTGCAATGTCGCACGTGCCTATCCGAGTGGTGCATGGACGTGTGCCTCTCCAACATGTGCGTAGCTGACATGGATTACGACGGGTGTGTGCGCCCCCTGTTGGCCCACGACCAGGAGTGTCATGGTGATGCCCGTTTATGGCATGCTTGGATGTTTGGCATGCATGTTGGGAACTGGGCCTGGGACATTGCACGTGTCGTAGTATGCAGTGAGCAAATTGACCCACTTCCCGATTCTGCTTTGGTGCACATTGGGTACAGTGGTTGGAGTCAGCACATCTGTCCCGGTCAGCTGATGGATTACGTCGACGACATGTCAAATATTGTGGCCAACCATCACTCATTAGAGATAGTGGCTTATGCAGCTGCACTCGCGTTCATGGACGAGTGACAAGGTACCTGCAACCACGACTCGATGTGCCACATTGCACGTGTCCCGACGCATCATTGCACGTTGTGCATCTGGTCACATGTCCCAAGACGACAGTGGACATGGCTGCATTGGTGTCGACTCATGTCCGAGGCGCGGACAACCAACGCTGCTTGACACTGACGTGTGTTGGTGATGGACTACCCCGAGGTGAACATGGACATTTTCCTACGTTCCTTATTCAGGCACGCTGTTGCATTTGTCTGCATATCGTGGCACTACTCTTGGCCGTACTGACACGCACTTTTTTTATAAAGTTTCCACATTTTCACTTGTCTCCAAATGTGTTGTGTCTTCATTTGTATGCCAATGTGTGTGTCACGGACTCTCTGGCTGCCTGCCATACGTGAATTGCTACCCCATCCGTACTGTGGGTTTGTACTTATGCGTTCTCATGTGCCTGTTTCGTACTGACGCTTTTGGACATTTATCCGCCACAGGCGAGTGCATTTGTGTCCTGTGTTCGATTGTGCGAATGTTTGTGTTTGGACAACATTGTGTTGGATGTTGGTGTGCTCTGCTTCCTATGTGTGTGTGCTGCATTCTGTGTGAGATGTCCCTTCATGTGAGGTATTGTTCACCCTTCTCCCTTTCAGTCAGTGTGGTTTTCACTTCTTTGCTTGTTCAGAGGTGTGACGTTGGCGGGTTGTGTGACTTGTGCTCCTTGTTGATGTGTTTCATTTTAGCCATGGTTTGTCTGTAGTTGTGCTGTACTTAATTGTGCATGTGTGCCATTGTGCCCATCTCCCCCCGTCCCCCCACTCCCTGCTTGTTCCTCTTCGTGGTGCTGTTGTGTCTGTAATTTTGTTACTCCACACATAAATACATGTAAAGAACAAATTAGAATAGTTCCTTGATTCTTTTAGATTGCAAAACGTCTCTCTATTGGTTATTTTTGAATTTTCCATATAAACAGTTTTTTTAATATTCAAGGACACATAGAAGGCAGAAGTGCAACGTATTCTATCAACACACTTTCTAGAACATTCTACAACACGTGCAGGTTAAAAGTTCATAATTTTTTTTAAACCTAACGATATTTTTTTGCAACATTTTCTCGAACATTTAACGGCACGTGCAGGTTAAAAGTTCACGATTGTTTTAAGTTCGAACAGTGCCTTCCAAATGCAAGTAGCAGGTGTGGTTGAGTTGACCAAATTTTATCCTATCATATGTACTCCACGTTTAAACTGCTTTTTCTTAACCAATCACAAAGATGCTTTTCCACAAAACGAATGTGCACCCTACTTTTAAAAAACAATGCTTTTCATCTCCCAATCAGTTATTGTTTTGAATGAGAAAAAAAAGTAGTTCCCCACCTTTAAACATATCTCTTATTCTACGAACGGACTGCATGAGCTACAGACATCTATCCATACTTCCCAGCCATACCTTCAAAATGCTAGTGTGGATCGTAGGACATAGCTATGTTTTCTGGTGCAAGAGGTATGCAGAACAGAGACGTATTGACTTAGACCTAGGTTTACAAAATGTGAACATTAAATGGTTTGGACAGAGAGGATTGAAGTGGCACCAATTGTTGCCTTTGGTTAAAACCTGTTTGCATCTCCAACACCCTGACCTCATGATTGTGCACTGTGGTGGAAACGACCTAGGCACATTGACTGGTGTAGGTTTGGAAATGCTAATGAAAGACACCTTTCGACAATTGATGTTGCTTTTGCCTCAAACTGTCTTTGTATATTCCAATATATGCCAAAGACAGAAGTGGAAATGGTCAAACCAATTTTACTCTCTGTTCCCTTTTGTGAGGAAGGAATTTGCTCTAATTTCATATATTTATCTTCTTGCGCTGGTATGGCCGCCTCTGTAATTCGTCTGGCAGGTCAGATCTCTGATAGTCCTACCTTTACCTTGACTAAATTCTGAATCTCATCCCTGCCTCTTACGTATGTCGTCTCCGTTCCCTTTGCCTTTTTATTGGGGAACGTTTGGCTCTTTCTCATCCACGGGATTTGGGTCCGTACTTTTTAGACTTTCAAAGTCAGTTCTACCCTTTGTTCTCATTATTTGGGAAGGAATTTGTCTAAATCTCATATATCTATTGTCTTGTTCTATCATGGCCGCCCCGGTAGTCATCTGGCAGATTAGATCTTTGATAGTCCTACCTTTACCCTTACTAAATCCTGATATTGTGCCCCGCCCCGACGTTTGGCATCCTTGTTCCCTCGGTCTTTAAATACGTGAACTATTGGCCCTTCTCACTTACGGAATCTGGGAGCTTACTGCCCCGCATGCCGCCCTAGGAACCCCTTCTGCGGCACTATTTGATGTTAATCGCGGTAAGTTTACTAATGCCCGTTTTGTCCATGACTCACATTGGCCTGATTGAACCCCCCTTTTGCTATGTTTGTAAGCGCTCCCCCCGCTGGCCCCTTATCTCCTTACCGCTCGCCTATTTCTCTGCCAGAATCCTGAGCTCCCATAACAAGTCGAAGGAAATCTTTACGATAGTCAATGACCTATGTAATGCTGAGAGAATTCTCCCTAAACAGACTCCTACCCAAGATCTATGCAACTCCCTGAATGATTTTTTCATGGATAAAATCTCCAGCATTAAAGCCAGCATCTCCACTTCCAGACACTTGGAGCCCCCCGACACCATGATAACCAATACAGCCACCATAGACCACTTCCCTGCCATATGTCCACAGGCCTTTTCAGACTTGCTGGCCCAAGTCAAATCAAGCTCCCCTAGAGACTGCTGCCCCCCTCACATCCTAAAGGACACCCTCTCTGCTCTGCCACATACCGTGCTGCCCTTCTTAAATGAGTCTCTCTCACAGGGTAGGGTCCCTAGCGCATTCAAGAATGTGATAGTGGTCCCTCTCCTTAAGAAACCTGGGGCTGACCCCCTGAATCCATCTAACTATCGCCCCATCTCCCTGCTCCCCTTCCTGGCCAAGATCCTAGAGGCTCATGTCGCTAGGTGTTTATCCAACTTCATTGAACATTCAGAACACCTAGAGCCTCACCAAGCAGGCTTCCGGCCCGCTCACTCCACTGAGACAGTAATCCTTGCGGTTCTGGACGCCTTACAAGCAAATGCGGACAAGGGCATTCCTCAGGCCTTGGTGCTACTGGATCTGTCGGCCGCTTTTGACACGGTCGACCATAAAATCCTGTTGGACCGTGTCAGACAGGCCGGCATACAGGGCTCCGCCTTCAACTGGATTAAGTCCTTCCTTGAGGGCCGAACCCAGGCAGTACGCTTTGCCCTTTCACTGCCCCCAAGATCGCCACCACGTGTGGGGTCCCACAAGGATCGTCGCTGTCTCCCCACCTATTCAATCTTTACCTCCTGCCCTTGATTCACTCTCTAAGGAACAGAAAGGTAACCACATTCAATTACGCTGACGACCTCCAGCTTGTTTTCACTATTGATAACTCCCCCGACTCAGTCCAGGAATTCCAAGCCACCATGCTCTACATCCAGCGTTGGATGGACCTCAACCATCTCAAACTTAATCCGGGCAAGACCGAACTAGTCCTGCCCGGGAAAGGCCAGACCTTTTGGGGCCCACATTACTGGCCGACTGAACTAGGACCTCCCCCCACCCCGTCCCACTCTGTAAAAAGTCTAGGGGTTACCATAAATGCTGATCTCTCACTCAGAGCCCAAGTAGGGGCAGTGGTCTCCACCTGCTTCTTCCAGTTGCGCAAAATTAGGAAGATCGCCCACCTGCTTAACCACTCCGCTCTCATACAGGTAGTGATTGCCCTGGTACTCTCTCATCTCGACTTCTCTAACTCTATCTACCTCGGCCTGCCATTGTTTTTACTTAAACGTCTCCAGCTGGTGCAAAACCAAGCTGCGAGACTAATCTACAAACAACCAAAATGGCAATCTGCCAGACCTTTATTATCAAAACTTCATTGGCTCCCTATTGCCCAACGCGCAGCCTTCAAGACAGGGTGACTAATCTTTAAGGCCTTGCATTGTCGGAGCCCTAAATTCATCAGCTGCATGATATCAAGGCATGTCCCTCCCCGCAACCTGCGTTCAGCCCACCTCCAGCTGCTAACTACCCCTGCCTTCAAGCTCAAACGCAAGGGAGGGTGTAGGTTCTCCTTTCTCGCCCCTAAACTTTGGAATTCCCTACCACTAGTAATTCGGTCCTGCGACAACCTCCTGGGGTTCAGAAAAATGCTCAAGACATGGCTGTTTGAGCAGGCTCATGCGTAATCCGTCTCTGCTTTGACACTGCCCAAAGCAAGCGCCATGAAACCTCTCGGTGAACGTGCGCTATAGAAATTCTTGCTAACATAACATCTTTGTGTCCTGGCAAGCGGTTACGTTCTTTATACCTATTTTGTTTTAGTGATTGTCATCTTTTATTTTTAGACATCCGCTATCTGTGGTGTTCGCAATCTCCCCATGGAGTTTCCTAATTGATCAGTCTGTATCGTCCTTTGTCTATATCGTCCTTACCATATCTGCAATATTTGGAAGCTTACTGCGCCGCCTGCCGCCTGAAAATACCCTGTTACGGCATGTCTCGAGGTTAAATCTCGGTGAGTTTATTAATGCCTATGTTGGCCTTTATGCATATCAGCTTAATTTAATTGTTTTGTAGTCTATGTGAGCACCTCCCTGATTGGTCTCTCTCTGCAAATATCCCCATCTCCCTGTACTCTATTAACGGACACATGTACGATATTCCTGGTGTTCTATTGATGGCCTCTTCTTAAACTTTAGACAGCCATCAGGCAGGACCCCCACGATCCCTTTTTGGAATCGTCTTTCTGAGCAGTTATATCCTCCTCCAGCTCGCGGTCGATCCTTCCTACATATTTAACCTCATCTCCCACCCAGGTCATTACGCGTTGTGGGAGAGTAATACCAGCCTATTAGTCATGCAATCAGGTCTAGTTTAAATGTGTGTTATCATCCTTTGACCCGTTGTTCTTCGTCTTTGTCTGTATCTTTTTGTATGTCAAGTACGTGTGATTTAATATGACCCCTCTCCCTCGTTTGACATCATAGATCCTATTGGAAATCCGGTAACATCGTTTGAAAAATCTATTGACCCCTGGACCTTTGACTCTAATAGCGGCCTTCTTTCCCCGCAACGCGACTCTTACTAGTGCCCAGTAATATATTTTCTGTACCCATCCTCAGGTAAGGTCCCCAGTTGGACTACCCCTATAAATAGATTCTTGGTCCGCCCACAAGTATTCTGACTGATATCTATATCTATTCTCATAGTTATCTGTTGTTGAGCTGGACCTAACATGGTGTGTTCCCAATTTATGGGATAACCTACACTAAGGTAGTTTTTATTCTCATGTATATATGTATATATTCTTTTCTTTTTTGGGTTTCATGTTCTCTACCTTATGTGATTTTATTGTCTACACACAGCATTTTGGGCTCTCTCTTTCTTTAGTGTTGTCATTATCCTATTCTTTTATCATTATTTTGGTTTGATTGTCTAAGTTGGTGCACTCTCTTCCTACTCATTTATTGAAAGTTTATCATTTATCATTACCTAATTTATTATTATGGGCATCTCTGTGGCTAACATATTCACTTTCCTGAGGCACTATGTGTTGCAAATCATGTTATCTGAAAACAATGAACACCATGCATTCTTTGTAATCTGTATTGTACATGTTCTCTGTAATGTAATTTTATATAACATATGTATTGATTGTTTGTTTATTTATTTTTCATTCATTTCTCTGTGCCCCTTTTTATCAGGTGTGTCCTGTATGTCCCACATTATATATCTGTGCTGCCCTGATGAAGGTGTAGCCCGCATTGGGCCATACACCGAAACGCGAGTTGGTGCCGAATTAACCTCGTGTATTTGGATCCTACTACTATCCACAACTGGGAGAATACACGAGAGCCCCCTATACCTACATCATCCGGCTATATAGGAACTCTGATTGTTCTGTGAATAAATGGATCTCTATTGCTATTTGAATGTGTTTGACTGTGAGTGATGTCTGTGTATGTATGTATTTTTGGAATCTTGAATGAGTGTTGGTATTGAATGTGTTTGTGTGGGACCTAATTTATAGGTATTGTTTCTTATGTGTCATATTTATCTTTTTTGTTTCTTTGTTACCTTTGATATAATCAAATGAATTTGAATAATGATAATAAAAATATATATTTATAAGACAAATTTTTTGTTAATAATTCTCTGTAGGATTTAACCTGATTTATGTGCCTATGTTAGCCCATTTTTGCCTTTTATCTGTTGACCCTATATAGGGCACCATACATCTTATATATAGGCAGGTGTATCTCCTCTGTATTGGTCTGGTTTCTCTCCCCTGCTTCACCTGCCTATCACTTGCTGCCAGGGGCCCCCTTCTTAGTGGTTACAAACCAATTTTGTCCTCAGATTGAAAAATCTAGGAAGAATGTCAACAAAGCTGTGTCTGCATACCTCAGAGACCATAGAATGGGGTCAATCTACAACAACAACATACGTTTTGATATGGCTGATATCTACAGAAGTGATGGAGTACACTTCACAGATCAGGGAAATCGAGTTTTTCTGAATAACCTGAAGCTGTGCATCCGCACTTAAATGTAGCTCCAACTAATAAACACAAGGGTTCTTTTTAGAGCCTCCTTATATTCCCAATATCGGTTCGCAGAGTGACAACTGCGATCCGGCTAGCACAGGGAGACCTGCGGGCCGTCGGGCAGGCTCGCAGAGGGAGAGCTGCGGCCCGTCGGCTCGGCTCGCACAGGGAGAGCTACGGGCCATCGGCTCGCAAACGCACACCAGCGTGCTGGCTCGCAGAGGGAGAGCTCGGGTCTAACTTGCAAGGGGACACCAACGGGCCAACGGCCCTGCTAGCAGAGACACACCTATAACCTAACGGACTGGTTCGCACATGTACAGCTAGGGACACGACGGCTCGCAGACGCAGACCTGCGAACCGACGGACTGGTACTGTTTTATGCTTTAGGGTAGTACAGTGGTGTTTGTGTAGTGTAGGGTGTTCGTGCTGGAGGTAGTGTTTTAGGGTTTAAGGTAGTGCACTGCTGTTTGGGTAGTGTAAGAATGGTGCTGGAGGTAGTGTTTTAGAGTTTACGACAATGCAGTAATGTTTGGGTAGTGTAAGGGGTCTTGCTGGGAGTAGTGTTTTGGGGTTTAGGGTAGTGCAGTGGTGTTTGTGTAGTGTAGGGGGTCATGCTGGGAGTAGTGTTTTAGGGTTTACGGCAGTGCAGTGGTGTTTGGGTAGTGTAGGGGGTCATGCTGGGAGTAGTGTTTTAGAGTTTACGGCAGTGCAGTGGTGTTTGTGTAGTGTAGGGGGTCGTGCTGAGAGTAGTGTTTTAGGATTTAGGGTAGCACAGTGGTGTTTCTGTAGTGTGGGAAGTCATGCAGCGAGTACTGTTTTAGGATTTAGAGTAGTGCAGTGGTGTTTGTGTACTGTTTGGGGGTTCATGCTGGGGGTAGCGTTTTAGGGTTTAAGGTAGTGCAGTGGTGTTTGGGTAGTGTAAGAATCGTGCTGGAGGTAGTGTTTTAGAGTTTACGAAAATGCAGTGGTGTTTGGGTAGTGTAAGGGGTCATGCTGGCAGTAGTGTTTTAGGGTTTAGGGTAGTGCAGTGGTGTTTGTGTAATGTAGGGGGTCGTCCTCGGAGTAGTGTTTTAGTGTTTACGGTACTGCAGTGGTGTTTGTGTACTGTAGGGGGTCGTGCTGGGGTAGTCTTTTAGGGTTTAGGGTAGAACAGTGGTGTTTGGGTAGTGTAGGGGGTCGTGCTGGGGGTAGTGTTTTAGGGTTTAGGGTAGTGCAGTGGTGTTTGTGTAGTGTAGGGTGTCATGTTGGGAGTAGTGTTTTAGGGTTTAGGATAGTCTAGTGGTGTTTGGGTAGTGTACGGGGTCGTGCTGGGGATATTGTTTTAGGATTTAGGGTACTGCAGTGGTGTTTGTGTAGTGTAGGGGGTCCTGCTAGGGGTAGTGTTTTAGGGTTTACGACAATGCAGTGGTGTTTGGGTAGTGTAGGGGGTTGTGCTGGGGGTAGTATTTTAGGGTTTAGGGTAGTGCAGTGGTGTTTGGGTAGGGGGTCGTGCTGGGGTAGATTTAGGGTTTAGGTTAGTGCAGTGGTGTTTGGGTAGTGTAGGGGATCATGCTGGGGGTAGTGTTTTAGAGTTTACGACAGTGCAGTGGTGTTTGGGTAGTCTTTGGGTAGTGTAGGGGATCGTACCGACAGACTGACTTACAGAGCTCCGAGCCGACGGACGGGCTTCTAAAGGCATAGCCGCGACCTGGTGATATGAAGAGAGGCAGCGTGAAAGGCAAATCTCACACAGACACAGATGCCAGTGTTGCCTCACAAAGGTAAAACTACGAACCCGATGGCTTCTACACGGAGAGATGCGAGCTGACGGAGTAAATCACAAAATAGCTGCCAACACTTCCTGGTTTCAACAATTCACAGCCAATAAGCCGCAAGCTGGTGCTTGTAACCCCTCAGCCAATCACATGTCAGAATTCTCAAATATCGATATCTGTAAAATTTGATATTTCTCAAAAACTACTGAACGGATTTACAACATTTAAACAAAAGCGTGCTTTCTGGACCATCACCTTTCTCCCTGCCAAATTTGGCGTAATTCCGTTCAGCAGTTTCACCTGTAGTCTTCTGCAAACTTTCGTATGGAAATTGCATGCAGAAAACACGTTTTAGGACCCTCTTTTTTCTCAGCCCATCCTACACCATTCACCCCCAAACTTTCAATATAAGAGCTAATCAAAAAAAGAGAAACTTTTTGGATAATTTCATAAAGATTCGTCAAATGATGCCAAAGTTACAAGCACATAGAAGGCTCCAGAAGGGGGGCCGCTCAACCCCCCTCCCAACATGAGTGAAGCCCCGGGGCTGCGCGGACCCCAGCGCACCCCCGCAACCCCTGCGAGCCCCTGCACACCATCAAGACCATGAGCACAATACACTCCGGCTCCCCGTCAGACCCTTTCCCGCACCACATCTTCAACAAAGCCAGCAGCTCCATCGCACCCCACCTGTGCAACGTCATCAATCTCTCCTTCGAGACCGCGACCTTCCCAGAGAGCTGGAAACACGCAGAGATCAACGCCCTACTCAAAAAACCCAAGGCGGACCCGAGAGACCTCAAGAACTTCCGGCCCATCTCCCTGCTTCCGTTCCCAGCCAAGGTCATCGAGAAGATCGTCAACAAACAGCTAACCCGATACCTCGAAGAAAACAGCATCCTGGACCCATCCCAATCGGGGTTCCGCAGCAACCACAGCACTGAGACTGCCCTCATCGCCGCCACCGACGACATCAGGATCCTGCTGGACAACGGTGAGACCGCAGCCCTCATCCTGCTGGACCTCTCCGCCGCCTTCGACACTGTCTGCCACCGCACTCTACGCGCACGCCTCCACGACGCAGGGATCCGAGACAAGGCCCTGGAATGGGCCACCTCCTTCCTCACCGGCAGAATCCAGAGAGTCCGCCTCCTACCATTCCGATCCGAAGCCTCCGACATCATCTGCGGCGTACCCCAGGGATCGTCCCTCAGCCCAACACTGTTCAACATCTACATGGCCCCGCTTGCACGCATCGCCAGACAGCACGACCTCAACATAATCTCCTACGCCGACGACACTCAACTGATCCTCTCCCTCACCAAGGACCCCCTCGCCGCCAAATCCAACCTCCATGAAGGAATGAAGGCCGTCGCCGATTGGATGAAGATCAGCCGACTAAAACTGAACACGGAGAAGACAGAGGTCCTCATCCTCGGCTCCAACACCTCAGCCTGGGACGACTCCTGGTGGCCAATGACGCTGGGAACAGCCCCGACACCCACCGACCACGCACGCAACCTGGGAGTCATCCTCGACTCAACGCTCTCCATGGCCAGGCAAGTCAACGCAGTCTCATCCTCCTGCTTCAACACCCTCCGCATGCTTCGCAAGATCTACAGGTGGATCCCGACAGACACAAGAAGAACAGTCACCCAGGCCCTCGTCAGTAGCAGACTTGACTATGGGAACGCCCTCTACGCGGGAGCCCCGCCCAAGCTCATCAAGCGACTGCAACGCATACAAAACGCCTCCGCACGCCTGATCCTCGATGTACCACGCCACAGCCACATCACCCCCCACCTGAGGAACCTGCACTGGCTCCCCGTCGACAGGAGAATCTCCTTCAAACTCCTCATCCACGCACACAAGGCACTCCACAAGACTGGCCCAGCCTACCTCAACAGACGACTCCTCTTCTACGTCCCAAACCGCCAACTCCGCTCCGCAGACCTCTCCCTCGCCATTGTCCCTCGCATTCGAAGAACTACCACCGGCGGCAGATCCTTCTCCCACCTCGCCGCCAAGACCTGGAACACCCTTCCACTAAGCCTACGACAGACCCAAGACCTGCTGACCTTCAGGAGGCTACTCAAGACCTGGTTGTTCGACCAGTAGCAGCACCCCCCCCCCCCTTTTTTTCTCCCCAGCGCCTTGAGACCCTCGCGGGTAAGTAGCGCCTTACAAATTCTGTGATTGATTGATTGATTATTTTTTAAGAAATACCCCCGGAACCTAGCCCACCAAAGGGCCTCATTAAAATGAAACGCAAGAACTCGCGACCCCAGCGTGAATTTTTGCCGATTCTTTTTTTTTTTTAATGATTTTTTGGGCCCTGGGGCTCCTTCTGGGACCCCCTAAGCAGGCCTAGGGGGTCAGGGTTTTTCTACCCTGCCCCCTTCTCTTGTTTTATACCTTTGTTTCTCCATTTTTGGGTAACTCGCTTCTACCGAGCCACAAGTTGGCTGCCAACACTTCCTGGTTTGGACTACAAGCAGCCAATCACAGTGAAGCTCGCGCACGCGACTTAGGCTCCGCCCAGATATCGAAACTTTTATTTTTCTAATTTCTCAGCAACTACTGAACGGATGTACACCATTTTTAAACAGGTTGCTTTCTGACCCAAGCACTACCTTCCTGCCAAATTTGGAGTAATTCCGTTCAGTAGTTTCGGCTGTAGCCTTGCACAAAGTTTCCTATGGGAAATTGATTTTTTGACTCTTATTTTTTGAATTTCTCAAAAACTACTGAACGGATTTACACCATTTAAAAAAAAGGTCGCTTTCTGAACCAAGCTCTACCTTTTTGCCAAATTTGGGGTAATTCCGTTCAGCAGTTCGAGCTGTAGCTCGTCGCAAAATTTCCTACGGAAATTAACATGGAGAAAATGAGTTTTGGGACCCCCCTTTTTTCTCAGCCCCCGCTAGACGAATCACCCCCAAACTTTCAGGATAGGAGCTGACCTGGATAGACTTTGTTTTTGGAGAATTTCAGGACGATTCGTCAAACGACACCAAAGTTATTAGCAAATCAATAAATGCTTTTCCTATGGAAACTAGGTTCTAACTATAACTACCTACTGGCGACCGCCAGTAGGTAATATATATATATATATATATATATATATATATGTATATGTATATGTAAATGTGTATATATATATTTATATATATATATATATATATATATATATATATGAACATACACTCCTACTCCAACTGAAGAAGGCACGTACACAAGGCTGTAGGGAAACGTCATTATTTATTTTCTTGGGTCTGCCTCGACCCTGCGATCAGAGATACGCGTTTCGGCTTCGCAGAAGCCTTTGTCAATATATATATATATTCCTTTCTCCAGCTTCCGCCACGGCTACCGCTCACGAACACAGCGGGTGCTTCCAGCACACGATGACGGACTCGCGTAACCATATCACCTTCACAGAGACGCTGGGCACTCCAGGCTCAATTCAAATAATATTTTATTGTAAATTCATAGCGTGTCACCCTGGCTGACAAGCGCGTTTCAGCTCCCTGGCCTTTTTCAATGTCTGCGCCACATTTCATTTTTGTCAATTAAATACCCCCGTGATGTGTCAATGATTCAACAAAATAAACTAAACATGAACATAGGACTACTTATTCAATGTCAGCAAAACAAATAAACTAGTGTGGCGGCCATTTTGTAGTGGTCTTAGGTATCCTCATTACATAAAGGCTTTTGATCTCGCCATTTACAAATCAATTTAGGACAATTCCTTCAATTATATATATATATGTTTTTACACACACATATATATATATATATTCACTAAAAAAAAACAAAGGTTACAGGGACATTAGAGTTAGGCTCGGATTTCACTCATACAAAACCAGTGAAATTCAGCAGTTATATTTACCTGAGCTAACTGTAACTTACACCGCCACAATACACTGCTTATGACCTCACATATTACACCACTCAAGACATGCAGGGGCATAATTTATAGTTAGCTCAGGTAACTATAACTGCCGAATTTCACTGGTTTTGTACGAGTGAAACCTGAGACTAACTATAACGTCCCTGTAACCTTTGTTTTTTTCAGTGAATTTCTATTTTTTTTTTTTATTCTATTTCCTAACTATAATGCCCCTGTAACCTGTGTTTTTTGGGTGTAACCTGTAACCTTTGAGAGTGGGTGTTTGAGTGACTGTATGGGTCGGAGAGTGGGTATGTGAGTGGCTATATGGGTCAGTGACTGGGTGTGTGAGTTGCTGGATGGGTCTGTGAGTGGGTATATGTGTATGGGTGTACATCAAGAGTCTTACCTCTGGGCTTGCACAGGAGCAGAACAATGACTTGTCCCAATGCCTCTCTCAGAACTCCTTCTGTAACCAGAATATCTACTGGATACCAGGCGAGTCCTGAAGGGGGAAAGGGGATGGGGATAAAATAAGAAATGAAAAGAAGAGACTGCCTTAGGTTCTCTGTTTTCTGTTTCCTCTCAGTTGCACACCTCGTCTGTCTAATTCTGGGTGTTAGTGTAATTCTTTCTGATTTGCCTATTAAACTAGAGCATAAGTTCAATTAGACTTCAAGAAATAAAATCATTTGTAGAAGAAACACTAAACCTTTACATTTTTTTAAATGTACTCAATTGTAACTCAAACATACCCAGATAACCAAGACCTGTGCTTCTCTTCTAATTAAGGTGAGTATGCTATTTCCTTGTCAGCAATTCTTGCGTATGAGTTGACCAGTCGTCTGGAAAATAACACTACTCTTTCTCTTCAGTGAATCTTTTTCTCATAACACAATTCATTTTTTTTGTCTTCAATTACAGGCGGATTCTAAGGCGTGAAGAAACTCTGGTAAGTATTACTCTTTTTCTTTTATGAACGCCCTTGCAACTGTAAATAATTTTTCAAACAAACAGTTCTTGATAGTATTGTACTTACCTGGACCAGCTCAGTTCAGAAGTGGACTGCTCTGTAGAATTCCTCTTCAAAGAACACTGGCATTCCTCAGCATGCAGACTCGAGGGTAGCGTACAGAGTCACAACCAGAACCTCGGAGACGCTGAGACACTTCCTTGGGGGGGAGCACACTTGTATGATGATTCGGTCCTCCTCATCACGCAGACTTGGAGTTGAGGAACACCCTGTTACCAGGAACTTAATTGGGTGACACGTGCAGAGGAAGAGGAGGTTCCCTCCATGCACAGGCTCAGAAATAAGACACCTTTACTTCCGAAGATTTGGTTCCTAAACAGCACGACATGCCAAAAGGATGACCTAATCACCGCAGATAAAAACTAAGCACGAAGCACACAATGAAAACTACCCTCACTAGCTAGTCCTGACAGACTTCTACAACAAGGTGCGTTCATGGAAATTCACTTCAGTGAAGTGTATAGATTCTAGAATGCGCACACTTCACATAAAAGTGGGTGTGTGAGTGGTTGTATGGGTCTGTAAGTGCGTGTGTGAGTAGTGTCTGGGTGTGTGACTGGGTTTGTAAGTGGCTGTATGGGTCTGAGTGGGTGTGTGAGTGGCTATATGGGCCTATGAGTGTGTGTGTGAGTGGTGGTATGGATCTTTAAGTGGGCGTCTGAGTGGGTGTGTGGGTGGTTTTGTGGGTGTGTGATTGGGTGTGTCAGTGGCTGTATGGGTGTGTGAGTGGATATGTAGGCGTGTGAGTAACTTCATGGGTCTGTGAATGGGTGTGTGAGTAGTTTTGTGGGTGTGTGAGTGACTGCATGGGTGTTTAAGTAGATGTGTGGTTCTATGTATGAGTGGATATGAGAGTGGCAGTATGGGTGTGTGAGTGGGTGTCTAAGTGTCTGTGTGGGTATGTCAGTACCTGTGTGAGTGACTGAGCTACAACAGAACCTTACATTCCCCTTTATCCAACAAGAATCCATAGTTTTGCACAAAATATCTACCCAACTGGAGTACTTTCTACTGGTTAATTACTAAGTGCTACCTCGTTGGGTAAATGTCCAGTGTGTATTCTACACTACATCTGTGTAATGGACCACGAGGAAATGCCATCAGTGACCTTGTGTGCATTTCGGCAATGTGATTGTCCCTTGTGCATCTTTATCCCTCCTATAGAGAAGACAACAAGACTACAAAGAAGTAAATCTCCACCAAACAAGGGTACTTCCTCTTAACTATATGAAGTAAGTGCTTCTTTGTTTGGTGGCGATGTCCTCATATTCCTCTGCATAAGGAACGCATCACCTAAATCGGCAAGAAACATGCTGAGGGGCCTTTTGGTAAGCTGCTCATCAATGTGGAAAAAGGCGGGAAGACCTTTTGCATGCTACTAAGGAAAACGGGACGGGGCAAAATGGGCGGACCTTGTAGATGAGTTTGTGCATTTGCATACTCAGGGTAATTAAGAGAGAGAACCATGAACTCTGCTCTTAAGACAATAAAGAAACCACTCGTCACAGTCACTATAAATCAGATTGCGCTCCAATAGATCAACGATGTATTCACCTCCATTAAGGACTTATTTTTGTTTTTCAACGTGGAATATGAGAGGAAACACACTTGCTTTGTCTTCCCAAGCCCAAGAATTCAGGATCCTTTGTGCCTTAAATAAGGGGAGGGGAGCCACGTGGCCCCCCTCCTCAGGCCGATTTTAGACTCAGGCCCCATCCTCTCGGGTCCAGCCACTTGATCCTGGGCCCTGGAGCCCAGCCAGGGCACCCAGTGTGCAGTGCTGGGGACCAGAGGGGGAGCCTCAATACCCTCGCAGTCCCTGCCAGCTCCCTGCCTTCAGCGGGAGCCGGCATTGCTCCAACACATAGCGAGAAGCAAAACATGCTGCTCCCTGTGTGTGGGAGCAATTTTTAGGTTAAGCCTTAACAGCGTGCATGCGCTGTCTGCAAGACCTGCTGTAATCAATAAAACCACTTTATTCCCACCTCCTGCTTACGATTGGTTCATTCCAGTGTCGCTCTTCTTTGCTGCCTCCTGTCTCGTTCCCGCTGCTAATAGCTCACTTCCTTGCAAGGCTCAGGAGCGCCGGTAAAGTACAGTAAAATGTACACTTGCCTTTGTTATCTGCTGTTTGGGAGAACATTTTTATCTTTATTGATGCTTTGGGCCTGTCGAGAGTGTCTTGCTGCCAGGAGCACAAATGTAGAGCTTTCAATAACAAAGCATTCATGAGCAAAGATTATATTTTGTGTGACGTCTGTAAGGTAAAGGACGGTGTAACTGAGAAAGTTAAAACTGTGTTTTAATCTTCACTGGCACATGCGCTCAGACCCTATCTCTATTAACATGAGAGCACAAACACAGATATTTATCTCGCAACTCAGAGTGGTCTAGAAAGTACAATAATGCGTGACTGGAAGGTTTCAAGTTTGAAATCTTGGCAAAACAAAATGTACTTGTGTTTGTATCGTATGTGTCCAAAGTGTTACGAAGAATAGTACCGGTGTTTTTAACAGTACTTCCTGCAGAAAATTTGGCAGATTCCTGGTGCTGATGACAAATTTAACTATTGTCTACCAAACTTGTTGCGTTGTTTTAATGGACCTCGAAAGGTTAAGTGACTGAGACGTCACTTCCCAGATTCTGATCTGTGACTCGCACACTTCTGTATACGCTTCATAACCGCAAGTACCTCGCCTCTAAAAGAACAATGTCTGAGTCATGCCTCTTCAGATGCAAACTGCAGACGCTGTAAAAAGCTGAGCTGTCTTACCAGACAATGATCATGATAGAAAAGCCAGGTTGGTTAGGCACCTGGTGTAATGCACACCATAAACTGAATCAGGTCTTGGCTTATAGAATTATTGTGCCATTTTATTGACCTCATAAGGATAAATAGTGGAGTCGGCCCAGCCCTTATTTTAACTCGTGTTTGCTCACACAGGCAGACCTGCAACAAGCACCTTACCCCTCTGAAGTACCCTGCCAGATAATTGGTGCTATTATTACCAAACTCAATCATAATCATTTTATCGTCCTCAGAAAGAAGGAAAGATTAGGAAATGGGGCGTCAACGTCAGGACCAGATGTACAATGTTGCTTGTGTAATGTGTGCATACATGGGTATTTTACATTTTTTTTAAATCCTTTTTCGAACATAAAAACATGTGCTCAATCAAATACTTTTGTGGCGGAAATCTGCTCCTAGGGTGGTGAGTGGGCAGTCCGGGCAGCAATGTCATGAAATTGTGCACACATTTACAAACCTACTTATTTGTGGGCATTAACAACTGTTTTCTGACACAGTGCCACCTAGAAATAGTTGGAATTTTACTTCTGTCTCAAGCAGGAGCAATCCCTGTTCATGTGTGTGAGCAGGAGGGGTAGCTTCTGAAATGTGTGCAGTTTACGGAGTTCACCACAGGAAAGCATAGTTTCTTCATGAGAAAAAGAAGGGAAAAATGCAATTGCACATATGGACAACATTTTTATCCATGTGCAGTTCTGCACTACTTATAATCACGGATATAAAATGCATCTGCCTGTTCGGATATCAGAATTCTCACAGTTTGCTGGGAGAGTGACTCCCATCCTATGACTGTAAAGAGGTCGTCAAACTCTTCAGCTCTGGTTATACTTATCAAATGGGATCTGCAAAAAGCCAACAGATCTATTACACATGGGTAAAGACATTGTCATTTACAATCCCAATAGCTCTAAGTCAAGCAAAGCGAGACCTATTGCATTTCCAATGCTTGTTTCCATCTGTTTTCCTGCTTCCTTGACAGAGGGCAGGAAAGCATATGAAAACTTTGGGCCCGATTCACAAAAGTAATCTGAGACAAAATCCTAAATTTACGACTTTTGGTATTCACAAAAGGCATTTAGGAGTAGTAAAGTTAGGATTCCTAACTTTACTACTCCTAATCTGACACAAAATCCTAACTTTACGACTTTCGGTATTCACAAAAGGCATTTAGGAGTAGTAAAGTTAGGATTCACTTGGCAGGAGCTGTCAAAGCTCTCGCTAAGTGAAAGCAAACTGCTATCTCCCGAGGGTGGGCACCTTGGGAGATAGGGAGCCGGCCTTGGTGGGGTGGCAATCCTTAGGGCCAATAATGGCTCCTGGAGGGGGGATGCACGGCCCCACTTCTTTCAGTTTGCATGGGTCAGCCCTGGGGAGGTGGTGGTCCCCGGGCATATATATGGGCTGGAAGGAGTACTGCATGGCCCCCCTCCTCTTTACTTATATTTGTTGCCTCTGGGAGGTGGTGGTCCGCGGGGCATTTCTGGGAGATGGAATTCCAATGTATTTCAAAGCCCCGAGAGGTGGTTTTCCCCGAGGCTCCTCTATGCAACAGGAGGGGGGTCTGCGCGACCCCCCTTCAATTCTCAATTAATGCCTCAAGGAGGTGGTAGTCCTCTGGGCTCAAAAGAGCCTAAGGCAGGGGACCCTGTGCGGCCGTCTCCCAGGTTTATTATATTGACAATGCCCCTGGGACCTTGCTCACCCAGAGACTGAAATACAAACAAGTCCAAGAGACAGTGTTTATTTGATTTTTAATCTTCACACAAATTTGCGAATCCATAGCGATTTTCACAGCAAACATTTTTAAAAACCTGCTTTTTTGGTCAGGCGGGGTACCTGGGGGCCCCCAGCCCGAGGCCTAGGGTGTCAGGGTATTCCTACACTGCCCCTTCTCTTTTTTTCTACCTTTTTGTTTGGGACTTGGCTGAGTCTGAGTCCCAAAATGACTGCCAACACTTCCTGGTTGAAGTGTTGGCAGCCAATTAGATCTCAGCACGAAATCGAGAGAATTCGCGGAGGGCCCGCACCTTTAGATATACAAATTTGATTTTTCTTTAAGATCTCCAAAAGTACTGAACATTTCTTGAAGGTTCGTCAAACGGCAGAAAACCTATTAGCAAAAATAAATGATTTTCCTATGGAAAGTAGGTTCTAACTATAACTACCTACAGGCAACTGCCAGTAGGTGATGAATATATATATATATGGTGATCAAGACCACGGACGTGGTCGAAACATCGTACTTTTGTCATAAGAAAATAAAGGTTTTCCAACCTGTTCGAGTGGGCTCATGGATCTGCTTTGGTTCGCTTCCGTGCCGTATGGAATATATATATATATATATATATATATATATATACATAGTTCACTTCTCCAATACCCACAGAGAAACAGGGAGGCACTCTACTGCAAGCATTCAATCTATTTATTTTCACCAGGACATAACACAAAGAGTGCCTCCCCGACGCGTTTCGGTCTACTGACCTTACTCATGGGTGTAGCAGGCAAATCAACTTGTCATGTGACTGCTTTCCTTTATACCAACGGCACTTCTGATACGCCCACCAATCAGAGTTGCGAATGATGTATTATGGTCTAAATAGAAAATCAAAACAATCATGTTTTTATAAACAGCAATCCAACTAGAATACATCTTTAGGTATAAATGTCACAGTTCTTGTAATTACTTTCAATCAGTTCACTTTGGCCATGTCCATAAAACAATCACTTTGCTTGCTGTCCCATGTATAGCCCTACTCCAAAGGCAAACACGAGCTCTCTACGCAGTAGAATCCGCAGCAGTACAAGTCACCTCCACTCCTCCAGGCGACACAGTGCTGACATTTGAGAGGTGGTGCCGTCCCGTACCGGCGTTGTGCTACGCCGTCAAATATATAGTTCACTTCTCCAATACCCACAGAGAAAAAGGGAGGCACTCGACTGCAAGCATCCAATCAATCTATTGTCATCAGGACATAACACAAAGAGTGCCTCACCCGACTCGTTTTTGTCTCCTGACCTTACTCATGGGTGTAGCAGGCAAATCAACTTGTCATGTGACTGCTGTCCTTTATACAAGCTGCACTTCTGATACGCCAGCCAATCGGAGTTGCGAATGATGCATTATGGTCTAAATAGAAAATCAAAACAATCATGTTTTTATAAACAGCAATCCGAGTGGAATACATCTGTAGGTATAAATGTCACAGTTCTTGTAATTACTTTCAATCAGTTCACTTTGGTCATGTCCATAAAACAATCACTTTGCTCGCTGTACCATGTATAGCCCTACTCCAAAGGCAAACACTGGCCCTCTATGTTGTAGACTCCGTGGCAGCAAAAGTCACCTACAATCCTCCAGGCGACACAGTGCTATAGATATAGAAATAGATATAGATAGATAGATACATAGATAGATCTTTTCTTTTTTTAAATGACAAACCAATGTAATTAAACATTAGTTATGATGGGGGTTTTATTCTATTTCCCTGCCTCCATTATTTTCTATGGGACTATGGGAAAGTGTTGCAGTGCCAGTGGTTGGCCATGTGTGGTGCTTGAATTATACCAAGGCAGGGCAGGAGTACATATTAGACTGTTTTGACACTGATAGTGCTGTGGTAACTTTAGAAGTGTATTTAATTTATCCCAAGACAGGAGTACATTTTAGACTGTTTTGACATTGTTAGTGCTGTAGTAACTTTAGAAGTGTATTTTGTGAATATCATTGATCTTACTCTTTTGTGAATGTGAGTTTGCATTAGCATATCCTTCTAAAACCTTCCTGCAATTTCCCTAAACCCCGCCCATTTAGAAGTAAATATTAACTGTTTTCCCAAACAACTCCAGCTGATATCTCCTACATTTACAGCCATAATGTATACCTATGTGCACGGAGATTATGGAAACTTTAGCAAAGATCTCCACAAAGAAAAGGTAGGAGGGGTGAGGAGGCAGTCTTCAGGCAAGGATTTGTGAATAGCATTTTATAGTACGTGAGTAGTACGACTGAAGTACTAGTGTATGTTCTACAAAATGCAGTTTGTGAATCAGGTCCATCATTTTTCATGTATTCACAATATTAAAACAAGGAAACAATTGTTTAAAAATTTAATTTTTTTATTTAACCAGAAGAGTGCACATTGCATTGCTGAATTTACTTATTTTTGCAAAATCCAAAGCAAAATGTCCAGTCTCCAGTGGAAACTGCAGAAAGTAAAAGCTGCTCATCTAGACTCCATTTACCTTCTATTCTTGCACTGGCGGATGATGATCTTTGAAAGGATTGGGCTGTAATACTTGGCATGACATGCAGCAAGTGGGCGAACTATGTGAGCCCGCCTGCTTCTACGGAGGGATCGTGGAGTTCTCCCTGAGAACATTGTGCAAACAATGTTCAAATAGTGTTTTTTGAAGCATAATTTTCACAGAAAATTGAAGAAAAGACATATGCTTTGAAAAGTAAGCATTGCATATTAAAGTCCTTTCATACTGTGCCAAGCCAATGAAACCATTCCCCTTTAGTTTATCCCTTTCATTTCAAAATGTTCTATGTGTGCACTCATATGTAAAGAAATTACCTCAATTTTGCCAGGGCCAGCATTTTGTCATGGGTGCTCTCCTTATGCCATAGATGCTCTTTTAGATCAGAAATTGCATACTTTTGACATTAGTGCCGTTCATATTCCAGGGGTGACCATTATGCCAAAAACAACTTCTAGTATGTCAGGGCCAGACTTTTGTCATGGTTGTGCCCCTCCCACATGCTGATCTTGTTCTCCTTTATGCAAAGAATTTCCTTCAATATGCCAGTGTCAGTATTTGGCCACAAGGGCCACCTATTCCAAGAATTTCACCAGTATACTGCACAGGTATTTTTTCACCAGTGTCCCTATGCCAAGTATTTCACCAGTATACTGCACAGGTATTTTTTCACCACTGTCCCTATGCCAAGAATTACCTTTAGTATGCCAGGGCCAGCATTTTGTTATGATGTCTCTATAAGCTGAGGCTTACCTTCAGAATGCCAGGGCCAACAGCAGACTTACAATAATAATATCACATTCTCAATCACACCCACACTTACATTCATTCACTCACTCACACTTGTTCTCACTCTCATTCGCTCTCAGTCATCCATTTACTTGCAATCAATATTCTCACTTACTCTCTTGCACTCATTCCTACAGCACTTACTCACTCGCATATACTCACTGACTCTTAATTACACTCACTCATACTTTATCAATCACACTCACTTGCCAACATTCTTTTTCTCACTCATTCATTTTCACTCAGTCTCATTGATTCTCACTCACTTTGACTCACTTATTTACATGCATGCAGTCATACTCATGCTCAAACATTCATACTCTCACTCACTTGCACTCACTTTTACACTAACTCACTGCCACTCATCCTCACTCATTCTCAGTCACACGTGTTCTAACACATACTCTTTAACACTCCCTCACGCTCACTCATTCAGACTCTCTCTACCACTGTCACAATCACTCTCACTCACTTATTCTCACTCAATCTGACTCAGTCATTATTCCTGAAACTCAATGTGACTTGTTTTCAATCATTCTCAACCACAACCTGCCACTCACTCTCACTCACTCCTTTCACTTTCACACATGCTCACACATACAAACGTACACACTCACAAATACAAAATCTCTCACGCAAGCTCGCAACATATATTTAAAAGGATTTATATTTTACTTACCTCCGTTGCCAGCAAAGGTCACGTTCCAGCTCCTGCTCCTCCTCTTTTTATTACATTAATAGTGGATAATAGACTATTATTCAGTGTTAGTGTAAAATAAAATGGACCGAAAACAAGGAAGGTGGAACCTGACACCCATAAGGGAGAGCTGCCCCTGTGTTTGTGGCACCAATGTTGCCATCTCTGTTGGCAGTGCCAGGGGTCACAAGTGGCAAACCAAGACTTGCAGCTGCAACCCCTGACGACCCCTAAATGAAGTCAATGTGGCAAGCTTAATGGTATGAAAAAGGGAAAAAGACAGACTTTTGTCTTTCTACATGCAGAAAGCAGTTTGCCATTAATTTTGTTGTTCACGCTGGTCAACGTGAGGTACGTCCTGATGATAATTATTTTCTTTTAGAAAAAGACAATCTACATGACCAGATGGGGCCATGCAAAGGGAGGCCTGGCTATCCTGCTAACAGAAGAACTAAATTGGGACTTTGAAATAATTCATCTAACTAGCCCTAATGTTCAATGTCTTAAAATAAAACATTTAGATAAAAACCTTCGCGTTCAGCCAATACTTCTCTTTAATGTTTATGTTCCGCCAGGGACTGAACATGATACAATACTTTTAAATTTATTTGATCAAATAGATATCTCCCTAGGCTCAAACGAAAATATGCAGATACTCTTAATGGGGGATTTCAATGCAAGAATCTCTACTTCCCTACTCTATGCATTTCGGAATTCCGAACTCAAAGCATCTTGCTCTATTCCAGCGGCAGTATTCCCAGATCATATTAGAGCTAATAAAAGGGGGAAAATTATATTGGAGCGAATCAATAAATTCAACTGAATAACTTTAAATGGGAGAACAAGAGGAGATGTGCCAGGTTCATATACCCGAAAAGATCCAACAGGGTTATCTATATTGGACTATGCCATCAGCAGCTATGATTTGTTTAATAACTTTCGCAGCCTCTTTATAGAATTTGTCCAAAGTAGTGATCACGCAATACTTCATCTAGAAATAGACCTCCATCTTCAACCAACTCCCTCAGGGTCCCTATCATATGGTAGGGGGGAGGTAATAATTAAACAAAAGCCAGCTCGAATGCTGTGGAGCAGCAAGAACTATAAGCAAATTTATAATGAAGTCAATAAGATTATGGAGTCCCAAATGTATGAACAAATCAACAAGAGAGTTAACCCAATCTCCAATTTTGAAAGCTTTAAAACATTGATATCTACTACTTTGAAAAAGAAGCCTCTTCCTAGTAAATACAACCCACAAAGGATAAAGGACTCGACAATAAGTCTCCTGTCTAAGAAATTAAACCAGTTGATTAGGTTGCAATTTATGAACGTTTCTCCGGCTAGGAAGGCTGAAATTTCCATCTTGAAGAAAAAGCGAAAAAGGCTGCGCATGAAAGAGAATAGAAAAAAAATGGATAGATGTTGGGTGGACCTGTAAGAAGCGGTGTGTTCAAAAAACTCTAAAGCCTTTTGGGATATAGTTGCAGAAGCTAGTGGAAATAAAATACCACCGAGAGCTACTCCCGTCCCTCAAAAAGAATGGGCTACTTATTTATCTAAACTATAGGAGGCAAATCTACCTTCTATTGACATCGGGAAATCCCTATGCGATGGAGCCGACAGCGAGATCGACTAGCAGATAAAGCCACCTACTGATCAGCAAATTGCTGTGTACATAAGGAAAGCGAGAGACACAGCAGCAATGGGACCAGACAAGGTTCCGGTGAAGGTCTTAAAAGAAAATATTGAAGGATGGAGTACATTTTTGGCCCCCTTACTTATGTACTGCTATCGAACTGGCCAAATTCCGAACTCATGGAAGGGCAGTATAGTAGTTCCCCTTTTGAAAAAAGGTTCTCGCTTTTCCCCGAGTAATTATCGTCAGATTGCCCTCCTTGATGCTACAGGAAACATATTTGCGGCCAGCATTTTGGAACATCTGAACGATTGGGCCACAGCTAGGGGGGGTAATGCCTATGGTACAAGCAGGTTTTCGTCAAAAACATTCTGTGATTGACAATATTGCCATCCTTCAAACTATTATTGATAAATATGTAATTAGTAGAGCTCAGGTAGTTTATAGTTTATTTGTAGATTTTTCTACAGCTTTTGACAAGGTGGATAGGCCTTCCCTGTGGAGAAAATTATTGAAGTTATGCGTTCTGATAAGTTTGCTAAGAATAATAGTAGCACTTCATACAACCACATGGTGTAAGGTACAAATGGGAGGAGATAAGGGCTTAACCCAAGAGATATCTACGCAAAACGGTCTCAAACAAGGATGTTTACTTGCCCCCCTCCTTTTCTCACTATTCCTTAGTGATTTACCGGACTGTTTCTAGGAGGTAAATAATTTCCCACCTCAATTATCATCACAAAAAATTCACCTTTTAATGTATGCCGATGATGTGGTTTTATTCGATCTAACCCCAATTGGGCTGCAGCGTAACATGGAGGATCTTTTTAATTATACTGAAAGACACTTTTTAAAAATAAATATTTCAAAAACAAAAATAGCACCATTCAGGGGTAGGAAAAAAGCTATACCTTTAACCTGGAAACTAGGAGGAATAACAGTAGAAATAGCATCTACTTATATCTATTTAGGGAGAGTTTTCTCTCAGTCCACTGGTACTACCTCGCACTTTCAGCGGACTGGATTAAAGACAGTATCTCATGTAAGTGCTATAAAAAAGTTCTATCTCTCTACCGGGAGGCGACATTTTTTCAGCTCTCCTTGAAGGTTATCGAACAAAGATTACCCCGATTCTAACATATGGCTTAGAATATATTCCAATAAACCGTTGGGGTTTTTTAAATCTCAGGGAGGAAAAACTCTTGCGCATGCTTACGACTACAAGCCAAGCCACTCCCATTCAGGCACTTAGACTGGAATTAGGGGTAGTGAGTGCATACGTGAGAGCTATGGCAAACCTTGTTAGATGGGCATATAACATACTACATGCACCTGACAGTACAAAGAGCAATTTTACGTCAGGAAACTTTTAAGGCTGATCCAGGAGTATATACTTTTAAACAAGAATTGGTGCCTGTTGCCAGAATCGCTATCTTTGCTGCAGGCTCCTGGAGGAGTTTCTTTGTCTATGGTCACCTCTTTTGCTTGTCCATGCTAATGCTACATTCAAATGTAGTGGCAGCTTTGCCTTGTACTTGCACCCATTTTATGGAGGGTGCAGCATTACTAACTCTTGCCAGGATGAAAGTGTGATATGGGTTGCTTCAAGCTGGCTGGTGTTGTGTAATTAGAGATCCAGGGGCATATTTACGGGACCCTTTGCGTCGCTCGTGCACCACGCAATGTGGTGGAAGAGCGACACAAATTAAAAATAAGATTTATGAAGCCATGCAAGGCCACCTTGCATGGCCCCGAGTGGCTTCATACATCTCCAGTAATGCAAGGCAAATCGCTGCGTTTCATTACTCTGTGCCAGGGAGGCATTTCCGTGGGCGTTACATGGGTGTTCCCAAGCAACATCCATGGATTTTGATTAATTCCCAGATTTAACAGAAGTAGTAGACTTGGGAATGCACCCAAAACCTACACCTCCCCAGGTGAGGCGTAACAAGGAGAAATATGTTAATTTCTCCTCGTTTTATCCTCTTTATGTGTGCTGCCTTTTGCAGCACACTTAGAAAGAGGAAAAAGCCTCAGGGGATTGTTTTTGTGTAGGAAGGTGCTCCTTCCTGCCCAAAAATAAACCTCCTTACAACGCAAGCACCCTTGCACCATGGTGCAATTGTGCCTGCGTTGGCGCTAGGCAGCCAAAAGGGCACCAGCGCAGGGGAAAAAGCAGGAATGCATGCATTGACTTAAATCCGGCACATTCCTGCCCTTTCCCTATCACACAGTACAGCGCAGCAAGGTGACTTGCTACGCTGCACTGCGTGACTTTGCCATAAATATGGCCCTAATTGTCTTGTGGTGGGTGTGAAAAGGATATAGGTATTTAAAACTACATTTGACATTTCCTTATGAATAGGTTATGGCTTACTACTGCTTACTTGTGTGGACCTACCACTGTTTGAATTAGAACAAAGTGTAATGATGGGATTTGGGGACCTCCTTGGTGTTCATAGGATTGTTGCCTATATGTTTTCTGAGTAGGTGTTGTCTCCATCACAGGGGTGCCATTGTCCAGTGCTTGGACGTTCTTGGGTTGCTGGTTGTGAGTGTTAATGCTGTTTACTGAGATTGGACTTCATTGTGGACACAGTGCTTGGGCAAGGTATTACTTAGATTTATGGTTGCAGCTGTCTACAAGGACATTGCCTTGCAATATATAGCTCAGTGTGGTGATCATGAAGTACGTAACAAGGGGCTTATTTATGACAGGCTTGCGCTGCCAGAGCGTCACTTTTTTTGATGCTCCAGTGGCGCAAGCCTCTCAATCATATCTATGATGCGACACAAAGCAACCCTATATGGCATTGCATGGCCTCATAGGTATGGAGTAAGCCAAATCAGTGCAAGTCTGTGCGTTGCCTTACTCTGCGTCAAGGAGGTGTTCCATGTCCGTTGCTGTGAGTGTTCCCACGCAACATTCATGGATTTTGACACTGCTCCAGATTTACTTAATCACGTAAACCTAGGGTAGTGCCAAACCGTTATGCCTCCCCAAGAGCAGGCGTAACAAGGAGAAATATTTTTATTTCTCCTAATTTTTCCTCTTTCCATGTGTGCTGCGTTCTGTAGCACACATAGAAAGAGGAATAAGCCACTCTGGATTGTTTTGGTGAAGGAAGATGCCCCTTCCTGCACAAAAACAATCCTGCCTGCAACCTTTGCGCCATGGTGCATGGGTGCCTACGTTGGAGCTAGGCAGCACATTGTGCGCCAGCACAGGGGGAAAGGACATGAATGCATTGTGTTTCATAAAAACAGTGCTGTCCTGCCCTTTCACATTGGCTTAGGGCAGTGCTGCAAGAAGACTTGCGGTGCTGCCCTATGTCAATTCCTCATTAATGAGGCCCCCAGTGTTAGTTTTATGTAATATTGTACCATCCAAAGCACAGGTTGAAAAGGTGTTATGGCAAATAGCACAATGATATGTGCTTGTGTCTGTGTATATGTGTGTATCTGTTTGTCTATCTGTCTGTCTTTTTGAGTCTCATATTGATAGTGGTGTCTCCTACAAGGTATGCCTTTTGTGCCCTAGATGTCAGCACTGATGAGTGGCGTCTTTTTGTTTCCAAAAATACTTGTTGCTTTTAAGGCGAGACAAGGAAGTGCCATCATATATATATGAAAAAGGCAAAGAAGGGAAGGTTTATTTAAATTTTGGTTTACATTCGTTTTGTAGTATAAATATGTCTGGTTCTGATGAGGAAGATATGGGGTCATCTCCTTCCTGTTTTTCCATAGCCATTTCACAGGACAATTATGTTCAATCCAGAGGTTCTAGAAGCCGGCCATGTCAAAATTAACGTGTGCCTGGTACTCCACTCTTATGGACACCATATCTACTCAACATCTTTCCTTCGTGGATTACTGTAATGATGTGCATTACTGTAACCACTGATACCATTTATCTTACTTTTGGTAATTGTCCATCCATTTGGCAGTTTTTTTGGCATGTGTTTGCACTGATAACGAGCATGGTAATACTTGTGGTTGAGGGCATTTTGTGGCAGTACATTAATGCTGGGCGAGCTCTAATGGCTTAAATGTGAGGAGATGTGGCTTCATGGCCAGAGCTGGTGACTTTGGAACTGGGGAATCAGGATCAAACCCTGGCATTGGATCAACATCCTGTGATTCTGAGGAAATCGTGTAATCTCCCTGTGCTAAATAACACAAACATAAAAGTGTATCTGACCTTGTATAATGGTGTTGATGTAATGTGATTGGGGATTGTAAAATCGAGCCGTTCGTGGCCTGCACCACTGGTGTTGCTGTCTCTGTTGGGGTGGGACTCAGTCCCCCAGCATGCCGCAGTGAGGAGGAGCGGCCAGTAATGCCAGAAAGCCAGTGAGGGACTCCCGCAGCGCAGGATTGTAAATCGGGCTGTCCGAGGCCTACACCGCAGGTGTTGCTGTCTCTGCTGAGGTGGACCTCGGTCCCCCAGCATGCCGTAGTGAGGGGGAGGGGCAAGAAATGCCAGAAAACCGGCGAGGGACTCCCGCAATGCCAAGGGCGGGACTGTCTGCAACCATCCATGGCTGGACGAGGCTCGGCTTTGTTTCAACTTTCTGTTAATCCGCCCCGTTGTATGCAGCTGGGCCCAGCCACACAATTGAGGTACTATTTGTATTGGAAGACCTGGAGAAACGCTGTGTGGTGGGAAATGTGTGTCGATCCAGTGATCCCACAACTTTTCCACACACAAATGTGAGGAAAATGTGATTTTATTAGCTAACTTTGAGGTTTGTTGGGGATTCTGGGTAGGAAAACTTTGAGGGATCCATGCAAGCCATACCTCCCTGGACTCCCCCAGGTGTCTACTATTCAGAAATGTCTGGGTTTGGTAGGCTTCCCTAGATGGTCACCGAGCCCGGGAAGCAGGTGCCCCCCTTGCAAAAACAGGTTGTTTTGTGATAGATGGGGGCACTTGCGTTTTTGGTTGAGATAGCCCCACAAGCACCGAAGCAGTGAAACTCAAATGACACTTTCAATGTAATGACGTCAGCGCACCATACGCGCTGATCATCATTACACTGAAAAAAAAATGCCTCAGAAGGCTGGGAAAGCTCTTCCCCAGCCCTCGAGGCTAAAAAATAAAATCCCTCTGCTGTTTACAGCATAGGGATTTCTGGCTGGTGTGCAGAGCACGTAACGGTTACCTCCTCGGCACAATAGAGCCACAGCTGAGGAGGTAACAGTTACGTCCTCAGCATACAAGGGGTTAACCTGCCACCAGCTTGCTGCCTGTATGTGACTGTTTTGGTCAATGTTGCCCCCCTGAATCCTGAACAACAAGAATCGCTGGTGACATTGAAGAATAAAGTTGTGCATTGGTTGAATATGAATCATATATTTCCCCTTGAGAGAGTACACCAAACTTTGTTAGTCAGGAGAGTGGGGTGGTTTGGGCCGCTTAAGAAACGTTTTAAGGGGGATTGCATCATCATTAACTTTTATCACCCCAGCTATGCAGGGGAAATTCTGGCTATGTCACCATTGTCCTTCCCATTTGCTAGAACCATGGCTCTCTTCCCGTTGGGCTTTTTTTTACTATCAAGTACGCACTTCTGATCCAATATACAATGTGAATCACAATATACAGGGAGTGCCTGGCGATAATTTTAGTTTGTATTCTCCTTTGGTTATGACCAATAGGTTCCAGGTACTTAGCTCCCTGCAAGATAACAATTGACTCAAGTATAGTAGACCTAATGCATGGTCAGGTAGGGAAGATTTTGAGATAGGAAATGTGTCTAATGTTGGCATGGACTTGCCCAATCTTGACTTGACTGGGGAGGGTTTATGCAATATTAAGGGAAACCATAGGCCTGCTGATAGTGCTGATATTATCAACAATGCTAATAGTGATGCTAATGATATTTATAGCCCTAGGTGTTCGTATTCTATAGCTTTAGCAACAAGGACTACTAATCAAGTCATGGATGGTTGTTATTATTTTGCAACATGGAATGCAGGAGTGCTATCAAATAAGATAGCAAATACAGAGTGGGCACGCAGCATATCTGATTTTGACGTCCTTTGCATGCAGGAAACATGGTGCTGGACAGGAAAAAGGAGGGCTCCAGATTCTTATTTCAAATAGGCTTCCTGTAACTGTTAAAAAGACATCAACGCTAGGACCACATTTGCAGTTGCTGTGGATTACCATCAACAGGGGTGTGATCTGGTATTAATCAATTTTCTAATAACGTGTTTGATTCTATGCATAGCAAGGTGGTCTATGCTCTTGACCATGGTCTGGAAGCCTTTCTTCGTCCTATTCATTCTAATTTTGTAATACTACGGGCAGGAGATTTTAACATTCAGGCTTATCCCCTTGTGGCAACATCTGTGTGTGGACACCCTGACCAGGACAGGGTGAGTTCTACACACTTCTACCATAATGAGTATGGGAATGCACTTAATCGAATCATTGCCAAATATGATTTGCAGCTATTGATTTGTAAACGTGGAGATAATGGGGAGCAAATCCCTACCTTCAGGGGAAGAAATGCTGCCTCAGTTATTGATCATGTACTGGTGTCCACCTCTGTAAGTCATCAGTGTGATACCCATAGTATTGTTCAGTCTTCAATTAGTGATCATAACCCTGTTATGCTACGGTTTTTTACCTGGGGATAGAAAAATGAAACTTCTTCTGTAGTTAGTAACATTGTTCCCACAAGGCCAAATGGGGTGAGATTTAAAGGGGCAGGAATCGACCCTAATAGTCTATTTCAAGACATTTTAACTAGAAATGTTATGGAATGTAATTATTGTTTAAATGACGAGGTGGCCCCTAACATGTTATTGGATCATTTTAACCGTATTGTATGTTCCATTAATGCACTCTTGACTCATAAAGCAAACCCTTCCCGAATGAAAAACAAGGGGTGGTTTGACCATTCATGTACATTGACATCCCAGTGCTTGAAGGTGTCCTTACACAGCTCCCCTTGGGGTAATATGTTAATTAAATCCCTTCATCTTAAATATAAAAAGGCTATTGATGTTAGGAAAAAAGTTTCCCCAAGATGAGGCTGGGTCTAGGTTGACCTTAGCTGGCCCAATCTAATGATAGCAAATGATTTTGGAACACAGTTAATGCTCCTTTTTTTTTAAATGATGATACCCCTGAGTTTAACTCTTTTGTTTCTTGTGAAGTATGGGTGAACCACTTTTCTAATATTTTTCAATGCAAACATGAGGAATGTGGTGCAGAGGTACATGTGGAAATATATAAGCAGAACCCCTTCCCCCTCAATATTTCTAATGAAGAGGTAATGTTAGCTCTGCACGATAGTGCTGAAGGAAGGGCTCCTGGGTCCAATGGGGTACCAGTAGATGTATGTAAACCTGTCAAAGAACTCTGGGGACCTATTTTGACTAGGGTGTTCAATGCTGCAATGCTGCTGCTACCTGTACGATTCCACCTTCATGGGGTATTTCAATTGTGGTACCAATCTTTAAGAAGGGTGATAGGTCAGACCGAAAAAATTATCGCCTCATCTCGCTCCTGGACTCCTCAGTAAAAGTGTTGTGTAGGGTTTTATTGAAGAGGCTGGAGGAGTGGGTTCCAGAGATTTCAGTCCAATCCCCAGTACAGTTTGGTTTTAGAAAGGACTTAAGGACAATAGATCAATGCGTTAACTTGGATCTGTTGATTGGGAAATACACCTGGACTAAAACTGGGTCCCTCTATCTTTGCTTTGCAGATCTAAGTAGCGCATTTGATTTAGTGGACCACTCAATCCTATGGTCAACACTCCTTTCCCTTAGTGCTCCTGTCGCAATCATTAGTTTTCTTGCATGCTTGTATATGAATTTCTTTAGTAAAGTCCTTTACGGACCCCATTGAGTATGCTTTCCCACTTTTAAAGTGAAGAGAGGCATTCGATAGGGTTGTGTTTTGGCCCCGTTACTATTTTCTCTTTTTATTAATGGCGTAGACAATTTTCTGCAGGCCATCCATGCTGATGCTCCTTGCGCTGCCGGGCATCCTATACCAGTGTCAGTATATGCTGATAACGCTGTTTTGTTATCCAGGACCCCAGTTGGCCTCCAGAAATTAATCAGTGCCTTCGAGGAGTTTATGGTTTTAAAGATCATAGTGATTAATAAATCTTAAACTTTTACACTGATTTGTGGGCGCAAATCAAAAAAATGCAGGTTTTTTTTTATCGATAATACACCTTTTATTAGTGTAAACTCATTTTGTTATTTGTGAGTTTTATTCACGAGTAATGGCTGCAGAGCGCAACATGTTCTTAATGCCAAAACCAAATTTGCCATGAATACCAATGAAGTTTTTAGGTTTTCATCAAAGCTGAGTAGCCGGCCAATTAACGAAATGGTGGAGATTTATAAGGCCAGAGGGGTGGCTCCTGCTACCTATTGTACTAGTTTATGGGGTTATACCTTCAGTAAGCAACTACAATTTGAGGAAAACAGCTTCATAAAATGCTTACTTTGTGTACCCGCCTCTGCTTCCAATTTTATTGTCCATCAGGAGCTTGACTTACAATATTTAGAGGATCTGCTTTTGGTCAGACCTTTGCTCCTTTGGTTTTCTATCTGGTCAAAAGAGGAGCCCAGTTTACCAAATCAATTATTTTAAACTGTTTAACTTTGGCCAATGCGTCTCTCATCCAGTGGCTGGGGTATACAAATTCTTCCTTCAGCACTTTCTTTAACTTTTCAGTGTAGGATGACCCTTTTAAGGCCTTGTCACTTTCCAAGAAACTTATTAAAGTTACTTTTTTTAGGCAAAGGGTGGAACGAATGGGTTCCGAGATGATGAAATTGACAGTTCGCATGTATATGTCTCTTTCTTTGGAGAAGGGTTACCAATATTATTTGTCCCGAGTTACCAATAAATAACACCGATATGTGTTGACAAGGTTTAGGCTTGGTATTGTGCACCACCTGGTAGCCTTCCCTACAATGAAGATATGTTCACCTGAGTCGTTTCCTTGCCCATATGATGGTGTGAGTAAGCAGAGCACGAAGCACTTTGTGTTATTTTGTAGCTTCTACTCAGGTTTTAGGCTCTATTATCTTAAACCTATTTCTGTTGCCCAGAATATTAGAAATTTCTAAGTGGCTTAAACTTTTTTGCTAGCTTGAAATGATCATCATGTGTGTTTTAATGTTGCTCTTTTTATCTTGAATGCAATCAATTTGAGGAAAAGTATTATGTATTAGTTTTAACTGGCTTTGGAGATTGGTAAATGTATGTGTCAATACTGGATTATTGAACATATGTGTTACCTAGAATTATGCACCTTAGCCTTATTCTGCTATATGGAAATGTTTTTATGCTTTTATTATTAATTTCTTATGTAGTTTTCTGGCGGTTTTTAACTTGCCGAATAAAGTTTCCGAATCTAATCGAATTGAATCTATTGGGCCAAATGCACGCTATATAAAAGCTGCAAAAAACAACTAAACAATTGTATATATAACCTGCATTTTGTCTTTTTTAGTTGAGGTTGTATATCACAATATCAAGGTCAATAATATTGAATTGTACATGAATTAACTTCACAATATCATCTCCCAACATATTGTAAAGATAGGCATATATAGAGAAGTGAAGATTCTCTATTCTTAACTCCACGTGTACTTGATGATTTTTTGGTAGTACATATTGTGGAATCAACAAAAGTGCAAGTCAGCAGGGGCGGCTCCTCCGCTAAGGCGGAGGAGCGTCTCCCCACAGGAAAAATAAAATGATAATAACAATGTTATTATCATTTTATTTTTTATTATTGCACTACGTAAAGGTGCGGGCGGGGCTGCATTTCCCGCAGAGCAAGGGGGGGAGTGGTGGCACTCTCCTAAGTGCGCATGATGGTTTGGCCGGCCGTCTTGGGCCGACCAAACCATCATACGAACTTGGCATGTTCTCCACCGCGCTGTGTTGTACAGTCTGGGGGAAAACATGCTCAGCCTCCTTGTTCCTTTCTGAGGGCCAAACCATGGCGCTCAGACCAATCACAATGCTACTGTAAGGCAGTGTTGTGATTGATCAGGGGAGTCGGGAGCCTGGGTGCTTCCTGTTTCGTCAACCGAAGAGGACGAGGACGGAGGAAAGGCGGCCGCCCGGAAGCTAAAGTGATTTTTGTTTTCTTTTCCCCTTTTCTTTTTTTAACACCATGCCCCAAATCTACTGCACAGTAGCAGGCGCTACTGCAAGTCAGTGTCATAAATTCATAGGTAATAGTTTGTAGTGGTGCCTTTCTGTTCAGATAATGTTACTAAAATGCAGGGCTAGAGTCGGGGTACCACGCGGGTGGACGGCGTCCCCCCACTTATTTTACCGGGAGCTCGATAACTGGAGCAAATGGAGCCACACATTCACTCTTTGGCCTCTCTGGGGCGAGATCGGAGCTCATTCAGAACGCTGCTCACGCGCTGGCTTCTCTGATGCAATCGCATCTAAGGGGTGAGCGAGGGGAGGCAATGAGTCTGATGGTGCAAGCCACCTTTCGTGACGTCACTTCCTGTTGTGACGTCAGCGTCCCCCCACTTCTTTTTTTAGGACTTGTGCCCTGCTAAAATGGCTATGGTAGTGAGAGCGTGCTGCTCAGTATTGTATTCTTTTGTGTGTGGTGTTGTGTGTACTGTCTGCCATTACCGCTGGGACTTTCTTGTGTTTTATTGATCTTGCACCTCCATTGGACTACGTCATTCTTCTCTTTTTCGACTGCCACGCGGCCTTTTTTTGAGCCTGTGTTTCTATTTGGCTAACTTCCACGTTTGCGCTTACCATTCGGTTGTAGAGTTGATTTTATTCTTGCTCTATTGGGCCCAATTTCTCTTTATTGTTTAATGTTTATTCCATTCGAGAATTGTGGAATAAGACAATCTAGTATCCCAACCACTGAACTTGTTCTAGCTTTTTGTCAATAAACTATTTTTCTTTTATAACTCAGATTTTTTGTAAAGCGGTTTCAAATCAACTTGTTTACAATTAAGTGTAATGACTCTAGTCCCGCGAGAGCAGTGTTGCGAGGCCCGATTGGGTCTCGGGTGAGGCCTAGTGCCTGGTGCAGAAAGAGCGACACGTACACTAGATTACGGTTAGGGGCAGAAGACCCCGAGCGATCTCCGCCCCTTTATTTATCAAATAGAGTTATGAAGTATACAACCATATTTCAAAGCACAGAAAAATAAATCTTTCCCGCGCTAGGAATGGAGCTATATAAAGTGCCCTCTAGATGTATAAAGATGGACGCTTGGATTAAGATTTCAAGGTTATGGTGGCATTAACATTAGTCAACTTAGATGAATGAAAATAGAAATCGCAGGAAACAAAGAGAGACACCAGATAGTATTTGAAATGTGCCAGGAAATGCTGTGATACCCAATTTTAGAAAGAAGACATTAACGAAACAATGCAAAAGCTCAAATCACTCAGATCACATCAATCCGAGAGAAAGAAAGATGTATTTCTGTTTGTCTAGTGGATAGATGACACAGCCTCAAAATAATGAATCGCACAATGGAAGGTGTGCCCCTAACTTGGAGAGCAGTGTTCGCAAAGAACAATAGAGCCAACCAGGGTCAAGAAAGCCACTCTGACATGAATCACATGCACAAAATAGTGAAGGCAGAAGTTAAATCTACAGTCATTTATATTGAAAGGGAAAAACTCTGCACCAACAAGACCAGTTCACAAAATAGTGGAAATCTATGGAACATAGATAATTTGCAGTAGTATGTGAGAAATGTGCATTTGCACATTTTCATGTTTTCTACTCGTGAAAGCAATTTTACATGGGAACAAAAATCCAAGAAAGAATGGGGGCGTTTGCAACTTTTTCACACCCACTTTGCATACTTGCTTCAGTATGTTTAAGCTCTAAAGTTAAATATGAACATTAGGTTTGTTTATGACCACTCAAAAAGATATGATGTTGGGAGTGTTTATCACATTCCTGATGGCCATCCTCCTGTCGATCCCTGCCAGACTTGGAGTTAGGATTTCTGTATTTCGGAACAACTGGTCTGTGCTTCAGCTTGACTTTACTTTTAGCGTGGTTTTGAATCAGATTACTGCAGTGCTTAATTTGTAAACATAAAAGTGCTAGAGCCCTCTTTAGGAGGCCATTGGAGATTGCACCACCCATTACGCCTACCAGCGCTTCCAAAGACAGCACCAATACAACTTCTAACCATCACTCCCCTACAATTGTGACAATTCAGACCATTGCTGGACCCCTAGCCTATAAGAATAGCTTGGACAGCAGGTATTAGTCATTTTTAATATATATTTAATTAAAACAACAATTGTTGTTGTGCTCATCTCTAATTAGCTCAACAGCGCCGCCATGTGACAGACGGTCATAAGTGTCGGTGTTGATCAATTAAGTACTGGTGCTGAGCACCGGAAACCACTGTCTTAAATTAAGCACTGGATTACTTGAATGTTGTGCTGTACATTTTGAGAGGAATCTGTTTGTGTGAAATGCCTTGAGTGCGTTCACTCGGGGAGCATTCTAGGGCTAGTCTGGGCTACAGAATCTGAGATGCCATCACTAAATGTGGGGCTGATTTGACTAAACGGGTCATTGATGGCCCAGGTGAAAGCTAGGCCTTCAGAACCATCTGTACTTATAAATCATTTCTATTTAAATATCACATAGCGAACAGTGCCTGAGGATGTATTGAGTAATGTTGCAGGCTATGTGAGGGCAGACTATCCCACTCGGCTGGAAAATTTAGTGGGGTTTATCCAAGCAAGTAAACTGGGCACTGTGGGGATGGTCCCTCAATGCAAGTTGATTAATGGGATGGGAGCTGCAATGCATGTGTAACTGCTGCTCCTGTAGATACATACCCCCCATTGGTGCACGGGTGGTTGCTGGGCAGGGTATTTGAGACATTGCCCCGATCTGCCACAAAATGGGGAAAACAGATAAATCACAGCCCAAACTGTCATTTGACTCCAAGAAAACCTTGTGTGGGGATGAGAAAGATATGTAACAGGAATGGCTTGCTGCTCTGTAGCCTGAGGAATCGAAGAAGGATGGCATCCTATCTATCTTGCATAACATGAGATGGTCTGCAAAAGATTGATGGAAAGATTGATACACTGTCACTTAAAAGGGACCACGTGCCAGAAAGGCTTGACAAGCCTTTGTCCAAACTGGACATGGTAGAGAGATGAGTATGCAAGGTAGAGGATGACATGGAGGCCACCAAGGGAGCTGTGGTTAAGATGGAAAAAACCTCAATACAATCTACACCAGGAATGAGGATCTGGAGCCCAGATCAAGGTACAATAATATTTGCATCATCGGCTTGGAAGAAACCACAAAAACGGACAACATGATAGCATTGTAGAGACCTTACTGGTTGATTTGTTTGGTAGAGAGACTTTTTCCCAACTGTTTGTGGTGGAACAAGCACACAGGTTGCTGGCCTGAAGACCTGTTCCATATACCCCACGGAGACCTATCAATGGTCAGCCTCTCAATTACAGAGATTGGGATGCGGCCCTAAGAGAAATCCATGAAATGAAGGATCTACATTATTTAAGGTCTACGTTACTGCTGTTCTCAGATGCCATCATTACAATTCAAGTCTTGCAGATCATTCCAGCACGTCAAGCAGAAGTTAAGATCGCTTAACATAGAATATAGCATGCTCTATCCCTCTCGCCTTTGCATTACGGTTTTGAACCACAGCAAGCTATGATAGCTCTGAAGAAGAAGGCCCTGGACAGATTTCTTCCAAATGTGCTGGGTCAGACTAGACTGACTCTAGGTCTCATGAAAATACTGCCTAAATGGCACAAAGGACAGTGAATAGAAAAAAGGAGTAGATGAGTTCTGTTGGAGCTGGCTCTCCTTGCAGAGTTATCCCCTAACTTTTTGCCTTCTTCCTCCTTTTTTTCTGACCTTTTTTTGTTGGTTTTAGGACTCTGGGCACTTTACTACTGCTAACCAGTGCTAAAGTGCATATGCTTTTTGTCTAAAATTGTAGTGATGATTAGTTTATCCATCATTGGCATATTTGATTTACTAGTAAGACCCTAGTAAAGTGCACCAGAGGTGCCCAGAGCTAGCAAAGCAAATGCTACTAGTGGGCCTGCAGCACTGATTGTGCCACCCACATTAGTAGACCTGCAAACATGTCTCAGGCCTGCAACTGCAGTGTCTGCTTGTGCATTTTTAAACTGCCATTTCGACCTAGTAAGCTGCCAGGCCCAAACCTTCCCTTTTACTACAGGTAAGTCACCCCTAGGGTAGGCCCAAGGCAGCCCCATGGGTAGGGTGTAGTGTATTTAAAAGGTAGGACATGTACAGGTGTGTTTTACATGTCCTCATAGTGAAATACTGCTAATTTCGTTTTTCTTATTGCAAGGCCTATCTCTCCTATGGGGTAACATGGGAATTGCTTTGAAATATCTTTTAAGCATAATTTTCCATAGGAAACAGATAGAGATTTAGAGTTTGTGGTCTCTGAGCTCACAATTTAAAAATACATCTTTTGGTGAAGTTGGTTTTTAAATTGCTTGTTTGAAAATGCCAAAAGTGGGCATTTTCTTGCTTAACCATTCTGTGCCTCTGCCTGTCTGAATAATTCACATGTGGGTTGGCTGACAGTTGTGCTCTTGTGTGTTCACTCTAGACAGTCACACAAAGGGAGATGAGGTGTGCCTTGCATATCCTGATGGCCCATCACCAGGCTGATGGGCCTTCCTGAGCTAGAGTGGTGGGAGGAGTTGTCACTGACACCAGAATAGGGCTGTGCCTGGCCTCACACAAAGCTGTCTCCACCCCCCAGTAGTGTGTCTGGAGCCAGGTGAGGGAAAGGCAGTGTCTTGTGCAATGCAAAGACTTTCCTTTGAAGTTTGCCTACTTCAAAGGTAGAAAGGGGTATATTCCAAAATCAGAACACTTCTGGACTGAGGACATTCTGCCAGGGCTGAGGGGTGGATGCTGCAGGAGGGACTGCCACTCTGCCTGTTGCTTTGTTGTGCTGGCCTGTTGCTTGCTGCTTCTGTCTTTGGAGTGAAAGGACTGGACTTTGCTTTCTGTATCCTGCTTCCAAGGTTCTCCAAGGGCTTGAGTTGAGCTTGCCTCCTGTTAAGAAGTCTCTGGGCCATCAAAGACTTCACCTACCTGGGCTCTTCTACTGAGAGTCCTGACTTGCCAAGTGGTGCTAAATCCATTTCCTGGGTCCTTAGAAGTGTAACCTGGTGATCTTAAGGAGAAAATCCACGCATCGACTCCCAGCGCCTGTTTTATTGACGCATCGCTGGAAAAGATCAACGTATCGCCACTGCCTGCCTCGAAGCATGGTTCCAGTTTGAAGCATCGCCACGGCTTTCACCGCAGGCCCCAGCTTGCAGTCGCAGTGCATCAGAAGAATCACTGCAGAGTCTCGAGTCCTGTGTTGCCGACGTCCGGGACACCTGCTCCGACTCTGACGCAGCGCCTGCTTCGCGGCTGTAGAATCGATTCAGCACGTGCATTACCGATGTTGCATCGCTGCAGCCTGTCTTGATTTTAAACGCATTATCCCTGCGCACCGATTCTTCATTGACACCACATCGCAGTAAGGAAACCAGGCCGTGTGTCCGAAACCGACGCATCACCTCCCCTGCCAGTAATGAACCGACGCATCACCTTCCCTGCCTAGCATTATGGAACCGACGCATCACCTCCCATGCCAGGAATGAACTGATGCATCACCTCCCCTGTGTAGTGAAGAACCGAAGCATAACTTTGCTTTTCCGGCACCTCACCTCCCCTGTGCCTTGCACCGTTTTTGATTTTTGTCATATCTAAGGTACTTTGTGCTAAAACAAATGAATCCCTTGATTTCTATGGACTAAAGTTTCTTAATCTTTTAAAAGTGATATTTTGACTTGTTTATGTTTGAATTTTGTCGTTTGGTCTTGCTTTGTTCAGATAACTATTGGCTATTTTTCGAAACTGGTTGGAACTTGTTTTGTAGTGTTTTCACTATGTTACTATGTGTGTGGGTACAAATACTTTACACATTGCCTCTGAGATAAGCCTGACTGCTTGTGCCAAGCTACCAAGGTGGTGAGCAGGGGTTATCTTAGCTGTGTGACTCCTTATCCTGTCTAGAGTGAGGGTCCCTACTTGGACAGAGTGCAAACCACTGCCAACTAGAGCTCTCGTTTCTAACAAGTTCTCAATTCACTCTATTAGAAGGAATGCATATTGTGGTCCTTGTTTTTGATAGGACGTGTGTAAGAGATAAGTACTGTGATGATTAGAATGTTCATTCTTTTTTTTTTTAAATGTTACAGTCTCGTAAAACTCTTGCAGAATCGTAAAAAGTAGAAAGGAGTAGGTGATCTTTGAATACACTGCAGTATGCACACTTGCTACTGTAGGAAGGAGTATTACTGGGGATGGTGTTTATCAGATTGTTCTATTTATGCCCATTGGCTTGGTAAGAGTTGTGAGTAGAGTACAGTCTCTTCTCACACCCTACTATGCACACCCATTATCAGAGAGAGGGGTGTTAGCAGGGAGGACAGTCCCCCTCCACTCACTACTACCCACACCCGTAATCTAAGAGAGGGGTGTCAGCAGAGAGGCCAGTCTCCTTTAACAGACCCTACTTTGCACACCCATCATCTTAAAGAGAGGTCTGAAAGGACAGGCCTGAAAGGACAGGCCTGTACTTCTGCATACCCTGCTACGCATACCTGTCATTCAAGAGAGGGGTCTCAGCGGAGAGGCCTGTCTCTCTATAGACACCCTACCATGCATACTTGTCTTCTGAGAGAGAGGCCTGAAAGGAGAGGCCAGTCTCTCACCACACCCTACTACACACAGCTGTCATCTGAAAGAGAGGTCTGATAGGAGAGGCTTGTTGTTCTCCACACACTACTATGTGTACTCATCATCTGAGACAGAGCTTTGAAAGCAAAGGCCAATTCATTCACATACCCTGCTATGCACACCTGTCATCTGAGAGCGAGGTCTCAGCGGAGAGGCCAGTCTCTCTCTACACATCCTACCATGCACACCCGTCATCTGAGAGAGAGGTCTGGATGGAGATGGCTGTCCCTCTCTACTCACCACTACACACAACCGTCATCTCAGAGAGAAGTCTGAGAGGAAAGGGCATTCCCTCCCCTCTCACTACTACACACACCCATCATCTGAGAGAGAGGTCTCAAAGGAGAGTATACTCCATTCACACACCCTACTATGCACACCCATCCTCTGAGTGAGAGGTCCTGAAAGGAGAGACCAGTCCCTCCCCACTGACTGCTATGCATACCCGTTATCTGAACAGAGGTCTGAAAGGAGAGGCTAGTCCCATGACACACCCTACTATGTACACCTGTTATGCAAGAGAGGGGTCTCAACAAAGAGGCCAGTCCATGCACAAGCCCTACTATGCATAGTTGTTATTTAAGAGAGAGGTTTGAAAGCAGAGGGTAGACCCTCCTCATACTCTAGTAAGCACACCCATTATCCAACAGAGGGATTTTACAGGAAAGGTTAGTGCTTCCGATATATTACTATTTCCCTAAAATTGTGTTGAGATCCCACTAGAGTCGAGCGAGAGTAGATTGCAAACTTCAGGGAGTGAGGCTTGCCGCATGAGGCTCATGCGAGACCCGCATGGAAAATTACTAGGCCTGCCACAAGGTGCTTTAAGATCATGTGAGAGTCCTGCGAAATCGTATGGGGAGAAGTAAAAAAAAAAAAGGCCCAGGCTCAACCAATAGTTACCATTCTTATTACATGGTTGGAGAAATTGTGTGATGTGATTGGGTGCAGAACCAGAGGTATCTTAGTTTGTCCTTGGTGCTTTGGAGGTGAAGGAAGTCTGTTTGAGTTGTGCTCAGCAGAAGTGAATTCATGTGGAGCTGAAAGAGAGTGGTGTCTCCATCTGTATTAAAAAAAGATCTTCAAGTTCAGGTATTTAATAATATCTTTTATAAACTTTGCTGTGAAGTGTCAGTAGGAGAAGTAATGTTGGTAAACTTATTCTACACCATGTTTGCAGAGTGAAAAGCTGTCTGGGCGGGTGTAGATGTGTTAATATAGCTTTTGAGAGGTACACATTATAATGTAGAGAGATGTGAGCAAGGTTTGCAGACTGTGTTAAAAATGAAGAGTTTCAAATGTATCTACTTATAAGTAAAGGAGGCAGTGTTTCTCAAATTATAAATCAAAGAATGTGGAAAGTGTTAATACAACCCCTAGAGGGATATTCACAAGAACGTGTGCTAAATATCACCAAAAAATGTTAACGCAACTTAACACATCGCAGCCGATCGCGGGAAAATAACACCGTGTCTTAACGTCGAATTCACAACAGGCGATAGTCCCCGGAAAACGCGGTCAATGTCTGCGATACAATCACCGCGAGCGTGATAAAAACACAAACCTCAATGCGAAAAAACATGCGATGGGCCAAAGCGCGATGAGGAAATCAGCGATAAGCAGCGAGAGGCCAGCAAAACCCACGCGTAATGCGGGGAAAAGCACAAGAACAGCATACAGAAAATGCCACCACAAACCAAATCAACTGCGGAGTACCACGGACGCACCCTGACCGACTGCAGAGGACAACATGAACTCCACAATCCCCACGGAGGAACACCCAGGAATACTGGGCACGTGGAAGGGCAATGAGAAGAGGAAGACGGGGTACAGTCTACAGGAAAACCACATGAACACCACGGATGAGACAGAACACCACCACCAACTGTACGTCACCTCCAACGTGTCATTGGCAACAAAGAGGCAAAGATGGCACACCACCTCGGACCATGTGAATGCCGCCGCATGGCAGAGGAGGACAAATGAAGAGCACAAGAGACGCTGGACTGATGTGAATGGCAAAGCCAAGCAGAAACCCGCTGCCAACACGAAAGCAGCAACGCACCCCGGAGGAGGGGGGGCCAGCAGAACACCAGGAGCTGAATGACATGGAGAAGATGGTGGCCACATTCACCAGTCTGGAGACGGTGACATGAGTTGGTGATCTGGACACTGCCCAACATGACCCTACATCACATCAACATGGTGCGTAGCGACCTGGGATGGGGGGACTGGTGAAGATGGGCACAATGGCACACATGCACAATCAAGCATGGGCACACTGCACACCCACAATGACCCTGGTCCATGTCCCTGATCCCACGGGAACACTCCAGCACACACACAAACACCAAGTAGTCCCACGAACAGCCTGTGCCCAAAGGGGCACCCACCCAACACATCAACAGTCACACAACCAACACATGCCCACGTGCGAACATGCGAACATGCACATACGTCAGCCACACTGACAATGCAAGAGACACCACATGACCAGTAGCATGGCTGCAGTCCGAACAACATGGCAATGTACACGGCACGACACTGAGGTGGCTGAGTGCGGACAACACCCGAAAAGGAGCAGGTCACACTCGGACACAACTACCTGCACAAACAACCCCTGACGTCAACGACACATCTGCGGACAAATCAGGCCCAAGAGTCACAACTCAACAAAGAGCACAAGTTACCCAAGTCTGCAACATCTCAGCACCCTGGAAGCACAGAACTGACAGGCACACCGCATGAAAGGGATCAGTGGCAGACAAATCAGAGCCGCAGGAGCGAATCACCCACCGTGCAGCATACGCACATAAGTATAAGTGCACCTCGACATTGACAACATCCCGGTACAAACAGCAACACCTCCACAACAGAACACAGGGCACAACCCTGGTGCCGCAAATGTGCACAACATGGCAAATCACTTCTGGCACAGCAGGAAACTGTGACATGACAATGTACAAGTACAACCTGTAACCTGCAAATATGTTTTATTCACACATGCTGTGCTTGTGGACATTTTGTACTGTCCCGTGATTGCCAGGGATGGCCACAATGTGACGTTCTCATGAGAAGAAATTGTTAATGTTGGTGTTCCTACGGGCCAATCCTGCCGCAGCAGCAGTGGGATGTGGGCCACCTGCCCCATCGTCCCCATCATCGTCCGGTACTTCTGGAACTGGGATCCATGGGGCATTGGTGCGTACACAGATGTTGTGCAACACACAACATGCAACGATCAGCTTGCACACGATGTCTGGGCTGTATAGGAGCCTTCCACCTGTGACGTCCAGGCACCTGAAACATGACTTCAACACGCCAAATGTGCGTTCAACGATATCCCTGGTGCGTATGTGGGCCGCATTGTACTGCCTCTGGGCGGGTGTGTTCGGGTCTCGGAGGGGTGTCATCATCCAAGGGCAGAGTGCATATCCTTGATCACCTGGGACAGTGCAGAGAGAAAAGAGTCAATACTTGGTTCGGCATGATGTGATGGCAGGCCCATTGATCCAGTGACGCCTGTGCTGGCTGTGTGTGGGGTGAGTGTAAGCCAGCCCTCAAGGAGTAGCTGGTGCTGGCAACAACTCCAACAGTCATCAGGCACTCAGAAATGCAATGTCAGAACAACAAGGGAGCATGCCTTGAGTCGCACAGGGTTAGTGGCCCCGGATGCACAGCGGCCGAAACGGGCCTACCGCCACGGGACGCTGACCTGCGGGAGACTGGGGTAGGGTCATGAGGGCAGAGCAGGGTCTCTAATGTCTCAAAGGTGCCTTCCGCGGAGTGTCTCGGGGGAGAATGGGAGGTGTACCCCCAGGGCATGATGCAGAGGGCACATGCCCGCTGTGACCGGCAACATGGCGGATATGAATGCCACAGTCTCATGCCAGACACCAAGTCCGTACCTGCCAGTTGCTGATGACAACCCCCAGGCCACAGGCTCAGACACCAACAATGTTCCGCCGGAGGCTGACGGTCACTCACGGCGCACAGGGTTAGTGGCACCAGGTCAGTCCTTGCTACTGGTTGACCTCCTCCGTAACCGTGATCCGTGTTACTACCACACTGTGATGCATCTCCCTCACAGTCCTCCCCCTGCATATACTGGCATGGACCCTGCCATTGATCAATGATGACTCAGTCCAGGATGTGGGACATGCTGGACTGCAGTGTAGCCGGGCTGCAGCGGTGGGGTATGTCAACGAATGGGGACCCCTGGGGGCCTGTGTCACGGAGGACAGTGATGGCTTGAGGAGGCTGCCAAGGTCACGGGCATGGGTCTTGGAGCTAGCACCGGCACGTGGTGGGCCCTCTTTGACACACAACGGTGTCGGCAGGTGAGCAGTGCGGCCTTGGAGCGCTGGTGCGGGCAAGCCTGGTCTGGGTATCAGCGTTCTGGGGTGCAGCAGGCGCACAGGCTCGCAGGCCCCGCTGCTCACAGCGTCGGCCTCATGGCTGACTGCGAGGCACCGCCCTGGCAGTGACGTTGGCCTTTCCAGGAGTGAACCACGCTCTGCGCCACAGGGTTTTTGTCCACACCCCTGCGCAGGCCTGGCGTACTCCGGGCCCACCCACTACGCTCACGCACACAAGGGGGGGCGCAGCGAGCGACATTTCCGCGATCTGACCCACGGCCTGGGGTGACATGGCTGCGCCCCCTGTTCACTACTCTCCAGTCACCAGCAGTTGATGTCTGCATGGACATATCTGTGGTTTGCATACCCATGTCTGTCCGGCACATCCACGCCTCACTTGTCGTTGTGTACATTCCCATTCACGGGTCACTTGCATCCTTCGCACATGGCTGCATTCCGCATCTCCACACATTAAGCTGTTGTGTGGATGTGGTGCCATGATATAGCTGTATTGTGTGCAGGGAAAGCCCAGGATCCCCATGGAGTTGTGTTGTCGTGTCTGGTAGGTGGGCATGTTGATTGACATGTTGTATGTGGTTTGGTCACGTGTGCATTCCCACAGTTGTGCATTGTGAGATGGTGGCTTTGAGGTGTGTGGTGTGTTGATTTGCCACTTACCAACGAGCAGTCCAGTTCCATAGATGCCATCCTGGAAGCGCTGGTTGATGATGGACTGTCGGAAGATGTATGAATCGTGCACACTGCCTGGGTAGTTTGCGACGACATTGGTGAACATTCCCCGGTGGTCCACTATTGCCTGCACATTGATGGAATGCGTGTGCTTTCTGTTGCAGTAGTGGTGTGCAGTATCCGCAGGGGGCACAAGTGGGACATGTGTGCAGTCAATGGCCCCCAACACGTGTGGGAAGCTAGCAAAGGCGTAGAAGCCTTGCTTTGTCTCCAGCTGTTCCTGCGCAGTGTGGGGGAAGTGAAGGTACTGGGGTATGAAGCTGCTGATGGCATCCAGGACAGGTGTGATGAACTTTGATAGGGCTGGCTGTGAGACTCCTCCGACTCTGGCAGTTGTTGGTTGGAAGGTACCAGAGGCCAACAGGTGCAGCACAGCCAGCAGCTTCGTCTGCGGAGGGATGTTGGTTCTCCGCTGGGTTGGGACCGTCAACCTGTGGGCGATGTGGGTCATGATGCGGATGATGGTTGTCCTTTTGAGCCTGTAGTGGGCGATGACTTCCTCGGGCGTTAGGTCTGTGAGACTGGTGCGTTTTCGGTAGGTCCGCTGTCTTACTCTGCGCTGCCTCTGTGGTGGTCCGGGGGGTGCGGGTCCGGGTCCTGGGGGGTGGCGGTCCTGGGGGTGGTGGCGGTGGGTGTTGTGGCCCTATTGGGGCTCCGAGCTGCATGATGAGTAGCTCCATGGCGTCATTTGTTCTTCGGGTTTGGCTGTGTGCGGGGCTCCGTTGCCTACTGCAGGTAGTCGTCCGGCTTTACACCAGCTGAAGGCAGGTGTTAAATACCTGCTGCTACCGCAGCTTATCGCGTGGTTTTGACTCGCATAGCAGATCTGGCAGTTCGTTGTGAAAGTGGTGTAGTGGTGTAGTGGTGTTTTCGTGTGTTTTTGCACGGGAACGCCTACTCTGCATCTCATTAGGGTTAGTTGGTGGTGTCCACCGTGGTGTTAAATTTTGGGGCAGTTATCGCGGGAATACTGGCGATGTCTGCAGTTTGCACACGCTTGTGAATGGGGTGTTAAATCTATCTCCACTTTTGATGAGTTAAGGTGGAGATAAATCGGAGATAAGTCCTTGTGAATATCCCCCCTAGTGTTTTATGAACCTCAGTATACATATACTTTAGCCCTATGAAATGTTTGAGTGGTGATATTGCTATTTCTAGAGTGAAACAGTATGCTCAGTGTTAGCAAAAATGTCTGAAGAGGAATGTGTTACTTTATAAACTTTTATGAAATCAGGTTTGATGGCATGTTATAATTTATTTTTGAAAAATATGCACTGGGTGAGGCTGTGAATTTTTTCTTGAAAAAGGAATATCAAGTTAGTGGTACACTAGATATAAGTGTGTGATTGTGGGTGAAAGATGTAGAAAACTGTACAGAATAACATGAAGAATAACTGTAATGATTTACAGACTGGTATGTAACATTTACATTTTGTGGTTATTTTCTCTTTTTGTAGGAGGAAAATGGAAAACAGAAGTTTTGAACCAGAAAACTACCATGTGATAAAATATATGAAGGAGTAAAAGAAGTCTTGTTCACTTTTGAAAAAACAGGATATAATTACTCTGTGGAAAGTGAGGAAAAAACTATTAATTTTAGAAGTCATATTTGTATTGCATAGGGGAACATTTGTGATCTTGCACAAGCTTATGCTGTGTAGGTCTATTTGTCTCTGAGGAAATAATTATCTGCATACATAATCAGCAAAAATGAGCTTTGTTAAGACAAGCAGGATTATTGGTTTGTTCAGTAGTGAGTACTTGAGCAGGCACAGCGTATAAAGGTTGAAAAGATGTGGAAGCACATTAAGAGTTCTGCAGTTCAGCAGCACGAGCTAACTCTGCCCGAGCTAGCCTTTGTGAATTCCTTTGAAAAACAGTATGCATGAAAAACTTTGCGGAAACATTTTTACTAACTGGCATCAAAATAAAAAACTGCCACACCAAAGACTTTTTGCCAGGCTCAGGTAGATGGGGTGGCACAGCTACACGAGGCTGCTCATCATAATGTGATGAAGACATAATAAATTAGTAAAGTTGGTTGTTTTATGTGTTTTATAATTGTTCATATAGTTTGTTAATGTAGTTGTTGTAGTTTTGTAATGTTAAATCGTTTTTGTAATAAAAAGTTTGAAGTTACTACTGATTTGTTTGCTTAATAGTTATTATAGATTTGAATATTATTACAGGATTGTAATGTTGACTAAAACTGGCAGTTCCATCTTCTGGAAGTGCAGAAGTGCTGCTGCATGTATATATATCTATATGGTTGTTGGAAAGTGGATTATTAGTAGTGGTAAATATATATCTGCATGTGTAAATCAAGGAGAACTAGCTATAATATCGGTGCTCCTAGTGTATGCTTGTACAGGGGAAACACATTTGTGTTTTTAGAAGACCCTCACTCACCAACCTAGTTGGTGACATGCTTCATCATTGGGTCCCACCCAAGGTAACGAATGCACTTTGGGTGTGCTTCGACGCCTGGATACAGCGGAGCAGGTTTTGTGCAGTGAGTGTGCAGTGTAAGTGAATGAATGTGAATTAAAAAACTGTCCAGAGGGTCCCAAGTAACAAAAAGGAGATTATTTTAATGTCTGGGCCCTAGGCAGTGGTTAAAAACGAGAGGCGGATATCATCGGAGGTCTTTAGTAACTCCGATATCCTTGCTGGTCAACATGTTTCAGCCATGCTCTCTTTACTTGGCTGGCTTTCATCAGGACCTTATGTGAATTGGTGTTAAAGTGGTGGTCTAAAAAAGCCCACTTACTTCTTCAAAGTCAGAAGCCCACTTACTTCTTCAAAGTCAGAAGCCCGCCTTCGTACTTACGAAGGCGGGCTTCTGACTTTGAAGAAGTAAGTGGGCTCATTGCAGGGGGGTCTCCCGAATCGCTGACAGCGGAGTCCATACTCCACAAGACGCATAAGTTTAAAGGTGATCTCTGTGCTTCTTTCTTCCTATCGCACAGTGTGTGACAATAGGTCGGGCCCCCACAACGGAACTCATGGGGCATTTTCCAGATAATTTCTGAGTAAGCAACATCGCAATTACGAAGTTTTTATTTATGTGCACTACGTATACCATGCATTGATTACCACAATGTACCGCATATAAATGAGGCGTTCTATGCATTCACCAAATGCCACGCTCCGTCCTCACTACGTTATTGCCCGCATAGAGCACGGACACCACGCTCCTAAGTCACAAGATACATTGTGCTGCTAATAAGGCTTTTTAAATGTTCTCTGTTTGTATGTTTGTCTGTTGTTTTCCTTCCCATACAGGAATGCGCCGTTAGAGGAAACCATCCTTTACCATATAAAGCACCTTAGCATGTGCGACACATAGATGGTCTTTAACATACAACTTTTTTAGACCACCACTTTAACACCAATTCACATAAGGTCCTGATGAAAGCCAGCCAAGTAAAGAGAGCATGGCTGAAACATGTTGACCAGCAAGGATATCGGAGTTACTAAAGACCTCCGATGATATCTGCCTCTCGTTTTTAACCACTGCCTAGGGCCCAGACATTAAAATAATCTCCTTTTTGTTACTTGGGACCCTCTGGACAGTTTTTTAATTCACATTCATTCACTAGCACTGCACACTCACTGCACAAAACCTGCTCAGCTGTATCCAGGCGTCGAAGCACACCCAAAGTGCATTTGTTACCTTGGGTGGGACCCAATGATGAAGCATGTCACCAACTAGGTTGGTGAGTGAGGGTCTTCTAAAAACACAAATGTGTTTCCCCTTTACAAGCATACACTAGGAGCACCGATATTATAGCTAGTTCTCCTTGATTTACACATTCATACGCGGGGAAGTGAACTGGCTTCAGTACCTCTCCTCTCTCTCCCACTTGATACTTGTAAATATATACCTGCCACTGGCAATAAGGCCACTAACACAATATAGGGCTCAGAATAGGTCTCAGAATATTATTCCCATGCTCAACCCTTGGTAGTTTGGCTGCGAGCAGGCAGGCTTAACTTTAGAGACAGGTATGTAAAGCAATTAAAAACACCAATTCAGTAAATAATTAAGACACAACACACAAAAAAAATCCGACACCAATTTATAAAAATAGGAAATATTTTTATCTTTAAGATGACTAAAAAAATGAAGAAAAAAAATCCAATTTAGGGAACAGGAGAGATTAATTTTGAAAGATTTAGCACTATATAGCACATAGAAATCTATAGCGCCTATTGGGACATCTGGTCATGCAAGACCGGGACAAAGTCAAAGTTTCAGGCCGACAGTGATGGAGCCCTGCGCGGCTACCCCTCGCGGAAGGTCTCGGTCAAAGTTTTTACCTTCTGACTTAGAAACCTTTCTGGAGCTTTTCTTCCCAGAGTCCCTCGAAGCTCCCAGCCAGACCGGATTCGGTGAGGATTCGCCAGCTTGCCTTGCGACGAGCTCCCGGTCAAACCTATGGAAGTCGTTATCTAAAGGTTGAACATCCCAGGCACCCATGCATATATATATTGCCAAAAGTCCACAAAAAGGGCCGCTTTCCACCTGGGCAGCCTATCATTTCAGGGGTGGAGTCGTCGACTGAAAGATTGTCTGAATTTGTCGATATTAAGCTACAGAAACATGTACAGAGCTTGCCATCATACATTAAAGAGAGCAAGGATATACTTACAAAGTTTAAAGATCTGGCTTGGTCAGAGGACCTTTTTTTTGTCACGTTCAATGTGGTTAGCCTGTATACCTGCATACAAAATGAGTTAGGTCTTATGGCTGCAAGATCGTATTTGGATACGGAAGGTGCGGAACATTTTGAACACAATAACATGATTCTAGACAAATTAATTTTACCTAAGAACTTTTTCCTCCATGATGGCCGATGGTTCCGACAGACACGCGGGACAGCCATGGGTTCCCGCTTTGCTCACTCTTATGCCTGCCTCTTCATTGGTTGGTATGAGAGGGAGCATGCCTGGGATCGATGTGACTCCCCCTAGACTCAATTTATAGTTTTTTGGGGAGGTACATTGACGATATTATTTGCCTTTGGTCAGGCACAGAGGCAGCTCTCACAGAATATTTTCTGTTCTTGAATGACAAACCCTACAATGTCAAACTCACTATGGATTACCACAGGGATAAGATGGAATATCTAGATCTCCACTTCTACATTAAGAGTGGAACAGTACATAGCACATTGTTCAACAAAGAAACAGCGTGCAATGGGGTCTTACATGCCTCGAGCGCACATGCACAATCAGTAATTAAAAATATCCAATTTGGAGAAATGGTGAGGGTAAGGCGCAACTGCAGTGAGGATGATAACTTTGAAACCACTATTCTAGACAGAAAGAGGCAGTTCTGTGCAAGAGGATATGATTCAAATGCTTTAAATAATGCTGAAAACAGAATACATCAACTGGACAGGGAAATCACACTAATGAACAAATGACGGGGTGAGAGCAAGGATGTACCAAATAGAAATCTAAGGTTATAACTAAGTACACTACACATAGTGAAAGAAAATGTAGGATCTTGAAAAAGAACTGGCACCTTCTAATAGAGATTCCGAGTTTACAAGGTAGCTTGATGGCAAACCCCTCTATCACGTATAGGAGGGGTACCACACTTAGGGATGAATTATGCCCCAGCTATGTTACCTTCAACAGACAAAACAACACGTGGCTTCCACCCAAACCCTGTGGATTTTTTGTGTGTAATTCGTGCAATATCTGTACTTATGGTAAAAATAAATTCAGTGAGTTTGATTACAATGGTCCACAGGGGTACAACATTAGACAATTCATTAACCGTAATACTACCTTTGTTATCTATGTGTTGGGCTGCAGTTACGGCATGATATATGTGGGTAGCACAACACGCTGTCTGAAACTTCGCATTCAGGAACATCATAGAGCCATTATGAATGGCAATTCTAGATATCCTATGGCAGAACCTTATAGACAGATTCATCCGGATGATCATCCGGAAGAATTGATCGGGTCAATGTGGGAGCGAGAGGGGGCAACAGGGAATTGCTCTTGAGAAAGAGGGAGGCGAAATGGATTTGTCGCCTACGGGCTATTGCTCTTGGACACAATACAGACAATGAATTCCATCATTTTTTGGGTTTATCTGAAATAGAGACCGGTGTTTTCCCCGCTTTTACGGTGCTTTGCTGTAGGGTGTGACAAATATACCTGATACCTACATTAGATATGCCTTACTTAGGGTCAACAGTGACTCTTTTATACCGAACAATTGGTGGAACACTGGGGTGTCCTGATGTAAGGGATGGTTGTGTTTCTGGATCAAGGAGGGTACACACGCTTAATGATTTTGTACATAGCTGTTTCTTATTCTGTTTACCGTTTTTTTTGTTACTTTTTGGGCATTATACTTTTTCGATTCCTGGAATCAGGTAATGGTACCATGATTGCTAAGGTACCCGAGGGTGTGATGGTTTTGGGCACATTCTCGAATATGGGTAGCTTTTTTCAACATGATAACGAAAGGTTCTCTACAGTACAATCTGTTATATTATCTCTTAGGCGTTTGGTGATAGATACTCTAAATGGGTTGATATTTAACTGATGCCCGGCCCCTTTTAGTGCACTACCGGCTCAGTTATTTTTTCATTTATTGAGAGACGTTTTTTTCTCATCTTTTGAGTATCTCAGGTGCCATTGTGACATGTTAAGATGGGTGCTTATGTTTACTATGGGTTGTGCCAGTATAAATGTTGTCTATTTGGGCCGGCCGTTTCTCGACTTCTGACTATCACTGGTGTTATTGGGGCATGTTAATATGGGTCCTTATAGAGTTACCATTGTTTGATTACATATATGGCCTATTTTAGTTGGGCAATATCAACGTTTAAATGTGGATTGTGAGGCTTGGATTTAATGGATAAGGAGGTTTTTGAATTTTCCACATTTACTAGTAGACAGTTCAAAATGGCCAACATGTTTATGAGATCGTGCCATGCTAGTCCCTCAGGCTCGGGTCGTAAAATAGCAAACCTGCCATTAAATTGGTATTCTCTTCCCTTATGACAATACTGTTGACTGATTCGTTGGAGCCAAAATCTGCAAAAAAATAGTTCACAATGGGACTCTTTAAGATTAGGGACAATGACAGAACAGAGTCTTTGGTTCTGACCCAGAAACACCGGGAGCTCTCAAGAGGGGGTTATTTAAACAAACGGAGGTTGGACGCGCATTTCGAAAACAGACCGCACAAAAACACATGGGGGAGTACTTAGTAAGGTGAGTGCAGATTAAATGTTTCTTTATTTACATGGATGCGTGGGATGGGACCCCTCTGGGGCGGGGATACGATATGCGGGCACCATTAACAATGGGTGTCCGGGCACCGATATACGTGAGTAAAGTAATCATGGGCACAAGTTACGACTTTGTACATCGTTAGATGTTGCACTGAAGGGTTAATGCCGCTGGGCCATAATTTCTCATCAGGAGTGAGAAGTTGTGATTACCAAACCCACTGGACTCTTTATATACAGGGGATGGGTCTTGGAACAGAATTTGGAAGTGCGCTTATAGCATAAACGATTGTGCTCTGACTTAATTGATAACGCCATGCACTTGCATCACTGTGAATTTAGATCAGGTTGTATACGGGATGCAACCGGCCACTCTCATTATTGCGAGCTTATTTTGTAAATACGTGAAAATATCAGGACAAAGGACCACAAGCGGGTTATTTTCACTTTGAATATGGACCTTATGATTAATTACATATCTATCCAATGGATTTTTTCAGGAACTAAATACTGGTATTCAGTTGGTGCCTATGGTCAATGTCTTGATGTACATATTATGTAAAAATGATGTGATTATGGTGATTCGTGAAGTCTCTAGTGATGGTTGATATCCTTTCCATCAGGTACCGTGCGGGGGCACTCCGATGCCCTTTGGATATTCATAGCTTCCAGCGAATTTAAGCGGGAGCTTTCGTGCTGTACGAATTCTTGAACCTTTTGACTATTCAGAGATTAAGGTGAGACACACCAACAGCTCGTTTTAGAAGTTGGGTCTCCTGTATTTGTTTACACCATTACTCACTGGGGCGTCCCCTCCCCATTTATGGTGTCGGTGACCTTATTCCTGTTTTAGTCACTCCTTTTTAGTTTCTTTTATATAATTATATGTTTTTAAGGTTACCTTTCCGCTCATTGTGAAACTTCTAAACAAATAGAGAACCCTTGGGTCTCTGCTTTTGGTGGACCCCAATCACTAAATCCCAAGGAAGAGAGATACACTCTAGGGGCAATTTTTCTACACATATTCTATGAAATTATCAGTGATCTCTTTCACATTTAAGTTAGTTATGTGTTTCAGGTAGCTGGACAGGGTGCATGTCCGATAAATTTAACTAATTGTGAATGTATGTACGATTAAATATTTTTCAGTTTTTCCTTTTAAATTTTGGTTCAATGTTGATGCTTATTATCTAAATTGGATTTTTGTTTGGTTTGTGATGTCTTTTTTTGATATTGTCTTTTGGATTTCAATGTTTTAAAAATTATTTGTATTTATCTTTATTGTCTTTATCCCCTTCCATGCTCATGACGGAATGGTTCCATCATGAGCACAAGTTCCAGTGTGCTCATGACGGAACCATTCGGTCATGAGCACACTTTCAAAAAATCCCTCTGCTGTAAACAGCAGAGGGATTTCCCATTTTTTTTTTGCTTTGGGAGCTTCCCCAACCTCCCAAAGTATGGTTAGGGTTTTCATTGCAATGACGATCGCGCTCATGGCGCGCTGTCGTTATTACAATGAAAACAAAACGGAAACTTAGTCTCAGTTTCACAGTTTCGGTGCTTGTGGGGCTATCTCAGCCCCCCGAGCACCGAAAAACATGAGAGAGGTATCGTTGGAAAGGGGAGAATCTCCCCTTTCCAATGGTACCCTTCCCTAGTGGATCCCTGCTTGGGGATCACCCCAGGAGGGCGATCCCCAAGCAGGGATTCACCCACTAGCCACCAGGGAGGGGGGAGCGGCCCCTTGGGCAAGGGTCTTTGCTCCCCCATACAATTTTGCCAGACAGCCTTTCTGCTCCCCCTGGGGGGGCAGAAAGCACCCTAGATGCCAGGGATTTTTTTTATAGGCCAGGGGTGGGGGCTGCCCAGAAAGGGCATGCCAATGCCCCCAACCTACTACCCCAAAGAAGGACTAAGACTTTCTGCCCCTCCAGGAGGCAGATGGGGGCAATAGCCCCTGATCTGCCCCCGGGGGGGCAGAAAGCCCACTAGGCCCCAGGGATTTTTTTTTATATATACATAGGGGTGGGGGCTGCCCTGAATGGGCATGCCAATGCTGCCACCCCCCAAAATTTTTTTACAGTCTTTCTGCCCCCCTGGGAGGCAGATGGGGCAATAGCCCCTTATCTGCCCCACGGGGGGGCAGAAAGCCCACTAGGCACCAGGGATTTTTTTCTCCAAAGTTCGGGGCGGGGCTGCCCAGAATAGGCATGCCAATGCCCCACCCCCAAAAAAATGCCATAGTCTTTCTGCCCCCCTAGGAGACAGATGGGGCAATAGCCCCTTATCTGCCCCCCGGGGGGACAGAAAGCCCCCTAGGCACCGGGGATTTCATTCCCTCAAAGTTCGAGGTAGGGGCTGCCCAGAATGGGCATGCCAATGCCCCCACCCCCCCAAAAATGCCACAGTCTTTCTGCCCCCCCAGGAGGCAGATGGGGCAGTAGCCCCTGATCTGCCCCCCGGGGGGGCAGGAAGCCCACTAGGCACCAGGGATTGTTTTTTATACGTAGGGGTGGTGGCTGCCCAGAATGGGCATGCCAATGCCCCCACCCTCAAAAAATTACCACAGTCTTTCTGCCCCCCCAAGAGGCAGATGGGGGCAATAGCCCCTTATCTTCCCCCTCGGAGGGGGGCAGAATCCCACTAGGCACCAGGGGTATATTTTTTTCAAAATTCAGGGGTGGGGGCTGCCCAGAATGGGTACGCCAATGCCACCACCCCCCCAAAAAAGATGCCAAAGTCTTTCTGCCCCCCCAGGAGGCAGATGGGGGCAGTAGCCCCTGATCTGCCCCCGGGGGGGCAGAGAGCCCACTAGGCGCCAGCGATTATGCTGGCTTTTTTATACGTAGGGGTGGGGGCTGCCCAGCATGGGAATCCCAATGTTCCCACCCACCCCAAAAAATAGCCACAGTCTTTCTGCCCCCCTTGGGGGCATATTGGGGCAATAGCCCCCGATTTCCCCCCTCCCCAGGGCGGCAGAAAGCCCAAAAGGCACAGACTTTTTTTCGGAATGTGCCTACCTGTGGATTTTGGGTCCTAGCGCAGCTGGCACCCAAGGAAACCTAGCAAACCTATACATTTTTGAAAACTAGACACACAAGGGAATCCAGGATGTGGTGACTTGTGTGGCTCTCACTCGGTTCTGTTACCCAGAATCCCTTGCAAACCTCAAACTTTGTAAAAAAAAACAAATTTTCCTCAAATTTCTGTGATGGAAAGTTCTGGAATCTGCGCAGATCCACAAACTTCCACCCACCCCGCATTTCCCAAAGTCTTCCGATAAAAATGATACCTCACTTGTGTGGGTAGGCCTAGTGCCCGCAACAAGAAATGGCCCAAACCGCAATGTGTACACACCACATTTTTACAGTGTAAACTGACCCTTTTTTTGCAAAGTGCCCAGCTGTATATTTTGAACCATAGCTCTGCCGGCACCTAGGGAAACCTAGCAAACCTATACATTTTTGAAAAGTAGACACCCAGTGGAATCCAGGATGGGGTGACTTGTCTGGCTCTCACCAGGTTCTGTTACCCAGAATCCCTTGCAAAACTCAAACTTTGTAAAAAAAACCACATTTTCCTCATATTTCTGTGATGGAAAGTTCTGGCATCTGCGTGGATCCCCAAAATTCCACCCACGCCGCATTCCCCAAAGTCTTTCAATAAAAATGATACCTCACTTGTGTGGGTAGGCCTAGTGCCCGCGACAGAAAACGGCGCAAAACGCAACATGGACACACCACATTTTTACAGTGAAAACTGACCCTTTCTTGGCAAAGTGCCTAGCTGTAGATTTTGAACCCTAGCTCTGCCGGCACCTAGGGTAACCTAGCAAACATATACATTTTTGAAAACTAGACACCCAGGGGAATCCAGGATGGGGTGCCTTGTGTGGCTCCCACCAGGTTCTGTTACCCAGAATCCCTAGCAAACCACAAACTTTGTAACCAAAAACAAACAGATTTTCCTCACATTTCTGTGATGGAAAGTTCTGGAATCTGCGTGGATCCACAAAATTCTACTCACCCCCCATTCCCCAAAGTCTTCCGATAAAAATGGTACCTCACTTGTGTGGGTAGGCCTAGTGCCCGCAACAGGAAATGGCCCAAAACGCAATGTGGACACACATTTTTACAGTGAAAACTGACCTTTTTTTTGCAAAGTAACTAGCTGTAGATTTTGAACCGTAGCTCTGCCGGCACCTAGGGAAACCTAGCAAACCTACATATTTTTGAAAACTAGACACCCAGGGAAATCCAGGTTGGGGTGACTTGTCTGGCTCTCACCAGGTTCTGTTACCCGGAATCCCTTGCAAACCTCAAACTTTGTAAAAAAAAAAAATCCTCACATTTTTGTGATGGAAAGTTCTGGAATCTGTGTGGATCCACAAAATTACACCCACCCCGCATCCCCCGAAGTCTTCCGAGAAAAATGGTACCTCACTTGTGTGGGTAGGCCTAGTGCCGGCTACAGGAAACGGGCCAAAACACAATATGGACACACACATTTTCGCAGTGAAAACTGACCCTTTTTTTGCAAAGTGCATAGCTGTAGATTTTGAACCCTAGCTCTGCAGGCACCTAGGGAAACCTAGCATACCTATACATTTTTAAAAACTAGACACCCTGGGGAATACAGGATGGGGTGACTTGTCTGGCTATCACCAGGTTCTGTTACCCAGAATCCCTTGCAAACCTCAAACTTTGTAAAAAAAAACACATTTTCCTCACATTTCTTGGGTGGAGAGTTCTGGAATCTGCGTGGATACACAAAATTCCACCCACGCCGCATTCCCCAAAGTCTTCCGAGAAAAATGGTTCCTCACTTGTGAGGGTAGGCCTAGTGCCCACAGCAGGAAACGACCCAAAACGCAACATGGACACACCACATTTTCACAGTGAAAACTGACCCTTTTTTTGCAAAGTGCCTAGCTGTAGATTTTGAACCCTAGCTCTGCCAGCACCTAGCAAAACCTAGGAAACCTATACATTTTTGAAAACTAGACACCCAGGGGAATCCAGGATGGGGTGAGTGGCTTGCTCTCACCAGGTTCTGTTACCCTGAATCCCTTCCAAACCTCAAACTTTGTAAAAAAAGACACATTTCCCTCACATTTCTGTGATGGAAAGTTCTGGAATCTGTGTGGATCCACATATTTCCTACCACCCAGCGTTCCCCCAGGTCTCCCAATAAAAATGGTACCTCACTGACGTGGGTGGGTCAAGTACCCTCGACAGGCAAGGGCCCGAAACGTATTGAGGAGACATCAAAATTACCTATCACAAAACAACCTGGTTTTGCAAGGGGGGTCACCTGGGTTTATGGCCCCGGGCTTGGCGGCCATCTCGGGAGACCTACCAAACCCACACATTTCTGAAAACTAGACACCCGGGAGAGTCCAGCGAGGTATGGCTTGCGTGGGCCCCCAACGTTTTCCTACCCAGAATCCCCTGCAAACCTCACATTTAGCTGAAAAAATAAAAAAATTCTCAAAATGTCTGTGTGGGAAAGTTCAGGAATCTTCATGGATCCATAAAATTCCCACCACCCAGAGTTCCCCCAGGTCTCCCGATAAAAATGGTACCTCACTCGCGTGGGTTGGTCAAGTACCTGCGATAGGCAAGGGCCCAAAACGTATTGAGGAGACATCAAAATTACCTATCACAAAACAACCTGGTTTTGCAAGGGGGGTCACCTGGGTTTTTGGCCCCGGGCTCGGCGGGCATCTTGGTAAACCTACCAAACCCACACATTTCTGAAAACTAGACACCCAGGGGGAGTCCAGCAAGGTATGGCTTGCATGGGCCCCCCAACGTTTTCCTACCCAGAATCCCCTGCAAAGCTCACATTTAGCTGAAAAAATCAAATTTTTCTCAAACTTCTGTGTGGGAAAGTTCAGGAATCTTCATGGATCCATAAAATTCCCACCACCCAGAGTTCCCCCAGGTCTCCCGATAAAAATGGTACCTCACTCACGTGGGTTGGTCAAGTACCTGCGATAGGCAAGGGCCCAAAACGTATTGAGGAGACATCAAAATTACCTATCACAAAACAACCTGGTTTTGCAAGGGGGGGTCACCTGGGTTTTTGGCCCCGGGCTCGGCGGCCATCCTGGGAAACCTACCAATCCCACACATTTCTGAAAACTAGACACCCGGGGGGAGTCCAGCGAAGTATAGCTTGCGTGGGCTCCCCAACGTTTTCCTACCCAGAATCCCCTGCAAACCTCACATTTAGCTGAAAAAATCAATTTTTTCTCAAACGTCTGTGTGGGAAAGTTCAGGAATCTTCATGGATCCATAAAATTCCTACCACCCAGAGTTCCCCCAGGCCCCCTGATAAAAATGGCACCTCACTCGCGTGGGTGGGTCAAGTACCCGCGGCAGGCAAGGGCCCAAAACGTATTGAGGAGACATCAAAATTACCATTCACAAAACAACCTGGTTTTGCAAGGGGGTTACCTGGGTTTTTGGCCCCAGGCTCAGGGGCCACCTTGCAAAACTACCAAACCAACACCTTTTTGAAAACTAGACACCCGGGGTAGTGCAACGAGGTATGACTTGTGTGGATCTCCCAACGTTTTCCTACCCAGAATCCCCTGCAAACCTCAAATTTAGCTGAAAAAAACACATTTTCCACATATTTTTGTGTGGAATCACCGTGCTGGCACAAATGTCCTACCCCACAGCGTTCCACTCAGTCTCCCGAGTAAAATGATACCTCACTTGTGTGGGTGTCCAATGCAGAATTGGCTAAAAATGTATTTTTAACAAAATGTAGCGCTTAGAATCTTCGATGCTATACACCTAATCCCTATGTTTTTGGGTCTTCCCAGTCACAGACCCTTGCCCCACCCACACAAGTGAGGTATCATTTTACTTGGGAGACTGAGGGGAACGCTGTGGGGTAGGACATTAGTGCATTGCATTTAAGGAATCGCAAATTGCGATTCCTTAAATGCAATCGCAATTTAGGAATTCGCAATTAATTGCGAATTCTTAAATTGCGCATAGGAAACACTTTCATGCATCTCCAAAGGCCAATTTGCGATCGCAAACGGCCGATTTTGCGATTCGCACCGTTTGCGATCGCAAAAACCTTTGATGCATGTGCCCCTAAGGGTATAGCACCGAGAATTCTAAGCGCTACATTTGTTTAAAAATCCATTTTTAGCCAATTCTGTATTGGACACCCACACAAGTGAGGTATCATTTTACTCGGGAGACTGAGGGGAACGCTATGGGGTAGCACATTTGTGCCGGCACGGTGATTCCACCCAAAATATGTGGAAAATTTGTTTTTTTCAGCTAAATTTGAGGTTTGGAGGGGATTCTGAGTAGGGAAACTTTGGGGGATCCACACAAGCCATACCTCGCTGGACTCCCCCAGGTGTCTAGCTTTCAGAAATGTGTGGGTTTGGTAGGTTTCCCAAGATGGCCGCCGAGCCCGGGGCCAAAAACCCAGGTGACCCCCCCTTGCAAAACCAGGTTGTTTTATAATAGGTAATTTTGATGTCTCCTTAATACGTTTTGGGCCCTTGCCTGTCGCGGGTACTTGACCCACTAACGCGAGTGAGGTACCATTTTTCTCGGAAGACTTTGGGGAATGCGGGGTGGGTGGAATTTTGTGGATCCACGCAGATTCCAGAACTTTCCACCACAGAAATGTGAGGAAAATGTGTTTTTTTACAAAGTTTGAGGTTTGCAAGGGATTCTGGGTAACAGAACCTGGTGAGAGCCAGACAAGTCACCCCATCCTGGATTCCCCTGGGTGTCTAGTTTTCAAAAATGTATAGGTTTGCTAGGTTTTCATAGGTGCCGGCAGAGCTAGGGTTCAAAATCTACAGCTAGGCCCTTAGCAAAAAAAGGGTCAGTTTTCACTGTGAAAATGTGGTGTGTCCACGTTGTGTTTTGGGAAGTTTCCTGTCACGGGCTCTAGGCCTACCCACACAAGTGAGGTACCATTTTTCTCGGAAGACTTTGGGGAATGTGTGGTGGGTGGAAGTTTGTGGATCCACGCAGATTCAAGAACTTTCCACCACAGAAATGTGAGGAAAATTTGGTGTTTCTGACAAAGTTTGAGGTTTGCAAGGGATTCTGGGTAACAGAACCTGGTTAGAGCCAGACAAGTCACCCCATCCTGGATTCCCCTGGGTGTCTACTTTTCAAAAATGTATAGGTTTGCTAGGTTTCCATAGGTGCCGGCAGAGCTACGGTTCAAAATCTACAGCTAGGCACTTTGCAAAAAAAGGGTCAGTTTTCACTGTGAAAATGTGGTGTGTCCACGTTGCATTTTGGGCCGTTCCCTGTTGCGGGCACTAGGTCTACCCACACAAGTGAGGTACCATTTTTCTCTTAGGACTTTGAAGAATGCGGGGTGGGTGGAGTTTTGTGGATCACGCAGATTCCAGAACTTTCCACCACAGAAATGTGAGGAAAATGTGTTTTTCTTTTACAAAGTTTGAGGTTTGCAAGGGATTCTGGGTAACAGAACCTGGTGAGAGCCAGACAAGTCACCCCATCCTGGATTCCCCTGGGTGTCTAGTTTTGAAAATGTATAGGTTTGCTAGGTTTCCCTAGGTGCTGGCAGAGCTAGGGTTCAAAATCTACAGCTAGGCACTTTGCACAAAAAGAGTCAGTTTTCACTGTGAAAATGTGGTGTGTCCACATTGCGTTTTAGGCCGTTTGCTGTCACGGGAAGAAGGCCTACCCACACAAGTGAGGTACCATTTTTCTCTGAAGACTTTGGGGAATGCGGGGTGGGTGGAATTTTGTGGATCCACGCAAATTCCAGAACTTTCCACCACAGAAATGTGAGGAAAATGTGTTTTTTTTTTTTACAAAGTTTGAGGTTTGCAAGGGATTCTGGGTAACAGAACCTGGTGAGAGCCAGACAAGTCACCCCATCCTGGATTCCTCTGGGTGTCTAGCTTTCAAAAATGTATAGGTTTGCTAGGTTTCCCTAGGTGCCGGCAGAGCTAGGGTTCAAAATCTACAGCTAGGCACTTTGCAAAAAAAGGGTCAGTTTTCACTGTGAAAATGTGGTGTGTCCACGTAGCGTTGTGGGCCGTTTACTGTCGTGGGCACTAGGCCTACCCACACAAGTGAGGCACCATTTGTCTCGGGAGACTTTGGGGAATGCGGGGTGGGTGGAATTTTGTGGATCAACGCAGATTCCACAACTTTCTACCACAGAAATGTGAGAAAAATGTGGGTTTTTATACAAAGTTTGAGGTTTGCAAGGGATTCTGGGTAACAGAACCTGGTGGGAGCCAGACAAGTCACCCCATTCTATATTCCTCTGGGTGTCTAGTTTTTGAAAATGTATAGGTTTGCTAGGTTTCCCTTGGTGCCGGCAGTGCTAGGGTTCAAAATCTACAGCTAGGCACTTTGCAAAAAAAGGGTCTGTTTTCACTGTGAAAATGTCGTGTGTCCACGTTGCGTTTTGGGCCTTTTCCTGTTGTGGCAACTAGGCCTACCCACACAAGTGAAGTACCATTTTCCTCAGAAGACTTTGGGGAATGCGGGGTGGTTGGAATTTTGTGGATCAACGCAGATTCCAGAACTTTCCACCACAGAAATGTGAGGAAAATGTTGTTTTTTTTACAAAGTTTGAGATTTGCAAGGGATTCTGGGTAACAGAACCTGGTGAGAGCCAGATAAGTTACCCCATCCTGATTTCCCCTACGTATCTAGTTTTCAAAAATATATAGGTTTGCTAGGTTTCCCTAGGTGCCGGCAGAGCTAGGGTTCAAAATCTACAGCTAGGCACTTTGCAAAAAAAGGGTCAGTTTTCACTGTAAAAATGAAGTGTGTCCACGTTGCGTTTTGAGCCGTTTCCTGTCGCGGGCACTAGGCCTACCCACACAAGTGAGGTAATAATTTTTATAGGGAGACTTAGGGTAACACAGAATTGTAGAGCAACTATTATTACCTATTGACTTTCCATGCATTTCTGCCTTCCAAATAAAAGACAATGTGTAAAAAAGAAATCACTTTGAAAAATGTCCTATAATTCTCATGCTAGTATGGGTACTCACAATTTCGGAAATGTGCAAATAGCTGCTGTTTCTAAACTCTATATTTTGATCCAATTTCAGAAATACATAGGTGTCTTTCATCCCGATTTTTCACTATATATATTTTCCCAAATTAATTGCTATATACCCGGTACATAATAAAAAACCATTGCAAGACACTTCTCAGTTATTGGCTCTGGGTTCGTCGGGTTCTTGGTGAACCTACAAGTCCTATATATTCCCACAACCAGAAAGGTCCAGCGGATGTAACGGTATATTGCTTTCAAACATCTGTTATACTTAGAAGAAGTTACAGGTGAAAACGTTGGCACAAATGGCTGTTTTTTTCTAACTCATTTTCAATTTTTCCTATTTTCAACTGTTAGTTTCTATAAAGAAACCTTGAAGGATCTACACAAATGACCCCTTGCTGAATTCAGAATTTTATCTACTTTTCTAAAATGTATATCTTTCCAGGATCCATTATTGCTTTCATACCCATTTCTACCATTAACCGGAAGAAGGCTGAAAGCACACAAAATAGCAAAAATAGGCTATGTCCCAGTAAAATGCCAAAACTGTGTAAAAAATGTTGGTTTTCTGACAAAAGTCTGTCAGTCCCTGAAAGCTGGGAAAATTGTGATTTCAGCCCCACAACCCCTTTGTTCATATCATTTGCAGGGAAAAAACCAGACGCTTTCATTTGCAGCACTTTTTTCCCATTTTTCCCCAAAAAAAGAAATTTAGCTGTATTTTGGCTAATTTCTAGGTCCCCTCCAGGAGAATCCACAAACCCTGGGTACCTTTCGAATCCCCATGATGCTGGAAGAAAAAGACGCAAATTTGGCCTGGATACCTTATGTGGTCAAAAAGTTACAGGGGACTAAGCGCAAAGTACTCCAAATAGCCAAAAACAGGCTTAGCACGAGGGGGAGGCCTAGCAGTGAAGGGGTTATTTATCTTTTTCGTCTTGTTTTGTAGTGTCTTGTGTCGTTTTTTGATACATTGTTATATATATATTGGTTTTCATCCCTGATGAAGTTCTAAGTGTGTTGGAACGAAACGAGTTGGCTGGACTACTTGTAAATATAAAGAAAGGACATTTGAAAAATAAAGGATCTTTTTTCAAAGATATTTGATTGGACTTCTTTACCTGGTGCACCTCCATATGCTTCTTATATCCAGGAAGTCAGATCTCTGGAGCTTTCCAGCGGGACGGACCAGAGATCTAGGCCAGCTCGCGGTTGAAGGTGGGCGGCTTGACTCTCGCGGTTGGTCCCGGTCATCTTTTCTACGTTCAGACTTAGAAACTTCTATGGAGATTTTTTCTCCTGGGGTCCCTCACTGCTCTTCACCAGGCCGGATTAGGTAATGGTTTGCCGGCTTAGGTTTCGACCAACTCCCAGTCAAACTCTGGAAGTCGGACCTCTGGAGCTTTTCAGCGGTACGAACCTGGAGGGCAGGCCGGTTCGCGGTTGAGGGTCGCCAGCTTGGCTGGCCAGGTTGAGTTGGTCCACTTATGGAGCTTTTTTTTCAAATTTGCTTCAAAGTTCTCCAAACTTCTGGAACTTCTTTCTGAAGTTCCTTTGAGGGTCCGAAAGTGTCCAAAACTTACTCCAAGGGTCTGGAAGCTCAAAGATGGTCCTTGAAAGTTTGGGACTTCAATCCCCATAATCTATTTGGACAACACTCTTACAAATCCACTGGTAGTACTCCAGGCTGGGGATTCTTGGTGGTGATGGTCCAGGTGAGCTCTGTTAACCTGTAGCTTGCAGGGAGTCCACTCTTTAGTCCTTTTGAAGCAGGGTTGATGCACAGGGCTGTAGTTCCAGATTGTGCAGCAGGCACAGTCAGTCAGAGTGCAGGGTCTGTTTAGGGCAAATCAAACTTCCAGCATGGACCCTTCTTCTTTCCTTTGTTTCAAGCAGCAGATCTGAGAGACATTCCCCTCTCAGATACTTATTCAGTGTTCTCTGGGGTCACACAGGAGGACACTCCTTTCCAATGAGGTGTAGAGCATGACCCTAGAGCATGACCATTTTCTCCAAAGTGTTGCACAATGTCCTCCCAGAAAGCACTATTTCTCCAAAATGTAATGTGGCTGAAGTCTCAGCAGTGAGGCAAGAGCTGGCTAAACCAAACTTCCTGGATGGCTCATCTCCATAGACACCCTCCCCCTGGCATCTGCACATTCCTTCCTTAAGCCTGCCATCTCACTAAGTTCAGAGGGTAGGGGAGTAAATGAAACTGGTTTCTTCTGCCTGTCTCCTCCTTCTTTTGAAGATCATTGGTGACAACTCCTCCCCCTTGCTTTGGCATTCCTATGCAGCAGAACCCTCTCCTCCCAGAATGGCTCTTTCACCCCAGGGGCTACTTATCACCTCACCAAAGCAGCCTGGCTAATCCACTCTGACCAATCAGGGCAGATCACTGGAAGGCTGAATTTTGGCTTACAGACAAAACAGTCTTATACCTTCTTATATGTACATTTTAGAATAAATTCAACAATAGCATATTGCTGGATTTATCAATACCATTCTAGTAAGTACTTGAATGGTATTTTCTGGGTTTCCTGGCGGGTATTATCAATTAATAACTTCTTGCCATGTTAACCTATGTGGCTGGGGATCCCCAATGGGGAAAATGAGCGTGGCAATTTCTCCAACACCAGGGCTTATAAAACATCTCTTATAAGGGCCCTGCCTATATCTACAGGAACCCCCACCCCTGGAACACCTAGGGGAGACTTTAGGGGTTCTGAATATGTAAAAATATTGCAGATCCTCACCCCACAGTGCTCCTAGCACAAAAGTCAATTTTGGGAAGCTCTTTCGACAGTGGGGGAAGTGAAATGTGCAATTTCACTAAACCCAAGGCATATAAAACCTAGTTTATAACGGTCCTCCTTATAACTACCTGACTCCACCCCCCACCACCACCACCACTGAGACACCTAGGGGAGACCCTGGGAGTGCCTAATATGCCACAATATTGTAGTTTATTAATTTTTAAGTGCCCCAAAAACCAAGGTCAAGTTTATACACAATTTACATATTAAAAGCAGTCCTGCAACATAGGGCTGCTTTTAAACTGACCTCAGGCCTCGACAGTGCACACATGCAAGTGCAGAAAGGGCTGCTGGCCTCTAAACTGCTATGCCCTATTATATACTAGGGACTTAAAGGTAGTTTTGATCCCCCTGCTCTATTATGTACTAGGGCCTCATAGGGGAGGTCATGCCAATCATAGGGGTACCCTAACCCATAGTGTACTCTAGTGTATGTAGGTGTTTTCACTGTATTCTAAGTGTGTTTTCAGCATAGCACTGGCCCTGTGCCTGGTTAGGCAGAGCCCAGGGACAGTCAGAGTCAGTTACCACCAGTACCAGTCAGCAAACAATGGGGTGCCCAGGGCACAGGATGACTTTGCAACAACGGTACTATGCATATCTTTTATGCTAAAGAGAATTATTAATGGAGAGGGGAATTATTTGAATACCCAAGTATGGTGTCTTCTCATGCAACAGTGAGGTCTCACTAGAGAGACCAGACCTTGTTCTCACTGTAGTATACAGACCTCTCGTACAAGAGTGAGGTTTTGGCACAGTGGCCAGAGCATCCTCATATTCTACTGTGCACTGCTGTCAGCTGATGGGGATGTGATAGTGGAGAGGGCAGTTCTTTTGCACATGGGGAGAGGTCTGAGGGAGAAGTTAATGTGTCTCCTCATTCCTCTAGCCACACCAGTCAACCAAGACACAGTTCTGAGCAGAGAGGATACTCTATTTCTTTACCCTACTACTCAAAGCCTACTTTGCACATATATTCTTTTGGGGGAGATGTCTCAGCTGACAGGGCAGTGTGTTTAAACATCATAGTCTCTACAGTTGTTATACAAGACAGCCTTCTCAGTATAGAGGAAATTTCATTCCCATACTTTACTTGTTCATCTGTCATCCTAGGGGAGAGCTGTGGCCAGAGAGATAAGTTCGTTTTCACAGCCTAATTTGCACACCCATCATCTAATACACAGGTCACAGGAGAGGTGCCAATCTCTCCCCACACTGTACAAGGAATACTTATCATGCAAGAGAGATGTGTCAGCAAACAGGGCACTTCCTCCCCACAGTCTACCATGCATACCTGTCAGCATGTGAAGAGGCATGAGCAAAGAGATACATTTTTCTCAAACCCTACTGCAGACACCTCTAACCCTGGTAAGATGTGTTAGCAGACAGGTCACTCTCTTCCAAAACACCACTGCGTATCCCTGTTGGTCTAGAGAGAGGTGTCAGGAGAGAGGCCACTCCTTGTAAACACCGTACTGCACATCCATGCTGTTCTGGAGATAGGTGTTGGTGGAGAGGAGAATGTTTCCCTACACATCACTGTATATGTCTGTCATCCTGGGGAGAGATGTGACTGGACAGTCAAATCCATTCCCACAACCTAATATATATAGGTATTTTCCATGCGGGAGAATGCAGTGGAGAGGCCAGTACATGTTATACTTACTATGGAATACTAAGGTCTTACACATGAGGTGTGTACCTTCCCCACCCTACTATGCATATTGCTGAGCCTGGGGAAAGGTTTGAGTGGAGAGGCAGTGTCTCTTTACACCCTACTCTACACACTGGTTACCTTCATCCAAGGTCTCACTGGAGAGGCCAGTCTCTCCCCATAGTGTACTACACATAGTTGTTAGGGGGTGGAGAGGTGTCAGTGAGATCCCAGTATCTCCTTACACCGTACTGTGCACAGTTATTTTGTCAAAAGGTCTCATTTGAGAGTCTACTTTCTCCCCAGACCCTACTAATAGGGACTATAAGGCATAAGTATTGTAATAAATGAAAGTGTAAAGTCTTCCTTTAAAAAAACATTTACGATCTTACGTAGTCTCTTGCTGGTGCATAAAAAAGAGGTGACTGAACTTCTAATAATAATAAATGGACTTAAAGTAAATAAATGAGTGTCAATGTGTGGCAGATGAAACAAGTGGGGGTTTTTCATAAATCTAAGTGATTTATTTTTGTCCAATAATTATATAATTGATTACATTTAATTCCATAAACACATACATACAGATTGGAGCTAGTGTAAACCTACTTCAGTTCTATCTGAAATCCACCTTCTTCACTACAATTTAATGGGGACATGTATTGTGGTCATGGACAATCTGCCCACTGAATTTGGAAGCATCATCTACACATTTGGTACTTCCAACAGGTTTGAGTCTGCACATTCCACTTGATTCTCCTTTCCCATAAAACATGACCTAATCACATTTAAAGTTGGGTATACTCAAAGTCAATGGCAAACATATATCTATCCGAATTCACCCTCTTCCTGATCTTGTGGCAAATAGCAGGGAAACCCAAATTATCTCTTCCTTGTTCCGCATCTTTTCTTTGTTAACACTCCTGTACTTGGTTTGTAGTCTGCAGATTCTTAGAAAACATTTGAAGAGAAGTTGTCCGTGGCAATTTGCCTCACCAGAAAAGAACAGAACAGAGGCCACATACCATCAAACATCTCTTAATGTTCTCAGTGACCATGAGAAATTACTTCTGTGGCTAACTTCCTCCTGAAAAGCATTATGACCTCAGTGTTAATAAGAAGAGGAACTTCTCCATCTGTTTCTGCATTATGTTTGTTTTCACAAGTACTTCCCCACAACAACTGCAAAGAAGAGAGCCCTACCATTGGTGGCTTACCTTGTACACATTGCTGGACACCACCATTGTCATTGACTGTGCTTGCACTTTGTGTGCTCTGGCATTCCTACTTAAAATGTTATTGTTGCGCTTATGATCCAGCCATCCCACACACACGTCCAAAGGCTTCTTTAATATACTGTGCAGTCTGTCAATCAGTTAGGCGAAGGTTCATTGAACCATTTGGCCTCACATGCTCTATTTGCCTGGCTTCTAACATGGGTGCAGTAGTGGTGAGTCTGAAAATGGACACATGCCCTGCGGGGCCGGTGCAGTAAGTTGTAACATCATCTCATGATCACAAGATCAGTATAAGTCGAGGGACCCCCCCTATACCTCTAGTCGCTAGGTGGCATATTTACAAAGAAGTGGTCAATGAAGTGCAGCAAGCAAAGTTGCTGTACTGCATTGCATCACTTAGAAAGATCAATACTGTGCCATATCTGCAAAGAAATTGAGCAGTTTTGCTCTTTCTGTGCTCTAGTGCACTTTGGGCTGCCTAGCACCAACACAGGCACCCTTGTACCATAGTGAAATAATGTCTGTGTTGTGGTCTGGATAGGTTTTGTGATGGAAGGGCTGCCTTCCTGCGCAAAAACTATCCTTTGAGAATATTGTCCCTTTGCAAGTGTGCTGCATAATGCAGCACACATACAAAGAAGAAATAACAAGGACATATATAGTTATTTCTCCTCGTTATGCCAGTCGCAGGCGGGTGCGCCATTTTGGCAGAAACCCGTGTCTACATCTCTTTGTAAATATGGGTTTGCATCAAAATCGATGGGTGGATGCACGAGAATGCCCATGCACCACGGGTGGAACGACTCCCTGCATTCGCTGCATTGCATTACTTTTTCTTACAAAGCCACGCAAATTATGGCTTTGTAAATGACAGAAAGGATTTTGCATCGGGCTGCGTAAAAAAAAGTAACGCAAACCTGAGTTCAAATATTTGTAAATCTGGGTCTCGATGTCTATCTCCTGACGGTACTCCTAATGGGTCACGGTCTTCACGGACAACAAGAGTGCATCAGACAGAAATACAGGCTTAAGCAACATTTATAGGGAAAAGCATTGGGGGATCTCAGATGCTTAAGGTCACATAATAAAAAAGCGGCTGTCAACGTGTATAGGTAATACCTAATATTAAGTAAAAAGGACAGTGGTGAGTTATGAGGCAGTGATATTTGTCCCCATTGTTTCCGGAATGTGTCGGAGTTTTAGAATTGCATAATTTCAACAATTTTTCAAAGACTTTAAATTAAACTAAATGCTGTTTTGGGGGGGTGCTTATCTCAAATGCATATTTTGCAGCGCTTCTGAGGCCTCATTTCTGCAAATGATTGGCCCGCCATCGGAAAGCTCAGCACCGCGCCTCAGAAATGAACAGTATGTTCCGCAGATGGCAGGAGCAGACGTGGACGTTTCACCACCTTTCAGATTAAAAGTTTACTTAGCAGCTAAGAACGCAAGCAAACATGCTGTTCCTAAACCAACATGCCTTAGGTAGTAGGTAATGATATAACAACTCCACACTTGCTGACGGGCCTTGCTTTAATACACCTGTGTATTCCTCATACCTTACATGTGCACCAACATGGCGACCGGAGAGCTTACCTTAAACAAAACCCTTTGGAAAAAGGCTCGGGGTTGTACCGCCGGGACTACAGATAGTCACAGAGCTCGCTGCTCCGTTTGCCAGCTGTTTGCGAAATAGCGTTGTTTACTCACCAATTACCTCATTTTGGTTCTCTGCATCACAACAGAGAAAGGATGCATGCTTTATTAGGCGATGACAAGCTTTGGGGATGCTTCACGCGCGGTGATAGCACAATGGCGCGTTCGCATTCCCCGTCACACATGCTCGTGCTGTTCTCTCTGTTCGCATTCTTCAATTATGACAGGCTGGTCTCATGATGTCATCTGTCCTTTCTTCGCTGTTCCTTTCTGTTTGCTTAGCTGAATTCCTTAATATGATCACAAATACATTTAAGCCAGCCATAGAAAAAGGAATGCGTTAATGTGCCCATTAGCACGTATATACATTACACTGCCATACTCGGTGCCAAGCTTACCCGTGTCAAACATTTTTCTCTACCTTCTACCGCGAATATATTCAGTGCTGTGCAAATGTGCTCATTTTTCATGTTCATTTTTCAAAAAGTCGAAAATGCGAACATATGGTTGTATTAATTCTAAAAGCTAGAGCATTCGTGTTAATCATATTTATTTTGCCCCATGAGTACTTTACAGTGGCGGCTGGTGGCTTTTGAAAGTGCTGGGCGTAAAAGTCACCAAGTGGCCCAAAGGGGGTTCAGGCTAAAGGACATTGCCTTTACATTCACTCCACAGGCAAATGTATGCAGATGAGCTTTACGATAGCAAAATCCCAAAACAACTCTGAAGGGGAGGTAAAGCAAATTGCCTTTAGTCATAATTATCCCAGTTACAACATGCACACGATAGTGTCTTTTCACTTGCACATTCATTGCATAACAGCATGGCACTGTGCGTTTGTTTGGTACCACACACACACACTCACACACACACACACCACACCACACACACACACACACACACCCACCCACACCCACACACCCACCCACACACACCCATTACCCAATACAAAGAAACATGTATATCAGGGGCCTTATTTACAACAAAATGGCGCAGCGCGCCACCGCAAGTCATTTTGCCGCGCCGAGCTGCGTCACTTTAAAAGCACAGGGATTTGTCATATTTACAACAATATGACATTTCCCTGTGCGCTGGCACAAAATTGGGTGCCATTTGGTGCAAGGGTGTCTGCGTTGCGGGGATAATTGCTTTTGTGCAGGAAGGAACACCTTCCTGCACAAAAACAATCATTGATGGTGTTTTCCTCTTTCTATGTGTGCTGCAGAATGCAGCACGCATAGAAATAGGAAAAAACAAGGAGAAATAGGCGTAGGATTCTGATGCATTCCCAGGTTTACGAAATGTTGTAAATCTCGGAATGCGGCAGAATCTATGGGTGTTGCCTGGGAACACCCACAGCAACACCCATGGCACGCCCCTTTCACGCAAAGTGATGCGTGAAAATGGGCTGTATTTACAAGGCTATGAAAAGCCACGCAGGGTAGCTTTGCGTGGCCTTGTAAACATGGGCCAGCACACTGCGCCACCAGTGTGTCAAAAAAAGTGACGCAACAGCGGCGCAAGGGTCTTGTAAATAAGCCCCTAGGTATTGTCTAAGGGCCTTTGAGGTTCAACCATCTGTGATAGCTCAAATTGTGAGATAACACAGCACAGTATGACAGCTTTCCTTGCTATGCACATTTCTATCAGCAACACATTTCCACATATTTTTTACTGAACACTTTCCCAGGCATGCCTCTTTGACATGACCTATTTAATTGTGAACTTCTAAATCTGATTATTTCCAACTCAGACAATGAATACATAAGATATAAGGAAACAATTAGCAGAGAGCAATAATAAATTAAGTGATCAGAAAATGCAATTTGAACTCTCTCCTGGTATTTTTATTATGCTATAGAGGGGTAACAGTGTTTAAACTCTGAAATGCAGTGCCAAATTTATTGGATAAAAGGAACATTTGTCAATTTGGACCAAGTGCCAACTTACAGTTATTCTTTTTTTTTTTACATTTTGTACAAAGCGAGATTCAGTCCAAAGCTTTTGGAGTGCTTTACATGAGCACCTGTGAAATTAGACAAAGTCACATTCATAATTTTTCTTTAGGTACGGGGAGATTAAATGATTTGCCCAGAGTCACAGAAGGGTAAGCCGACGCCAAGACTCAAACCTAGTTCCCCTGCTCCAAACTCAGCAACTCTGAACACGACCCACATCGCCTTATTGTGTTACATGCTTCAATGATGCTTGCCTTCAGAAGAACATGAGGCTTCATTAAAGGCACCTTACCTCAATATAATGTCCAATTAACTGTTTGCCCTTTGAGCGTGAGGGCCGTTGTAAGCTGCCAGAATGAACCTCGCCAGTACCTATCTTCCTGCGCACAACCAGGAAAGAAGCCTGGGCAGAAGATAATCACAAGCATTGGCATAGCCAATAGGTCTCGCCTGTGGGGCCTTATAAGTGGACTACTGTTAACAAGTAGGCAGTAGCGCTTGTCAAAAGCACAGCGCTCTAAAAAAAAAATAACATATGCAAAAGCCCCTAGACGAAAGCGAAAGCACAGTGCGTTGTGTAGATAGTAACCTGACCCACGAGGAATGCAGCTGCCACCCCGCGCGCCGCTGCTCGCTCCCGAGGCAAAACGCCGTGGGAGTGAACATTACAAAAGAGGTGGGACATGCACCCGCCTTTAGCCATTTGCGTGCTTTCATTATATAAAGCCACACGCAAAAGCCAATCCAATGTGTGGGAGGAGTCAGACCCACACTTCTTCTGTGCAGAATATTTCCCCTCCTTCCCACAAACGCCCGTAGAACCCTGGTCCAGGCTATGGTGATTAGTCGACTCGACTATGGGAATGCCTTGCTGGCTGAAGTAGGTGACACCCTGCTCACGAAGCTACAGGTAGTCCAGAATACCGCAGCAAGACTGATTTTGAACCATCCTGCGGGTACTCCTTCTGCGCCTTTGCTGAGGGAACTACACTGGCTCCCGGTGAAGAAGCGTTCCCATTTCAAAATCTGCTGCCTTACGTATTACGCCCTGAGAGGCAAAGGCCCACAATATCTCCCCAAAAAACTAACCACCTACGTCCCCAGCCGAAGTCTCCGATCAAGTACCCAACTCCTTTTGTGCGTACCTCGAATTCGTCAAGCCCGCACCGGGGGCAAGGCCTTCTCGTATTTTGCCCCACGGTACTGGAACAAACTGTCTATAGCACTCCGAGAGACCCCCACATACAGCAATTTCAGGAAACAACTAAAAGCCTATCTCTATTAAATTTTGGGACGAATCTTCTGGTAAGGATCTGCAACAGCGCCGAGATGCCCCTGGGTGAGACGTGCGCTATAGCAAGTACCACTAACATAACATAACATAACATAACACAGAGTAATCAATCAATCAATCAATCAGGGGTTTGTTAGAGCGCGACTACTCACCCGTAAGGGTCTCAAGGCGCTAGGGGTGGGGGGGGGTGCAGGTTCCATTCCATCAAGGAGGGGGTCTGTCAAAGAGCCAGGTTTTGAGGTTTCTTGCGAAGATGGGGAGCGATGTCTGTCTGAGGTGGAGCGGAAGGGCGTTCCATGCTTTGGCCGCGAGGAAGGAGAAGGAGCGGCCTCCCGATCTGGTCTTTCTGGTGCAGGGGACCATGGCGTAGGAGAGCTGGGCTGATCATAGGGTCCTTTGGGGTGCGTGGAATTTGAGTCGGCTGTTCAGGTATGCCGGTCCGGTGCCGTGGAGGGCCTTGTGTGCATGGGTGAGCATCTTGAAGGTGATTCTCGCCTCGACGGGGAGCCAGTGGAGTGTGCGCAGGTGCTGGGAGATGTGGCAGTGTTTTGGCAGGTTGAGGACCAGTCTTGCGGCGGCGTTCTGGATGTTCTGTAGCTTGCGGGTGAGGTTTTTGTTTATTCCGGCGTAGAGTGCGTTGCCGTAGTCGAGTCTGCTGGTGACCAGGGCGTGAGTGACGGTCTTTCGGTGTTCGAGGGGGATCCATTTGAAGGTCTTACGAAGGAGGTGGAGGGTGTGGAAGCAGGAAGACGAGACAGAGTTGATCTGGCGGTCCATTTTGAGCTCGGAGTCCAGGATGATTCCCAGGTTGCGTGCATGGTCTGTGGGGGTTGGCGGGTTTCCGAGGGCGGGGGGCCACCAGGTGTCGCTCCAGGCGTCGGGGTTTGGGGCCATGATGAGTACTTCTGTTTTGTTGGTGTTTAGTTGTAGGCAGCTGTTTTTCATCCATTTGGCGAAGGCTTCCATGCCTTCTCGAAAGTTGCGTCTGGCGGTGTTGGGCTCGTTGGATAGGGAGAGGATGAGCTGGGTGTCGTCTGCGTATGACACGATGTTGAGTCCGTAGGTTCTGACGATGGGGGCAAGTGGAGCCATGTAGACGTTGAAAAGCGTCGGGCTGAGGGAGGAGCCCTGGGGGACTCCGCAGGTGGTAGGTGTGGGGTCCGAGAGGAAAGGGGGAGTCTGACCCGCTGCGTCCTGCCAGAGAGGAAGGAGCGGATCCAGTCGAGGGCCTTGTCTTGGATTCCTGCGTCGTAGAGTCTGCGTATTAGGGTGCGGTTGGAGACTGTGTCGAACGCCGCTGATAGGTCGAGGAGGATGAGGGCTACTGTTTCTCCTTTGTCCAGTAGGGTGCGGATGTTGTCTGTTGCGGCGAGGAGGGCGGTTTCCGTACTGTGGTTTTTTCTGAAGCCGGATTGGGAGGAGTCGAGGATGTTGTGTTCTTTAATGAATGTGGCGAGTTGGCTGTTGATGGCTTTCTCGATGACTTTCGCTGGGAACTGGAGCAGGGAGAGGGGTCTGTAGTTTTTGAGGTCGGTGGGGTCCGCTGAGGGTTTCTTTAGGAGGGGGTTGACCTTGGCGTGTTTCCAGTCGTCGGGGAATGAGGCGATCGCCAGGGAGCGGTTGATGGTGTGGCGGAGCATGGGTGCGATGGTGTCGGCGGCTCTGTTGAAGATGTGGTGGGGGCAGGGGTCCGTGGGGGCCCCTGAGTGTATTGACTTCATTGTCTTCAGTGTGTCTTTGGTGGTGAGGGCTGTCCAGTCGTCAATCGCTGGTTTCTGGGTGTCGGGGGTGGTTGGTGAGGGTTCAGTGTGTTGGTTGTCTTCGTCGAAGTTGTCGTAGATGCTCTTGATTTTGTGGTGGAAAAAGGTGCTGAGTTTGTCGCAGAGGTCTTGTGAGGGAGGGATGTCGGTAGACTCGCTGGTGGGTTGGGCGAACTCCTTGATGATGCTGAAGAGTTCCTTGCTGTTGTGCGCGTGGGTGGAGATTCTGTCTTCAATCGCTTTTTTCCTCGTTTCTCTGATGAGTTGATGGTGGGCGTTGGTGGCGGCTCTGAAGTTGTTGTGGGCTTCTGTGGATTTGGTGTTCCTCCAGGCCTTTTCGAGGCGGCGGCATGTGCGTCTGGACTCTCGAAGTTCGGGTATTGTTGTTTTTCTTGAGGGGGCTATGGTGTTGGTGCTGTCCGAGATCCATCTATGCAGGGTTCGGGCTGCGGTGTTGGGGTCGTCGTTTTCCGCGATGGTTGGGGTGGAGTTGTTGAGTGAGGAGGTGAGCTGGTCGTCTGTGATTTTGGTCCAGTTTCTTCGTGGAAGCAGGTGCTGGTGTCTGTGGATGGTGGGTGTTCTGAAGGTGAAGTGGTCGCAATGATGGTCGGTCCATGGGAGTTCGGTGGTGTGGCTGAAGGTGATGGAGTTTCCTGTAGTGAAGAGGGGGTCGAGGGTGTGTCCTGCTGAGTGCGTGGGCTCGGTCACGATCTGGCGGAGTCCAATGTTGTGGAGGTTGTCCAGGAGGGATGTGGTGTTGGGGTCCACAAGACACAAGAAGCCTCGCAGAGCACCGCATGCGCACTGCTAGGCTCGACCTAAAAAACCACAGCCAATTGTTGTGTGCTTTCAAATGAAGCAGTACCATAATTGGCCATGTTGCATGCTCTACATGCCACGCGCTGTCTGAATCCACTATCTAAGAGCTTGCTGTTGCGCTAAAGTCAAGAGCCTATCCCAGCACAGCTCTTATGAAGTATATTATGTTATATAGTGATCCAGCGCGGCTAATATAAATTTCTCCTTAGGACACGAATCCAGGTAAAACATTCATGTCTATTAAACCATATGTCGGTGGGGCCCATGACACCGCATATCATACATTCATTCGTTCACTGGATTACACACCAAGGAGAAATGTGTTGCTGGAGGAACGGGATACCTTGTTAAATTTGACAGAATAATACCTCAGACATCATATACATTAACTTTTGATCCTGTCAGTTCTAAACATCAAGGTATTCCGCTCTTTGGTCGATGGACCAACTAGTAGAATAAATTGATGGTGATTAAGACCAGCTCAATCACTCTTAAAACCTGTTAACCTTTAAACTTATAAATGAACTAAAGAACCACAGACTCATTTTAAGTTAGAATGACATTTTATCTAATTTCTCAATTGCACGGGTGAAATTCTTTGTTCATTAATTACTTTTAATACATCAATAACATTTATATGAAAAGTCTAATAAAGAATAGAAAAATTATGCATTACCCATTGTCTTAGGATGCGGATAGGAATGGTTCACCAAAAGAAGATAAACCCCACATCACAGAATAGAACTCCCAAACTGACTGACTGTCCCGCTAACCTCCTCGGACGGACCTCCCGTGCAGAATTCCCGCAACGATCTCGTTCCTTCCCCAGTCAAGTTCGAAGTCCAAAAATGACAAAGTCTTTTCGTAGTATTGAGGTGGAAAAATGGAAAAAAGAAAAATGGTATGGCAAGAAAACACCAACAGCAGCAGTAGCATCAATAGCAGCAACCACAGCAGCAGCAACAGGAGCAACCCACCCCACATAAGAGTAGACCCTCTTATACCCTACTTTCTAGCTTACTACACAAAAAGTTGCAATCCTTAGGGACAAGAATCACACTAATTGGTCCATTTGAGGGGTGGTGATGGTCACCTCATCGCACTCCTTGTTCAATCTGGTTTTGGGGACAGTTAAACATACAATGAGTCTCATGACTTCGGGGTTAAAAGCAGTCCAACTTGTCCATTCATTTTGTTGCAATCTTGATGGTCACAATTTAGTTAGTCCATTGTTGCTCAGTACTTTCTCTTCCATTCCCACGAATACGTGCTGAGTCTTTCTTGGCACCCTCCTTATGGTAGGTCAGTACGACCTTGACATCTCTCACTCCGTGCACAGGCCGCATCCACGTGATTTAATTTCTCTATTTCTTCTGCCCAGAGGCCATCTTTGGCTTTTCACGTGACCTCATCTGTTTCAGCAGCCATTTTCGCAGCATGGCCTAACAGGCCCGAACGAACTATCATAAGAACAAACACAACCAAAATTAAAACAAAGAAAATAAGCCTTTCTGTTTGCCACCCGCCATTCTAAAGACCCGTGTTAGGTGTTACCTAGCAGAAGCAACATTTAAAGCCATTTTACTTACCATCTGCATTCTTTGCCACAATACAAATCTACTACATAGCATAAATCATGCGATTTCACTCTAATTAGTACGCAAATCACAATATTAGGGTTAATCAACTTCACAATTGTAAATAAATTAGATTTTGCACAAATTTGCATGTTACCCTTATATAGTGTTTACTAAAAGGTGCATTTGTTGGTTAATACATGCTCCTTCAAACAATTAGTATTGTTAATTTATTAAGAGTTCATTAATTTTCCAAGGGGGTACAAATTATTTTATTTACCCTGCTCCATCAATTTCCCCCTTTGGTGATTTTTAACATCACCACAAAAACCTATCCTACAACTTATCAGATAAATGTTTCTTGTCCACTTGCTTTCTTGTTAGTTCATACAACTGTGTTTTTCTCATCTTGTCTTTTAGACCTTTTGTACATGTTCTCTTTTAACTCTTCTAATTCTATCTCTCCCATCTCCCGTTCTCTTTCTTTATTTTTCTCATTTTCTCTTTTTACTCTATTTTGCCTTTTTCTTCTTTTAATACACACGTATGCTAATCTCACTAATAACATTACCATTATTATCACTGTTACTGGTATTAGTATCTTCCCAATAAGAGAACTACCTATTTCTGTGAACCATCTCTTCATTGAGGAAAAACTCTTACCAAGTCTCTCCCAAACACCTTCAACCTCCAGTGGGGCAATTTCTTTGTGCAAATCAGTAATATTCTTTATATACTTCTGTATATTCTCACTTTTGTCTGGAATGTAAGTGCAACAATGTTGGACTTTCAGCATTCCACAGACTCCACCCTCTTTTGCCAAAAGAATGTCAAGGGCAAGTCGATTTTGCATTACCATAGCTCTCATGACAACCATTTTAGTGTTTACCATCAAGAACCCTCCAGCAGTATTCGTTGATAAACGATCTACTACTGTAGACAATTTCCGAATCTTGTATGCATTCAAAGATATACCCAGTGCTGGTATCAATGCTCCAAAAATATCACCTACTATTTCTGAGAAGCTTTCCCTTCTCCTACATGTTAATGTTTTACCTATCTCGTGTATTCCTTTCGTTCCTCTTTCCACGTGAAAAATCTTTGGAAAGACCAGGCCTAGATAGCATGTTCCGTACCAATGGTCCGTCAACCTATAATAAGCTCTATTTCCGCAAATATAATAGATCCCTGGAAATACTGGATCTTTTCCTCCTTTAAATCCCCATCCCCTTAGAATTTTATATGTATCTTGGCACTCACTAGAACCCACGAAATAGTTATCATACATAGTGTTACTTCTACTAATACACAATTTTCCCTGTTGGGGCCAATCCAGAACCATAGCTGCATTTGTTTCTCCTTTGTCGTAATTTCTCTCTTCAAACGCCCAAGGTGGTGTTTTTATCTTTTCTTCTGCTACCTTTCTTTGAAACTTAACTCTTCTGTCCTCTACCATGACCAAGAAAATCTTTTCCTCTTTCTTTAATTCACAAGTAAGATTGTGTCTAAATATATACTCTAACGTTAAATCTTTATTTTCTAAGAAAAATTCTCCAAAATGTTTTGCGACTTTTACCTTATTTAATTCAGGGATTACGGGAACTTTAGCAAAAACAGTGTCTATATCAGTGTAATAATATTCTAATCTACCTGTTTTGTAAAATAAACTAGCTAGGACGCTACAAGTTATCCCATACGTCAAAGGAAGGTGATGATAGGTCACACCTTCTGTGACAGACGCAGGTAACTGCATACAGACATAGCAATCTCTCACATCCATTGTCTCCACATATTCATATAATAGTTTCGTGAAGACATTCTTGGAGAAATCAGTTATGGACTTATCCCTATGTAAATCAGTACTATCTACTAATGCTGCAGTGTTCTTTATGATAGCTTCCTTGTCATTATTTGTGTCATTCACTATTACAGATGTGTTTTCTACAGCCAATCTAAGTGGAATTATTATTGCTAAAATAAACCAGATAAGCATTAGCAATCCTGTACAATAAAAACACATTCTACACCATCTACGTAAAAACTCACATCTAGATCTTCTATTCTCAGTGTCTACCATGTTGTACTACTATTTAGTTATATAAATGTTTGTAGAGAAAACGTGTCTCCACACCTCAAAATGACTTTACAGCCACTCTACCCTTTAATTTGTCTCTTTTGGTGCTTTCTTCAGCTCTTTTCAGAACTCTTTCTCGTCTTATTCAGTTTTGGTGTCCAGTCCGGTTTTCTTTCTTTGTCTTTCAGGTTTGGTGCAATTCACTCTCACCCATTTGTTCACAGCCTTCGTCTGGGCTTTCGTGACTGCTATCCACTTCTTTAATGTCGGTCAATGCGATGTATAGCCATTCAGGTGACTTATATTTCAAGTTAGGTCTCTTCACTCTTTTTGGTCTCTGTAATTGTCTTTCACTTTGTTTTCCTTGTCCTTTCTGACTTGTTATTTCATTTACTTGTTCCGCATTATCTTTGTTCAAATTTATTATCTTATATCTCAGTCTTTTAATTTCGTTGGGCCAATTGTCTCCTTTTCTTGGCCTTTTTAGTTCGTTTTCCTTTTCCTCTTGTTCTGCTCTCCAAGTTCTCTTTCTTGGTCCTATTCTTTGCTTTCTTTCTTCTTCACTTTCTTCTGATTCTGTCTCAGACCTCACTTCACTTCCTCTAACTTTGAACCTTATGATCTCAGTTTCTTTGTCTGAATCCGAACCTTCTTGTGACTCTTCTGTTTGGACATTTGATTCTAACCCTCCTCGTTTGTCTTCCGCATTTTTATTAATCTTTCTGTCTGAATCTAATTTTCCCTGTGTTTCTTCTGTTCGTAGTTTTGACCCTACTACTCCTTGGGTTTCTTCCGCTTTTTCCTCTATCTCTCTATCTGAATCTAAGTTTTCTTCAGTTACCTCAACTATCTGTGGAGGAATTTTTCCATAACTTGTACTTGTCTGTTCGCTGTCACTGTCTCTTTGTTCGGTTTCTTCGTTTATAATATCAGTTCTTTTGTTTCCTGTTTTTCTCTTTTGTCTTTCACCAGTTTCAGGTTGGTCTGTTTCAGATGCCGAACTGGTATCCGATATTTCCAGATGTCGACTTACAGGTCGAGCTTCAAGATCTGGAACTCTGATCGTTTCAGTTTCTTCTTCAGTTGTCAAACTGGTACCTGATTCTTCCAGATGTCGGCTTACAGGTCGAGCTTCAAGATCTGGAACTCTGTTTGTTTCAGCTTCTGCTTCGGATGCTGAGCTGGTATCCGATATCTCCAGATGTCGACTTACAGGTCGAGCTTCAGGATCTGGAACTCTGATGGTATGACTGGCATGAACCCAATTTTTCACACCTGCACATTTTACAGCAGTTGTTATCACCAGGATCACTTGACGTGGCTTATCCCAGTGAGGAACCAAACAGTTTCTTCTTCAGTGGACTTTGATGCGGACCCAGTCTCCTGGACTCAAATCATGAGCTGGTTTTCTTTCAAGAGTGGTCGCATCCGGTCCAACCTGATGAAACACAGAATGCACCACATCAGCCAATCCTTTGCAATAGTCCAATACGAGATCATCAGTTATAGTCAGCAGTTTGTTGACAGGTACATGTGCTTGTCTCATTGCTCGTCCCATGATTATTTCATGAGGACTCAGACCTGTTTTTCTGTCAGGTATGCTTCTGATGGTCATCAGCACCAATGGCAGGGCATCGGGCCATTTGAGTCCTGTGGCTTGACACATTTTCCCTAACCTATTCTTTATTGTTCCATTTACTTGCTCTACCACTCCAGAAGCCTCTGGTCTGTAGGCACAGTGCAATTTTTGTTGAATGTCAAGTGCTTCACATATCAATTGGATTATTTCATTCTGGAAATGTGTTCCTCTATCTGTTTCGATCGTTACTGGAAAGCCATATCTTGGAATGAATTCTCTCAGTAGGAGCTTAGCCACAGTAACTCCATCATTCCTTCTTGTCGGATAGGCTTCCACCCAACGAGAAAACAAACAAACGACCACAAGGACATATCTCAATCTATTGCTTGGGGGCATTTCAATAAAATCTAGTTGCATTCTGGTAAAAGGACCTCCTTCACGTCCTACTGTTCCCAAACTCACTACCGTTTTCCTTCCAGGATTTATCTGTTGGCATGTAAGACATCTTTGACAGAGACTTTCAGCTATAGCCCAAAATTTCGGGTTGTACCAAGTCTGTCTGAAAAGTCTGATCATGGCATCCCTACCAATGTGTGCTTGTCCATGGTACATCCGTGCCATACTAGAGATCATGCTATCAGGCATAACTGGTCTTTCGTCTCTATAAACCCAAACTTCATCTTCCTCTCTTTGTCTGCAGCCTGCTTTTATCCAACCATCTTTCTCCTCTTCATCTGCTTCTTCCTGCAATTGCCTTACCTCATCCCAGGTTTCAACTGTGTTAGTAAACAGCAAGGGACATGAAACATTCTCTTTTTCTCTTCTCCTATTCAGTGAGACCATATTTCTGGCACAATATTGAGCTATTTCATCTGCGAATTGGTTTCCCACTGTAATATAATCAGTTCCATTTTTGTGTGCAGCGCATTTTACCACTGCAATCTGTTTAGGTAGCTGTATCGCCTCAAGCAATTTCTTCACAAACTCACCGTTCCTAATAGGAGTTCCTGCAGAAGTCAGGAAACCCCACTGGGACCAGTTCTGTCCGAAGTCGTGGACCACTCCGAAGCCATACTGGCTATCCGTGATCACTGTAATCCGGAAGTTCTTTCCCAGTTTGCACGCTCGAATCAGAGCAATCAGCTCAGCCACTTGGGCTGAACGTATCCCTCTCAAACAGGATGCTTCCATTATGGTTGTCACCGTACACACAGCATACGCAGCACTTAAAACTCCTTCACTTGTTCTCAGGCATGACCCGTCCACAAACATCACATAATCTGATTCTTTTAAGGGCTCATATTTAATATCTGGGTGAGGCTTTGTGCAAAATTCAAGCATATCCAAACACTTATGATCAACATCATCTTTGACTTCTACATTTACTTCATCTGGCAGTGAAGTTGAGGGATTCACACTCGTGCATCTTACAATGGTTACATTATCTGCACTCAAAATAACTTTTTCATACCTAGTCAGCTGACTACGTGTCATGAATTGGGTTTTGGTTCTAGTCAGAAGGATTTCAACAGAGTGTGGGACATATACTCTCAGTGGATACCCCATCACAAAGCCTTCACTCTGTTCCAGACTCACACAAGTAGCAGCTACTGCTTTCAGACATCCAGGCAATACCTTTGCTACCGGGTCTAAGACAGCTGAAAAATAAGCGATTGGTCTTTTCATTTTTCCATGCCTTTGCACTAACACTGAAAGTGCACATCCATCTCTCTCACTACAATACAGCTCAAATTCTTTTTCATAATCAGGCATTCCCAATGCTGGTGCCTCACACAAACTTGTTTTCAGTTCCTTGAAAGCCTTCATTTCCTCCTCATTCAACTCAATCGGATCTTTGACATCCCTTTTTGTCAATCGCTGTAAAGGTTTTGCAATTAATGAAAATCCACTTATCCACTGTCGACAATAACCAACCATCCCAAGAAACATTCTCACCTCTCTCTGTGTCATCGGGGCTCTCATTCTTTGGATAATCCTTATTCTTTCTGTCATCACCTTTCGCATCCCTTTCTCAATCTTATGACCTAGATACTGTACCTCCTGTTGACAAAATTGCAGTTTTGACGGAGACACCTTGTGTCCTCCTTCTGCCAAATGATTCAGTAAAGCAATTGTGTCTGTAACACATGCTTCTTTGGTCTTTGATGCCACTAATAGGTCATCAATATACAGGACCATCACAGATTTTTCAGGCATTTTTAAATCTTCTAATGATTTCTTTAGGATCTGATTAAAGATTGAGGGGCTTTCAGTATACCCTTGAGGAATTCGGCACCATGCCAAAATACGCTCTCCGAACCGGAACGCAAATAATGGCTGGCTGTCAGGGTGTAATGGAATGGAAAAGAATGCATGGCACAAATCAATAACTGTGTACCATTCTGCATCATGTGGAATCTGATACAGTATTACAGCGGGGTTTGGCACAATTCGACAACAAGGAATAACGATCTTATTTACCTTTCTCAAGTCCTGTACTATCCTATATGTCCCATTCGGCTTTTTCAATCCCATTATAGGAGAATTACATGGGCTACTCATTAATTCTCGCAAAATTCCTTGTTCAATCATCTTATTAACTACAGGTGTTATTCCTTCAATAATTTCTGGCGTTAATTTGTACTGTGGAGTATTTGGGTAATTTGTTCCTTCCCTTACAGTAATTTTTACAGGGTCTACTCCTCTCATTAGTCCAATGTCTTCGCCTGTGAAATCCCATACATCAGATCTGACTATTCCTTTCAATTCAATCGGGATTTTCTCTGCATCAAACACAGGAAACATGTAATTCACTCCTGGTTCTAGTTCTGCCATTGTCATTTTATACAGGACATCCTCATCTGGTGTCTGGAAAGCAATACCATCTGGGGTACAATAGATGGTGCAATTTATTTTACAAAGTAGATCGCGTCCTAACAAATTTACAGGACTGCAATCACATACCACAAAACGATGCATCTCTTTGAATGGTCCAACTTTCACCTCTACTGGTTTGGTAAGAGGCGTTTTAATCTGCCTGTTTGAAACACCTACAACTTGGATATATTCTCCTGAGAAAGGAAGGTTTGGAATTTCCACTGATCTAACAGTAGAACGGGTAGCTCCAGTGTCCACAAGGAATGTAACATTTACACCATTCACTTCTCCATCTACAAATGGACCTGACTGATCTACCTCTAGAGTTGCGCCAAGCACGCACTCTTCTTCCTCTCCTAGGCACCGTCATAAACTTTCATCCGATTCATTTCCATCCTGCCGTAACCAATACTGCGACACTGCAGCTGCGCGCGGCAATTTTGTTACCTGCTCTCCTCCGTAGAATCCTGCCTCTGCACTGTATCTCTGGGGGTTTACACTCTTTGGAAGAGGTGGTTGTGGCACCTGACACTGTTGAGTAACTACCTGCGGTTGTTGCAGCTGTTGGTAACTCACCTCATTCTGCACCTGTGGATTTAATGGTTGATTTTCTGTATTAGCTTTTGGAGGAAATTTACACTCGTTTCTCCAATGTCCTAATTTTCCGCAATTGTGACAGGGCCATTTCTTTTTGGCCTCTTCTATACTCATTTGACCTTTTCCTTTACCTATATTCGGTTTGAATTTAGTTTGTCCTGCATCACTAGACTGATTATTCATCTGAGCTTCTTGTTTTTCTGCAACTTTTACTTGTGCCCACATCGCCTTTTCTTTTAGTTTGCGCTGTCTACACTCGATATCGTCACTACAATATTTTGCGTACCTTAATACCTCATCTACAGTGCTATTCTGCCAACACAACATATGCTGCTTAATCATTTCACTTATTTCAGGTTTCAATCCATATACAAATCTATATACGAAATGACTCATGTCATTTTCACTCAAATTCTCATAACCACTATACTGTTTAAAGACCAAAAGCAATCTCTCATAGTAGGCATGTACAGATTCCTTACTTTCCTGAGTTGTTCTATCAATCTTTACCCAATCTGTCTCTTTTGGTGGAATTTTATTTTTCAAAAACGTGATGGCTTGTTCATATTTTCTCATTACTTCTGGACCTGGGGCTCCAGTTTTTACATCTCTAGGATATTCTTCCTTCGGCCAGTCAATTGTAATCTTACATTCTGTCCATAAATCTGCTGGTACTACAATTTCAAACAATCCATCCAGATCTTCCCACAACACCTTTGAAACCTTTACAAATCTTTCTACCTGTCTATACCATTCTACGGGTTTCTCTCTCAATCTTGGAAAGTCATTTGTAAATGACAATATATCTTGTCTGGACCATGGAACATGTACATAGCTTCCTCCTGGAGTTTCCCTCATTGGATATTCCATTACTATTGGTTCTTTCTCCTTCACCGGAAAAGCCAATGATGCTTTATCGGTCATTCCCTCCTTTCTTCTTATCCACCTGCTTCTCCATCTGTCCACATCTCCCCATTTTCTCAATAACACAATCAGTTCCTTTATCTGTGTTAATCGTCCTGTCGTAATCAGATTTTCTATATCCTTTTCACTAAAGTCTACCCTGTACGGTTTCTGCAAATCCTCTGATTTTTCCAAACTCCACTCCTAGTTCATTCGCTGTTTCTTCCAATTTTTCATGCAAATTCCTAGCTCTCCAAGTAACACTTTTACACATAAACATAAGCTCATCATCTTGGTAGGATTTCAATCTATCTGTACCAATAGTCCCTAGAATTAACTCTTCCATATCTATTTTTAGTCTGATTACATCCAAAGGTTGTGGTTCAGCATCTTTCTTCTGTAAATTCCATATCCACTCATTTAATTCTTCTGGAGTCGGACCCACAGGGGTATTATTTATCTCTGCCCAATTTGCACTTCTCTCTGGGGTCTCAGTTGCTGACTCGGTTCCCATAGGAATCCTATTTATCTGACTCTCATTAATCATCAAATTTGTAGGTGGACTCGACCCACATGAGCCAACTGAATCTCTTGTCTCTCTAGTTTCTGGAATTATCCCTTCTCTCACTCTTTGCATACTCGAGTTCAGTGGAATTGTCAAGGAATGCTCATCTATTCTTTGATTTTCAAATACCGGAATTACTGGCCCTATCGTCACTGGCACAGTCACAGCTTCCATGTTCTTGGTTAGTTCTCTTATCTTCTCAGTCAATTCTCTTGTGGTTCTGGCTAACTCAGCTGTATTACCATTATCAGGCTTCGCATTCTGTGGAGTTTCTAATTTTTCATAAGACCTATTTATTTCATAATTTCGTTCAGGGCTTTGACTTCTTAAAGTTTCCATTGGTGGTGCATTTGGAGTCACCACCGCAGAATTCTGTTGATATGGAGGGGGTTTTCTATTTAAAATGTCTTCCAGCAACTCATCCTCTGTGTCGCTAGCTCCATATCCATATCTCTCTGTTACTGCATGCTTCTTTTTCTCCGTACACTTTCTCTCTGTAACTTCTTCAACTGTTCTGACAGGAAACAAACCATCCGTCATATTAGCATACCTCCATCGTCTCATCCTGTCTTCATGATTCACTCCCCATACTCTTCCATGGACTAAACTATAATTCTTTGCACCTCTGTGTCTTTCTCTTTCATACATCTCATCTTCCCATTCACCTAACGCTTCGAACTGTGTTGGTCTAGGTCTCGGTTCAAGTTTCATCATCTTCTCTCTCAAATTTCGAAGTACAGCTGTGCTAAACGAACCATTTTCTGGAAATGCCAATACTCCATCGCTTTGGGTATATTTTGCCCAATTTTCCAACCAAATGCAAGTATGATAGCCATATTTCAACATCATATGAGAAGCTGGCGTTATTCGGCGGAGGAAGTACTTCTCCTTCCCTAGTCACTACCTTTTTGTCTTTCTTGAAAAAGTTTTTAATCTTCGCAAACCAGTGACGGTTTCTCTCTACCATACTCATAATAAGCCATATTGCACTGTTCTTTTTCTCAAACAAACACGAAAATTCTTCACCACTCTGTTCTTTCTACTGCTCGGCTATTCGGACCTATCCCAGCGCGTCTCACACCAACGCACCAATCCGAAAGCTCTACGTCACTCTCACACTAACCAATACCAGCGCGTCTTCACACTAACGCACCAATCAAGAAGCTCTTCGCTCTCCCACAACTGGCCAATACCAGCGCGATCTTTGTTGACGTCAGTTCTACTCCTGTCTTTTCTGACCCCTCCTTTACAAAAATTATCGGCAGTTTTCTTACCTTCTCTTCTCGACAAAATGTTATTAGTTACAACGTAAAACACATTACCATTGTCTGTTTCGCTAAACAAAAGAAATAGTTTGTTCTAACTTACAAGAATACTGTTTCGTTCGATAAGTGTAGCACTTCTCTCTACCTTACCCTTCTCTCAAGCAAGGGGTAAACCCGTTTCTCTGGGGATAAAACACATGTGGAGACTACACTGCTCCTGAGAATTAAGGCCAGAGTTTCACAAGAAAACCTGTTGCTATTTCACTCATGCATTTTCATACAAGAAATGTCCCTAACATAACACAATCCTGTGTTATCACCAATTTGAAAATCAGACAATGCACAATTCCGTGTGACTTCTCTTGCCACACGTGTCCACTTCCTACTTCCCGGAAGCTTCAAAATTTTGACTTACACATAACATAATACAACTCGACATAAAGTGTTAGACATAAAAAATCAATAAATCAGTAATCAATAATCACCAAACTAATCTATAGAAACCATAACTCTGCTACCAAGAAATCTGATCCAGCACGGCTAATATAAATTTCTCCTTAGGACACGAATCCAGGTGAAACATTCATGTCTATTAAACCATATGTCGGTGGGGCCCATGGCACCGCATATCATACATTCATTCGTTCACTGGATTACACACCAAGGAGAAATGTGTTGCTGGAGGAACGGGATACCTTGTTAAATTCGACAGAATAATACCTCAGACATCATATACATTAACTTTTGATCCTGTCAGTTCTAAACATCAAGGTATTCCGCTCTTTGGTCGATGGACCAACTAGTAGAATAAGTTGATGGTGATTAAGACCAGCTCAATCACTCTTAAAACCTGTTAACCTTTAAACTTATAAATGAACTAAAGAACCACAGACTCATTTTAAGTTAGAATGAAATTTTATTTAATTTCTCAATTGCACGGGTGAAATTCTTTGTTTATTAATCACTTTTAATACATCAATAACATTTATATGAAAAGTCTAATAAAGAATAGAAAAATTATGCATTACCCATTGTCTTAGGATGCGGATAGGAATGGTTCACCAAAAGAAGATAAACCGCAGATCACAGAATAGAACTTCCAAACTGACTGACTGTCCCGCTAACCTCCTCGGACGGACCTCCCGTGCAGAATTCCCGCAACGATCTCGTTCCTTCCCCAGTCAAGTTCGAAGTCCAAAAATGACAAAGTCTTTTCGTAGTATTGAGGTGGAAAAATGGAAAATAGAAAAATGGTATGGCAAGAAAACACCAACAGCAGCAGTAGCATCAATAGCAGCGACCACAGCAGCAGCAACAGGAGCAACCCACCCCACATAAGAGTAGACCCTCTTATACCCTACTTTCTAGCTTACTACACAAAAAGTTGCAATCCTTAGGGGCAAGAATCACACTAATTGGTCCATTTGAGGGGTGGTGATGGTCACCTCATCACCTTCCTTGTTCAAACTGGTTTTGGGGACAGTTAAACATACAATGAGTCTCATGACTTCGGGGTTAAAAGCAGTCCAACTTGTCCATTCATTTTGTTGCAATCTTGATGGTCACAATTTAGTTAGTCCATTGTTGCTCAGTACTTTCTCTTCCATTCCCACGAATACGTGCTGAGTCTTTCTTGGCACCCTCCTTATGGTAGGTCAGTACGACCTTGACATCTCTCACTCCGTGCACAGGCCACATCCACGTGATTTAGTTTCTCTATTTCTTCTGCCCAGAGGCCATCTTTGGCTTTTCACGTGACCTCATCTGTTTCAGCAGCCATTTTCGCAGCATGGCCTAACAGGCCCGAACGAACTATCATAAGAACAAACACAACCAAAATTAAAACAAAGAAAATAAGCCTTTCTGTTTGCCACCCGCCATTCTAAAGACCCGTGTTAGGTGTTACCTAGCAGAAGCGACATTTAAAGCCATTTTACTTACCATCTGCATTTTTTGCCACAATACAAATCTACTACATAGCATAAATCATGCGATTTCACTCTAATTAGTACGCAAATCACAATATTAGAGTTAATCAACTTCACAATTGTAAATAAATTAGATTTTGCACAAATTTGCATGTTACCCTTATATAGTGTTTACTAAAAGGTGCATTTGTTGGTTAATACATGCTCCTTCAAACAATAAGTATTGTTAATTTATTAAGAGTTCATTAATTTTCCAAGGGGGTACAAATTATTTTATTTACCCTGCTCCATCAATAGCATAATAACTGTGCAGGGATGGGATATGCAAGTCATCACAGTGCCTCAGTAAAGACATGGAGAGCACCTTTTGCTGCCTCAACACAAATTGGATTTTGAGTGAGAAGCCTGAAGTACACGTCAGGCTGGCCGAGGCCACAGATTGGTCAGTCAGTCATGGCACTTTAACTACACAGCGGTACAGCTTTCCATGGCAACGGCCACGCCCCCCTTTGTGATGGCATTTAAAATTACAATTGCAGTCCAGCTCTGCCGCAGAATTAAGCTCCTCAAACATGTGTTTTATATAGGCCCAGGTGGGTGGCAGATTAAATCAGTGGCTCACCCAACGACCTTATGCCCCATGCAGAAACCGCCTCTTCTTATATCTATGAGGCAACCAAAAGAACACCATGGTATTTAATATGCATTGTTCTAATCTTCTGCTGATGTCTATTGGCAATAAAATAAATTGGCCTCTGTAACTTTCATAAATCAACCAATGTACTTGATTACTGCTGGGCCTTTTCCTTAAGTCAAGCAAAAGTGGCACAGTTGTTTGAATGCAGGCCGAGGAGCACTATCACCCCTTGCATCGAAATAGTACCCGTCATTTAGGGTATCACCCGCTCTACCCAAGAGCTGCTTCTGCCGTAGCTTAGTGCTGACTATGCATGGACAAATCTCGACTTTCGGAATACAGCTGCTTCTAGGATTGCTGGGACACAACCATGAATTAATAACCCCCTTCAATGCTCCTCTCTCTCTCTCTGCCAGTGATGTGAACAGTGTGTCATGTGCCTTAGTGCAAGGAAGGAAATAGGCCCCCTGGTCACTGTTTGAACTGTGAAATACAGCAATAATCAGGGTTCCGTGAGACCCTCCACCCTCAGGGCCCCAGTGCCACTGCATCTACTGCACCAATGTTGAGGCAACCCAGGGAGCAGTATCGGTACCCTTTATTGATTGGTTAGGCCTCCGCTACACCCAGTCTGACCTCTGTGTGTCTGTGGGTATGACACATAAATAGTGTGTCCCGTTTTAAGTGTATATCTTTTTGTAGATTGCAGTGGTGTTGTCTCAGTGTTTTCCGAAGCTTTTGAAATCAGTGCTTAATGGTGTTTATTCAGCTGCCTAATCCGTAAAATAGGCAAAAACTGTTTTTCTGCTGTTTACAAAACATGTTGTTTTTTGCAGGGATTATTCTGAAGCACATATTTAATTTAAAGGAATGAAGAGTATGGAGTGTCTTCTCATTGGCATTGTGTTCAATAGACTTATGTCAGACTGTTTTAAGTATAGAAAGTCTAAGGCATATTTATCAAAAGTTCACACATTGTATGGCAGCAAGAAAACTTGATGCCCTGTGATGCGTGAACAGGAAAAGCTGAAGAGTGCCATATCAACTAAGATATGGCACTCTTCAGCTCTCTCCCTGTGCTGGTGCAGTAAAGGCTGCCTAGCGCCAATGCAGGTACCTTTGCACCATAGTGCAAGGCTGCCTGTGTTACGGGCAGGCTTGTTTTTTGCCCGGAAGGGATACCTTCCTGCACAAATACAATCCAAAGAGGAATTAACAAGGAGAAATGGAATATTTCTCCTTGCGATGGTGCTCTGTGGTAAGCCTATCGATTTCATGCAATTCCAGCTTAACAAACCTTAGTAAATATAGTATTTCATGAAATCTTTGGTTGGATGAACAAGAACTTCCATACTCCATCCATGGAGCGCCTACCACTAAGAAATGTAAGGCAGCAGAAGCAGCTGTGTTGCATTACATTTCTTTCGATGCATGCAAGACCACGCAAATTAGACTTTCATGTCTTAGTAAATCCCAAATAAGCCTTTGCAATGCCCTGTGCCACTTTGCACGTTGAAAGGGCAACAAAACGGCTTAGTAATTATGTAGATAGTACTCTCACTCAAACTCACGCTCCTCATTATGCTCTCTCATATCTCATTCTAAGGCACTTGAAACTTCATGCTTAAGCATGCTCGCCACCCCTTTTCTGCCTCTTCGCCTGACTACATTTAGGGGATGCTGCTGATCTGTGAACATTCATAGCTGCCAGGTGTACCCATTGCAAATGTCTCACTTTAAGACAGTTCTGACATTTTAACAGATATCATATAGTGTTCTGGAACTTTACATTTTGCTGTAACATTGCAACTATTGGGCAAAAACCCCAACAGTAATGTGCAGTTGGGTAAAACACCAGGATCAGCTGAAGGTATCACACATAACAATGGGGCACCTTGCAGCTATGAATTTTGTTGGTATGTGGAAAGTCTTGTGTCATGATTTCACCACTATCTCGTGTGCATCGTGATAGCGCTCTTTTCACAGGTACCAGTAACTACATGTTGCACTGAAGTTTTAAAGCCTGGGGTGTTTGGCAGTTCACCTGCTATCAATCCTGACTTGTTAGAAAAGGGGGCTGATAGATCAAAAGGTTTTACCCATTCTCTCTCGTTGAGTAAATGTGATAGTACAAATTGGCCAAGATTCTTATGAGCCAGCCATTTGACAAATCAGTGATAAAATTGAAATACTGCCAAACGATTGAATATGATTTCAATATTTCCAGATTGTCTACAATGTAAAAAATAATTAGTTTAACACCTATAACATGCTTCTAAACACTGCACCTCCAATCCTAGCACACAAACCTGGAATAAACAAAAGGAAGACAAAACAATATTTTAGTAACATCCTTAAACCATAAAACTCAAGCAAAATAATCTTAGACAAGTCTTTCTTGCTGGGACCTTGCATAACAAAGTTACATTGTGTTGGTCCGTACAGCAAGAAATACAATAACTCTTTCTCTCTCACTTTCTTTTCCTTGAATGGCATTTTAGTTTGTGGTTGTGCAGGTGTTTATCAGTGTTTATATGTTTACATTGAAGAGAGCTATTTCCCTTTCAATGGGGTTTTATCAGTTGTTTTACGTTTCAACCTGAAGTAGGATAGCCTACACATAAAACACTGTATGGCAGTTCACTAGCAAGGCTCTCTGGGGCCATAATGCAAGCTTGAAAACAGGCTTCTCAACCCACTACTGGTTAGAAAAGTTACCCACAATTGGTGTGAAGAGGGTCCCCCAGAGCCCTGTGCCCTGGTGCCATTGCATCTGCTGCGCCATTGTTAGGTACGCAACGGCATAAAAGTCACTCAAGACTCCTCAGCATTTAAACTTCCGGTCCTGCTTATAGATTTCAGTTATAAATGAAGCACGCACCACCAACTGAATTGTTTCTTGATGCTTATTTCTTCATGTTTTCTATATTTCTAGATCTCAGAAAAGGGGGAAATAACCTAATCTTCACAAACTTTTCTTTACTGCTTAGATTGAGGGTGCGATTAATGCATGATTCCCCTACCGTTGAATATGTAGGTTGAAGGGGTCATCTGCTTTCTAAATCCTAGTTAAATATCATGAACATGCCTGCTAAAATATTGTCAGCTATTTTTGACATCATCCTTTGAGTGCATCTTGGATTCTACTGCAGCAGAAAGACCCATTATTGTTTTCTAAATTTTCTGACTTTGGTCCCAGCAGATGCAGTGACACAGTGTCAGGTTCAGTTCCTCCTCGGGGTCGGATCGATGCTCAAATATGTCCACCTCTTGATAGCATCAAGTCTGAGTTGCTATAACAGCACAGATCAATGAAGCGATCAAGCGAGGGAAGGAAAGGATGGGGACAGCAGGGAGGGAGACCTACACAAGACACAAGATAAACAGACCATGAGTACACCATGTATCATTCTTCATTTCTCTCTCTCTCTCTTTCTATTATACACATGTATGTAGCCTACACATACATGATTACCTGTAAAGGAAAATAACTGTATAGGGGTGCGCACCAGGAACCCACACACACACACTTCAGTATAGCGATGTGGTTATTCGGTTCTTAGATGCCACCCAGGAACTGCTATGCCTGCAATGCCTGCAATGACAACAATTCATATAGATATACAATAGTTACTACCAGCTCAGCTATGTCTTCCTCACCTAAAACATCAATAGAATCAATACAGAAATGATTAGCACAGAGCAGTACCACTACCTACCCTGGATAGACAGAGCAACGCTTCACAAGGACTTTTAGAGGTAGAATAGATTCTCTACTACACATCCCTGTTAGTAAAGTGATAGACAAATAAAGAAACCAGGTTAAATCACCATGAAATCCAAAAAAAGCTCCAAGCTATATATCTTTGGTACTCAAGAAGCGCTGTGCACGATGTACCATAATGTTGCCCATAAACATTCAGGATGTCTGCATAATGTTATCAAGAGGATATCTCGTATTCTTTTCCCCGCATGAGTGATTAGCCAATACTCGCCAACGGGAAAAGAAATAAGGAGATAAAGCACTTTCACAAACAACGGAGTCCCTTCTACCTGCAATTGACCACACACGTGTGTCACTCCAACAGGGAGGAACTCTGTCGTAAATATGTTCACCAGAATATACAGCCGTAATGAAGTGGACTAGGATTCTCTTATTACAGTATCGAAAGATCGTATGACCAAAAACGAGAATAGTGAAGTTTCCCCGACTCTTCGGGAAAAGGTATTGCAAAGTCTTCGCTCAAATCCAGAGTATTCAAAAAGGTGGTGCAACCGCACCCTTACCAGCCTTTAAATGTTCGAAATGCCCAGGGAATCCTCCATGCGCGCCGCAGCCCGGACTTGGAATAATCGGCAGCGTCGGAGGAGACGGAAGTCTAATTAAACTCTTCTGGTATCCTGCAACGTCACCGCATCCCTCTAGGTATTCTGGGAGTGGTAGTTCCATTCTGGCTTTGGAACATCCGCTTCCGACAGCAGCCTTTCCCGGAGTCGGTCAGTGTTCCTGGTGTTAAGAAATCACGCACCCAGGGAATTTCTGACACACAGCCAGGGCTTCATGGTCCTTAATGCAAGCGAGGAAAATGGCTGGGGTGTGTAAAAGAGCCACAATTTGGTGGGCAACCAGCCCTTTAAACTTCTCTGGGTCGCAGTACCCCTGAATCAGCTGCACTATTGATAGCTACACCCCGTTCTGATGCTGATTTTGCCAGTACCTTGAACAGGCAGGATTTTGCCTGAATGTCCTTCAAATGCCTGAAGCCAGTGGCGGCCGGCACGGATGGGTGGTGGCGGGGCAAAGGGAACATAAAAAAAAAACTTACCTTATGGCCGTCATGTCTCTCCAGTCTCACCTCCGCATCAGGACTCGGCCAAAACAGGAACTAGGAAGTAGACAGGCTCCCCATGACCAATCACAACGCTGCAATACAGCGTTGTGATTGGTCTGAGCTCTGTGGTTCAGCGCTCAGTCAGGGACTGGGGGCATGGGCTTGTTCTCCACCCAGGCTGTAATGCAGCCTGTGTTGAGAACATGCATAGTGCGCATGATTGCTTGGCTGGCCTGAGAGGGCCGGCCAGGCATTCTTGTGCACTTGGAGTGGGCAAACCACTCCTCCCCTGCCCTGCTCTGAGAGCATAGCAGCCCCGCCCTTCCCGGCCGCAAAGCAGCAGGAACAAATAAAATGATAATAACATTCAGTTATTATCATTTTATTTTTCCTTTAGTTACACTGCTTAAACGCAGTGGGGCGACGATCCTCCGCCTTAGCAGAAGAGCCGCCACTGCCTGAAGGTCAATATCGTCTATGCGGTGCCCCTCTTCCTACACTAAAGACTGTTTGACAGGCACCTGCTCTATGTAAACAAATGCAACAAGGTGATAGAACAAGGGTGCAGAGGACGCAGTCATCAGTGTGCACAGATGAACAAAATGGTGTTAAAACATTTGAGACAATTAAACACAAATTATATACTATATATACCTTTCCGTTGAAACGGGTGGCTTCAGATGCGTCCTCCTGAACGGTTCTGTTTAAGTACATATACAAATTTTGGACAAGTAGGGAATTTGAGAAATTGGCTGGTAGTTTGAAAGAATGGAGACATCCATGCCATATTTTTTGGCCAAGGGTGTAACCAATGGTTGTTTCCAGGAATCTGGATACGTTGCCTCGGACAATAAACCGCTAAATACCTGTGTCAGGCATGGGTTCAATGTTGATGCTAGACGAGCGTAGATAAAAAGCGGGCACGGGTCCAACGGGGATCCAAATGTTACCTCTTTCATCAATTTCTCAACTTGCTCTACTGAAATCAGGTTAAATGACTCTAAGTGAGATACAGCATCAGGGTGGGGCTTTAAAAGTTTCCAATTAGTCTCCTCTAATGCTGGGTGTGTTTTAAATGTGGAGTAAATTTTAGAATTTTAGGGGAGAGGATGTAGCCTTACGGCTGGAGCTGTCGACCTCGAAGCTAAGGAACCGGGTTCGAGTCTCGGCAACGACGCTCAACATCCTGTGATTCTGGGCAAATCACTTAATCTCCCCGTGCCTAACAATATCTGTAACGAAACTGGTGCTCATGTAAAGCGCTCTGATACCCAATGTCTCGGCTCTAGTTTGCGCTATATAAAACTCTAAAAAAAAAACTAAAAAATGCTGGGGCATATTAGCAAGACCGGCGATAAAATTATCGCCGTTTTAGCGGCAGGAAACTGCCGCTAAAGCAGCGATAATGGGCTTGCTAATATGCGTTGTAGAATTCCAATAGAAGCCCAGGTTAGATGTGCAGGACATCTAACGTGGGCTTCTATTAGAATTCTATAACGCATATTATCAAGCCCATTATCGCCGTTTTAGCGGCAGTTTCCTGCCGCTAAAACGGCGATAATTTTATCGCCGGTCTTGCTAATATGCCCCGCTATCATTGTAGAAGTTACTGACGTCTTCACAATGATGCTTGTTTCCAGTCCAGGGAGGACCTGGCTTGGCAGTTCGGGCTGGACTGTTCCCATGAGGCACAGGGTCAAGACTGATTTGCATATGGCTGGGTTCAAACTGGAATGGCATGGTGAGCAAAAAACGATGGATTTAGGCCCAGATCTCTGTACTGGGGTGAATGTATGACATTGTTCTGCATTCTGTCCATCAACTGTTGTTTTTGCATTTGCCACCCCGAGTGGGACGGGTATGCCCAGACGTGGGTCCCGTGCTCTCCATGCCACTGGAATCAAGCTATCCTGGCTGAAGAGGGGTGAAACCCCGAAACCGGTCCTAGGATGCTTGTTTCCAGTCCAGGGAGGACCTGGCTTGGCAGTTCGGGCTGGACTGTTCCCATGAGGCACAGGGTCAAGACTGATTTGCATATGGCTGGGTTCAAACTGGAATGGCATGGTGAGCAAAAAACGATGGATTTAGGCCCAGATCTCTGTACTGGGGTGAATGTATGACATTGTTCTGCATTCTGTCCATCAACTGTTGTTTTTTGCATTTGCCACCCCGAGTGGGACGGGTATGCCCAGACGTGGGTCCCGTGCTCTCCATGCCACTGGAATCAAGCTATCCTGGCTGAAGAGGGGTGAAACCCCGAAACCGGTCCTAGGATGCTTGTTTCCAGTCCAGGGAGGACCTGGCTTGGCAGTTCGGGCTGGACTGTTCCCATGAGGCACAGGGTCAAGACTGATTTGCATATGGCTGGGTTCAAACTGGAATGGCATGGTGAGCAAAAAAACGATGGATTTAGGCCCAGATCTCTGTACTGGGGTGAATGTATGACATTGTTCTGCATTCTGTCCATCAACTGTTGTTTTTGCATTTGCCACCCCGAGTGGGACGGGTATGCCCAGACGTGGGTCCCGTGCTCTCCATGCCACTGGAATCAAGCTATCCTGGCTGAAGAGGGTGAAACCCCGAAACCGGTCCTAGGATGCTTGTTTCCAGTCCAGGGAGGACCTGGCTTGGCAGTTCGGGCTGGACTGTTCCCATGAGGCACAGGGTCAAGACTGATTTGCATATGGCTGGGTTCAAACTGGAATGGCATGGTGAGCAAAAACGATGGATTTAGGCCCAGATCTCTGTACTGGGGTGAATGTATGACATTGTTCTGCATTCTGTCCATCAACTGTTGTTTTTGCATTTGCCACCCGAGTGGGACGGGTATGCCCAGACGTGGGTCCCGTGCTCTCCATGCCACTGGAATCAAGCTATCCTGGCTGAAGAGGGGTGAAACCCGAAACCGGTCCTAGGATGCTTGTTTCCAGTCCAGGGAGGACCTGGCTTGGCAGTTCGGGCTGGACTGTTCCCATGAGGCACAGGGTCAAGACTGATTTGCATATGGCTGGGTTCAAACTGGAATGGCATGGTGAGCAAAAAACGATGGATTTAGGCCCAGATCTCTGTACTGGGGTGAATGTATGACATTGTTCTGCATTCTGTCCATCAACTGTTGTTTTTGCATTTGCCACCCCGAGTGGGACGGGTATGCCCAGACGTGGGTCCCGTGCTCTCCATGCCACTGGAATCAAGCTATCCTGGCTGAAGAGGGTGAAACCCCGAAACCGGTCCTAGGATGCTTGTTTCCAGTCCAGGGAGGACCTGGCTTGGCAGTTCGGGCTGGACTGTTCCCATGAGGCACAGGGTCAAGACTGATTTGCATATGGCTGGGTTCAAACTGGAATGGCATGGTGAGCAAAAAACGATGGATTTAGGCCCAGATCTCTGTACTGGGGTGAATGTATGACATTGTTCTGCATTCTGTCCATCAACTGTTGTTTTTGCATTTGCCACCCCGAGTGGGACGGGTATGCCCAGACGTGGGTCCCGTGCTCTCCATGCCACTGGAATCAAGCTATCCTGGCTGAAGAGGGGTGAAACCCCGAAACCGGTCCTAGGATGCTTGTTTCCAGTCCAGGGAGGACCTGGCTTGGCAGTTCGGGCTGGACTGTTCCCATGAGGCACAGGGTCAAGACTGATTTGCATATGGCTGGGTTCAAACTGGAATGGCATGGTGAGCAAAAAAACGATGGATTTAGGCCCAGATCTCTGTACTGGGGTGAATGTATGACATTGTTCTGCATTCTGTCCATCAACTGTTGTTTTTGCATTTGCCACCCCGAGTGGGACGGGTATGCCCAGACGTGGGTCCCGTGCTCTCCATGCCACTGGAATCAAGCTATCCTGGCTGAAGAGGGGTGAAACCCCGAAACCGGTCCTAGGATGCTTGTTTCCAGTCCAGGGAGGACCTGGCTTGGCAGTTCGGGCTGGACTGTTCCCATGAGGCACAGGGTCAAGACTGATTTGCATATGGCTGGGTTCAAACTGGAATGGCATGGTGAGCAAAAAAACGATGGATTTAGGCCCAGATCTCTGTACTGGGGTGAATGTATGACATTGTTCTGCATTCTGTCCATCAACTGTTGTTTTTGCATTTGCCACCCCGAGTGGGACGGGTATGCCCAGACGTGGGTCCCGTGCTCTCCATGCCACTGGAATCAAGCTATCCTGGCTGAAGAGGGGTGAAACCCCGAAACCGGTCCTAGGATGCTTGTTTCCAGTCCAGGGAGGACCTGGCTTGGCAGTTCGGGCTGGACTGTTCCCATGAGGCACAGGGTCAAGACTGATTTGCATATGGCTGGGTTCAAACTGGAATGGCATGGTGAGCAAAAAACGATGGATTTAGGCCCAGATCTCTGTACTGGGGTGAATGTATGACATTGTTCTGCATTCTGTCCATCAACTGTTGTTTTTGCATTTGCCACCCCGAGTGGGACGGGTATGCCCAGACGTGGGTCCCGTGCTCTCCATGCCACTGGAATCAAGCTATCCTGGCTGAAGAGGGTGAAACCCCGAAACCGGTCCTAGGATGCTTGTTTCCAGTCCAGGGAGGACCTGGCTTGGCAGTTCGGGCTGGACTGTTCCCATGAGGCACAGGGTCAAGACTGATTTGCATATGGCTGGGTTCAAACTGGAATGGCATGGTGAGCAAAAAAACGATGGATTTAGGCCCAGATCTCTGTACTGGGGTGAATGTATGACATTGTTCTGCATTCTGTCCATCAACTGTTGTTTTTGCATTTGCCACCCCCAGTGGGACGGGTATGCCCAGACGTGAGTCCCGAGCTCTCCATGCCACTGGAATCAAGCTATCCTGGCTGAAGAGGGGTGAAACCTCGAAACCGGTCCTAGGATGCTTGTTTCCAGTCCAGGGAGGACCTGGCTTGGCAGTTCGGGCTGGACTGTTCCCATGAGGCACAGGGTCAAGACTGATTTGCATATGGCTGGGTTCAAACTGGAATGGCATGGTGAGCAAAAAAACGATGGATTTAGGCCCAGATCTCTGTACTGGGGTGAATGTATGACATTGTTCTGCATTCTGTCCATCAACTGTTGTTTTTGCATTTGCCACCCCGAGTGGGACGGGTATGCCCAGACGTGGGTCCCGTGCTCTCCATGCCACTGGAATCAAGCTATCCTGGCTGAAGAGGGTGAAACCCCGAAACCGGTCCTAGGATGCTTGTTTCCAGTCCAGGGAGGACCTGGCTTGGCAGTTCGGGCTGGACTGTTCCCATGAGGCACAGGGTCAAGACTGATTTGCATATGGCTGGGTTCAAACTGGAATGGCATGGTGAGCAAAAACGATGGATTTAGGCCCAGATCTCTGTACTGGGGTGAATGTATGACATTGTTCTGCATTCTGTCCATCAACTGTTGTTTTTGCATTTGCCACCCCGAGTGGGACGGGTATGCCCAGACGTGGGTCCCGTGCTCTCCATGCCACTGGAATCAAGCTATCCTGGCTGAAGAGGGGTGAAACCCCGAAACCGGTCCTAGGATGCTTGTTTCCAGTCCAGGGAGGACCTGGCTTGGCAGTTCGGGCTGGACTGTTCCCATGAGGCACAGGGTCAAGACTGATTTGCATATGGCTGGGTTCAAACTGGAATGGCATGGTGAGCAAAAACGATGGATTTAGGCCCAGATCTCTGTACTGGGGTGAATGTATGACATTGTTCTGCATTCTGTCCATCAACTGTTGTTTTTGCATTTGCCACCCCGAGTGGGACGGGTATGCCCAGACGTGGGTCCCGTGCTCTCCATGCCACTGGAATCAAGCTATCCTGGCTGAAGAGGGGTGAAACCCCGAAACCGGTCCTAGGATGCTTGTTTCCAGTCCAGGGAGGACCTGGCTTGGCAGTTCGGGCTGGACTGTTCCCATGAGGCACAGGGTCAAGACTGATTTGCATATGGCTGGGTTCAAACTGGAATGGCATGGTGAGCAAAAACGATGGATTTAGGCCCAGATCTCTGTACTGGGGTGAATGTATGACATTGTTCTGCATTCTGTCCATCAACTGTTGTTTTTGCATTTGCCACCCCGAGTGGGACGGGTATGCCCAGACGTGGGTCCCGTGCTCTCCATGCCACTGGAATCAAGCTATCCTGGCTGAAGAGGGGTGAAACCCCGAAACCGGTCCTAGGATGCTTGTTTCCAGTCCAGGGAGGACCTGGCTTGGCAGTTCGGGCTGGACTGTTCCCATGAGGCACAGGGTCAAGACTGATTTGCATATGGCTGGGTTCAAACTGGAATGGCATGGTGAGCAAAAAACGATGGATTTAGGCCCAGATCTCTGTACTGGGGTGAATGTATGACATTGTTCTGCATTCTGTCCATCAACTGTTGTTTTTGCATTTGCCACCCCGAGTGGGACGGGTATGCCCAGACGTGGGTCCCGTGCTCTCCATGCCACTGGAATCAAGCTATCCTGGCTGAAGAGGGGTGAAACCCGAAACCGGTCCTAGGATGCTTGTTTCCAGTCCAGGGAGGACCTGGCTTGGCAGTTCGGGCTGGACTGTTCCCATGAGGCACAGGGTCAAGACTGATTTGCATATGGCTGGGTTCAAACTGGAATGGCATGGTGAGCAAAAAACGATGGATTTAGGCCCAGATCTCTGTACTGGGGTGAATGTATGACATTGTTCTGCATTCTGTCCATCAACTGTTGTTTTTGCATTTGCCACCCCGAGTGGGACGGGTATGCCCAGACGTGGGTCCCGTGCTCTCCATGCCACTGGAATCAAGCTATCCTGGCTGAAGAGGGGTGAAACCCCGAAACCGGTCCTAGGATGCTTGTTTCCAGTCCAGGGAGGACCTGGCTTGGCAGTTCGGGCTGGACTGTTCCCATGAGGCACAGGGTCAAGACTGATTTGCATATGGCTGGGTTCAAACTGGAATGGCATGGTGAGCAAAAACGATGGATTTAGGCCCAGATCTCTGTACTGGGGTGAATGTATGACATTGTTCTGCATTCTGTCCATCAACTGTTGTTTTTGCATTTGCCACCCCGAGTGGGACGGGTATGCCCAGACGTGGGTCCCGTGCTCTCCATGCCACTGGAATCAAGCTATCCTGGCTGAAGAGGGGTGAAACCCCGAAACCGGTCCTAGGATGCTTGTTTCCAGTCCAGGGAGGACCTGGCTTGGCAGTTCGGGCTGGACTGTTCCCATGAGGCACAGGGTCAAGACTGATTTGCATATGGCTGGGTTCAAACTGGAATGGCATGGTGAGCAAAAAAACGATGGATTTAGGCCCAGATCTCTGTACTGGGGTGAATGTATGACATTGTTCTGCATTCTGTCCATCAACTGTTGTTTTTGGTCTTCACAATGAGTTACAGAGGGGTTAGAGATTTAGAAAGACAAGTCGGATTATTAGCCAGCTCCTTCACTGTTCTAAAATGGCTCTTTGAAGAACTATTATTTTCCTCAATTCGTTTCACAAAATATTCTTTCTTTGCTTGTTTGAGTGCTCTGTGATACAATAAAAGTGTTTTTAAAATTAGTATATCTGCCAAGTGACCTCATGTCTTATGTGACAACACCTCAGACCAGTAGTTCCAAAACTTTTTAGAATCATGACCCTATGTTCTGCCTCACTCTCACACACTCCCAGCATACGCAAAAGCAAAACTGGAGGTCGCTAATTCTCAAATACCGCACCCAAGACATGAAATGACCTCCCTCAACACATCAGAAACTCCTCCTCACTTCTTGAGTTTTGCAGGAAGCTGAAGAACTGTCTCTTCAGATAAGCACCTTGGGACTGCACACCTACACACCTTGCCCGAGTACCTGTATACCCTTTAGGGTAATTAGTGCGCTACACAAATCAGCATATCACAACGCACTTTTTAGAATGACCAACTTTTGTGACTCACTTAGCTTTTATGGACATGAGGTGGGTAATTTTTTTAATGTAACTAAAGCATTGTGTGGTAGCACACTGACATTTACAGACAGCACATTTTCCACTGAAATGGCCTAAAGCACAGACCAACTATATTACGCACAAATGATAATGTGTGGAAATCTGGTTTCAGTGAATACTTATCATTTGTGCATCGCCAAGTAAAATGTCTTGATTTGTTTTGATACTATTAAAATTTTTGTTTCCACTACGCTTCATAATTACAAAAAAAAGTGCTTCATTTTTGCTTTCCTAACTGCTGAATGAGTACAGTTTTCATTTACAGGTATTTTACATTTTGTTGTGTTACAAATAAATGACACCCTACAGCCTTTCCTTTCACACTCTGTACCTCAGCAAGATTGTTACATAATTCACTTTACTTTTCTTTCCCTAACTGTAAAGCGAGAGGAGTTTGTAAACACCAATCCACATGTTAAAAAGAAAAGAAAAAATAGCAGCCATTTGTCAGAAGATATAACCTGACATTTGGCCTCAATCTTTCAAGTACAGCAAATTTGGCAAGATAAATACAGAATTTAAAGGCATGTTTATTCAAAGTTGGACTTTTGCAGGCCACCAAAAATCGGCTTGTGACCCCCCTGTGGGTTGTGATCTACATTTTGCGATAACGGTTTTTGACAGTCCTGACCTTAAGCCAACAGCACGCTGCATGCACGTTTGTTTCTATACATTCTAATTATACGAGAAATGAGTACTGTAAATTCTGGGTGCAAAGTGCTGTCAGCTAAAATGTCAGGAATGGCTGAACGATTCACACATAAGATGCTTCTCAAATAAGTGGTTCCAGGACCTTCTAAAAACTTGCTTCTTATTAGGACAACTATGTCACAAGTGCAATTAATACAATCACATACTTTGTAAAAGTACACATGAACAGAAATTAACTACTGGAAAAATATATTTCTAGGTTTAAAAATTAAAGTTAGTCCCACCTTAGTGACGCCTTGTCTGCATTTATAACCTCCCATGAGGACTGGACTTTTTACTTGTGTTGTTACACAGTCTCTTTTAGCTACAGTCTGTGATCACTACTTTCATTAATGTCTTTAATCCAGCTGCTTTTGCAGGCACAACAGGCTCTCCCTAACCCGCCTTGTTTTCATGACAGCGCAGCGCCCGATCATGGACGCTGCGCTTTAGCTTTAAAAAACGCTCCCTGCACAGTGCAGCACTTTTGTATGCGCTATTCTGCTTAACAAATGTTTTTTATTTTTAAAAGTGCCCCATACCACGCTTTCACTTTAATGGCGGCAGAACCTTTCTTTAGACGAGCCGCTCTTAAAGAAAGGGGTGTGGCCGACATTAAAGTGAAAGTGTAGCATGAGGCACTTTTACAAAAAAAACATCTGGTTGTCAACTTGCCAAACAAATGTGTTATATCCTGTTGTTTGTCTCTACTTAAATAACTTGCCTACAGTGAGGCCGGTAAAACCGTTACGCTGCAGCTTAAATTTCTAAAAGTGCGAGTGCAGCTCACCATATCGATGGAGTCGCGAGGAGCAGCTGGGGGAACATCTGTGACGACGTCCTGTCTGTTAAGCTGCCAAGCTGATATCGGACGCTTGCAGCAAGGATGCGTCTTGAGCCACCCGGCGAGCGTCACCACGGCGTGCCGCCATCTTGGGGTTGGAGGTAGCTCATAAGCTCAGGGGCCACGGAGTGTCCTGTATTCTCCAGACAGTGTTGGATCACGTTCTGCCAACCGCGAGCAGTGCGGGTAGATCCCGGTGCGCTGCTGCTCCGCACTTCATTTTGTAGAAAACCATTGGGTAATGTACCAGTGCCTGGTGGCCACCCTTTTTATATGTGTGACAGTGGATTTTAATTTGGATATCAGACAGCTCAGTAACATGCATTTGAGGCGATTAGCAATTTCTACTGCCTGATTTCCTGTGGCTTCTTTTGAAGACTTCATACATGCACACAGCTACGTGATGTTGACATTCTGCCAGTACATACTTTTATGGGCCATTGTGGTATGACACGGGTGAGATGTCGCTCTCCGGCAAGGGGTTTTGCTATTTCTGGTTATTGACTTATTAACTTGCCATGTTTTCCATTTCCCTTATTCTGCATTGACAATTATTTTACTTGTCTGTCGTGTAGTTTTTAGTGTGCAAGTTTGTCTCTGAACCTTGTACTACACGTACCTCACTACATGGCCACTCTTCTTTTTGGTGATTGGGTCACATGTTTATCGTTTTATGTCCATAATGTCTGTTAGGACGTTATTCTTACATGTTCTGGCTACATTCTCACAATTTACACTAGGTTGTCGTGCTTACAATTTACATTACATCTAAGGTTACACTTCTACATTGAATGTTACATCCCCTACACGTGGGATTCCGTTAATGGGTTTAATTTGCCCATTTACTTTGGAATCCTAGGTACCCTTACATAAGGGAGGTCCTAGTCTTTTAGAGGGTGGTGGTCGCACATCTCTTGGTTTGTTCTTACACTCCCTTACATGAGGGACGGGCATGGATTTTAGTTCCTTTTTTACATGTTACACTACTTTACATGAGGGATCGGTTAACGGTGTGTAAGCCGCCATGTGCTACACCTCTTGTCTAAACGGTGTGTAAGTCGCCATGTGCTACACGTCTTGTCTATACGGTGTGTAAGTCACCTTGTGCTACACGTATACTTTCACTTGTTAAATGATGTAAGTCACCTTGTGCTGCACGTTTGTTGTACTTTGTGTATAAGTCGCCCTGTGCTGCACATCTTGTTTGCTGTCTCAATGGGTGTCAGTCCCATTTACACAGTTCATGGTATTAACCCTTACACAGGGTATGCCTTTATGGGCCATGGACCATTTACATTAGTTACTCACCCTTACGTCAGGGGTAGGTTATGGGTTACTGTCCCATATACATGGTTAAAGCCAAAAACCCTTACAGGAGGGATGACTTTTTGGGTTACTGTTCCAAGTTTTGGACCCTTACATGAGAGGTGTCAAGATGGGTTTCTAGTCCCATCTTCACAGCGTACGTTATTTTCCTCACGAGAGGAATCTAGTTTACACTTTTTATCTCGGGGTATCACCCATTGCTACACGTTACAAACTGTTTTTAAATTGTTTTTATGGGGGAGGATGGGTGATATTGATTGTCAATTTATTTAATATTCCTTGTCAATTTATTATTCATCCTTTCTGGTTTCTTAATTGTTCAGACTCTCTCAAGATGTTGTATTTTACTTTGCATCCCTGAGTTTTGAACTATTTTCTGCATATGTGTTTTCTTGTGTATAGTTCATCCCATGTAGTATTGTTGTTTTCATTTAAAAGGAGGGGGATATGTTATATCCTGCTTATCTACTTATGTTTATCCCAGTTTAGCTAGCTCCTAGCTGCTCAGCCAGTGTGAGTGTTCTAAGTGGAATGTTGGTGTGACTGAGATGCATGGAATGTTTGGGTGCCGGTGTGGTGTGGTGTGACAGTTGAAGATGGGCTGAGCAGCAGGCAGGCGGCTCCTGGTGGGGATGTTGTATATGAACTATCAGCTGTAGTACATGGATCACCAGACTGCTGATGTACATGATTACCATTATGCAACAAGACTAATAAAGAAACTACAAAGACACAACTCGGCTACGTCTAGTAAGATACAACAAAATGTTTATTAAAGCGCCCCATACCGCGCTTTCCCTTTAATGGCAGCCGCGCACCTTTCTTAACACAAGCCGCATCTAAAGAAAAAGGGCGTGGCCACCATTAAATTCAAAGCGCGGCATGAGGAGCTTCTTTTAAAACAAAACAACATTTGTTTGACAACTCAAACAAATGCTGTTTTTTGTAAAACCACCCCACAGGGCGATTTCACTTTAATGGCGGCCACGCACCTTTCTTTATACACAGGTCATCTAAAGAAAGGGGCGTGGTCACCATTAAAGTGAAAGCACGGCATAGGGCGCTTTTACAAACAAGCATTTGGAATGCAATAGATCTCACATTTGCAAGAGTTTAAGCTATTAGCATAGTTAATGACAATGCCGTTTATTTATGTTTTAAAAACCAAAACTTAAATAAAAGGCATTGTCATTCACAATGCTAATAGCTCAAACTCGTGTAAATGTGAGACCTATTGCATTGCAAATGCCTGTTCTTCATTTCTATTGATCGTAGCTTTTTTTTGGGTGTGCTTCTCTTATCAGTATCCCATGACCCAATTGCTCACTCTCATACGCTTTTATGGCTGGAACTTCTTTTATTAGGTTGTATAACCTCTCTGCATTCTATCTTTAAAACGCATGTTTCACACTAAGGCATCAGAATTACAACACAAAACAAGCCTCTCGCTGCTGACTGACATGCGAACAGGAGCAGAGAAATATGGGTTTCCCACCACATTTTTCAGTGGGTAGGCATATTTTATGCATGCACACCTGACCAAATAGGGCATCAAAATACGGGGAGCTTCAACCGATGGAGCATCTTAATTACAAAGGCCGGTCTCGTGCCTTGCACAATCCTCGGTTATTCATTCCAGACCACGCCTACTTTTAGACATGTAGTTCTCCTGCTTTTAAAAAAATATGCAGGAACAAAGAAAGCATAGACTATTTCAATTACTTTAAGATGGCCGACATTATAAACATACTCCAATTAAGTGCGTGCGGTGACTTCAGAGAGTCCTTTTTTTGTGTTTCTACTTCCAGGGTTGGTTGCCATGGCTCTAGTTCAACAGTGGTCTGTTTGAAGAGATGGCATGGAAGAGCAAGAAAACTGATCTGCTGTTGCCCCGCGGGGCGCAACTCCCCTCAAGGTTCATTTGAGTTACTTCGCTGAACTTCCAGCCGACCTGGATCGGGCATGGATTTTCATGCATCTAAGCAGCTGTAAAATGATGCTTGTCTTGTTTGTCAGTGTTCGAAAACAAAAATAAATTATTTCAGATTTGTAATCGCATATGATTTTGTTGTATTCACAAGGTTAAGTCTCTTTTGGTGGTTTTCACTTTTCTTGGTTTCACTGCAAATATCAAAACAAATACTGCATTCATTCTGGGTCAAGCTCCGGACGGAGCGCACAATATTTCACAGAACATTCATATAAACAATTTCACAGCATGCTAATATACAAGGCGTTGCTCGTTTCTATAAGGAAACTCATGCCTCTGATCCAGCGATCAGGGATCGATAATTTTCACACACAGGCCCATATATACTACCCTAACATAATCCCTTCACGCTGGGGTTCAGTGTGATGCAAGTTTATTCCTAACACACTAAATACACCATTGAACCTGCATTTCTCTCTACAAATAAATTGTGGTGATCAGATCTAGAGTTCGTTAGTTGATAGCAATAATTAGTACTTATCAAACATCTATACTAAATAAAATAAAAACAGACTTAGTGTATAGTTTATGTTGTTTATCGTAAATAATGTAAGAATTAATGCTCATCAAGTACAGTTATACGAAATGCGAATCATGAATTATCACAGAGAGAAAACATTGGCAATGTATAAATTCAAACTCATATCAATAAGCAATGCAATGAAGGAGTGGATAGGCGAAAAGAGAAAAGTTTCAGAGACAAATACCTTTGCAAATGAATATGCAAATTAAGAAGATTATCTATACTAACCCAAGTAAGATTCAGGGAAACTACCCCACTGGCCAGTTAGGGCAGGAAGGCCACTCAAGTAGAGTTGAGTGACAAAGATTAGGTCAGGAGACAGGAATCAGGTAGGCCTCTATCTGGAAACAGCAAACCGACGACAGTGACGATCTCCGCTAGCTAAACACCAGCTAACCCTCATAACCACACCCACGGGGACCTTCAATAATACCCTAAAACCTAAATGTCCATCCCACATTTGTTTCAATTAACAACCCAAGTCTGTCTCTCATTGGCTAATAATGGGGGTGTTCTGTCACACCACTCTCGTCATGTCCATTTTATTAGACACCCTTTTGTTCAAACATTAAGCATTACATCAGAATCATCCAAGAAACAACTTTAAACACAATCATAGTAAAGATTTCCTGCAGTTCCTTGAATGTTGCAATTCTCTACGCCTCTTTTGTTTGCCTCTGCCATCTCGTGAGGAAGTTGCATCGCTTCCATTTGTAATCTTATCCTCCTTCTTCCGTAACCTTGGCAGACAGACGGCACAGCACGAAGGACATTTCTATTGCCTCTGCATTCTCTCCTCATTCAAAGCTCATTTATTTTGTATTTTTCTTTTCAGGAAGAAAGTTAATCCAAAACTGGCATGCAGAAGTGTAGGCTCATGCTCACTTTTTCTACAAGAACAGAACACATGACATTTATTATTTTCAAGAAATGTAATTTCATTTTGCGAACCATCCCAGCATTTGCACTATCCCATGCACAGCCCATGTTATGTTATTCCTAGCGAAATATTATTAACGTGCACAAAAGCAGCATTAGCTTTTATCAAGCAGTTTGCGGCCTAGTTTTCATACATTAATACACGCATTAGTTTAAGCATAAGCATTTCCCCATGTTTTAGCATTTTTTTAATAAACTTTTCACCGCACACTGTTAATATGTGTTATTGAGGGTTTAATCCGAGCAGGTTTTATATACGCAAAACTCTGCTCCATCAATCCCCCTTTGATGGCGTTTTGAGCCATCATCAAATACCCATCACATAAAAGTTGCCATTTATTTAAAATACTGTACTTCTTTCTCGTTTTATTCTTTCATCTAAGTCTTTCATGATCTCATAGTAACTTCCTCTCATATCTTCTAATTCTATCTCTTCTCTTTTTCTTTTTCTAGCTCTACATTTAAGATCTGATGTCTTTTTCTTTCTACACCTGCATTTGCAACATTTATAAATCATGATAACTATTATTATTACTGCAACTACTGAAGTAACAGGTATTAATATTTTTCCCAACAAACTACTCCCTAAAGTAGAAAAACAATTTCACACTGAGGAAAAACTCTTACCAAGTTTCTCCAAGCACCGTCAACTTTCAGTTCAGTTAAATCTTCATGAAGTTCTGTAATATTTTTGATATACCCCTCAAGATTTTTACTTTTGTTAGGAATATAAGTACAGCATTGTTGTATTTTCAACATGCTACAGACTCCACCCTCTTTTGCTAATAATATGTCAAGGGCAAGTCGATTTTGTAAAACCATTGATCTAATTGCAACCATTTCAGTATCAATCATCAAGAACCCACCAGCAGTATCCGTTGATAAACGATCAACCACTGTAGACAATTTTCTAATTTTATGTGAATTCAGAATAATTCCAACTGAAGGTATCAGTGCTCCAAAAATATCCCCAATTATTTCAGAATAACTCGCTTCTCTCTTATTATGTGTTAGTCCTTGTTTCATTTCATTAATTCTATTATTCTTATCTACGTGATAAACTTTCGGGAATACTATACATAAATAGCAACACCCATACCAACCTGTAGGTAATCTATAATAAGCATTCTTACCACACACATAATAAATTCCCTGAAAAACAGGATCAGTCCCTCCTTTCAACCCCCAATTTCCTTTTATCAAGAAAGTATGCTCACATTCACTAGAACCAATAAAATAGCTATTAAGTTCAGTCTTTTCTCTAAACACACAAAGCTTTCCTCTATGTTAAAAATCTAGAGTCATGGTAGGGTAAGTCTCACCCTTTTTGTAATCACCCTCTCTGAAAGCCCATGGAGGTACATGAGACTTTTGCTCAGCAGCTTTCTTTTTGAAATCTCGTCTTCTATCTTCTACCAAGTTCATAAACTCAATTTCTTCATGCCATAGTTTACAAGTTAAGTTATTTCTATGTGCATCTATTGTATCTATCGGTTCGTTACTAATGAGAAAATCTCCCATGTAAGCTGCATAAACAGGTCCATAAACAATTTTTAAATCTCTCCTAATAGGAATTTCTGGAAATATTAGGTCAAAATTAGAATAATAATACTCTAGTCCTTCCCTCTCATAAAACAGACTAGTTAAGACACTACAAGACACACCATATGTTAAAGGTAAGTGATGGTAAGTCACCCCCTCTGAGACAGACGACGGTAATTGCATGCACACATAACAATCTCTCGCATTCATTATATTAACATACTCATATAACAATTTAGTAAAAACATTTAACGAAAAATCATTCATTGATTTAGCATGATGATAAATACTATCATCTTCTATCTTTTCTATATTAGTATTTATACTTTCTTTAGTAACAGTATCTATTCTCTCACTTCCCACGCCATTAGTATTATTTTTGTAATTAGTCACCATCATAACAGGGACAATAACAATCAATGTTAACCATACCAACATTAGTAGTAAGACACTACATAAGCAAGCATTAATACATTTATGTTTAAAACTATGATTTTGATATCCAGTCTCTGTTACCTTTGCCATTTTAGACACTATATAAAAAAATTAAACATCTAAGAAAAAACCTAAAAATTTAAAAATCTAATTTTTGAGAAAAAACGTACCCAAAAGCATCTAGAGTAGTGTATCCTTACACTTTAGGCCTCTCTTCCTTACCCCCTCTTTTTCTTTTCTTTTTTTTATATCTTTTTCTTCTTCAAATCTTTTTGAACTTTCAGAATATTGTTCTTGAAATTTGTTGCACCTTTATTTTCACAGTTCTCTTTTAAGGTGGTTTCAGTTTGTTTTGATCACTTCGATCAGTATCAGCTTTTTTTTCTTTCTGATCTGTGTTCTCAATTTCGTCTAACATATGTCCATTCTGGAGCGGTGTATTTCTTACTCGGAATTCTTATTCTCCTTGTTTTTCGTACTGATTCTTGTTCTGAATCACTTTGTCCAGTTTGACTTGATATTTCATTTATTTGATCTGGCCTTTTCTTTTCTAGAGTGTATTTCAGTCTTTTCACTCCTTTTGGCCACTCATCACCTTTTCTTGCTCTCTTAACTTGAACTGCTTCTTCACCTTCGTTGTCAAGTTCACAAGTTCTTTTATTCAGTTCTTTTCTCTGTTGTACTTGCTCTTGATTTTCATCAGTCACTTTCTCTTTTTCTTTCTCAACAGCAGTCTCTTGAGACCCAGTATCTGGTGCCCACTTTATTCAACTTGTACTTGGTTCTTCCTCTTGTTCAGCCTTTTCAGAATCTGTAACACTAGATTCTATAGCTTCATGTTCTTCAGCTTCTGGTTCTTTTCTCTGCTTTACCAGTTGCTGCTCTTCTTCTTGTCTTTCAAGTGGACTTGGGACTCTTCTTGTATGACTTGCATGAATCCAGTTTGGCAAGCCACCACACTTCACTGCTGTCGTTGTCACCAAAATGACCTGATATGGACCGTTCCACCTGGGTTCTAAACACGACTTCCTCATGTGTTTCTTGACAAGAACCCACTCTCCTGGACTCAAATCATGTGCTTGATCCGGCTGTGTTGTGGTTGCAATTTCTCCAACCTGATGAGACACAGAACGCACCAGATCAGCCAAAGCTTTGCAATAATCAAGCACTAGATCATCAGTAATATTCATTAGTTTGTTTGCTGGTACAATTGCTTGTCTCATTGCTTTTCCCATAAGATTCTCATGAGGACTCAATTCAGTCCTTTTATCAGGAATGCTTCTAAGACTCATCAATACCAGGGGTAAAGCGTCTGGCCATTTCAGTGTTGTAGACGCACACACTTTTGACAGTCTGGATTTAATAGTGCCATTAATTTGTTCGACCTCTCCAGATGCTTCTGGTCGGTAGGCACAATGTAGCTTTTGATCAATTTGTAATGCTGCACAAATCATTCGAATTATCTCATTATTAAAATGAGTTCCTCTATCTGTTTCTAAAGAGACTGGAAATCCGAATTTTGGGATTATCTCTCTCAAAAGTAGTTTAGCAACAGTTAGGCTGTCATTCCTTCTTGTTGAATAAGCTTCTACCCAGCGAGAAAACAAACAAACAACAACCAACACATATTTCAGTCCATTACAAGGGGGAAGTTCAAAAAAGTCCCGCTGTAGTCGGGTAAATGTTCATGCTGCTTTTCCAATTCGACCCCAACTAACAACTGTCTTTCTACCTGGATTTTGCTGCTGGCACACTATACATCTCTGGCATAGACTCTCTGCAATGACCCTAAACTTTGGGTTGTACCATGACTGCTTGAAAAGCCTGATCATAACATCTCTTCCAACATGTGCAATTCCATGATACATCCTTGCCATCTGAGACAGTAAACTGTCTGGCATTACTGGTCTTCCATCAACATACACCCACACTTCATCTTCTGCTCTTTTTTCACAACCTGATTTTATCCAAATTTGTTTTTCTTCCTCATTTGCTTCTTCCTGTAACTGTCTAATCTCTTCCCATGTTTCCAAAGAAGAAAACATCAAGTGGCAATTTGTACGTTTTTTCTCCACCCCTCTGTTGATTGAAATCGAATTTTGTGCACAGAAACGCGCCACTTGGTCTGCGTATCTGTTTCCTTTTGTCACATAGTCATCTCCTGACTTATGTGCTGAACATTTTACCACTGCAATCTTTTTTGGGCATTTGTAATGCATCCAATAGATCCTTCAGATTTTTACTGTTCCGGATCACCCGGAAGAAGTCAGAAATCCTCTATGCATCCACAACTGACCAAAATCATGCACCACCCCAAAACCATATTGACTATCATTGAATATGGTTACTCTCAGATTTTTGCAATTATACATGCTCTACTCAGAGCTATTAGCTCAGAAATTTGAGCAGAATTTATCCCTTTAGACAGGATGCTTCAAGAAACATAGACACTGTACATACTGCATAAGCAGCACTCAATGCACCTTTTTCATCTCTCAAACAAGATCCATCCACGAACATCACACTATCTGACTCTTCTAGTGGTGTATCCTTTATGTCAGGTCTTGGTTTCGTGCACAATTCTGTCACATCCAAACAATTATGATCTGCTTCATCTTTCACTTCTTCACAACTTAAACTTGGCAACAAGGTTGCAGGGTTCAATATTGTACATCTTGTCACTGTCACATTTTCAGCACCCAAAATCACTCTTTCATACCTAGTCAGCCGACTATAGGTCATATGCCTATCCGAGTCCTTGTTAATAGGATCTCAACAGAGTGTGGCACATATACTTTCACTGGATGTCCCATAACAATTGTCTCACTCTGCTCAAGACTCACACAAGTAGCAGCCACTGCTTTTAAACAACCTGGTAATGCGGCAGCCACTGAATCCAAAATAGCTGAAAAATATGCCACTGGACGACGTGCCATTCCATGTTTTTGTGTTAAAACTGATAACGCACACCCATCTCTCTCACAACAGAACAATGCAAAATCTTTTGTGTAATCTGGCATTCCCAATGCAGGTGCTCGACAAAGACTATCTCGCAATTCAATAAAAACTTTCATACATTCTTCATCCAATTCAATCGGATCAACCACATCTTTGTGAGTCAACCGCTGTAGAGGTTTTGCAATCAGCGAAAACCCACTAATCCATTGTCTGCAGTATCCAAACATTCCCAAAAACATTCGAACTTCTTTTTGAGTTTTAGGAGGACCCATCTTCAAAATTACGTTGATTATTTCTGGTGTTACCTTTCTAACTCCTTTCTCAATTTTGTGTCCCAAATACTGAACTTCTTTTTTACAAAACTGTAATTTTGCTGGTGACACCTTATGCCCACCTATTGCCAAATGATTCAGTAAGGCAATTGTATCTGTCATACAGGCTTCTCGTGTTTTTGATGCCACAATAGGTCATCAATGTACTGAACTAACACTGAATTTTCTGGCATGATCAATGACTCCAAACACTTTTTCAAAATCTGATTAAAAATCGAAGGACTCTCTGTATACTCTTGAGGAACTCGGCACCATGCCAAAACACGGTTTCCGAACCGGAATGCAAACAAATATTGGCTATCCGGATGCAAAGGTATCGAGAAAAATGCTTGACACAGATCAATTACTGTGTACCATTCCGCATCACAAGGAATTTGATAAAGAATCACTGCTGGATTTGGCACTATTGGACAGCAAGGTACTACGATCTTATTAATCTTTCTCAAATCTTGCACTATTCTATATTTTCCGCTTGGTTTCTTAATCCCCATAATAGGTGAGTTACAAGGACTACTCAGTATTTCTTTTAGAATACCTTGCTCAATCATTTGATCAATTACAGGAATTACTCCTGCTGTGATTTCAGGACTCATCTTGTACTGAGGAGTGTTTGGATATATTGCACCTGGTTTAACTGTAACCTGAATAGGATCCACGCCTTTCTTCAATCCAATATCTTTTCCTGTATAATCCCACACATCAGGTCTCACTGCATTTCTCAACTCTGCAGGTAAATCTTCTTCTGTAAGCAATGAATATAAATCATTCACTTCTGTCCCTTGCTTCGCTAACATCATTTTAAAAGCAACATCCTCATCTGGTGTTTGAAAAGCAATACCATCTGGCGTACAATAGATGGTGCAGTTCATCTTACAGAGCAAGTCCCTTCCTAAAAGGTTCACCAGACTCGTATCACATACCACAAACCGATGCATGTCTCTGAATCTTCCAATATGAACTTCCATTGGTCTTATTATTGGAGTCTTAATATATTTATTTGAAACTCCCACAACTTGGATAGTTTCTCCAGAGAGGGGTAGGTTTGGGATTTCTGCTGCTCTCACAGTAGAACGGGTAGCACCAGTGCCCACAAGGAATGTAATATCTTTACCTTCCACTTTTCCATCAACAAAAGGACCTGATTGATCTACCTCTAGCGATGCGCCAAGCACGCACTTTTCCTCCCCCCTCAGGCACCGTCATTGAGATGAGTCTGAGTCATTCTCTGAACATAGCAACAAATACTGTGAAACCATTTGCACGTTTTGATTCTTACCAACTTGTTCACCTGCGTGAAATCCAGAATTCGCACTGTATCTCTGTACTTGAGCATTCACATTATTTGGCATAGGAGCTTGAGGCACCTCTACTTGTTGTGTCTGTGGTGTAACCACCTGCTGCTGTTGTTGTTGTTGTTGATTCACAACCACTTCATTCTGCATCTGCGGATTGAAATTTTGATTCATTCCATTATTCTTCAGTAAAGATCTACACTCGTTCCTCCAATGTCCAAACTTTCCGCACGCAAGACAAGGAAATTTCTTTTTCAGTTCTTCCCTACTCATCTTACCTCTACCTCTACCTCCATTTGGTACCTGACCATTTTGATTTTGTCCTTTCATCTGAAAATCTGTTTGAGAAATATTGTTTCCGTCTTTCTGTTCTGACACTTTCACCTGTGCCCACATCATTTTCTCTTTCAACTTCTTATGCCTTGACTCAATATTATCACTACAATATTTAGCATATCTCAGAATCTCATCAACTGTTTTACTCTGCCAACAAATCAGATGTTGCTGAATAATGTTACTAATTTCAGGTTTTAATCCAAAAACAAACCTATACACAAAGTGTCCCATATCTTTGTCACCTATACTTTCAAACCACTATACTGTTTGAACACTTGTAATAACCTTTCATAATAGGCATGTACCGATTCTTTTGGTTCTTGGGTTGTCCTGTCAATTTTAACCCAATCTGTTTCTTTTGGAGAGATTTTACTTTTCAGGAAAGTAATTACTTGATTATATTTTTTCATCACTTCATCTGAAGGTGCTCCTGTTTTCACATCTCTAGGATATTCCTCTCTAGGCCAATCAACAGTAATCTTACACTAAGTCCATAAATCAGCTGGAACTACAATCTCAAACAAACCATCTAAATCCTTTAGCAAAACTTTTGAAACCTTTACAAACCTCTCTACCTGTTTGTACCATTCAACAGGTTTCTCTCTCAACCTAGGAAAATCATTCATAAAAGATAATATATCCTGTCTTGACCAGGGAACATGAACATATCCACCACCTGGAACTTCTCTCATTGGGCATACCATTTCAGCCTGTCCTGTTTCTCTTAATGGAAATAAAGACGCATTTTCACTTGCAAGCATTTCTTCCTTCTTTTTCGCTCATCTACCTTTCCACGTCTAAATCACCCCATTTCTTCAAGGTATTCATCAATTCTTTTATTTGCAATCGTTTACCTGACGTATTCAAACTCTCCAAATCCTTATCAGTAAAATCCAATCTATACGTTTTCTGCAAAACTTTAGACTTCTCTATGTCTGCTCCATATTCTTGTGCGATACAAAAGGGGATGATGGACGGAACGCTTGAGCCAATCAAACACTCACCCCCAGTCAACTGATCTGGGTTTAATCCATCATCATTCTTTAGCTCACTCCACCACCCCAGTTCAGACATGGCCATATGCAAATCAGTCTGACCCTGTGCCTCATGGGAACAGTCCAGCCCGAACTGCCAAGCCATGTCTTCCCTGGACCGGAAACAAGCATCCTAGGACCGGTTTCTGGCATTTCAGCCGTCATCAGCCAGGCTTGCTTGAATCCAGTGGCAAAGTGAGCAAGGGACCCACGTCTGGGCATACCCCCGCCAACTTAGGGCGACCAAAGCGATACAAAAGGGAATGATGGACGGAACTATTGAGCCAATCAAACACTCACCCCCAGTCAACTGATCTGGGTTTAATCCATCATCATTATTTAGCTCACTCCACCACCCCAGTTCAGACATGGCCATATGCAAATCAGTCTGACCCTGTGCCTCATGGGAACAGTCCAGCCCGAACTGCCAAGCCATGTCTTCCCTGGACCGGAAACAAGCATCCTAGGACCGGTTTCTGGCATTTCAGCCGTCATCAGCCAGGCTTGCTTGAATCCAGTGGCAAAGTGAGCAAGGGACCCACGTCTGGGCATACCCCGCCAACTTAGGGCGACCAAAGCGATACAAAAGGGGATGATGGACGGAACGCTTGAGCCAATCAAACACTCACCCCCAGTCAACTGATCTGGGTTTAATCCATCATCATTCTTTAGCTCACTCCACCACCCCAGTTCAGACATGGCCATATGCAAATCAGTCTGACCCTGTGCCTCATGGGAACAGTCCAGCCCGAACTGCCAAGCCATGTCTTCCCTGGACCGGAAACAAGCATCCTAGGACCGGTTTCTGGCATTTCAGCCGTCATCAGCCAGGCTTGCTTGAATCCAGTGGCAAAGTGAGCAAGGGACCCACGTCTGGGCATACCCCCGCCAACTTAGGGCGACCAAAGCGATACAAAAGGGGATGATGGACGGAACGCTTGAGCCAATCAAACACTCACCCCCAGTCAACTGATCTGGGTTTAATCCATCATCATTCTTTAGCTCACTCCACCACCCCAGTTCAGACATGGCCATATGCAAATCAGTCTGACCCTGTGCCTCATGGGAACAGTCCAGCCCGAACTGCCAAGCCATGTCTTCCCTGGACCGGAAACAAGCATCCTAGGACCGGTTTCTGGCATTTCAGCCGTCATCAGCCAGGCTTGCTTGAATCCAGTGGCAAAGTGAGCAAGGGACCCACGTCTGGGCATACCCCCGCCAACTTAGGGCGACCAAAGCGATACAAAAGGGGATGCTGGACGGAACGCTTGAGCCAATCAAACACTCACCCCCAGTCAACTGATCTGGGTTTAATCCATCATCATTCTTTAGCTCACTCCACCACCCCAGTTCAGACATGGCCATATGCAAATCAGTCTGACCCTGTGCCTCATGGGAACAGTCCAGCCCGAACTGCCAAGCCATGTCTTCCCTGGACCGGAAACAAGCATCCTAGGACCGGTTTCTGGCATTTCAGCCGTCATCAGCCAGGCTTGCTTGAATCCAGTGGCAAAGTGAGCAAGGGACCCACGTCTGGGCATACCCCCGCCAACTTAGGGCGACCAAAGCGATACAAAAGGGGATGATGGACGGAACGCTTGAGCCAATCAAACACTCACCCCCAGTCAACTGATCTGGGTTTAATCCATCATCATTCTTTAGCTCACTCCACCACCCCAGTTCAGACATGGCCATATGCAAATCAGTCTGACCCTGTGCCTCATGGGAACAGTCCAGCCCGAACTGCCAAGCCATGTCTTCCCTGGACCGGAAACAAGCATCCTAGGACTGGTTTCTGGCATTTCAGCCGTCATCAGCCAGGCTTGCTTGAATCCAGTGGCAAAGTGAGCAAGGGACCCACGTCTGGGCATACCCCCGCCAACTTAGAGCGACCAAAGCGATACAAAAGGGGATGATGGACGGAACGCTTGAGCCAATCAAACACTCACCCCCAGTCAACTGATCTGGGTTTAATCCATCATCATTCTTTAGCTCACTCCACCACCCCAGTTCAGACATGGCCATATGCAATTCAGTCTGACCCTGTGCCTCATGGGAACAGTCCAGCCCGAACTGCCAAGCCATGTCTTCCCTGGACCGGAAACAAGCATCCTAGGACCGGTTTCTGGCATTTCAGCCGTCATCAGCCAGGCTTGCTTGAATCCAGTGGCAAAGTGAGCAAGGGACCCACGTCTGGGCATACCCCCGCCAACTTAGGGCGACCAAAGCGATACAAAAGGGGATGATGGACGGAATGCTTGAGCCAATCAAACACTCACCCCCAGTCAACTGATCTGGGTTTAATCCATCATCATTCTTTAGCTCACTCCACCACCCCAGTTCAGACATGGCCATATGCAAATCAGTCTGACCCTGTGCCTCATGGGAACAGTCCAGCCCGAACTGCCAAGCCATGTCTTCCCTGGACCGGAAACAAGCATCCTAGGACCGGTTTCTGGCATTTCAGCCGTCATCAGCCAGGCTTGCTTGAATCCAGTGGCAAAGTGAGCAAGGGACCCACGTCTGGGGGTGAGTGTTTGATTGGCTCAAACGTTCCGTCCATCATCCCCTTTTGTATCGCTTTGTTCGCCCTAAGTTGGCGGGGGTATGCCCAGACGTGGGTCCCTTGCTCACTTTGCCACTGGATTCAAGCAAGCCTGGCTGATGACGGCTGGAATGCCAGAAACTGGTCCTAGGATGCTTGTTTCCGGTCCAGGGAAGACATGGCTTGGCAGTTCGGGCTGGACTGTTCCCATGAGGCACAGGGTCAGACTGATTTGCATATGGCCATGTCTGAACTGGGGTGGTGGAGTGAGCTAAAGAATGATGATGGATTAAACCCAGATCAGTTGACTGGGGGTGAGTGTTTGATTGGCTCAAACGTTCCGTCCATCATCCCCTTTTGTATCACCATATTCTTGTGCAGCTTCTGCTAACCTCTCATGTAAATTCTGTGCTTTCCATGTAATATTCTTACACAAAAATAACAACTCTTCATTTCGGTACTTACTCAATCTTTCTGGACTTATTGTACCAATAATCATTTCTTCCAGATCCACTCTCAATCTAGCTACATCTATACTCGATTGTGACTTATTCTTTTCCATTCCTCTTATCCAGTCATCTAACTCCTCTGGCGAAGGATCCACTGAACTCCCTGATACTGGAGTTATTCCACTTTCATTCTGTACTATTTTCCTAGGATCCATCTGTACACTTCTCTTTGGTGTTTCAATTACATTTTCACTCACTGGTAGATCAATCAATGAAGTACTCATCTCAACCTGTTCTGATCCGCTAACATTCCTAGCATTATTCATGGGAATTGTCAATGCATGTACTCTCGATATATTCTGACTCTCACCATACAATGGAACTATAGGACCAATCGTTACTGGTACCGATAATGCTGCTGCATTCAGACTCATCTGACTAATTCTTTGAGTTAACTCCTCTCTTGCCTTATTCAACATGTCAATCTCATTTTCCTGCAACACTACTCGAGTATGGGAAGCTACCGGACCTTGTGTAACCTGTGAAACTTGTGGAGATTGTAGAGCTTGTGGAACCTGAGGAACCTGTATTTCGATTAGTGGTGCATTTGGAACTGTTTCCCCTGAACTTTCTTGATATGGTGGAGGTCTTTTTAATAATATTTCATCATCCTCAATCTCATCTGAGTAATTATCTATTTCTGACGTCTCTAAATTATTCTTTTTCTCTTTACTTTTGCCTCCACTCTGATCTTCAGCAACTATTACTGGATATAGTCCATCTGCACTTACATCTCTCCTCCATCTTGTCTTTTGATCATCCCATCTAGCCTCAGAATATCTTGTTATTATATTCCTATATTTAATTCCATTCCTGTCTCTCTCTCGTTTATATGCCTCATAATCCCATTCCTCAAGCGCTTCATACTGCGTGGGTCTAGGACTTGGTTTTAATGAATTCATTCGTTCTCTCAAGTTCTCCAAAATCCTTACATTAAATGTACCATTCTCTGGAAAAGCTAAGACTCCATCATCCTCCGTATATTTCATCCAATTCTCTAACCATGTACACGTATGATACCCACATTCCAACATCATAAAAGAAGCAGGCGTTCTCGGAGGTGGTATAGGAAGTCCCTCTCTAGTAACTATCGGCTTGTCTTTTTTAAATAAATCTTTTATTCTTTTTACAATCTTAATTTTTAAACACTCTTTTTCTCGCTAATTAAACCCAAACAAACAAGAGAAAACTTCTGTAGATCCTCTCTCTCTATTCGCTAAATCACTACCAATACCAGCGTGGCTCACAGCAACCAACCAATCACGGCTCACTACGTATTCGCTATTTCGACCAATGCTAGCACGGCTCACAGCAACCAAACAATCACTGCTCACTATACGCCTGCTGTCTGACCAATGCCAGCGCGGCTTTTTGTGATGTCAGTATTACTCCTGCTACTGACCCTCCCTTTACAAAATAATACGCAATGTATTTTCTACGTTTTCTTAACCGCTTAACCGCGGCGGCAATTCCGCCACGGTGCGGCGGTTTAGCGGAGTGGGCGTGGCCGCGTCGGCCAACGGACGTGCGCAGCACTACAGAGGTAGTGCTCGCGACGGCCGTTGGCCGACAGAAGCACGCAACGGGTTAACTATTTCTTATTAGAAACAACACAAAACAATGCTACTTTGTCTGTTCCACTAATAAAAGAGATAATTCTATTCACTCAAAGAGTTTTCTTTTACTTCTAGTAAAATAACGACCAGCGCTACTCTACTCTCAATCAAGTTAAAGGAGGTCTTGGTACTCCTCTGGGGATACTAGCCAAAGTTTCGGAAGAGGATTTTCCTTTCAGAAAGAGGTCTTGGTACTCCTTTGGGGATGTAAGGCCAGAGTTTCGGAAGCGGACCTTTCACATTTCATGCAATCTTCTTTCACTCGAATATGTCCCTAAATAACATCGTCAGCCTTTCACTGTTCGATATTACAACAACAGACAAAGTACTTCTGCAGTGTGATACCTTTCTCACACTATTCTTCTGCCACTTTAGGCTAAAATAACATCATCCGTACTTCCAAACAACATAAAACAAGACACTAACTTTCATGTTAATAATCAATAAATCAATAATCAATCATTATTGCCAAACTGATCAATAATTAACCATCCTCTGCTACCAAAACTGATCCAGCGATCAGGGATCGATAATTTTCACACAAAGGCCCATATATACTACCCTAACATAATCCCTTCACGCTGGGGATCAGTGTGATGCAAGTTTATTCCTAACACACTAAATACACTATTGAACCTGCATTTCTCTCTACAAATAAATTGTGGTGATCAGATCTAGAGTTGGTTAGTTGATAGCAATAATTAATACTTATCAAACAGCTATACTAAATAAAATAAAAACAGACTCAGTGTATAGTTTATGTTGTTTATCGTAAATAATGTAAGAATAAATGCTCATCAAGTACAGTTATACGAAATGCAAATCATGAATTATCACAGAGAGAAAACATTGGCAATGTATAAATTCAAACTCATATCAATAAACAATGCAATGAAGGAGTGGATAGGCAAAGAGAGAAAAGTTTCAGAGACAAATACATTTGCAAATGAATATGCAAATTAAGAAGATTATCTATACTAACCCAAGTAAGATTCAGGGAAACTACCCCACTGGCCAGTTAGGGCAGGAAGGCCACTCAAGTAGAGTTGAGTGACAAAGATTAGGTCAGGAGACAAGAATCAGGTAGGTCTCTATCTGGAAACAGCAAACCGACGACAATGACGATCTCCACTAGCTAAACAGCAGCCAACCCTCATAACCACACCCACCGGGGACCTTCAATTATACCCTGAAACCTAAATGTCCATCCCACATTTGTTTCAATTAACAACCCAAGTCTGTCTCTCATTGGCTAATAATGGGGGTGTTCTGTCACACCACTCTCGTCATGTCCATTTTATTAGACACCCTTTTGTTCAAACATCAGAATCATCCAAGAAACAACTTTAAATACAATCATAGTAAACATTTCCTGCAGTTCCTTGAATGTTGCAATTCTCTACGCCTCTTTTGTTTGTCTTTGCCATCTCATGAGGAAGTTGCATCGCTTCCATTTGTAATCTTATCCTCCTTCTTCCGTAACCTTGGCAGACAGACAGTACAGCACGAAGGACATTTCTATTGCCTCTGCATTCTCTCCTTATTCAAAGCTCATTTATTTCGTATTTTTCTTTTCAGGAAGAAAGTTAACCCAAAACTGGCATGCAGAAGTGTAGGCTCATGCTCACTTTTTCTACAAGAACAGAACACAAGACATTTATTATTTTCAAGAAATGTAATTTCATTTTGCGCACCATCCCATCATTTGCACTAACCCATGCACAGCCCATGTTATGTTATTCCTAGCGAAATATTATTAACGTGCACAAAAGCAGCATTAGTTTTTATCAAGATGTTTGCGGCCTAGTTTTCATGCATTAATACCTGCATTAGTTTATGCATGCGCATAAGCATTTCCCCATGTTTTAGCATTTTTTTAATAAAATTTTCACCGCACACTCTTAATATGTGTTACTGAGGGTTTAATCCGAGCAGGTTTTATTTATGTAAAACCCTGCTCCATCACCTCCATAACATCAACTTAGATTGCCTAATAAAACCTTTTTGCGACATGAACGTGTTACAGATTCACATGCTTCTCATACTTTTGCCAACTTGTAGTTTGCATCTGTTAGAACTGGGGGTCTCTAGTTGCAGAGGTAGGCACCTTTGACCAAATAGGGACCCTTGCTTCTAGTCAGGGAAAGGGGATTACACTACTGGATAACCCCTGCTCACTCCCTTGGTAGCTTGGCACGAGCAAAAATCCACAATACTGTACTCTAAATAGACTTAAAGATGGTAGAAGTAACTTAGTTCAAGTTGATGATAAATGTGACAAGTTTCTCACAAAAGTACCTTGGATGCGTAACGCGAAACAAACAAAGGGTCCGCAGGGAGGGTGATGCGTTGGTTCCTTGCTTCGGGGGATGCGATGCATCGCTCCTCAATGCTTGCGCAGAGTAGGGGAGGCGTCTTGTTCCTTACCGGAGAGGAGGTGATGCGTTGATTCTCGTACTGCGTTCTGGTTACGATGCGGCAAGATGGCTCTTCGATGCGATGCGACAATCCGGTGCGATGCGATAAGATGGCGCCCTTGATTCGATGCGACGATGTGAAGACGATGCGTGCACGCTCGACGGCCGTGCGGCGAACTCTGTAACTTTGGAGCCGTGACAGGCCCTGCTACACGCTTCTCTGGTGATGCGACGGCGACCCTGGCGGTGGCGACACGCTTCTCCGGTGATGCGTCGGTACTCAGCTGCGACGAAGGCACGTGAAGTAATATGCCTCGACCAAAGAAGTAGAAAGAGCCGCTTAATGAAGAGAAGAGGTTTATTCAAGAAGGAACAGGTGTAGACCCCATCCAGCAGCCAGCTAGGAGCAACTGCTCACCCAACATTCAAGCGGCGCTTAGCAACCTTTCGCACGTTCTAGGTTCTGGAACCTGTGGCTTACAAGGAAGGCAAAAGACACAGGTTGGGAACACCACATCACCTCCCCTTCATAAACAAACCTGAACATCATAAATCAAAGAAACAACCATTTTAAACTTAAACAGAACCTACATAACAACATAGGAGAAAACCCCTAAGGCATAAATTTTTTTTTTTTTTAAACATTCAGTAAAAACAAGCATTCAGTGAAAACTTACGAGTCTCAATCTTGGAGACGAAGAAGGACCCGTTTCAACCGTATGGGTCTCGAACTACACTCAGGTATTTGAACATCACTTCCTCCTGAACATGGAGGGAAGCCATCAAAGGAAGTTGTCCCACATTTAACAACCCTTTCCAAATTCCAAATTTTGTGATCATTCGTCCTTACAGCATTTCTAAACACCTTGACGACCTGAAATGGTCGACTGTATTTAGATACGCCAGAAGTTTTCTTTGGTAACCTGATCTTGACCCAGTCACCAACAGCAACCATGGTACATTTTACAGCTTTTCTTAGATCATAGCTAATTTTCCTTTTCATCATACCAGTACGTTCCTTGTCCTTCCACCCATCCACACAATCAAAATTCTCATCAACCAAGGCTCTTTTGTCAGACATCCAAGACGGAGCCACCTCCACATTAGCTATCCTCCCTTTAAAAAGGCGAAAAGGGGCCCAGTAGAAGAGTGTGGAGTGAAACGATACTCTCTCACCTTTTTCTTCACTGCAACCTCCTAGCACACGCCACATGACCTTGCTTGCTGTATAGCTTCTTTGAGGACACGGTTAAACCTCTCAACCACGCCATTACTTTGTGGATGATAAAGAGAGGTTGTCTTGTGCTTAATACATCTCAAAGACAAAAATTCCTCCACCGCACAAGAGGTGAACTGAACACCATTGTCAGATAGCACGGTCCGAGGAAACCCTTCACGCTCAAACAGCTCATCTAGGAATTTGATAACAACATCAGATTCAACCGAATTAACAATCTTTATCTCTGGCCACCGTGAAAACATATCAATACACACTATGAGATAACGAGACTGTGACCTCAAATTAATGGGACCTAAAATGTCCAAGGAGATATCAGACCACGGGGCATCAGCTAGTTCTCTCACAACCATGGGTTGAGTTCTGCACTTGTAAGACTTATCACAATTGGCACACTCAGTACACTCACGCACCAGTCTCTCTATTGAAACATCCATGGCGGGCCACCAAAACCCTTCTCTGATTCTTTCCTTGGTCTTTGCTATTCCCATGTGCGAAGCGAAGCATGGGCACTCCCCACCAACTTTTCTCTCAGGACCAGTGGGGGAATGAGCTTGCTCCCACGCATAAGCACCCCATCTACAACAGCCAAATCTTCCTTGACATGCCAAAAACCTCTCAAATCAACCTCGCAGTCTTTCTTTTCACACCACCCGTCCTTCACCATGACAATTACCTTTTGCAAGACCACATCATTTAAAAGATGTTCCTTCCATACAGACTCTGAAACAACACCTTCACTAATTGCACATACGTTGACGTCTTCTTCCAAATCTTCTCCACCAAAATCGTTAAACTCTTCAACAGAGTCAACATCATTTCCACCCAGCCTTGATAAGCAATCGGCAAGAACATTGCTGGATCCGGGAAGATATAAAAGATCAAAATCAAATTCTTGCAGAGCTACTACCCACTTACGAATTCTGTGTGACACAAAGTCTATTCCTTTCTTTGTGAACACTTCTTTAAGTGGTTTATGATCAGAGAAAACAGTGAACTTCTTTCCCCACAAAAATTTACGTAACTTGCGTACTGCCCAAAACACACCCAACGCCTCCTTCTCAATTACAGAGTAGTTACACTCTGCACCCCTTAAGGGTCTGCTGACGAACAGAATTGTCCTTTCCACACCATCTGTTTTCTGTAAGAGTACCGCTCCTAAACCAGTGGCACTTGCGACCGTAATAAGAAAAGAAGGTTTGGATGGGTCAAAACTACTGAGGGAGGTGGCATGATTGAGTTCATCCTTTATACCGATGAACTCCTTCTCACAGTCTTCCGACCATGAAAATTCTGACCCTTTCTTCAATAAAAGTCTCATGAACGAAGTCTTTCCTGCAAAGTCTGAAATGAATTTATGGTAAAACTCCGCCATACCTAAAAATTTAATGAGCTCATCTTTACAGGAAGGTGAACGCAGATCAAGAATACAATTCACAAGAGACTCCTTAGGCCTAATTCCTTCACTTGACACAGTATGCCCAAGATATTCAATTTCTTGCACGTTAAACTTACATTTATCTGCCCGTAAAGTCAGACCAGCATTCTCTAGCTTACTCAAGACCGCTCTCAATCTCAGATTATGTTCGCCCTCATCACCTCCGAAAACAAGCACATCATCTTGGTAGACCTTCACACCACCTAAGTTTCTGAGAATGCCTTCCATCACCCTCTGGAAAACGGACGCAGCAGAGATAAGGCCAAAAGGCATCCTCAGAAATCTAAAGGTGCCAAAAGGTGTGACAAACGTTGTGTAATCTTGAGAAGAAGAATGTAGCTTCACCTGGTGGTATGCGGAGCTCAGATCCAGTGAGGAAAAGTGTCTGGCACCTTCCAGAGAGCACAACATCTCAGCAATGTTGGGTAAGGGGAAATGATCCACAATTACAGATCTGTTGAGCTCTCTCAAGTCCACACAGAGGTGAGCCTCTCCGTTGGCCTTCCATGCCATGACAACCGGAGAAACCCACTCTGTCGCTTCCACCTCTTGAATCACACCTTTAGCAAGAAGTTTGTCTAATTCATTTTTCATACTATCTCTCACTAAGAGAGGAACGGATCTAACTTTAGCAACTTTGGGAATTACATTCTCTTTCAGTCTTATCTTGTGTACATAATTCTTACAACATCCTGATCCCATCCTCGTCGCCAAAATGAGGTAATATGCCTCGACCAAAGAAGTAGAAGGAGCCGCTTAATGAAGAGAAGAGGTTTATTCAAGAAGGTACAGGTGTAGACCCCATCCAGCAGCCAGCTAGGAGCAACTGCTGACCCAACATTCAAGCGGCGCTTAGCAACCTTTCCCACATTCTAGGTTCTGGAACCTGTGGCTTACAAGGAAGGCAAAAGACACAGGTTGGGAACACCACAGCACGCTTCTCTGGTGATGCGGCGGCGACCTCTGCTGCGGCGACACGCTTCTCCGGTGATGCGACGGCAACAGCTGCGACTGCGACACGCTTCTTCTCGTTGAGTCACGCTTCCAGCTCCCAGCGACACGCAGGCTTCTGCAGACAGAAGTCCCAGCAAGGAAATTCAGAGGGGAGCTGGTGGTGAAGTCTTTTGTCCCTGAGACTTCAGCAGGAGGCAAGCACAAGTTCAAGCCCTTGGAGAAATATTCTGCAAGATGATGAAAGTTCCTTAAAAGTTCCTTCTCCTTTCCTTGGCAATAAAGAAACCACTGCAGGCCAACCCAGCAAACAGCACACTGGCAGAGGGGCATTCCAAACTCCTGCAGCTTCCTTGGTTCTTCTCCTTGGCAAAGGTTCGTCTTGTTGTTTCAGAAGTGATCTAAAGTCTTGGGGACTGGGCCCCAATATTTATACCCAGAAAGTCTTTGTTCTCTGAAGGCAGAGAGTGTCTGTGCCTGAACAAAACCAGTTCTGTGCCGCTTCCTGGCAGGAGGTGGAGACAGCATTGTGTGAGAGCAGACCTGGCCCAGGTAGCTGAAAGGAAATCTCCTCCCCCTACTCTCTAATCTATGAGGTCTCAGGGGAATGAAAGGAAATCCCCGCCCACTACTCTCTATTCTATGAGGGCTCAGGTCAGTGAAAGGAAGTCTCCTCCCCCCTACTCTCTATTCTATGTGGGTCCTATTCAGCCCAGCCCTGACCCATCAGACTGCTGGAGCCAAGACCCCCCTGTCACTCACAAAGCAGACAAGCAATACACAACCTAGCAGAGGCAGCTGGATGGTTAGGCAAGAAAATACCTACTTTCTAAAAGTGGTATTTTCAAACACAGAATGTTAAAACCAACTTCACTAAAAGATGTATTTTATCATTCTGAGTTCAGGCATACTAAATTCGTTTTTCTACCATGTACCCTGGGTCAGTTAGGATTATAAGATGTTATAATCAAACTGCCCATTCTGGCCTATGGGGACAGGTAGCCTTGCAATAGTGAAAAACGAAATTGGCTGTAATTCACTATCAGGACATGACACACGCACCAGGGCATGTCCTACCTTTTACTTACAATGCACCCTGCCCTTGGGCCTACCTTAGGGGTGGCTAACATGTAGAAAAGGGAAGGTTTAGGGACTGGTAAGTGGGCGCACTTACCAAGTCGACATGGCAGTACTAGACTGCACACAGGCTCTGCAATGGCAGGCCTGGGACACACTTTACAAGCTGCTTCTGTGGGTGGCACAAACAGTGCTGCAAGCCCACCAGCAGCATTTGATTTACAGGCCCTGGGCACCCATGGTGCACTATACTAGGGTCTGACAAGTAAATCAAATAATCCAATCATGGAGTCACTAATCCATACATCAATTTACAATAGAGAGCATATGCACTTTAGCACTGATCAGCAGTGGTAAAGTGCCCAGAGTCATAAAACAGCGAACAACAGGTCAGAAAAAATACAGGAGGAAGGCAAAAAGTTCAGGGATGACCCTGCAAAAAGGGCCAAGTCCAACAGCATCGAAATTAGTGGGGGATGTTTTAACAAACCACAGGGTGTCAGCAGGAGCTTGTCACAATATGCTAAAGTTGACAGAAATCCTCCTTGATTTGACTCCCCTTTCTGTACCTCACTCACATCATTGCCCTTGCAAGGCAGGGTGTAGGTTGTAAATGCCAAATTTTCCTCATACTCTGATTAAAGCAGCAGCGCCTGTCTAGCAAGTTGACGAACTAAGATTCTAGGATGCTCCTGTCTCTAATTAGACACTGAAAGCACATTTCAGTTACTTTGCCGGGTATAATGCAAAGGTTAAGGCGTCATCCACAAGTTCCTCGCTGGCAGTGTTACGAAATACTGAGTTTCCAATTTCAAAACCCACAAGCCATACGGACCACTCTCTACACAGACTCGACCCATCGCATTCAAAATACTGATAAGCAAGCATTGAAAGTACAGGTTTTCCTGTTTTCTGAGTAAAATTTTGGAATTCTGCTGTAGTTGTATGTCTTATATTTTTTAATCTTTTGTCCAGGTCTCTTCTTGAGGTGGGGTGAGAGCATTTCACAACTCTTTGCAAGTTTAGTTCATGAGCTTGTTCGAGTATGCCAAAGCGAAGCCAAACTTCTCAGGCCATATCTCAGTGGGATTCTGAGTCTGTTCTCTGGTATTGTGTTTTACAACTATTTGAAGTATTGCTAAAAGGTTGTTGTCTGTGCTGGTTTTCCTGGCGATGGTTGACTTATTTGAGTCCAGTTGTATTCACCTCCCTTTAAGAACTTTTTCTTTTCTTTCATTTTTTTATGTCTTGTTACTTTAGCGCTCATTGGCCCATTGTTTTCTATTTTGGATCCAGGAAGGTTAAGTTCTTTAACACTGCACTCTGGACTTTTGCCATTGTCTTCTCTACATATTTGTTTAATAGAACACCTGCTTGGATCCATAGGATCTAGGAAAGATGTTGTGTGATTGTTCTGAGTTTGTGATTAAACCAGAGGCTATTTTTTTGCTGGCATCAATTATTGGCAATGCATTAAGGAGATTGCAGTCATTGGTGATGTGAACATAGTTAGTGAAAAGGGTTCAACGAGGAGGGCTTTCAGCTCGATCTGTGTTGGAGTTTGGTGGGACACAATACATAAAAATGATTGGGACTGTCTAAGAGCACCTTGAAATGCTTCTGCGTTTGGGAAGTTGCCCACTCTTTCGTTTTTGTTTTACTCTAGTTTCTGTAATATTATCTTTGGATGTTTACCACTCCATAATAGTGTGTTAAATGTTTTGTTCATCTTTTGATGGGACACAATACCATGAAAATGCTTGGGACTGTCTAAGAGCACCTTGATAAGCTTATAGGTTTGGGAAGTTGCTCACTCTTTCATTTTTGTTTCGCTCTAGTTTCTGTAATATTATATTGGGATGTTTACCACTCCATAATAATGTGTTAAATGTTTTGTTCATCTTTTGATGGAGGGAGTAAAAGGAAGTGGCTGCACGCATTTCAAACGTGCTTGGCCGCTGCTTGTTTTTTTCTTTGTCCTCTGACCTAATCTCCCTGCATTATATTACCACCAGTTACTGGACAGTGTATTGGCTTTCTCAATAAACAAGTCATAACACTTTTATTGAGTTTCAGTAACTTATATTACACAACTGCTCACCAAGCTAAATCTTACAACAACGACAAAACAAAAAATAATATTAATCACATAGGTGAAACCTAATGCATTTACCAATGCTTGTTATGTCATTGAAATGTGTATGATTATGCAAAGGTGCTCTACATTTATATTTATTCCCCAGTCATTCCACGATTTACACAAATGAGTTCCCGGTTGTTGCAACTGAAATAAACCTCTCCTCACTATATCAACACGTATTTTGGAGCGCTGCCTGTTCTCTCTTTTTATGTTGATACCGGGAGGCATATGGCAGACCTATAGACGGGCAGTCAGCTTTTTAAATTAAGAAACCTGAGGGTGAGGGCAAAAATGGAGAGCCCGACACCGACCCGTCTCAGCACCTTCCTTTTTAGAACTGCTGGTGCTGAGAACCGGCAAGACCTGGCCCAGTTAGAGCCCTCCATTTATACACATATAGAGTGGCTTTTGGTCAGCCCTCTTCATCTATTGTTCTATTCAACTGTCATTCACATTCTGCTTCTGCCTATCATAATGTACAGCATGCAAGTGACGCCATTTTCCCTTTTTTTTGTCAATGCTTTTTTATTTCCATTCTTTATCTTTTTATGTTTTTTTATTCATCCGTGTTTGATTGAACTATGTCTCCAGATTACAGAAATTCAAAAGCAATAGTACCTTTCCTTTGCACCATTACAAATCATATTTCATAAGATGAACATTAAAACAAAAGGAGCTTCCTGTACCTTTTATGAGTACACCTGCTTACTAGGAACACCCCTACAGTTTTTTTCAACATTTTCTCCAAGGGTTAATTTGCTTTTAAAGTTAACATTTTTATTTCAAGCATGCGCAAGCCACGTTTTTTTTTACTTTTTATTTTTGTGGCATCAATAAGTTAAAAAAAATAACCATCTCACCAGCTTCCCCAGGACCAACCTATTGGGTTTGCCAATGCTTGTCATAATATTACTAATATCAATCTCTTCCCTGAAACTGAATATCTTCTTGAGACTCATGCCTCGGGAATTACAATCTGGGCAAATCCGGACGTCAATCAACCCGCAGTTCACAAATGCACATTTTCAACTTTTAAAAAGTTTGCACAGGCACAGTAAGGACGCCACCAGTGGCATATTAAGTCTGAATTATGACCGCCATAAGCATATGAAACAATCTTTTTGCCAGATCAAATATTGCGGAGGCCTAGGGAGGCTGAAACCACTTTGCAAGGGCCGTGGAACATACTGTACCCATCGCTCATAATTCTAACAACATTTAGTTCAGGTCAGCAAAGAAGACATAACCTCAAGTTTTTCGTAGAAAGGATCATTTGTTGATGAAATAGTCGGTTCATGGTGACCACGTATACATTTCACGGTCTTGATCGAAGATTTCTTTTTGCATTTTTAACTACCAATGTTTGTGAAATAGTGACGCGCTATGAGTCAGAATCAATCAGACATGCCCTTTGACCTCTAATAAACAGGCACTCTTTCTGAAACATAGACGATCACTCACCGGAGGTTAATTACTTTTCCTACAGATTGAACAATTCCAGGTACTTAGCTTTTCAGCAAGCAGTGCTGAGCTTATGACGTGGCACACAGTGGCCATTTTAAAACAGTTCTCATAATCATAAAGCGATTGGCGGCTAAAAGGAGCATCAGCAAATCCAGTGCTTAATTTATAAAAAAAGAAATGTCAGGGCCCTCGTCACGAGGCCACTGCAGCATGCGTCTCCCATTGTCTCTGCCAGTGCTACCAATGACACCACAAATACAATTACTAACCATCACACTCTTACAAGTGGGACAATTCAGAGTATTCCAGGCCCCCAAAGGTATAACAGTGGCTTGGGCGCAGGTATTAGTCATGTTTAATGTTTATTGAAGGGATAAATAACTGTCGTTGTCTTCATCTCAGAATTAGATAGACAGCCCCACAATGTGCCATAAGTGTGGTGTTGACAATTAAGTGCCGGTGCCGAGCACCGGAAACCACCGGCACAAATTAAGCACTGATAAATCGCCAATAAAAACACCAAACCTAATTTCAACTCTTAAATAAGAGTGTAACTAAAACACTCACTGTGTTTGCAAACTGCTTTTGTATCCCTAATAATAAAAATAAGAACCTATTAATATAGGAATCTAACTAAAAACATTATTATGCTATTTTACATAACCTTTGCTGTGTGCAGTGCCATAAGGTGTCAGGATTCATATTGTCTTCCCAGTACAAAACGATATTTGTACCCCTCCTTAGTGCAAATAATGTGTATTTGGAAATGTGGGTGCAAGTTTGAACTGCACCCCTTCAATGATACGTAACGTGACTAAATGTGACATATTTATTTACTTCAGTATGATAGATTTAGATATACGTGTAAAGCCTCATTACAGCATGCATCCTTTGCACACTGCTTTGGTCACACTACTTACTAATTCCTCCTAATATTACCTAAAGGAATTAGTGCAGCCAAAAACTCAGACTCAAAGGCAATTTGCAAGGAACCCAAGCAGATGCTATTAATGGTGCAGGAGGTGCAGTAGCACCAGGCTGAAGTGGCCATGTGGGGGTTGGGGGGGCACTAAGCTCTGAATATTGCTGTAATTTACTACCAAACCAGTGATCAGGGGAGTAATATGTTCTTGTTTGCAGTAGGCCAATGGCATCTTTGGTATGCCACTGAACCCATGGCTTGGAATCAGCACAAGCACTGTTAACATCAGAGTCAAAGACCAAGACAGTTTGGCCAAATCTGGGTATATATCATGAACAATAATGAATAGAAAAACAATGAATCCACTTCCTGCAAATAAAACCCTCCTAGTAGTAACTTGTTAGAAATATTTAAAAAAAACAATCTTGTATTACCATGCCTACATTAAAGAAAAGAGAGTTTGGGGGAGTGACAGTTATGGTGTTAGGGTGTTGCCCCCACGCACTTTTTTCCCCATTTCATCCTGAGAGTCTAAAACTCTGGTGCACAGCTTCTATCAGACTCTCAGAGTGAAGTAGAAAACCCATACACAAACTAAGCATGTCTTGCCAGGCAAGGAAAACTAGTCCAAGCTGTTATGCATTGTATATTTAGAGTACTCTAAACTCTACTTGTAAGGAGGTGGACCTTTAAATGGGCCCTGTAGGTCTATAGTGGAGAGCTGCTTGTGAGTGAACCTTCACAGGCAATCACACTATACTTGTGACTCCAGGCCTTGCAAATGAGGCAAGTCCGAGAGGGAAGACACTGTGGGGCAGATTTACGAGAAAGTGACTCAGTGCATTCCGCAAGCTATTTGGCTGCGCCGCACTGAGTCACTTTCAGAGCACAGGAATGCGACATATTTACAATGATATGTAGTATTCTTGTGCTCTCCCCTGCGCTGGCGCACAAACAGCTGCCATGTGCCGGCGCAGGCACCCTTGCACCATGGTGCAAGGATGCCTGCGCCATGGGGAGATTGTTTTCGTGCAGGAAGGGGCACAGACATTTTCCTCTTTCAATGCGTGCTGTAGAATGCAGCATGCATTGAAAGAGGAAAAAACGAGGAGAAATGAAAACATTTCTCCTCGTTGCGTCTCCCTACGCCTCCCTTGGGGAGGCGTAGCATTCACACACATTTCCAGATTTACGGTTCCTCGTAAATCTGGAAATGTGTCTGGTTCCATGGGTGTTGCGTGGGAACACCCACAGCAACACACATGGAACGCCCCTTTCACGCAAAGTGCTGCATGTAAAGGGCCCATATTTACAAGGACAGGAAAAGCCACGCAGGGTGGCTTTTCCTGTCCTTGTAAATACGGAGCAGTGAAATACGCCACCAGTACGTCACAAAAAGTGACGTACTGGTGGCGCAAGGGGTTTGTAAACCTCCCCCTGTGTTCCTAGAGAGAGCCATGAAGCATCCTGTAGAAGAAGCAAAAAAGGAAACCAAAAAAAACAAACTCTCAAATGATGTGTTGGTGAGTGTTTGTGTGCACAGGTGGCAATGTAAGTAATGGTACTCTAATTACAATAATTACAAGTGTCGATGTGTAGGATCAGGACTATCTGAGTCTTTATAAGACCCTGTGAGTCTTCATAGAACAGTGTCCAACCCAATGAAGAAAACCTTCACAAGGCAAGATTTAAAGTAAAAAAACCATATGGTTTATTCAAAATTAAGATTAATACAGAATACATAAAGTAGCTCGTTAGGGAATTAGCAATAAATCTCTCAATAATAAATCAAAACTATGCAAGATGATCAACATAAGGTCTATCTCCAAAGCAAGTAAGCAGTCAGAAATAAATATATATAAATAAGCAAGAGGACTGACATAGAGTCTGACTTGTAAGAAAGCCCAGAAAGAAATATGGGCCTGATTTATTATTTGACCGGCAGCCCGCTCTCTGCCAGGATGATGGAGCAAATTACTGCATCACCCTGACAGAGGAGTTGCCAGCCAAATTTAAAAACGTCTGCCTGCCCAACAGACATTTCCAGCATTGGCAAGAAGCGGTGTCATGGTGATTCCTGTCAATACATTGTAAGTTTGCCGTACTGCTCTGACAGTATGATGGAGCCGTAAGGCAAATGTACAAAGTTGTTTTTTTTTCAAAAAGAAAATCCCATGTGTGATTTTCTTTTTAAAAAACAAAACAATGCTCCCCTCGCCATGGAAGTTCACTGCATTGAGCACTTTTAAATGCCCTTTACTGTCAGGCTTTCCCTGGTGATGACGGGAATTGAATTCAATTGGAGTAAAGTTCGTCGGCTCCCTCACCTAAATTCCAAATTTAGATGGGCAAAGCAGACGGCCTTTACTCCATCAGGCTGTCGGAGGGGCTTGACCATGGTGGAGACAGAGTAGTCTCTGCCAGTATGCAGCATTGGGCCCACATTTAATATACAGATTAACATTTCGCCATCTGCACTGCAGCACTTAATTAAATAGTGTTGTGGTTGTAGGTGGTGACATGCCTGTGGGCACAGTGGGGAAGGCAGCGGGGTCACAGGTTGGGGCAGGCATCATCCCTCCCTCCCTCCCACCATGTAAAAGAAAAAAAAGAAACGCCAATCACCACTGGGCAAACACCGGCTTCCAGAGTTGTGTTGGTGTTTGTCCCCCTGATGAAATGTTTGCAAATCGTCTTTGCCATCATCAAACCATGGTCCACCTTCTTCTAAATCGGGTGGTTGAGCCCTACATAATGTTGACACAGAGGAAACTCCATCTCCACCCTCTCTACCAACATAGAAATCAGGTAAGTAAGTAAACAGACAAGCACAGAGTCTGCTCAGTTGAAAAATCTAAGAAAGTCTTAAGTATATATCAAATAACAGATTAACTTAGAGTCTGCACAACTAGAAAGGCAAAGTAAGTCTGGCATATATACCAAAAACATCATCTTTAAGTAGGTTTTTTGACAGAAAACCACACACATTTCAGTTACTTCTAATTGTCGCACAGGGTTGGACTAGCAGTGTTACAAGACACAGACTAATGAATATTTTAGTACATAAGATGCTGTCAATGAGATACACCTACAAACAACTACTCCACTACATGTTAATGAATGAGGTTTGCATAGGAAATAAATGAATTGGCATGGCATGTATATAATACAGATATAAAATAGACAGTTCAGCTAATGAATGGTCCCTAGAAAAGACTTGAGCAAAGGACCTTGAAAGTTACAAAAACTGGAACACTCTGAGCATGTCTTCCACATGAGGAACACAGATTAATACAATCTATTAATACAGAGACATGGCTTAGGCTTCTATTTCACTGTTTTTCTGAAATGGAAAACCACACAGAACACATGCACATGGAAAGGCTTGTTCACATGAAATAAAGGTGCACATTTCTTTCTGCAGATATGAATAGATGCCATTGCAAACAGTCCGAGGCCTACTCAGGGTAACTAAACCATGTATAAATTAAGCATTATTACCAAATTAGTAAAAACACTGCTGTATAACTTTCAGTGAGTTCTCTGGCTGGTCTCTATTCTCTATTCCTGGCATATTGATGGTAATCTTTTTGGACTCAGTAATGATATATTTGTTGGTAACTTCTGGAGTTTCAGGACTATTAATGGCTGAATGGTGCCTCTCTGGACAAACTGCTGGCCCTGCAATATGTGCAGTAATTCTTTGCATTCTGAGACCATCTATTAAATATTTGGTGGTAATTTGTGGCATTTTGCGACCATCCATAGTAATTCTCTGGAACAATGCTGGACCCGAAATATTGGTGGTAAATACTGGCATATTGGGACCAGCCTTGGAAGACTGGTGGCCTTCAAGGCACAATGCTGAACCTGGCGTATTGGTTGTAATTCTTAGCATTTTGGGTTCAACTGTGGGATCTTTGGTGGTCTTTCGTGACATTTTGGGACTATCCATGGTTGTACGTGCCCTTCTAGACAAAATACTGCCCAGGCATGTAGGAGGTCATTTGTAAAATTGTGGATCCAGTTAGGGCATTTCGTGGTAATATCTTGGTATTTTGGGGTCAATGAGGTCAGATTGGTGCACAAGGTGGGGGAAATTATGGCCTTGTCATGTTGGTGGTTATATTTGGCATATTGGGGGCATTCTTGACATGATGGTCCCAGTGCCACTACCCCCGCCTATGTTAAATTTATGGTAATTCCACATTGGTGTAGCCATGAGATGGTGATACATGGGCATGTAAGGCAGAATCTATCCATGTGTAGAGAAAATAAAAAAAATATAGGTTTAACCTCTGAATTTGTATTTACTGAAAATTAAAAGGTGGTATAACAGCATGTAGTTGAGTGTTAGTCAGTATTGCTGTCCAAAACCGTGATCAGTATGACTGAAGTCTCTCTAACTTGACTGATAGCACTACTGAATGTTCCTGTAAAATCTGTCTAGCTGTGACTCTGTAAGTAATGCCTGAGATTGTTACTCTGGTATTTTTATTTTTCCACCCTCTCACATTCAAGCATATTTTTAGTTATAATATAATGGAGAATGAACTTGGAAGCTCAAGTAGTGACATCTAACATTTGTCTAAATGAAAAGGTCACATCAACTGTGTAATTAAATCATCTGATGTTTCTTGATGAGATTTAACAGCTGCTTTATTCAACTTACAAGGTTCTGCATTCTCAACATTGCTTTCCTGAGCCTGGTCTCTGGCTGGTGGCAACTTACATCTTGTATTAGAACCATGATGCTTCGGAAGATATAGACACATTTTATGCCACAGAACATTGGCCTCATGTAGAAGAGATTCATAGTCCATTTACCTAAAAGGTCTTGTAAGAATGCCTCTTCAATGGTGGTGTCAGCCTTCCTGCAAACCCTCTAACATTTCAGAGCTAGACATAGAGCTGATGTGCTGCATACAACTGCATTTATTTTATATCTGATAATCTTTGGTTTTATTCCTCATGTATTCATCTGTTTCTACAGTGGTGACGTGATTCTTGGGTGCATCAAGTTGTTCTGAAGAAGGCGTCAGTTAGTGTGAGCCATACATTGACTGGCAACAAGATGCATCACCCTATAGAAATATGAGGTCTGTTTCTGTAGTCTCTCAGAAAAAGGCATATTTTGAATGAAGGAGATTATATAGCGCATGGCTATCCGGCCATTTTCTTGAGAGTTGACATGAACGTCTTGTGGCCTCAATGGCTTTATTTTATTGTCTGTCACACCTAAAATTTTGAGTAAGATTGAAGATCCAGTGCTATGGGACAATGGTCAGCTGTCCGTCCTTAGTGTCCTAGGAATCCCCCATGCTCTAAACATTTCATTGATAGAGTGTAACACAGTGAACACTGTCGAGAACATCTTTGTAATTGCTTGTGGGAATGTTGACTATTCATCCAAGACAACAAGCAAATAATGCCTAGAACTGAGTGGTCCATAGAAATATGTCAATGTGGGCGCTCATTATACATCAAGTAGGTGGATTGTTTGAGCTGTGGGTGATGTGGCATGTTTTTAAAATGCGTCCTATAATGCCATCTGGCATTGGGATCCACACCTTTTCTCCATGTGTTCTTCTGTACCAATCACCTAACAGTGGCTCTTGTGTGCAACATTAATAATTTGCTTTCTAGGGGCTTTGGTCAAACAGTATGACTCCATTACTTGCTAGTAAAAGTTCTTCATGAATGTATTTAAAGGCATCCAGGGACAGATGTACTTAAACTGGTCACAAAATATTGGTTGTGGTATGCGACCAGTGTGCTGATTTGCTGACCGACCTATGTATGAATAGGTCGGTTTGCAATTACTGGTTACTAGTGGGTTGCAATTTGACTTACCTCATGAATGTTAATGAGGTAGGTCATAAATTGTGACTCTCCAGGAATCTCAGCCATCACAGGGATGGTGGCCTGCTGTGGTCAGCAGACCACCACATCTGTGATTACTTTTAAATTAAGTATTTTTTTTAAATGCAACCAGTTTTCCTTAAAGGAAAACAGGATGCATTAAGTAGAAAAAAATGAGAAGAGTTAGTCTCGGTTTTTAATAGTAGGCAGTGGTCCTTAGGCCCACTGCCTACTCTTAAAAATGTTTTTGTCAATATTCACAAAGGAGAAGAGGTCCCTTGGGGACCCCTTTCAGTTTGCAAATGGCTTAACACCTCCTTTGAGGTGGTGGTAAAATAATATTTTTTTTTGCTACTGGAATTCAGTCACACAACAATAATACATACCAATGCTAAAGGGACACACTAAGCATGCTACTTCCAAATACAGAATTGGTATTTGGTCGCAAAACCAAATTGTGATCCAGTAACGTCTTATTGAATTGCAATTAGAGGTTTGTACATAGGAAAATGCATTTTTGTCATTGCAAACTGCCTAATTCTGGGAATCGGACCAATTGAGACTGCAAAAATGCTTCATACATATGGCCCATTTTTCCTTTTGTCAATTGCTGACATCATTAAAATGGCTCCATCATTTTGATGTCAATACTTGGTACATTTCAACTAAGGTGGAGTCTCTTTACATCTGCACAACAACAAGTGATGTTCTAGCATGAGCTGTTTGAAACACAGTGAAGTTGACATATTTTTCTTCCAAATTTGGACCAGGGTAGTTTAAGGCACAGGATGCCTGGAGATATAATCAATGAAATTGTCCTTCTTCCCTAGTTTGCGAATAATGTTAAAATCGTATTGAAAAACAGAATATTGATCTCCACAGCAAGCAAGAAGATCTAGAAAACTGCACAAGACGAAATAACATCAGATTTAGAGGAGACCCAAGGAGCGGGGTATGGTGAAAATATCCAGGGAATCATCTGAAACCTCCTACAGCCTATAAAGCAGATATAAGGCAGCCAGGTGCCTCTCTAATCCAACTGGAAAGAACACTTATGGTGTACATGCAACAAGATTACAAGGACGTCCCTCCTGGCATTCTTATGAGGGTATACTTCTTTGAAGAGAACTCATAATGAGACATGTCAAGGAGAATGAAACTGTTCTATTCAAAGGTATCAAAATTCACCTATACCGGGACTTACCAATAGTGACTCTGAGAAAACGCAGGGTATTTTCCGCAATAACCGACTGCTTCAGAAGTCAGATCTCCTATCAGCGGGGGCGCCTCTTTCACCTCATTATTCATTGGAATAGCAAACTATGAAGCAAGAACACTGTTAGATTTGCAAGCAAGTTGAAGGAGATATGGAGGCCATGGGGCTCCTCCAGGAAGACATGACAACACTTTTTGTGGAGAACATCACGAAACAAGACCAAACTGCAGAGGTTACGTCCACCAAGTACTATAGTGGTGAAGAAGGATAAGAATGGAGGCAGCAGAAGAGGCAGAGGTGGAACCTGCACATGAACTAGCAGAACTAGAAACTCTGAGGTGGGTTGGGAAAAGAGACTGTGTTGGAGCTGTCCATTGAGACCAGACCATAAGGGTTTTTATTGCTAAAGATCGAACACACCATATTGGCTGGCTCACCACAGCCCTCACCACTATTGGGTCTGTTCACAAATAATGGCATCACCTTTCTGTGCCCTGGTTGGGATGCATCAATGTCATCAAAATGAACATTCTTTACAAGGTTCTGTATCTCTTTCTTTCTTTACCAATAAGCATCTCTGCATCAGACACTTCTCTACTTCATCTTGGAGCGGACAGTAAGATATAGCGAAATAAGATTACTCTTTATCGACCGAGCAGTAGTAGGCCCCTGTCAATGGGACCTCTCTTGGCTGTAGTAGACCCCATGTCCATACAGTGTCTCTTTGGTCACATCGATCAGAACGATGCTGTAGGTGTGGAACCAGGTAGTGCTGAAGGAAAGTTTAACCACCTTCCCGCCACTTTATATGCCAATTATTTGCAACCGGCATTCACCCTGGTATTGAAAGGAAAGACTTTCTCTTGCTGGGTGAGAGGGGCGTATAAAACTATACAGGACCTCTTCAGGAAGAACCACATCATGGGGCAGATTTACTAAGGACTTCGTAGTCCATGCGCGACACAAGTATTCACTAGACAATGCAAGCCCTTATCTGGGATTCACTAAGCAACCCAAAGTCACTTTGTGTGACTTTGCCTGATTTAGTAAATACAAAGTAACGCACGTGGCGCTGCCTTGCTTTACTTTGCATCAGGTAGGCATTACATGGGTGGAGCATGGGCATTCCCACACACCCACCCATGTATTTTGACACAAACCCAAATATATAGACTTGTAAATGTGGGTTTGTGCACAAATGGTGCACCTACCCGACAGAGGCATTCTGCAGCACACATAGAAAGATAAATATGCCTCTAAGGATGATTTTGTGCAAGAAGGTGTCCCTTACTGCACAAAACATTCCTACCCGTTACACAGACACCTTTGCATTATGGTGCAGGAAGGGACACCTTCTTGCACAAAAACAATCCTTAGAGGTATATTTCTCCACACGCAGATATAGACATTTATAATGGAGAGGTCCAACATTGTGATTAGATAAAAATATTGCACCAATAGCTAATCGATTGCCACTGAATCTACAGCAAAACACTTGTAAAAACAGCTAAACTTTCATGCTCAGCACTACTAGACTCTCATTTGCTGAAGATTAAGTAAAGGGGAATGGATTGGGGCTGGGCATCTGTCAGTACCAAAAGACACTGAAAGTATTTGTCAGTGCTACAGGGATGCAGTGTCACTAGTATGAGGCTCATGGTCCAACTGGAGTTGGTGCACTAAATCAAATAAAAAGTTGTTGAAGCAAAATCATATTCAGACAACCAAATGCCCAACCTTTCAATGCAGGTTGGCTCCTGGCTTTTGGGTTGTTTTCACTTGTTAACAATATGTAATGAACTAGTACAAAGGAAACCTCAAACACTTTCTCAGGAGCTAAAAAGTATGGTGTGGGGTGTGATTCACAGCCGCATTGAATCTGGCAGGTGTTTGGGTGGCTAAAAACGTAGGGTTTCCCATAGTTATCCTTAATCGTTCCCTCTTGCTACATTTGGAGAATCAAGTGCACATAATGGGAACACTGGCTAAGCAACTGGAATTTAAATAGTATTGGGATACCTATGGATGCTGTCCAGTAAATACCTACTGCCCCAGGACCCAGAGTATAGGCCTCACAAACTACTTCTGCCTTTATTCTAATATTACAAATATTGAGATTTCTTAGAAACTAGCTCAGTTAGGTTAATTAGGACCCCCAACAGGCAGACAAACCTCAGAGGTGCACAGACTCCACCGCATTCCCAGCACAAGATGAAGTCCAGTGGGTAGGGTACAGCTCTGGTCATCAACACAGTGGCATTATCCTCAGTCTCACCATTGCAGCCTTCCCCACTCCAGTTCTGTGTGGAGAGCAAGCTAAAATGTGTGGTACAAGAAGATGTGGATTTGTTCTTGGGATCCCTATGTGACCAAAAATATATGGAGACTAAGTACTGGCTGGAAGTGTGTGATAATAAAACTGGACTCGAACGCCTCCCATGTTGAATATTACTCCGAAGATACATCACTCAGTCCCATAGCCCTCTCACTAAAAGGTAGCATTGTGGAAAGTTACAGACTTAGAATTGCAATGCTGATGGTTCTCTTACTGGACCAAAATATTTGTTCTCAGGCAAGTCATGGTCTCCTTGTGTCTTTGTACCCTTATCTGTGCTTATGTCAGAACCTCAAAACAGGTTCAATAGAGTAGGTGAGTGACAAGGAAATTTTTCCAGGATACTTCATAAAGCAGTTTTCATACATACATCACCAAGGTTTAATCATAGTTTTATGGCTCACTGCGGGATATTTGACCGCCTAGACCACCAATGTACCTAGGTAATGAAACATCATAAACCACTATTTAGCTAGCAGAATAGCTCACATAGCTATATGCTCATTGGTGACAAATGTGGTGATCTAAAAATCACACATTTAAATTTCGGCGAGCCAGGCTTAACCTACCATTCTCATGAGGTTGGTAAATTGAGAACCGATATGGTATAAAAGTATTTTATTGTGTAGATTTACAAAAATGCATTTCAAAATCAAGATCAGAACTATGAAACATCAAAATTACATTTGAATAACTGGACCCTAATTACATAAGCTAAATCAAAAACAAACATAACAATACATATGTATAACTGAGTGAAGAATCAAACTACGCCATATAAGTCATAACAATAAGTCAATAAGTAATACTAAATCGGCATTTTGTGTTCTTAAGAGAATGTGGGCCACACTAAAGAATTTCATTAAGAATCCTATAGATATTATTAACTGGGGAAGAGGTTCCTAGCATAGCAGAGTCTCCCTCCATTTATCAGATGCTATTGGGCGGCAATGCCAAGAATCGCCTATTTGTGATGTTGGAGCCCAGTTATTATAAAAAAAACAGGTTTAAGGTGTTAAACACCGCCTTTAAGGTTTGGAAGGCTGTACGGAAGCGGTATCAATTTGAAAGAGTTTCCTACTATACTCCTATCTCTGCCTCTGGGTTGTTACCATCTGTATTCTGGGATAGGACTATAGACAGATGGCGGTTTAAAGGGATCTCATGTATTGGAGACTTATATGCTAATGGGAGCTTGATATCTTATGCAATGGTAACTGACAAATATCAGCTCCCTAGATCTGAATTTTTAAAGTTTTTACAAATTCGTGATTATTTGTGTAAAAGTCGATGGAGTATAGAGTCGAATCCATTAGTTGAGGCTGTTAGGAAAAATACCCGTATTGGCACTCTATACAACCGGTTGCTGGACACCCAGACGGATGATTTAGATATTCATAACCTTAAATGGGACAACAGGTTAGGGTGCCAGGGCACCCGTGTGGAACACTCTATTGATCAGGCAGGGAGGCTATTGATGTCGGCTAATCTTCGCTCACAGCATTATAAGACAGTGTTTAACCTCTATCACACTCCCGCTAAAATGTTAAAATGGGGAGGGGCAAATGATGGGGTGTGTTTTCGATGTGGAATCGAGGATGCAGACATGGTACATATCTTTTTTTTATGTGGACACTTGAGCAACTTCTTGGAGCATCTTGAGAGGTTCCTATCTGAAATAACGGGGGTTGTAGTAAGATTATCTGCTTCCCTATGCTCCTGGGGTTGGTAGAAAATGTAAGGGGCGAACAGATGGTATATAAGTATTGATATTTGATTTTCCTAGCCACAGCCATAGCTAGATTATGTATTGCTTCAATGTGGCTGCAGAAAGACGCTCCGACCTTTGAGCTCTGGAGGGCTAGATTTTTTACGATTTTTAACTTAGAGTATAGCTTATATGCCCTGAAAGGCTCACAAAGAAGGAAATTGGGTATGGAAATATGGGGTCCAGTGGTTGCATATATGGAGGAATGAAGATTCACTTTTAAGAACTTTTAATCACTTTTTAGAACTATAGTGGTTGTGACATGGGTAAGATATGTATTGCATGTCAGCTGCTCGTTAACTATCGCCTATCTTTTTAAGACTGTTTTAAAGATGTCTGATTTATATGTGTATTGGTACTATCATGAATTGAAATAAAAATAAAAATAAATTTAAAAAAAGAATCCTATAGATTTGTGTGATAAACCTTTAAAACAATATAGAGTGGCGTACTTAACTCTTCTATTATTTGTTTCACTAAAAAAGGACAGAGATATCATTTGTGTAAATCAAGTAACTGTTTCTTCAACCATTTTACACAAACAGCATATTCACTGCTCGCTCTTTAATCATATTATGCCAAGCACCTTTTCATTGTAAAATGTACAGCAATCTCAGTCTTAGGTAAACAATTTGAGTCTTCTCTTGTAAGTTGGTGCCTAAATGAGATTGACTCCTAATAGACAAAGTACTTTGCACATCTGGTGAGTTTTTGTAGTCAAAGGCCATAGATAAGTTGTTAGAACAGTGGAGACCTTTTTCTTTGTTTTTAATTAAATGTTTACAGCATATATTGTTCATAGATGAGAGCGTTTCCAAACAAGGTATATGATAATCTGTAACGATTCTATTAATGAGTTTGATGATTGTGGAGTACACAGAAGAGGTCGTAGAAACAGCTTAGTTACAGATACGTTTTTGAAGGATGTTAGACTCTGCATTCACTCAATCACATAAATAGTTGACAAGTGTTATGTTATTCAGACCCAGGGGAAGTTGGGAAGTGTACATTGGTAAGTACTCACATCTTTTTCTTGAAGAAGTCAGAAATGGCAGATAAGATATGAAGTACTTTATTCAAATAAACTTTTACTTTATGCTACTTCTGTTTAGCCTCTAATTTAGAGCTTCACAAACGTTTTAGAACCACAAACTAATATTCGGAAAGACAAACCTCTGTGACCCACCCGGCTTTAATGGACATGAGGAGGGCAGTTTTAAAATATATCTTAAGCATCATGTGGTAGAGCCCTGTCATTTACAAACAGAAAATTTTCCATTGAAATGGCCACTAAATTTGCACAGACTTACAGCTTTACTGATAAAACTATATTACAGAAAGGTGACACTGTGTGGAAATCGAGTTTCTGTGAATATTTATCATTTCTGCATCACCAAGTTAAATGTCTTGATTTGTTTTCATCCTAATAAAGCCTTTCTTTCCATCAGACGTCAGAATTACAAAAATGTGCTTCATTTTTGCTTTCCTAACCATTGAATGTGTACAGTTAACCCCTTCCCTGCTCATGACGAGCTCAGCTCGTCATGCTGCGCGGGCGGGCTGTGCGCATGACGAGCTGAGCTCGTCACGACCACGCCCGCGATTGGAATGTCCAGCACCTGGCTGGAATTCCGCTCGCAGCGAAGGCGTTAATTTACAGGCATTTACATTTTGTTTTGTGTTACAAAAAATACATCCTACAGCAGTGCTCGCCAAAAACAAAGGGTGGTGGGAGTGCAGAAAGGGGAGGGAGGGTCACACGGGCGGGGGTGTTAGGAGTAATATATTAAAAATAAAAAGGGCCTACCTGAAGCCGGCAGCTGCCGGCCTCCTCCCGCGTCTCCTTCTTGGTCCCAGCAGACAGACTCCCATCCAATACCCATGCTGCAAAGCAGCACGGGGATTGGCCTGAGCAGGATGGAAAGACGCTCCGCTCAGGCCAGGGAGTATGTGGGGTTTTCTTTAGCCCGGCTGTTCAATGCAGCCGGGCTGGAGAAACCTAAGTGCGTATGTGTGTTTTGGTCGGCCTGAGACAGCCGGCCAAACACATATGCGCACTTAGGGAGTGCACATAGCACTCCTCCTCTCATGCCCCCCCCTCCCTGCACAAGCTGGCTCAGAGCCAGCAAATGAAAAAATAAAAAGATGCTAGAACATCGTTTTATTTTTCCTATGCTGGCTCTGACCCAGGCAGTGGGCGACGCTCCTCCGCCATTGCGGAGGAGCGGCCGCTGTCCTACAGTCTTTCCTTACACACTCTGGGGTATATTCACAAGAACGCGTGATAACTACCACAAGAGTAGCGTAACGCAACTTTCAATAACGCAGCCTATCACGGGAAAATAACCCTGTGTCAACATGGAATTCACAACAAGGCGGTAGCATGCGATAGTCACCAGATAACGCGTCAAATGCCAGCGTGAAAAACAACACCACGCCCAAAAAACGCGAACGCAAGAAATCATGCGATGAGGCCAATCGCGGTACAAAAAGCTGCGAAAAGCAGCCTCAGGCCTGCAACTCCCACGCGTCTGGCGGGCAATTGCACCATAAAAACCACAGGCACAACACACCAGAAACAAGCCAAAGCATGTAGCAACATCCATGCACCCTGACCCAGCGCAGAGGGCAACGCGAACAGCACAACCCCCACAGACCACCAGCAAGGAACAAGTGGGTCGGGGAAGGCCAAGGAGAAAATGGAGAGGAAGACGGGGTGCAGACCGCAGGAAAACAAGACCAAGGCCACGGAGGCGACAGAACACTACCAGCAAATGACCCACAAGCAGACCGCCTGGAATGCAGTCGCAGAGCCCAGGAGGCCAATCCAGGAGGCCAAGAGGCTCCGTCAGGACGTGACAACCTAAACCAGGTAAAAACCCGCTGCCAACAGGAAGGCAGCAACGGCGACAGGAGGTGGCAGTCCAGCGACACAGGAGGAGCAGGAGGAAAGCCAGGCCACAGTCATCAGTGTGGAGAGGGTGCAAGGAGTAGGGAGTACGGGCACAGCTCGACAGGACCTGACACAACAACAACAGGGTGAGGATCCAACAGGGACTGGGGGGACGGGGGGTGATGGGCACAATGCCACACATGCACAATGAGGTGTAGCACACTGCACATCCACAATTACCCAGGGACATGTCCCCCATCCCCGTAGCACACTGCAGCACACACACATAGCAATCACAGCACATACCATGACAATGTGGCACAAAGTGTAACACCGAGACTGCAGAACAGGGGACACAACTGGGTCCACCCAGGAGCAGAAACAGAACAATCACATTGGACAGAGCAGGGAACTGTGAGATGCACATCTACGGCTACAACCCCACATCAGCCATGTAGGCCAAATGTACACTGTCCCAACTCAAATAGCCACCACCGCCCAAACAGTCACAATGTACATTGTCACACAGTCTGCATGTCGACAAGAACAAGGCGCCAACACAATGCCAACATGCACCTCCCCTTCACAATGCAGAGGGACAAACAACACCTCCAGCAGGTCTGAACAGACAATCCATCAGTGAAGCCCGAGACGAACACCACACCCCCGACCCCGACGCCCTACAACAGCCCATGGACATCCCACACAACCCACCACCAGGACAAGGGCAGACAAGCTACTCAGAGGAGAACCCAGACCCTGCAACAGACCACACAGCATGAAGCACCCGCAATCACGGCTGCCTCACAACACTTCACCCACCCACACATGGCACCCCAATGCCAGGTGGCCGAACGGCAAAAGGAGGTGGCCCAACAGGTGAGGGTGTTGCCTAACCCATGGAATGCGAAGTAGAACACATACGTGGGTGTCCAATACCCCTCAGGGACCACCTACACCTCACAAAGGAGACCCACACCTCCACAGAGACACATGCACATATCATGTTGAACTGGCTACGGGCATGTGCGCCCGGCCCCTTTATTGGCAGGGCCACATGTACAGAGATGCCTGTGCTGGATGTGTGTGGGGTGAGTATAAGCCAGCCCGCACAGAGTGCTTGGTGCTGGCAACAACCTGAAAAGTGGACACCAGTGAAATGGAAACAGAAAACACCAGCATAACAGAGTCAAATGCAGAGCAACATGGAGGGATCCGGAGTAAGGACAGAGGTCACCCAATATTCAGTCTGGACGTTCCGTGAGTTGCAGTGCACTGAGGTAGGGGCACTAGAGAAGAGCTCGCTCATGTGAAGGAATTGCTAGGATTGTGTCCCTTCGGGTTAGTCCTGATGCAGATGCAGTGGGGTGTGGTACACCTGCATCAACTTCCTCATCAACGTCCCAGGTCTCCCACACTGCCTGAGGTGACATTGCTGCGCAACCTCACAACAGCACAAAACTCAATCAGTAACGGACAATGGCTTGCGGTGCACTGAGTCACTGGCACCTGGAGTGCTGAGCAGGGCAGCAGGCCGATGATGGCATCCACGACAGGTCTGGGCAACTCTGTAGGTCTGTCAGGACCACCCTTTCGAATCTGGCAGATGGTGGTTGAAGGTGGTCCTTGTGGTGGTGGCATGTGCCTCCTGCGGTGATGCGACGTCCGGGCCGGTCAAGACTCGATGCCATGTGTGGGCCCTTGTGGCCCGCAGTTGGGGCCGGAGGAGGTGGACAGCGCAGGGCCACAGACACATGGCGTTGATGACCCCAAGACCATCACTACAGAGGCCATTCAATGTCTCAGAAGAAGGGGTCCCAGGCCTGAGCAGCACAGAGTTAGTGGCCCCGGATGCACTGCGGCCGGCACAGGCACCCAGCCACGGGACGGTGACTTGCGGTGCAGTCAGATGGGCCATGCGACCTGAGCGGGTCCCCATCAATGTCCGAGGTGTATGTTGCAGAGGGTTTTGGGGGACAGTGGAAGGTGTCCTCCAGGGCATGATGCGGAAGGTCTGATGTTATCTGGAAGCAGCAAATGGAGGAGTGGAAAGCGCAACCCTCGTTTTCACCAACAATTCGGGATCAGCTACATGAGGATGTAAACTAGCCCCTAGTCCATAGACTCAAATGCCCCCAATGTACGACCAGTGAGTGTCCATGAATGTCGGGGAACAAACTCAGTGGCACAGGTGCTGGGAGGGGATGCAGTCTGCGATGATGCCTGTACACAGATGTGAACTCCAAGAATGCCAAATCAAGGCGCTGTGACCTACTGGACCACAGTTTGGGCCGGAGGCAGCGGTCAGCAGTGGCCCACAGCCACGTGTCGGTGGCTCGCGAGGCACAGAGTTAGTGACACAGTGGCAGTTAATTTCCAAAGATTTCCTAATTACCAGTCTCTAAAACCTCGCAAGCTCCCAGCTGCTATCTCTTTTGTTGTTTTTTAATTTGTGTTTGTAAAGCATTGCAAAAAAGATTATCACGCTGCCTCTGATGTATCATTACCAAAAGGAAATGATTGGTTTTGTCATCGTGGCCCATGAGCAAATCTAACAACTGCATGCTTCATGTTGCACCCACAACGGCCCCCTCAGATGAAATGTGTGTCTCTCCAATTGATGTGGGGAGAGCGGTCATGTGCCTTGAGTCTGAGGCTGTTTGCAGATGCAAGATGTCTCTGCTTAACAAGATGGGGGATTGTCAGAGTTCTTGAGGTCCACAGTCCACACAGTAAACTATGTACAGCCCAACCTTGGAAACTCATATATCTATCTAAGCCTACCCTTATTATGTGAGCACAAGGATATATTAGTGATCTCTAGGATTAGCACCGGACCCCATACCTGGTGTGTGTAGCTAGGTGTTCCGCAAGGTAGGTGTAAGCTCAGTTTACACAAGGCTGCTGCCTCTGTTCCAAGACTGGTCTCTCTGCTGGAATTCTCCCCTCTAACCTCCAAGGGGCAGAGACACAGCGTATATTATAAAAACTGTTGTGTTAGAAAACCTGCAGCGGTGCTACTGTCTTATGTCTATAAATGATAGGTGATGTTCCTGACCAGGCACAAGAAAACAGTACACCATGTTTTTCGACCTTGTACAAAAATGTTCAGACTGAATCCCAAGAAGAGTCACTGAATAACAAATAATATGTGCAGAGTATTTCTAAAATAATATCATGTCACAAAAACAAATATGTGTGACTGTGCAAAGCAAAGGCAGCCTAAAACTGCTAATACGAACAACCAAGGTAGAACCAAAGTGGACCCAGAAGGTCAAATACTACACACTAGCTTGCAGCCACTGAGAATATGCCAGAGCACCAGAACGGTCCTGAAGTCAGACAGACTTTCCCCCATATTGTCAATTTAACTTAATGTGTATCTGTTCGCTCTGTTTTCTCTTTCTGCTGGTTTTCCAGTCAATGTCAGTGCTGAAATTGCAAAAAAAGTATAAACCTATGAATCGGGGTAAACATGTGGCAGAGGAAATGCTGGAGAGGTACGAGGGGCAGCGCTTGAAAGCAGAGTAAGACATTCAACTTATGCATTTATTTTTTAAAACATCTGCTGCAAAGAAATTGCCAACAAGGAAATAGTAATAGCGAATCTGTTCTGGATTACTTAACTGCTCACAAAGAGGCTGCATGATATGGGGTTAAGACACCTGCTGCAGAAATCATTGGGTGCCCTGCAATTTTGGTTGCATTATAATAGTGGTAAGATACATCCAGTGGTTAAACCAGTTCTGTGAGAGTTCTGCGTTTTGCCCCGTCACAATTTTGACTCATAAAAGAGCAAAGAGAGTTAATGTGCCTGCTGCAAAGCATACCATGTAATGTGCAGATCACAGATTTGTATTTTATTTAGAGAGGTAAGTGGGCTACTGCTTTTGATACTGAGATAATATTGTTACTTCAAATTCACAAGTTGCAAGCCTTTTAATATAGCTCAGTGTTCTATTTGCCAGGATCTGCATGCAAACTGTAAGTCATAGTTTTAGATCCGTATTGTTTTTTTCACAATCTGCTGTTATTCTAAGACTTTAAAGAAGGGTTCCTTTGGGAAGGAGTAAAGTCTTGTTAATATCGACGTCCACAATCTCTTCATTATGTTCTATATCCTGACTTTGTGTTTCTCCTGACCAATCACTTTTAACATATAATGTCTACAAGTATGGATAACACATAATGTCTACAAGTAGAGATGATATGTGATTCCTACACCTTATAACCCTCATTGTCTTATGTAACATTTCCTGTACATTGATGTACGCACTTGTATGATTTATTGTGCCTCTGTGTGTAATGTAAAGTGCTCTGAAACCCTACACTAGGATGAGGAGCGCTATAAAAGAATTGAATAAAAAAAATAGTAGGTGCCATTTAAATCGATATTTGTGTAATTACTCATACAGACAAATAAATCTTGCATTCTTACAGGGCAAGCACAATTTTACACAGGGAGTTGAACAAACTTAAAAACCTGCCTACAATAGTTCCTCTTAAGTACCTGCGAAGTGATAGCAAGCTGTGAGCCTTTGTTTCCTTCCATTGCATTGGTGTCTCGGTGTTAGGGTCCAAACAGATTTCAGCCAGGATGGTACTTGAACAAAACGAGGGCTGATGGCCCTTTAAACCAGGTCTTTGTTATGGCCCAGCTGCCAATTCAGACAATGTGTAAGCACTGCTGAGTTTTGTCCAGGTGTCAAAAAAAGGACACCAGGACAATTCATCATGTTTTCCTGGGTCGGCCAGATCAGGCCAAGAAATAACTGGTGGATCCGGTGTTAGCCCCAACTTTTCAGCCCTGGTCAGTGCTCAATCCTTTATGGATGAAATCAACTTTTATATTAAAGTCACATAAAAAACACACATTTTGGTCCATTGAACCATGGCTGTGGCCATGTTCAAGCCTGAATGGAATACAGTTGGCTGAAACTTGATATTACCGTAATGAGCAACATTTTCTTTGGGCTTACAGACATAAGGAATTAGACTACCCTCAAACACTGTTGAATGTCTTGACCTCTATAATAAAGTTACAAATCTAGGCTTTTAACCGGAGATTAAAAAGGTCCCTGAGCCCACAAATTGGCTCAGTTGTAAACAAAGACTCTCTACACCTCTTTATCTGCCAGAATTGCAAGCATGGGGAAAATATCAGACAGCATTACGCTCCAGCAGGGTAACCGGCAGGGCTGCCCCCTGTCGCTGCTGCTGTTTGCACTATATTTGGTGCCCTTTATCCAGAGATTGAAGTCTCTGAGCATTATACCTCCTTTACATATAAATCAGTTTACCACTAAGGTGTTGGCCTATGCGAATGGCATTGCCATCTTCTCGTCATCACCTGTTCAGGCTCTAACTGGTATTCAGACTGCGGCGGCTGGTTTTGGCATAGTATCCGGTCATAAACTTAATATTGTCGAAACTCAAATTGTAACTAGCTCTGCTGTGGTCCTGTCCGACCCTCATAATGTGAAGGAAGCCACCTATCTAGGGGTCTGCGTTTCCTCATGCACACAGAGTCAATCAATCAATCAGGGGGTTTAAAGCACGCTACTCAGCCGTGAGGGTCTCAAGGCGCTGGGGGGGGGGGGTGCAGCTCCGGTCAGCCGAAGTGCCAGAGTGTGATTGAGCTTAATTATGTGGGGTTATACTATGAATCACTGACACTATTTCGGAAATGGGACAAACTTCGGCTAGGCCTGATTGGCCCCTGCAATCTTATTCAAATGACTATCCTTTCATGGTTTCTGTATTTGTTTTGGTCTGTACCTCTACATCTTCCTAAAAAGTACTTTAAAATGGTGGAGACCAGTTGGCAGTGATTCATATGGGGGTATAAGAAACTGCGCTGTGCTATCCGTTATTTGCAGCTTCCTCATGATATGGGCGGTATGGCTCTCCCTTACTTGTGGTTGTACTTTCTCTCTTCTTTCCGACTTCATCTTAGGGTTGTCATGCCGAGGACTGAATGGCCACTGTCTTATTTATTTCCTGAATACCGGGTTCTCAGCAATGCACCACAGCAGGCGACAGATTTGATTTACACAGTTCACTACAGACGCACAAGGTTTAAGACATTGGTGGTGTTTCATAAGGTTTGGGATGCAATTAAAATATACTGTTGAATCTGTGCCTTTAATAAGTTCACCTCCCTTGGGTGCAATCCCAATTTACCTGTAGAACTGCAAAAGGGGTATTTACAGTTTTGGCACCAGATCGACATGAAGCAACTTGGCCAACTGTTTACTAACGGTGTGCTTCGCTCTTTTTAGGAAATTCAGTCATCATGGGGCACATCGAAAGGGCTTTTTTAGATACCTTCAACTTAGGGGTTTTGTTAGTCACTTGTCCCCTAAGGATTTTTCAATGTGCCCCAATCCATTTCTGGAGCAATTTTATTGCCTACCTAGACAGCGGTCAATTGGCACCATGTACAATACTCTTCTCCCCTTCGGTCCCAGCTCATGACATTTACAACAGTTGACAGAGAAGTGGACCAAGAATTTAGGCTCGCTGGTGATCTTAGTGTTCAATTGGCTCAAGGCATACTTAATGTGTCTTGGCTGATATCCATTATACACCCTACAGATTGTTCAAAAGAGGCCTCCAGCCTTGCGCTGACTGTTTTAGGTGTTCGATGCCGCTCACATTTTTGCCACTTGCCCCTCCTTGATGTCATACTGGATTTCAGTTTTCTATAGACTAAACATTTTGCTACAAGAGAAGGCTGACTATGATCCAAGGCTATTTATGTTGGGCCATTTGACCTCTATTTGATACAATCTGGCACCGATTTATTTCTATGTGATCACCGTGGCTAGACTGGGCATTGCTAGGGCATGGTTGTAGCATGAAGCACCTGATGCCAGGGCTTGCTGGCATGAATTTATTTTCTCCTGTGGGCTGAAACTTACAAATATTCACTCCAACCCGAAGAGACATTAATTGGGAAAATTATGAGCCCCAGTTAGGGATGGTTTTCAGCTGCAGCTCCTCCATTATGGCAGAGAGCGGCGCCCCACTGCTGACAGCCAGCAGAGGCAAAAGTGAAAAATAAATGATAATAAAACCATTTTATTATCATTTTATTTTTCACAGAGCCAGCCGAGTCTGGGGCAGAGGTGGGGCCATCGCAATGAGAGTTGGGAGTAAGAGTGATGGCCACTGCTAAGTGCGCATGTCAGTTTGGCCTGTCGTCTTAGCACGGCCAAACCAACATGCACACTTAGCATTTCTCCAACCCGAGCTATTTTGCACAGCCGGGTGGAGAACTGACGCAGGCTCCCAGGCCCTGTCTGAGCGCCAAACCAGGCTGCTCAGACCAATCCCAGCGCTTCTCTCATGCTGGGAATATTATTCCCAGCATGAGAGAAGCGCTGGGATTGGCATCTGGGAGCCTGCGCAGTGTGCAGCAGTTCATGGACATCCAGGAGGCGAGGATCGGTACAGGAGCAGAGGAGCAAGGCGACGTCCGGCAGCTGCAAGTAAGTACTCTTTTATTTTTTTGTTCCATTAATTTATGTGTGTTTTTTTTTTTAAGTATTTCTCCCGTGCTGCCCCACCACTTGGGATTGAGAGCAGCCGTCGCTGATGGTTTTGCTCTTAGTATGCCCAACTGTCTCTCAGAGATAATAAATAATTCAGTAATTGTATGACTTCTGCCATACATGTGTGACATTGCATTCTACCATTACTTATTAATGGCCTGGTGATATATTTGAATGTTCTCCTTTGTACTAACTGTATTTTATTTGTTTCATACTTTTCCAATAAAAAAATCATAAGCAAAGAGCCAATTTGTGGTCACATAATCTAAAGAAAATGTATCCTGCTACTCACTGAAGGCCTGGACACACTGGGCCATATGTACAAAGAAGTGGCGGAGTGAGGCGTAAGCCTTCTTGGCTTAACGCCTCACTCCGTCAATTCAGAAACACAAGGCTGCACCATATTTACAAGAATATGGTGCAGCCTTGCGTTTCCCCCTGCGCTGGCGCTACTTTTAGCAGCTTAGCGCCAACGCAGGCACCCTTGCACCATAGTGCAAGGGTGTCTGCGTGTAGGGGAAGATTGTTTATGTGTAGGAAGGTGTCCCTTCCTGCACTTAAACAATCTTTAAATGAAGTTTTGTCACTTCTATGTGTGCTGCTTAATGCATTGTTTATGTGCAGGGAGGGACATCTTCCTACACATAAACAATCCAAGGCGTTTTGCTTTTTCCATGTGTGCTGCACAAGGCAGCACACATGGAAAAAGCAAAAACGAGGAGAAATAAAGCATTTCTCCTCGTTTCGCCGAGTTAAGACCAGGTTTTCCCTGATCTTAATTTTGGTGCTGCCTCCTATTTACGCCACCCTTGTAAATAGGGGGCAGCGTCAAAATCAATGGGTGTTGCGGTGGAACGCCCACCGCAACACCCACTGCCCAGCCTGAAAGGGGGCCGTATTTACAAGGCAGCGTTAAGCCACGTTAAGTGGCTTAACGCTGCCTTGTAGATAAGGTGAAGCCCCTATCGCCACAGGAACGTCGGAAAAAGTGACGTTCCCGTGGGGATAGGGGCTTGTACATTAACCCCATAGTGGTGAGTATGGCTATTAATTTTGCTGTTGCCTATGGGAAGGCATTTTATGTTCTCTACGAAATGCTATTTCTCAGAGGTTGCAATTAGCGGCTCAGATTTGCTAACACTTGCTGGGGTTCTCGAGCCACATTAAGAAGAGCTTCACAACCGGAACGGCAGCGGCGATCATCTTACCTTTGCTAAAGGTTCTTAGCACTGCAACTTGACCTTCGTGCAGGGTTAAAGTTGTTTTTCGCAACAAAATGCCGACCTCCCGTGAATATAGGCAAAGGGGGTGTGTAGGTGAGGATCAGCGTAAATACCTCTTGTATTTAATGCAAAGCCAGATTATTTGAAATAGCCTCACCTGACTTTGCTCAAAACTTTAGCCAGTTCGAACCAGGCTCAAACAATGGGACTTATTTACAAGCCACCTGCGCTGCTGGTACGCCACTTTTTCCCATATTAAAAGTGACACACCGGCGGCTCAAGGGGCTTGTAAATAAGCCCTAAAAGGTTGAGTGGTATATTGCATGATGTACCTATGCATAAAGTGCTATTTATGCTAAATCAAACATTTTACATGGCTTAAACTGGCTTGCATCAGAGTTTGTACTGACTGTGTAACCTAAGGTACAACTATTACACAAGATAGTGTTGGATATCCTTTATGCCAAAGTAGGAGGCTGACCATCGTGTAAAACAGGCTTTTTGGTGCCAATGACATCATCAACACGTGACTGTTTGAAAATCTGCAGTTGCGCAGTTTTTTCTCTTCACACAACATATGGCATCAATTATTCATGCGCAGTGGCGGCTCGCACAGGTAAGAGCGGTAGGGCGGTGAGGCGGGGCCGGGTGGGGGGTGGTGGAATTCGACAGACGACGGGATAAGTAATATTAAATCAATAATCAATAAAAAAATTAAACCACTTACTTTGCGCTCGCCGCATCGCTGATGCGGCGAGTGCAAAGTAAGTGGTTTTATTTATTTATTTATTTAATATTACTTATCCCGTCGTCTGTCGAATTCCACCACCCCCCGCCCTGCTCTGCCACTGCCCCACCACCCCACTTTTCTTACCTGTGCGAGCCCCTACTGTTCACACAGCACTCTGTTACTTAAAAGATAGTGAATCTAGGCCCATGTATTTAGAGATGGGAAATCCCTTGATTGTCTACCAGTACTGGAGGTGGGCTTTCTCCCTTTCAAATGCAAGCATAGGCCCGACCATACCTATTTATCTTGAGAAGCATTTCCGTATTGCCTCACACGATCTCTAAGATGTTTGGACTAGCTTCTTATGATTATATCTCCTTAATAATTTTCCACAGTGGTGGCTAAAGGCGGCAGGGGGCTTGCCTATAGGGCGATCAGGCAGTGCCCCAAGGGAAAGTTTGCCAGGTAAGTGTGTGGGCCTGTTTTGTGGTCTGCTGATTTCTCTGATATCCTCCTCCACTCCTGTGCTCCTGCTGGAACGGCTGGCTTATAAGCAGCCTCTGGCTATCAATCAATATTTTCCACTGCAAGGCACATTTTTTAAAGAGTTGTGATATGAAACTCGGGGTAAGGCCTTTGACAAGCAGACTTTTAATTCAATATAATTAAAGTTCAAAGGCCACTTGAAAATAACTGACGGCAAGCTCACTCTGGACTGGTGCATGCACTCGTCACTTTACAGTGATTAATAAATCAAACTCACTTAATGGGTTAACAAGCTGTTAAAAGGGCGAAACAATTGATTTACGATCTGTCAGTAGGGATTTCTGTTGCATGGGGATATAAGACGTGATGTCACTATCGGGGTTAATGGGCAGATGATGACACTTCTGATAACCCTAGAAGTTTGTTGAATTTACGTGACTGAAGAAACACAGCCCAGTAGCAGAGCAAAGAGAGGGCCTCTCGTGAATTGCATTCGCTTTCAAAGCATGTTCTGAAAGTGAGCAATTAATTGAAGAACAAGGGGCAGTGCGAATAACTCGAAATCAAATTTCCAAGCTCCAGTTTGAAAGAGAAGTCTCATGAGAAGTGCAATTGCTCCTTACTCAAACAAAATATCAATACATGTCATTGATAATTCAAAATAATATAAAGAAAATTGAAACAGAGCTTGGGCTATTTTGGAAATTATTAGACTCTAAACAGTAGGTTGTAGTTGGAATAATGTGTCCAATGATTACACCTCTTGGTGAGCTCACTATGTACAGCGTGGATTGGGTCTCATATGAACATCAGCTGAGATCAGACCCCATATTATAAGCATTTGGGATGGTTAAGACCGAGAGGATGCTTATTCCATGGAGGTTATATGAGGACATAAAAAAAAAGAACATTGAAAGTGACCATAGTTCCTTGTTCACTTGGGCCCAATGGAACAGCACCCAGACCTCAAACACTTTCCAAAGATTAGAAATAGAGCATGCCCATGTGGAAATAGACCAAATGAGGAAATAACCAGATGACTAGGAAACAGCTAGGCCCAGTGCTAATCTTATTCAAGGATTTCCTCAATAGTGTATCTTATCCAGACATGAAAAAGCTATGAGCCCCATGCATGTACTAAGAGTCGGTTCACAAAATGTGGCTGCAAATTGCGCACAGGCTATTTGCTAACTGGCTCGGATTTTGTAAAGCGACCTATGTACAAATAGGTTGCATCACACAGTTACCATTCTCAGAGGGTCGCAGAATAACCTACTTAATGAATATTAATAAGGCACGTCTCAATTTGCGACCACCGTGATTGGCTGCAAATACCTAGATGGTGGCCTACAAGGCACAGCAAATCACCATAACTGTTTGCATTCCCAAATGGAAAACTTTTTTAAAGAGGCCATTGTCCTTAAAGGAACCAGAGCTGCTTTAAAAAAAGTAAAAGTTTTCTTTTTGGGTAAACATCAGACGTAACAGGCTCAATGCCTACTTCACCTACCACCGAGGCTGCCAAAACAATCCCCAAAGGGGGAGGGGCCCCAATGAGACATTGTCCCTATATACAGTGCACATGACACACTCACACGGTCGTCAATTCATCAAAATGCCTGGGGTAGTGGAAGTGACATTGCAAAACTTGTAACATTATTGACATCACAGGAAGTGATATCATATGACCTTTGACCCTGAGTCTTCTCAGGAAGCATTATTACAAGACCGTAACCATGATGACATCACAATAATTGACATTGCTAAATTTCCGTAAAAACTGCATGATTAATATACCAGGATCAACAGAGAAAATGTCTATTTTAAATACCACTACATTAGAACTGTTAGACCTGACAGCCTTAGGGCGGTCCCCCACCCCCCAACTTTTTTGCCTTCCTTTCTTCTCCACTTTTTGGACCTCATTGTTGCTGGTATTAGGACTCTGCACACTTTACCACTGCTGACCAGTGCTAAAGTGCTTGTGCTCTCTCTCCTGAACATGGTAATGTTGGCTTAAAGCCATTGGCATGTTTCATTTACTTATAAGTCCCTAGTAAAGTTCACTATGTGTGCCCAGGGCCTGCAAATTAAATGCTACTAGTGGGCCTGCAGCACTGCTTGTGGCACCCACATAAGTAGTCCTCTAATCATGCCTCAGGCCTGCCATTACAGAGCCTGTGTGTGCAGTTTACACTGCCATTTCGACCTGGCAACATAAACATTTTGCCATGCCAAAACTTCCCTTTTTCTACGTATAAGTCACCACGAAGGTGGGCCCGGGACAACCCAGAGGGCAGGGTGCAATGTATTTAAAAGGCAAGACATGTACTTTTAAGTTTTACATATCCTGGTTGCGAAAAACTCTTAAATTGATTTTTCACTACTGCAAGGCCTATATCTCCCACAGGATAACATTTGGGAGTTACCTTATTACATTTTATAAGTGTAATTTACAAAAATGGGAAGATATAACTGAGTTAAGTATGGTATCTCTGGAATCCTAATTTAAAATCCTAACTTATGGTGGAGTCAGATTTTAGATTATAATTCTGAAAATACCACTTTTAGAAAGTTGGTATTTTCTTGCTTTAGCCATTTGTTGCCTATAGCCTATCTCTGATCACATGACTGGATGCAGTTGGCAGTTGGGCTTTTTGTATTCTTCCTATACAGTCACACAAAATGGGAGCTTAGGTGTCTATCAATGAGCCATCTCTGGCATAATGGGAGGGAGGAGCTGGGCACAGCCTCTCTTACACCTGAATAGGCTGTGTCCTGTCCAAACACAAACAGCTTATGCCCCCTGTAGTGACTCTGGAGGCAGGGCATGAAAGGAGGACATCTGTGCACTTCAAAGACATGTCTTTGAAGTCTCCCCCACTTCAAAGGCACCACTGGGTATAAGTACTGGACCTCAGACACCATCACTTTACTACAATTCTGGACCTGTGGCTACTCTGCTTAGGAAGAAGGACTGCTGTGCTGCTGAAGGACTGCTACTCTGCTGGACTCCTGCTCTGCTGAACTGCTGCCTGCTGCCCTCTTGCCTGGGTGAGAAGGACTGGACCTGCAACTCTTGAACCCAGAGTGACTCCAAGGGCTAGCTGGATGCCCTCCTGATCTGAAGCCTCAAGGAATAACAGACGTCCAAACCCTGCCATCTGTGCGTCTACCCTGCCCAGGTGTGCCACCCCAGTCCTAGACCCTTGGAAGTGGGGCTAAGTTGCTTGCCAGCGCAACCAATGCATCTTTTCTGCTGAGTGACACATCCCCGAGCAGGTGTGAATTGGACCCATTGGAAAAGACTCGCATCGCTGTAACTACCCGCATCTTGGGACTGACGCATCGCCTTTGGAACCGCCAATGCACAATGCTTTTAGCGCCGCAAGCTCCTCACATCCCTCGTCGACAGCAGCCTCGACGACAACACCAAAACTCCGCTTTGCAGATTCATCGATCATTAGAACCGGTGCATTGCCTCGGCTGCACCTAGCATCCTAGATACCGGACTTCGTATTGCAAGCCCCGTTGATGTTGAAGCATTAGGCCTTCGCACCACAGCTTGGCTGCATCTCAGAACAAATGCATCACCTCAGCTGTGCAAAGCATTTTCGACGCAAATCCACACAATGCTCCGCAACCAGGATTTATGTACTCTGTTCAGCGACCGTAACTGGGTCCCTGTAGCCAGCCCGCACTTTACTGCGGTCGGCCTGAACTTGTGACTTTGTCCCAGTCTGGTACGACCAGATATCCCCAATAGCACTTTGTGCTTTTTGGCGCTATTTCTCACTTTAAACTTAAAAATTCAATAACTCCGGTTCTACTAATTGCATTTTTATCCTTTTGGTCTTGTTTTATTTATTAAAGTCAGATCCATTTTTCTAAGTTGATGTGGAATCATTTTGGTAGTGTTTTCACTGTTTTGCTGTTTGAAGTGTTGCACAAATACTCTACACACTGCCTCTAAGTTAAGCCTGACTGCTCTGTGCCAAGCTACCAGAGGGTGTGCACAGTTTACTTTAGGGTTTGCCTGCCCCTTACCCTGACTAGGATTGTGGTTGCTGCTTGACCCATACTCATACTCCAGTCAACCAGTAACCCAATTTCTAACAAGCATGCTGACATGATCTTTGAAGGTGGTGGGGCGTCAGTGCTTAATTTGTAAAATATTAAGTGCCAGGGCTCTGACTGGTAGGCCACTGCAGCTTGCACCACCAATCGCCCTTATCGCTGCCAAAACAATTACTAATCATCTCTCTCGCATGTAAATGCGACAGTTCAGCTTATTCCAGGTCCCCAAAGCTAGAGGAATGGCTGGGGAGGCAGGTATGAGCAATTTTAATGTATATTGTATTCCTAAACAACCGTTGTTCTGCTCATCTCTAAATTAGATGAGCACCGCCACCATGTGGTAGGCTGTTCTATGTATGGTGTTGACAATTAGGTGCCGGTGCTGAGCACCGGAAACCAATTAAGTGCTGGTGCTTAGCACCGGAAAGCCCCAGCTCAAATTAAGCACTGTGGGGGCGTACTACTTGCTCTGAATTGTAGTCAAAAAAGTAACCGAGCCAGGCCTTTTCTATGGGAGCTCGGTGGGTTTCCACCATGACAATTTTTAAATCAACCGAGCCAGTTTTCACATAAATGTGTTAAATAGTCAGTGGCTCTGAAATTCAACTAATTAAATATTGAAGTCCCTTCATAGAGTGTCAAGCAAATAAAACCTAACCCTCCCCAGGAGTCGACCACATTTAAAAACAAAGTGCTATGGGTATACTCACATGTAAAAATACTACCTCGATTGTGCAAAGGCTATCATTTTGTAGTGAGTGCCCCTTATGCCTCAAATTACATACAACATACCAGAGCTAGAATTTTGCCATTAATGTCATCCATATGCCATAGGTGACCTTTATGAAAAAAATTACATCTAGTATGTCAGGGCTAGTATGTTGTCATGGTTACCTCCCTCCCATACGCTGTCGTGTAGTTCCTATATAACCTATACAGGATCTTCGCGTTTGGATAACATAAACTGTGGAATTGGTGGCAGACTGATTCCGTGCACCCCCACCGGATACATTAGCCTGTCTATATCAGCTAGCTCACAGTGCCACTATAATCTCCTCTTACCAAGGAGAGAATAGATTCTGGCAACCTCAGAACATGACAACCCGGATCCCTCAGAAACGTGGAAACAATATACTACCTTTCGCTCAGTCACTCGTGCTCACTTAGTTTATCTCAGAGAGTTACACAGAATAAACAGGCTGGGCGCTGTTATTCTAGTGTAGAATAGATGAGCTGCAACAACCATTAGACAGTAGCAGAGATATATGATTAGAAGTACTACGAAAGTAAAGGGATGGTAAAGTTCTACCATCTTGCAGAAATCATGAATATATACAAGTATATAAAACACATGATAAAAAGTGCGTACTCCTACAATGCCTCCCTAACTAGATGTACCTAAATGTACCTAGCATCTATGTAGGTGTTATGCCAAGAATCCCTCTAGGATCTAGTCAACCCCATTACCTGAGAATGAGAGAATATGGGATCCCGTCCTGGTCTCTAGTTGGACACCCCGCGAGGGATGTTAGACCACTGCGAGCTGGAGTGTCTGCATTCAGGAACCTCAGCGTCTCTGGTCAGTGTGTCAGCCGGGACGTCTCGATCTCCTCTGTCTTTCTAAGCAAGATGTGATGTATATATACCCATAGGTCTCCCCAAGGGTCCTACCTTGCTGTGTTACTGTGTCAGCCTAAAGGATGATGTCGGGCCTGAACTTTATACAGAGATATTTAACAGGAGATGTTAATCCTGCTGTGCTTCCAAGAAGTCTCATGCATAATGTATTAGATTCGAACTGGGGAAAAACCCGCGTTCTGAATGCAGTGTCGTATCTAGGTAAAAGGTCAGTCCCTAAGAACCGTTATGTATGTAATGTAGGGAAGAATATAGGTGAACGGTTGCAACGTTACCTGCGCCTATATAGGGTACCTATATGGAATATAACACCCACTCCTCTTCCGACTGGACGACATATGTAACTTATTACAGTACTACTAGCCTAACTAGATATTGATACGCACAAAGTTTATAAAAACATTTGTTTAGCTAACAATGTTTAAAATTAAAAAAAAATCTAAAAATACTTAAAACTGTCTAAAAAAACTTTTCAAGCCATAGCTCTAAAGTGTCTGAGTTATAGTCCGAAGCACTATAAGCATTAGAAAGCCATGTATGCCCAATAAATGAAAGGAATGTCAATTTTTGTTTTGAGTTCCAAATTTGAGCTTGTTTTAAAAAGGGCGAATTTCTTCCAGCACACGACGAGCCAAATGAGTCAAATGTTTATGTGTCCTGGCTGGTAGATGCAACATTTTTGTTGCTTGCTTCCGCAGTAGACTGCCCCTGTAGCACCTCGCAGAGTACCTCAATTGAGCACAGATGATGTTCCATACTGTCCGCAGCCGGAGCTGGGCAGCCTGTACGTCGTCCAAAGCCTGGGTGTCAGAGGAGGAACCAGTGTCCACACCAACAGGTGCTATTACTACCTGTGGGGGCTCAAGGAATGCCGCCATCAACATCGAAATACGCTGAGGACACTGCAGAACATGGGCCGTTATCGGGTCCAGTAAAGCATTCACGTCCGGTTGCGCACATGATGGGAGTGTCAAACAAAGGTCTAACACGCATTCTTCTCCGCAAAACAGGCATCGGAGGACAGGTAAGATGCAGTCCATCCAGATTGGTCGAAATGACAAGAACCAAGATGCACTTAGTTCCCTTAGGCGAGACGTGCCTAGATGTTGTACCATGCGATCACGGTATTTATGCTCCAGGAGTGCTCTTTCCATCTCCTTGGTGACTGGGACGTCCATTGCGTAGAAAATATAAAACAATCAGGATACGTGCTACTAGAAACAGGATGAGCGGAAATCCTCCAAAGATGCTTCCGAATACGGAGTGTATGAAGTTTGGTATGACTCCAAGTACCGTCTGAAAGGTGCTCAGACGTCCAGAACCTATGGTCTTAAATAGGTGGACTATGCCTGTCGTATCAGACATGTTAAAGATACGATTTACCATTTCTGCAAAATGGAAAGGGCAGTTTCTATGAATGAGCACCTGTATCTCTGCCGAAGACCTTGCGATCTGGAGATCAAAAGTCTCTTGAGCGGAGGTTAAGGGCACAGACTTCTGTAAAAGCATGGCTTTCATTCTGCTTAGAGTATCAAACCTTATTAAAGAAACATTCAGTGAAGGCCATAACGACATCTCTCAAACCGTATTAAAGAAACATTCAGTGAAGGCCTTTACGGCGTCTCCCTGACTCTATGTTTCGGTGGAAACAATACTTGCATACAACAAGTAACCCTGGAGCTCACGGTTACCAGATATGCGATGCCCGGGAGCATTCTGCAGTAGCCTTGACTGTTCAGCATCAAGTAACTCCCATTTGAAAGTAGCCTGAATGCTGGAGTAATCACTGCAGCTGGGGCACCCCTCAAATGGCAGGACAGGTTCGCTACAGAACCATTACAAGCCCCGTGCAGCATTATATCCTGGCATATGAGTGATCCACTTAAAGCGTTCTCACAGTTTGTACCGCTTAGAAACACTTCTCGATCCCTACTTCGGCATCGAAATCTGTATGGTAATACCCATGATTCCTTAATGTATTCCTTACCCATTTTTTCATATCTGCCTGCCTGCTTTTGTTCAAGGCAATACTGAAACTTAAAAGTAGTGACTGGTAGGTTAGCCATTCAGTGGACGGTAATTCTGCCACTGTAAATGCTAATCTATCCAGTTTTTCAATACGCAGCATTGTATATTTTGCTCCCTTTTGTGCCATTTCTATCTATTTATCTGTTAGATTGTATTCAGAAAACAGAGACGTACTGTTGATATAACACCAAGGCACATAGCCTGCACGCAAAGAATGCAGCGTCCAGCTTAATAACATAATAGAACGTAATTGAGATTGCCCGTGTTGTAATATGGCCAAATCTTGTTCCAGTATGTCTATCGCAGAAGATACAATGTTGCCTAAGGAATATATCCTGGAGGTCAATGTAGTTAACCCATTGTCTACCACTGCTAGAGATTTTTCTAGATTTATACGGTCTATTTCACGTAATCTCTCTGCGGCCTCTTGTTGAGATATTTTCCAAATTTCATTATAGACAGCATAATAGAAACGTTTCTGACGTGGCTTCCTGGGACCTAGTAAAATATCCCTAAGATCCACATCCTGTGACAGTAAGGATAAGTGTTGTTTCACCTTTGTGAGTGTTAAGGTTTTTAGCCAATCAAGGCACAACTTCCCAACACTGTAGGATGTCCCTAACCCTGGATGTTCTCTCTGTACATAACGTGGAACTGGCCTATGGATAGCGAACCCTTCGGTTATACCCATGAATCTCGCCTGACAACTATTAGTGTCTGTAGGCCAAATCAACTATTTCTTCCAATCGGGGTCTGATCTGTTGTATTGTATAATTTCATTCAACGTAATCTCTTTCTGTGATGTTATATTACCCTCGGTGTGTGATGGAGTTGGCAGCCGAGGTGTGTTCAAGTCTTTGTTCTTGGCTAGTCCAAGGCAAGACGTCTGTTGCACTGTCTCGTTCAAAAACATGATTTGTTGAGGGATAAGGCATGCTCTAAACAAAGCTTCTGTTCCCTGAACTAGCCATTCTCTAGTACCCCAGACTCATTTTAAGTCCACGGTGTCTTTCCAGAAGTCGAAACCTTGTTCAGACAACTGGGCAATAAAGGAAGCAGAGTAGATCTGTTTGGTGTTTGTTAACATATTTTTCTGTGCTGATGTTGGTGCAACCTTATGATAATATGATGCTGGGTCAGACTTATTAAACCCTGAAAAATATGGAAACTTTTGTGTAAATGTTTTTGAAGTGCCTTTCGGCGTGTTGGACAATGTTCCCACTGGTGGTAAGTGAACACATTTCTAGGATTTGCAGATTTATGCAGAAAGTGATGACCATAGTGTTGATAACAATACATTGTTTTGAAATCTGATGTTCTTTCCAATGTTTCACTATTAGAAAATGCAGCAGATTTTTCCAAATCAGACAACATGTTATTTACAGTTTCAAAATCCCAATCAATCGAAAATGCACTTGAGGTAATGATATCACTCAACGATATTTTAAATAAATGAGGAATTCTTAAAAGTTCAGTCGGACCAAATATATCAAAATCAACCTTGTCCCAAACTATACCATCGGGTATAGGAACTGCTGTAATGTTCACTGATGACAAGTGTCTTTGTTCTCGATGAGAGGACTGGTGTGGCTTCAAAATTAAAATTCACCTTTTGGGCTGCAGAGCTTTGTCTAAGGTATTTTCAATTAACAAGCATGCTAAAAACTATTACTAAGCCTAACCAGAAAAGAAAGAAAATTATCCCGGTGATTACCCATAGTTCTACCCAAGGTGACACCAGGTAAGTCTTTTTAAGAAAGTTCAGAAAGTCTTTAACTTGCTGCTTGTGCAATTTTTTGGCTGGCATCGTTTCCGGTTCACTTGGATCCAAAGAAAACGTATCAAAGTTTATGAAGTAGCCATGAAGCAGTTCGATCAATTGTTGGTATTGCATCAGGATTTGTAGAAACTTAGTTTGCTCTTGTTGATGCATGTTGATGTAGACATCTGTATTTGGTCGAATCGAAATTTGTCTTTCATTTTGGTTCTGAATTTGAACTTCAGGTTCAAGGGGAACGAGTTTCATAGCAGTCTTTCCGTTTGAACTTCTTGAATTGTAGCGGGAGGAGGGCGTCTGCTACTTTGGAGTCCACGTGGCCTACTACTCAGTATCAGCCACATAGTGTGGTTTGATTAGGTCGATTAAGACAAATCTTTTCTCCTTTTTTCCGGCAAGAGGCGGTAGAAGTACAGTTCTTGTTCCTTCAACTGCTAGGACCTGTACAGGCTTTCTGTATGATGGCCCAAATTCTTTCTTGTCCGCTATTTTCACTCTGACCAGATCCCTGACTTTTGGGATCTTGCCGTGACTGATTTGACTTCCCCAGTGGCAGTCTGCTTCATATGGACATTACTTTGTTGTGTCCTGGACTCGATTAGATCCTGTAAAACAGCCAAACGATCATGGATGTCAAAAGGCTTTTCATCCACCATTGCGCCTTCACAATCAAGATCAGTTACCCACATTCTTGTCCCAAATAGGACCTCATATGGAGTGACCCCCCCTAGACAACTTCGTGGCATATTATTCAATGCTCGCTGCACTCCATACAGATGTTTCACCCAACTCTCACCCGTGCCTAATACTCTAGCTGTTAAAGACTGCTTTAAGTCTCAGTTTTTCCTCTCCACAACTGAATTTCCCTCTGGATGGTACAGAGAGGAGTATCGCAATGCTATACCCAATGCTACACCCAATCCTCGCATGGCCTCCTTGTAAGCCCGAGAGCTAAACGCAGGGCCCTGGTCAGAATGTAATGTGCCAATCGCGTATGTCCCTATAAAGACTTGCAAATCTTTTATAACAGTTCGAGCGTCAGCCGAGCGTTGGGGCCACACCCATAGGAATCTTGAGACGGAATCCACTGCAACCATGATATACCTGTAAGCCCCATCTCTTTGTAAGGAGCCGCAGTGGTCCAAGTAAACACACGCTAGTGGTTTATCTGATATTAATAATGGTGTCTGTGCTGGACGTGTTACGGTGTTACGGTGGAACCTTTCATCTGCTGGCAGATGTCGCATTTCAAGACATAGTCTTGAGTCTGCTTAGTTAACCCAGGCCACCAATAGCGTTGTTTCAATAAAGAAACAGTCGTCGTAACTCCTGCATGTGCAGAACCTATCCCTTCGTGTGCTGCTAGAATTAAACCTAACCTACGATCCATGTTTGGAATTACTCTGAACCCCCACTCCAGGAATGTGAGCAAATGGAATGTTATTGGCATCTAACTTGTAGGAGTACTTGAGTGGAAACCTTTTTGGTACTGCTCCGCTGTTTTTGCGAGAAACATTCACAGCCACCATAATCTCACCGTCTATTCTCGTTTTAGAACGAGTGATTGCAGCTACGGAAGCCGTGCGTACAGCCCCCTTTGCGGCTTCACCAGCCAATGAATTCCCTTCAACGTGAACGCCAACACGCTGATGACTCAGTGTATGTATCACTTGAGCTCTCCGTAGTTCGGTTTTCAACTCCACTACCTGTTCCCATAGCATTTTATGCTTAATTGTGCCACCTTTTGCATCTTTGAACCCATTTTGAACCCAGTGCTGCAAATATTCATTATATGACTGTAACAGTAAAATGAATCGCACATAATGAGTGTGGGGAATTCTCGATCCGTATTTACTAGTGCCAGTATCAAGGCTTTCAACTCTGCCAGCTGTGCCGTGCAGTCTCCTAGAGATTGCGTTTTTGTGCAACTTGGGTGGAACTTTCCATCCCGCATGCGACCTTTAATAATTGTGCATGCCGCGCTATATTGCTGCTTACTTCCTATGGCCGGTTGAGCTGATCCGTCAGTGTAAATTATATATTCATACTGATCTAGAGGCATTATTTCGTTTGGTGGAGGATATTCTTGTTCGTATTGCAGAAATGCTTGTGTCTTTAAATTTGGGTCGTACCTATATTCTACATCTGTTGCAGTGAGAGAATTAGCCCATTGTATCCATCTTGGATGTAAGGCTTTAGCGTTAGGAACGCTTGCCTTTGTCGCAGCCTCTAAGGCTGGAACCGGAGTCACTACTATTATTCATTTCCCCTGAGCCAGTGCTCTTTCTCTTACTACAGCAGTCTGTACTGCTGTTAGAATCTTTTCTGTAGATGTGAAGCGCATCTCAGCATTTGTGTAAAAATGTGATTTGTATGCAATTGGTACTGTTTCACCTTCATTATATGTTAGATAGGTGTACCCAGATTGACCCGCAACTATACGGATCACCAGGTTGCGTACGTTTACGCGTGTCTGTAAGTGTTCGGATGCTATCATGTCAGCTTGTAGGGAACGAAGTGTATCTGTGTGTTCCTGTGTCCATTGTCTAACTGAAAAGTCAGGTTTTATTAAATCGTAGAAAGGTTTTACTCTTTCTGCGTAATCCAAAATGTATGTTCTGCCAAAGTTCATGAATCCCAGGATTGGTTGTAAGTTTTTCAATGATTTTGCAGGTTGGAGCAGCGCGCATTTTTCTAAAAATTGGCTGCCAAGCTTTTCCCTTTACTTGAAAGCTTATATCCTAAAAACAGGACACTGAGGAGGGCAATTTTTGATGTTTTAAAGTTGAATTTGTAGCCCTCAGATGCAAATCCCAAAATTGTGGTATTCACTCTGTTCAAGTGCTCCTCTAGGTCATCGTCCATTAGATAAATACCAGCATTTCACATCTAGCAGGCACACACAGCAAAATACTTGTGCTATCACACTGGAGGTAATTGCCTCTAGTATGCTATTACAAATACCAGTATTTTACCTTGTGTGCAAATTATGCCAAGAATTACCTCTAATATTTTGTCACAAGTGCCTGTCATGCAAAGAATTGTCTCCAGTATGCTAGTGCAAATATTTTGCTGTGGGTGCCTCTACAAGACAAGAATTACCTTCACTGTGTCATGGCCAACATCAGGTTCACATTCTCACTCACTTACTTTCACTCACTCACACTCATTCTCACACACTCACTCATTCGCACTCATTTGCACTCACTTATTTTTACTCACTCTCTTGCGCTCACTGTTGCGCTTCTCACTCATTCGCAGTCACACACTCGTTCTTACTCTGACTCACTCATACTTTTTCACTCATACACATTTACTCAGACTTACTCTTTCTCTTTCATTCTTAATCTGACTCATTCTCACTCACATTCTCTAACACTATCTTACACTTATTCTTATTCATTATCGCTCACCCACTATCACTCACATTCACTCTTACTCTCATTTACTCATATTCACTTACTGAGACTTAATTTCACTCATTCTGACTCATTAATTCTCACTCACATCATAACATTACTTCACATGCATTCTTATTTAATCTCACTCACCTGCTCTCACTCACCTACAGTCACTCAATTGCACTCATTCTGACTCACTACCTGTCACTGACTCTCACTCACATGCAAGTTCACACAAACACACATGCTCACACATATGCGCCCTCTCTCACACAAACACACTCTCACCTGCAAATATGCACATAAAATCCATTTTAAAGCATTTTTTTTACTTACCTCATCTGTTAGCGAAGGTCCCATTCCAGATCATGGTGCTCCATTTTTGTTACATTAATAGTGAATTACAGGCTATTATTCACTATTAGTATGATAAATAAAAGCCAGAATACAGGAAAAGCGGATCCCAATATTACCCCTATGTTCTTGCCACTGGTTTTGCCTATGAGGCCAGGGGTCACAAAGGCAGTGGCAGGGGTCATAGGTGGCAAGCTAGGGTTTGCAGTTGCAACCCTTGGTGACCCTTTATTGTCATCCATGCAAACTCAGACCCATATTTATCATTTTTTCCACTCAGCACAATGCAGCAAGCCGCTGTGCTGCGTGAAAGGGAAAGGGCAGAAATGCGCCAAATGTAACACTATATGGCATTCCTGTCCTTTCCTAGGGCTGGTGCACTTTTGGCTGCCTAGTGCCAATGCAAACACCCTTGTGTAATAGTGCAACGGTGCCTGTGTTGTAGACAGAACTGTTTTTGTGCAGGAAAGACTACCTTTCTGCACAAAACCAATCCCAGAGACATTTCCTCTTTTTCTGTGGCTATGGGTATGCTTGAATGTTTATAAGTTCATGTTTGGAAAATTTTACTCAGTGTAGTAATGTTCTCTACTGTACTACATTTCAACACCCGTTTTGAAGAAATAACCTTTCTTTAATTTTAAAGAGTCTTTATCATTTTTTGCAAGCCAAATCTCTCCATGACTTGACTCTTAGAACCGAGCCAGACCCTTGGCTCGACTGGCGCTCTATGAATTTGTTGGCTTGCCCACGTCTATTTACTGCATTCTTTTGGCTGAGTTTGTTTAATCCTCATCACGGGTACGTTTTTAATTCCACTTACTGTTAGCCGAGTTTGTCAATACAGCGCAGCTTGTTTTTGAGAAAACTGGACCTTTACTGCCATCTAGTGACAAACTTCTGTGTGTGTTTTAGAAAACATTTTTGGTGATTTCTGATGATTCTTTGTACATAACAGTGATTCAGGTGTTTATTTAATACTCAAATTGAAAAAATCGCTTTTGCTTCCATTGGCAAGATGCCCTAGACTTCCTGAAATGCTTTGTATGAAGAACTATAGAAAGCCACAAACTCTTTTTCAAGCAAATATTTGTGTTTTATTGAGTTGCACATAAAATTCTGAGAGGCACTCCTTTTCAACTTAGTAAACTAGGGCAGCTCTGTAAAGTTTCTAGTCCCTGGTAGGAATTTTGAGATGTGACTTTATCAGGTCAGTGCTCCCAAACTTTTTAGAACCACAGCCACTTTTTAGAACAACAAACTTTCGTAACCCACCTAGCGTTAAAGGACATGAGGTAGACGATTTTTTAATGTAATTAAAACATCGTTTGATCTCATATTGTCGTTTACAGACAGAACATGTTCCATTGAAATGCCCATTTAATTTACACAGCCATACAGTTTTACTGATAAAACTATTTTGCACACAAATGCTAATGTGTGTAAATCGGGTTTCAGTGAATATTTATTATTTGTGCATCACCAAGTAAAGTGTCTTGATTTGTTCTGATCCTATTAAAATCTTTGTTTCCATCACATTTCAGAATTACAACAAAAAGTGCTCTATTTTGCATTCCTAACTGAGGAATGTGTACATTTACTTACAGGTATTTGTACTGTGTTGTGTGTTTTGGAAAAAGAATACCTGCATCCTTTCCTTTCACACTTGTGCACCCCAACAAGACTGTTACATAATTGACGTTACTTTTCTTTCTGCAATGCAATGGCCAGAGCTGGCAATTTTGAAACGGGGGAACTAGGTTCAAGTCTCAGCATCGGCTCAGCATCCTGTGATTCTGGGCAAATTACTTAATCTCCCCGTGCCTACCAAAAATGAATGTATCCTTGTGTAATGTAACTGGTGCTCATGTAGAGTGCTCCAAAACCTTTGGGTTGAGTTTGTGCTATATAAAAAAAACTGCAAAAAAAAAAAAAGTGAGATGAATTTGTAAACACCAGTCCCCATGTTAAAAACATAAGCAGCAATGTGTTAGAGCATATAACCTGATATTTGACCTCTGTCTTTGAAGCACAGGAAATGTGACAAGATAAATACAGAATTTAAAGGCATCTTTCTTGATTGCTTGGACTTTCCCGACCCACCAAAAATCAGCTGACAATCCACCAGTGGGTTGCGACCCACAATTTGGGAAACATTATATTAGGCATTTCGAAAGCACTGCATTCTCATCTGATATGATAGATTGGTATGACCGATCAATTCAACCGATTTCATCTGATATGATAGATTGGTATGACCGATCAATTCAACCGATTGAAAAAAGTTTGGGGGCTGAGCTGGATACAATTTCTTTTCATGCAGGGACGACCCATGTTTCTATGTATTAAGATCTTTCTCAACCATCTATAATTGTGCCCCTAAAAGTGATTAGTTGCTTCCACTGAAAACACTTTGCTCTCTATTTGAGGTTTTCACTTGGAGCACTTGTGTGTGCCTTGCCTCTATTAATAATAATTATTTTTCCTGAGGTGCAAATGTCAATGCTTACACATTCCCAACAGGAGAGTGTTGTTTTGCACATTTCAAGGTCCATTCAGCGGTGTAATTCAGGCCTATGCAGCACCTGCAGCACAGGGGGAGCCCCAACCCTACGGGGTCCTCATTCAACCGAAGGACAATGGATATCTGTGATATATTTGGAGACTCAGAGGTCCCTCATCACATTTGTGTGTGGAGGGGGGGGGGGGTCGCACATCCTTTTGCGTTACACCACTGGATCCACTATGCACCCGGCCTTCAACTTGACAAATTACTTTGAGTCTTTATATGTTGGCGCTTGTTCAGGGTGCGATCAGGTAATCACAAACATAGACAAGTGTTGTAACTAAGGTTGAGCCACATGGAACTTATGCCCCAGGTTCATGTGTTCCGTTACCCCTTTGTGCCCCATCACCATGGCTGCCAATGCTTTCTCAGTATTCCCGGCTGGACTGCTGCTGGAAAACACAGCTGGAGCATGGCACAATATGAAAGAAATACGCTCCTCCAGAAGGCAGACATCTTATCTGAATGAAATATGTGACACAGAATGATTCAGATGAGATGTCTGATTCGGGGGGATACATATTTTTTCATAATTTTAAATTAAAGGCAAATTTCAGAGTAAAGATGCACAGCCTGATTCAAAAATGTAACTAAAGATTTTGAGTAAGTTTACACTTTTTAAGTAAGTTTATTACTTTTAGGTATTCACAAACTGCACTTTTGTGGTAACGTACACTTTTGTAGTAAGTCCAGCACTACACATGACCAACCACTGGTACTGCAAGACCCTCCCGTAGAAAATAATGGATATAGGGCCATATTACAAAACTGAAAGTTACTACAAAAGTGCAGTTTGTGAATAGGACTTTGTAATACGTTTTCTGGTACTAATGTAGTTCTCCAAAACGTACTAGAAAGTGCAGTTTCTGAATCAGGCATGTGCTGTCTATGTCAGACAGCCTTAAAAATCAAGGAATGTCAGGCACAGTATATATTTTTACACTGCAATTTTCATTTCAACGTGACTGTGATTAAAATTTGTCACCCGGTCTTTGCATGCTGTCTACTGTTTCGTGTAGTTGCTCTGGTTTGTTTCGTAGATCCTGCAAAATATGAGGTGAAAATGGGAAAGTAGGGTGACTGTGATCATAGAGAAGGCTGTAAACGAGTTGGAAGCCAGTAGAGCAGCCAGTGCCATCTTAAGGACTGTTGTAGTCTTGGGCAAGTATGTCTTGGGGCCCCTGGTCAGAATACCTTTGAATTTCTTACCAATTTTCAGCTGATTTGAGTCCTTGGGATGTCAAATAATATTGAATTATATGTTAAACTTTCAGAAAGAGGGCCACAAATAAACAGCTGAAAGCTTAAGCTGCCCAGCCACCCCAGCAAAATAATGCCAAACAAATCTTTGATAAAACCATTTTTTGTCACGCTTGGATCTAGATTTTGTAGGTATTGCAACAATAATACTCTATATGTAATTCAGTGTTTAACCAGCCTGGTCCTCTCATTGAATAAAAGATGTGGTAAGGGTCACTTGGCGGATGTTTATTTGATTAGTGCATAATATTAAAATAAGCCATATTCACCTAGTACTTCAAATTGTAGCTCTAATTTCAGGATATTCAAAATAACAAATAAATCCCCTTCACCAGTGGCATTCTCTCCACAACAGTGAAAATCACAGCTCTGGTCTGGGAATTCAATTTTCACCATTTCATCAGGTGAAATATGCTTACTTCTTCATTCTCTTCCTATGACATGCTCCTCATCTCCTCTTTCTCTGCGCACACGTCTATGGATTGGACAGTGACCACTCCCTCGGATGAGTAACAGAAATGGGGGGCGGGGGTTAGACAACAGAAGGATAACAGAAGGACAAAGTGGTAAAGAGAACAGTGTAGCGACAGAGATGATGTAGGGCAGGAATGTAGGTACAGGATGAGATAGAGATATAGATGAGGTAAAACTGTAAGGTAAAAAGAGTAAGTTGATATAGCAAGAGAGAAGAGAAAAGAAGAGAAGAGAAGTTAAGTTTTAGAGGGTTGCAAGAGAGCTAGAGATATGAAGCTTCTGTGAGAGGTAAGGTAGAAAGATATTTGAGTTAGAGAGAGGTGGAAACAAAAGAGGTAAACATAGAGCGATAGAGAGATGAGATAGTGAGAGACGCATAGAAGGATGCAAGATTGAAAGAAAGTGATGGGGTAAAATGAGAGGCTGTATAAAAAGACAGGTTAAGAGACATATGAGGCAAAGAGAAAGGTAGAGTGAGAGGTGTAGAAAGTAGAAAGTAGAAAAAAGATGAGGCATAGAGAGAAAAGAGATGAAGTAGAGAGACAGAGGTGGCAGAAAAAAACACAAGGTTGATACAGTGGCAGAAGAGAGATAGTGAATTGGAGAGACATCTGACATAGAGACAGTGAGGTGACTTCAAAAGATTTATAAAAAGAGATGTACAGAGAGAGGTGAGGTTCAAATGGAGATGAAATAGACAAGGAAGTGCGAAGATAGAGGGAAATGAGGTGATGATGGAGTTAAATAGGTAGAGAAACAGAGGCGCAAGAATGGAGTGAGGTACTGAGAGAGGAGGGAGTAAGGGAATAGAGGAAAAAGGAGAGTGGGATGAGGTAGAGAGGTGAGGAAGTAAATGAATGGTGAGGTGACTGAATGATTAGGTAGTTAAAGAGATGGGTAAAGAGAGATGAGGTAATGAGAGCGGTGAGGTAGAGAAACAGCTGAAAGGCGCAGAGAGAGAGCTGAAAGGTAGAGAGAATGAGGTACAGATGTGTAGATTCTAAACTCTGATGTTTGCTTGTTGTAACCTGTAACTGCCATGTTTTGCTGCTCATGAGAGCTCTGTCCTTGCCTGTGCTCTTCTTCAAGGTAAGACGCACCTCGGCACTCGAGATGTAGATTTTTCAAACCAGCTTGCTTTGATGAATTTGTTACATAATTGTTACTAGTGAAGCCTCCCCCTAGCATGTCTCATGAGCAAAGCTATCCACCTGCTGGTCTTCTTGGTAAGAATTCAGTCATGTGATCTATATTAGGAACCATCTGTAATCCAGAATCAATTTAGATCTTCCCTTTGCTCAAGGAGCTTGTCTCCATTGTAGGTGTAGGGGGAGGCTCTGTATCTCACAGACTGAAAACGTTTTGCAATAAACACTTTTCAAACCTAAACCGAAAGGTGAGACTGAGATTTCATTTAAAAGAGAGCTGGAGAGAGAAAGAGGTGAGGTAGAGAGATGATACTGAGAGAGAGAGAGAGAGAGAGAGAAAGAGAGAGAGAGAGAGAGAGAGAGAGAGAGAGAGAGAGAGAGAGAGAGAGAGAGAGAGAGAGAGAGAGAGATGGTGTAGATAGAGGAAAGATACATGGAGGCGAGATGTAAACTGAGCAGTGAGGCACTGAGATAGTGATGGTATGTTTTGCTATTTTAACTTGGTATCGCGCACGAATCACCCCAACGGGGTATCTCAGCACTACAGATAGACACAACAGCAGGACCAAAGGGCAAAATTAAAATAAGAAAGTTTTAAATAATTTCTAGAATTTGGTGTGAAGCATGTGCAAATATGAAAAGGAAGACGATTCCAGTAGGTGGGAGCCAAGTAAGAAAAGGATCTGCCTTCACACCTTAAACCTTGAATACGGGGAATAGTAAGAAGCTTTTTATCCTTTGACCGCAGATCCTGGCTGAGATAGAGAGTTGAGTTAGAGTGGGTTAAACAGAGAAGGTAGGCACAAAGAGGAGTCGTAGGGGTATATTCACAAGAACGTGCGATAAACATCTCCAAAATAGCTTACCGCAACTTCTCACATCGCAGCCCATCACGTGAAAATAACGCTGTGTCAACGTGGCATTCCCAACACGGCGATACCGTGCGATATTCGCACGTGAAGGTGGAAAATGTCCGCGAAACAACTAGCGCGACGGCGATAAAAATTCAAAGCTGAACGCGAAAAAAGTTGCGATGGGCCCAATCGCGAAGAGACAATCCGCGATAAGGCGCGCAAGGCCTGCAATACACACACGTCAAGCGGGAAAAATCACCACAAAAACAGTTAAAAAAACACCAAACAAAAAAACACCAACAGCGAAGCATGATGGAGTCAGGCGGAGCAGGCACAGGGGACGATCGGAACCCCACAAGCCCCCTGGAGCCCCAGCCAGGGCCCTCGGGGACAGGGAAGGACAAGAAGAAGAGGAAGCTGCGGTTCAGTCCGCAGGAGAATCAGATCCTGGTCACAGAGTTGATAGGACACCATCAACAACTGTTCATCACCTCCACCGTGTCACTGGGCACAAGAAATGGAATATGGCAGTCCATCTTGGACAAGGTGAATGCTGTCGGAGTGCAGAGGAGGTCAATGGACGAGGCCAAGAGGCGATGGACTGACATCAAGCGCAAAACCAAGAGCAAACTCGCCAACAACCTCAAAGCAGCAATGCAGACTGGAGGTGGGAGTCCGGCGCCGCAGGAGGAGCTGGACGAGATGGAGGAGATAGTGTTGACAGTCATCAGTGTGGATACGGTGGCAGGAGTTGGGGGCCCGACACTGCTCTACAGGACCGGACACAACAGCAACAGGGCGAGTAGCGACCAGGGACTGGGGGGACGGGGGGAGAAGGGCACAATGGCACACATGCACAAATAAGCAGACCACACTGCACACCCACAATGACTACGGATCCCCTTGCCATACTGCAGTACACATAGGAACACCAAGTACGTCACTCTCGACCATCTGCCCAGAGTGGGCCCACCCCACACATCACACATCACACAGCTCACATACAACCCATGCACATGTGCTGAACCCAGCCAAGCTGCTGCTCCGTGAGCCACACTGACAACATAAGTGACACTGCATGACGAATAACATGCCTGCAGTCCGATTACCATGACATGGTGCACGCAACGACACTGAGGTGGCTGAGTGTGGACCACATCCGTAAAGGAGCAGGTCACACTCTGACACATCCACCTGCACAATCAACCCCTGACGTCAACAACACAGCTGCGGACAAACCATGCCCCACAGTCCCCACTCCCACTAAGACACACATCCACCCAAGACTGGTAACGTCTCAACACTGCATGGACACAGAAGTCAAAGGCACACCGCCTGCAAGGGACAAGAGGCAGCAGACTCAGAGCTGCAGGGGTGACCCTCACAACACTGCAGCACACACATATGACAGTCAGAGCACAGCAGCATAGACAACAGTGTGGGACAAACTGCAACACGTGAACAACAGGACAGAGAGCGAAACTGCTGCCGCTTGTGTGAAGATACTGGCCAATTACATTTGGCATAGCAGGGGTATGTGAGATGAAACTGCACAAGTACAACCTCACATCCCTGATGGTGTTGAAATGTCAACTGTCCCGCATCCAACAGGCATCTCCACCTACACAGCCACAATGTACCTCGTCATGCAGTCTGTATGTGAACTTGTACAATGCCTGGACAAACATGTCAACACGATGTAATGCAGCATCTCCCCTTAACATTGCAGAGGGACCATCAACACCACCTGCAGAGCAGACCCAACAACTCTACACTGATGACGAGGATGACAACCCCATCATCGACACCGAAGCCCTCAGAGAGCTCATCGGCCGCATCAGCTCCCCACCTCCAGGATCAGGGCAGCCCAGCTGCATCGAGGAGACCCCACCCCCTGCACCGACCACACAGCAGGCAGCACCTGCCACACCGGCTGTCTCCCAAGACCCCCACGGAACACACCTGGCCTTCCAAACCCGTGTGTTAGAGGCCCAGGAGAAGCTGGCTGATCAGGTGCGGGTGGGGTTTGACTTCCTGGCAGCCAAACTTGATGCCATCCATGGGTGTCTACGTCCCTTCGGGGACCACTTACAGTCCCTGACGGACACCCACAGTCTGCTCCATGGCCTCCAACGAGCCCTGGCCAACATCGCTGGAGTCCTGACTCGGAGAAAAGAACACCTGTCAAGTCAGAGTGGCTCCAGCGATCTCAGCAGTGACTTGGTACAAATGCGGAGGCTCATGGAGGACATGGTGCGGATGGAGGCGGAAAGGTTGTCTGTCACTGCTGCACATCAGCAAAATGTAGCTGGGATATACCATGCCCTGCAGATCCTCGTCATGGCATTGCTGCCACAAGGCCTGGCGCAGATGGATGCTGCTGCTCCTACACCATCCCCATCTGCGCCCCCTGGTGTGTCTGTGCCTCACAGTGCGGCAGACATTTCTACTCCTGCACCTGATGTGTCACTGCCACACGGTGCGGCCAACAATCCACCTCCGGCCCCTGATGTGTCAGTGGCACACAGTGCTGCAGCCGGAACTGCAGCACCCACAGGTGAGGCAGAGCACACATCAGGGGACGAGGATGTGGATGATCCAGACTTCTTGATCATTTTTTTTTTTAAACAACATTTTATTGGTTTTCAAAAAAAGACGACATGTTAAACAGCCCAGAGGCATGACAAATGAGCATGGGATGCAACCAAAATCCAGGGCAGCTAACCCCATTGCTTGCAGTCTTTAAGATCCATCAACCCCTTCCTGTATTAACGGCTCGTGTCGGGGAAACAACTTATACACTCTTCCCGAATCCCGCCACCCTCCCCGTGCTCCACATATTATGTAACAGAGTGCGCCCCAGCATGGAGAAAGACCCATCAGGATTCTTCGTAACATGGTCATCCACCACCCCCCCTAACTTCCAGACTTCTTGATCATGAGGCGACAGTAGCATTCCTCCCACCCATTTGGCCTGTTTCATCTTGGTTCTGCCCTTGGCATCATGACCTTCCACTGCCCCCATTGACTCTCACCTTGGACCTCGACATGGACTGCCATATTCTGTCAGATGATCGATGACACAGCGATCAGACTGCGGTCTGGGCTCTTCCTCTTCCGATGTACTTGTCATGCCCTGAAGGACTCTGGCTGGCCCGCCACGCCCCAATGATGTGAAGTGGGGTCTGCATGGCCCTGTACTGCTCCAGCTGCAACACTCCACTGGATGACAGTAAATCATTCACTATTGCACAGTTGTGTCATGTCTTCGATCATTCAAGTATGTGAGTGTGGATGTGTGTTGGGTCAGTAATTCCCCCTGATGTCCATGTTGCACACGTCGTGGGACATGAGTCACAGGGTGCTACATTGCCGATTGCATTTTCTGCGGCGTAGTCACGACATCAGGGACACACGCATTCGTCACTTCCTTGTCCGGACAAGGACTGAGCCAGCGCACACAGCCCCGGGATCATTCTTGCACGCCCGACGCAGGTCCGGCGTACGCCAGGCCAGACCACTACGCTTCCGCTCCGAGGGGGGACGACATAGCTACATGTCCCAGGATTCCACGCTTGGGATCTGCTGGTCACTGTTCTAGTTGCCAGCATGCCACGGCCACTCCCTGAGGGCAGGTTTGCACACACACCACACCCATCCAGCAGATGCGTCACGGGCCATGTGACATCGCCAATAAAAGGGGCCTGCAACGTCACATTCCCCACTGCCGGAGGTGACCTGATGACGTACACGCAACGTGGCTCAATCATGGAGGGTCCATGACTTGTGGCGCACAGGGTTAGTCGCCCCCGACGTCCGGCAGCCGCCACGGGCCTACCACCACGTGGCGCTGGCTTGAGTTGCACAGGGTTAGTCGCACCTATGAGGGTGAGCGGGTGTGCAGCCTGCGATGATGACGTGTGCACTGATATGGTCTCTGCCATTTCTGACTCAAGACCCAGTATCAAGTGTGTGACCTGCTGGACCGCGTGGGGGTGCCGCATGATGTGGGGACTGCCAAGGCTGCGGGCCCCGGCCTTGGAGTTGGCACTGGCACGTGGTGTGCCCTGTTGGGGACACACCGGTGGCAGCAGGTGAGCAGGGGGGTGGTGGCGCTTGGTGTTGTGGGCCTCAGGGGTCTCCGAGCTGCATGGGCAGTGGCTCCATGGCATCTGTTGTTCTTCAGGTGTGGCTGTGGGCTGGGCTCCCTTTTGTGGTGCAGGTAGTCGTCCTGCTTAGCACCAGTAAAAGGTAGGTGTTAAATCCCTCCTGCTACCGCGGCTTATCGCCTGTTTTTGCCTCGCATCGCAGATCTGGCTGCCCGTAGAGAAACGTGCGGTGTTGTCTTTTCCTGTGTTTTTGCACGGACACGCCTATTCTGCATCTCATTAGAGTTAGTTGGCGGTGTCAACCGTGGCGATGTTTTTTGCGGCAGCTATCGCGGCTTATGTGGTGATGTAGGCAGTTAGCACCAGCTTGCGAAAGGGGCGGTAATTCTATCGCCACTTTTGCTGCGCTAAAGTGCCGATAACTCGGCGATAAGTCCTTGTGAATATGCCCCGTAGTGAGAGAGGTGAGGTTCTGAGAGAGAGAGGTAAACAGAGGTGGGATATTGGGGTGTATTGAGGGAGGTTGAGCTAGTGATATCGGAGATCAGAACACAGAGATATGATGTAGATGGTTAGAAAAGACAGAAAGAGGTGTGAGGTAAAAGAGGAAAGGTAAAGAAAGGAGAGAGGAATGAGACAGAAAGATTTGTTTTAATTTAATTGCCACCAATTGCCTGGGAGCATGGAGTGCAAATGCCCAACTGTTACAATAAAAGAAATCTGTTTCATACTCACCATTATGTTTGCCTTTCTGATTGTACTGATCACTTTATGAGGTGGGACCTTGCCAGGAAATATCTTTGCCCATGTCTGAAAATGTCTTTGAGAGTAGCTATTCACAAGGCACATATCGGCTCAGTTTTACTTTCACCCGTGAAAGAAATTCATCCTGATCATTGGCTTAAGGGCAGTTCTTATACGAGGATATTATTAAGGCTTTCTTGTCATATATAAAATCCAGTCAGTGCCTGGATACCCTCACGGGTGACAGCAGCTCTCTACGCACTCTACACACCCACCTTACAATCATAGATGTTCCTAACATTATTGGTAAGTGTATATTTTTCAGAAAGTGATATTGTGGTGTGATTAAATTGTTTCTGCTGTCAGATCCAAATATGAGGAGCATACTCTCAATTATGTGAATATTTCACGTTACCGCTTAAGAATTGCCTGCTGTGCAGTGAGTTATTCATGTAGTTTGCAAGATTGGAGTTTCAGAACCAAGCCAAATAGATGCTCATGTATTTCTGGATAGAAAACAGTTTAAGGACAATACAGAATAAATGTATTTTGTCTTTTGTACGGCTTCTACTGAAAGCCTGTATCATGAATACCATGTGAGTAAATCCCCCTTGTTGAGTGACCACCTCCATGTATTGCTGACTGGTATTGCTGGTTTTAAACTCTGCACAGTGGGGCACTGCTATTCAGTCTCCAGTGTACGCAGTCTAAACCCTAAAACATGGTAAAATTGGCTACTCCCCAATCAACATATTTAACTTCCTGTAGGGCAATAGTATATGATGCTGAAAATATATCAATGGCACAGAAAGTTAGATGTCACCTTTGGCCTGTCGTACACATTGTGCCATCCAATAGGCTGACAAGGAAAAGATGGCTTCAGGCCTATATGTGTAGCCTGGCTGCTGCAGCTTTTAAACCATGCAGGCAAACATGTCCAAGTAACACTTGTTAACAGGAAGAAACTCTCCTTTTTAATATTAATAAGTCACCCCTATGTAGACCTTTATTCCACAAGGTGCCTAGTGTTTATAAATGGAACATATATGCATTTTATGTTGGAATACAATCACCAGCGCCCAAAAACTATTTACACTGTCAAGCGTTGAAGATGATCCATGACCAAAAATTAAAATGCAATTAAAATGCAATTTTTGCTAACTTTAGTTTGGGATAAGCTACAGAAATGATTTATCTACTGATTTTAACATTTATTCAAACCCCAATTTAATGGTGAAGTTAAACTTTTTTTTATAAATATGCAGGAAAAGTAACTTTAAAAAAGTCAGACTTTGCCTGCCTGAAGATCCAGTAGGCTCATTATCATCAGCCTGCCAGCAGCTGCTTCTGTCAGTGCTTTTCCCTTAATGTGCAGAGAAAACTGCTCCCAAACAGAAACAATGGTTTGCGACTTTTATCAGAAATACCTGGGTGTGAGTATGTGAGCAAACACAAGGAGATGATGGACGGAGCTTTGAAACTTTTCAGACAATCACCCCCAGTCACAGATCTGGGTTGAATCCATCATTGTTCTTTAGCTCACTTCGCCACCTCAGTTCAGACCCAGCTATATGCAAATCAGTCTTGACCCTTTGCCTCATGGGAACAGTCCAGCCCGAACTGCCAAGCCAGGTCTTCCCTGAACTGGAAACAAGCATCCTGGGACCGGTTGCGGGGTAACACCCCTCATCAGCCAGGCTAGCTTGAATGCAGTGGCAAAGTGAGCAAGGGACCCACATCTGGGCATACCCTGCCAAATTAGGGCGAACAAAGCAAATACAAGGAGATGATGGACGGAGCGCTGAAACTTTTCAGACACTCACCCCCAGTCACAGATCTGGGTTGAATCCATCATCGTTCTTTAGCTCACTTCGCCACCTAAGTCTTGACCCTGTGCCTCATGGGAACAGTCCAGCCCGAACTGCCAAGCCAGGTCTTCCCTGAACCAGAAACAAGCATCCTGGGATGGGTTTCGGGGTAACACCCCTCATCAGCCAGGCTAGCTTGAATCCAGTGGCAAAGTGAGCAAGGGACCCATGTCTGGGCATACCCTGCCAACTTAGGGTGAACAAAGCAAACACAAGGAGATGATGGACGGAGCGCTGAAACCTTTGACACTCACCCCCAGTCACAGATCTGGGTTGAATCCATCATCGTTCTTTAGCTCACTTCACCACCTCAGTTCAGACCCAGCTATATGCAAATCAGTCTTGACCCTGTGCCTCATGGGAACAGTCCAGCCCGCACTGCCAAGCCTTCCCTGAACCGGAAACAAGCATCCTGGAACCGGTTTCAGGGTAACACCCCTCAGCAGCCAGGCTAGCTTGAATCCAGTGGCAAAGTGAGCAAGGGACCCACGTCTGGGCATACCCTGCCAACTTATAGGTGAACAAAGCAAACAAAAGGAGATGATGGACGGAGCGCTGAAACTTTTCAGACACTCACCCCCAGTCACAGATCTGGGTTGAATCCATCATCGTTCTTTAGCTCACTTCACCACCTCAGTTCAGACCCAGCTATATGCAAATCAGTCTTGACCCTGTGCCTCATGGGAACAGTCCAGCCCGAACTGCCAAGCCAGGTCTTCCCTGAACCGGAAACAAGCACCCTGGGACCGGTTTCGGGGTAACACCCCTCATCAGCCAGGCTAGCTTGAATCCAGTGGCAAAGTGAGCAAGGGACCCATGTCTGGGCATACCCTGCCAACTTATAGGTGAACAAAGCAAACAAAAGGAGATGATGGACAGAGCGCTGAAACTTTTCAGACACTCACCCCCAGTCACAGATTTGGGTTGAATCCATCATCGTTCTTTAGCTCACTTCACCACCTCAGTTCAGACCCAGCTATATGCAAATCATTCTTGACCCTGTGCCTCATGGGAACAGTCCAGCCCGAACTGCCAAGCCAGGTCTTCCCTGAACCGGAAACAAGCACCCTGGGACCGGTTTTGGGGTAACACCCCTCATCAGCCAGGCTAGCTTGAATCCAGTGGCAAAGTGAGCAAGGGACTGGCTGATGAGGGGTGTTACCCCGAAACCGGCCCGAATGCACCACAAATGCTAAATCTTAGTAAATCTGACCCTATGTCCGAAGGTAGAAAGCCTGATGAGGCAAAGGTGCGAATAGTATTTGACTGACGAGAGGACTTTAGTAGGTGCAGAATTTGAATTATACCACTCTCATCTTTTCCCAACAAAACCAACATTCAGCCGGACCTTGGTTATCCAACTTCAAGAGGAATTTGCTAGATACAAACTTCAACCTTGCTCCGCTGTAGGATTTTGATTTGCATTTCAGAGACTATGTCAGAAGGTAAAAACTTTGGGCCCGATTTACAGAGGCAATCTGAGACAAAAGTCTAACTTTACAACTTTTGGTATTCACAGAGGTCATTTACGAGTCGTATCTTTATGTCCGCAGTCGGGCCTTACTCTCCGGCTCAAGCCGTACTCACCGGCTTTGGATGGTCTCTCCGGCTCAGGCCGGATGAAGTGTAATCAATGGGCCGGAACGCAATTTTTACAAAAAGGAACATTAGGAACATGAGATAAATGGTAGAGGAGTTCACGAAAATCAGTTTGGGCAGGGAAAATGGTGTGGTCAGACACGGCATCACATCCTAGAAAAGTTTGCTCCTTGGCATCATGGTACATGCAGTCCATAATTTGCGCTCCCCTCAGTGTTGACTGTAGAAAATTGCGCATTTAGAAAAGGAGATTCTCCAACTGAAAAAGCATAATAATCTTAGAATTTTTAGCCTTCAAGAAGGTGTTCAAAGGCACTGACCCTGTCTCCTTTATTTCCTTCTCCCAAAGTTGTTGGATTTACCTTTTTCCACCATGCTCAATATCCAACGAGCTCACATATTGTGTCCTCGTCTTTCTACCTCTGCATCCTCTGCTAAGCCAAGAGGAGTTATCTTCCTTTTTTCTGGAATTCACTGATTTATTGAAGGTCCTTAATGCTGCCAAATCTAAACAACAACTTAATTGGTCAGGTAAGAAGATCTTCATATCGCAGGATGTATCCAATGCCACAGCTAACAGAAGAAAAGAGTTTCTCAGTCATCGCCATGAATTACGTACTTTAGGTGCTTGATACAGTCTCTTCCTTCCTATCCTCTTCAAGGTCACCTTTCAGATTAATACCATCTCTTATGAAGACCCAGCTGAACTTAAAAAAATTATAAATACTCATATACAGTCAGCATGGACACTACTAGTCCATCCGTGTGCTAAATGTTTTTTTCTGTCATTCCTTTATTATGTTCTTGATTTGTTATTATACATAAAATGCTCCTTATTATGTTATTCTATACTCGTTGATATCTCTTTCTTTTTACTCTTACAGATCCACAGTGTCTGTTTACCCTATACCCTGATTGTATATCGTTCTCCTGTGGTGCATAGTCTTCTCCTTTCAGCTGTGTCATCCTCATCTGTGCTGTCACCACCCCATTTTTTCCTTTTGTCATTAATTCAGGTATGTATCTTAAGTTGTCATTTTCTGACATGTACTACCTTTTCTTGTTGTTCTTATTCTCTCCTTCTGCTTACCTCAGTCCCCTCCCTTTTTTTCCTTTCTCCCTTCATCATTACTTTATTTTTTCACTTATTGTTTTCTTTTTGCATACACTGTTTTTGCCTTATATTGAAATTCTCTTATATACTGATTGTCCTCATGTGATTTATATAATGCAATTGTCGAAACATTCAGAGTAATCACATGGAATGTGAAAGGGTTTATTAATCCTGTTAAAAGACTTCGGGGGAGATTTTTAGTTTTTTCACTTAGCGCAGTGTAGCAGCCTCAAATGCTGTGACGGGACAGCCGGTCGTGTACTTCACGGTTGGAGGTAGGAAACCCGAAAGCCCGCAGGGACCATAATCTCTTTCCCTGGCTGGCAGCGGTGACTACTACCGCCCAATTGTACCCCACTAGTGCGTCACAGCGCTGGCAGTTAAGATGGGGGGCCGCGGACAACGCAACGTTCCACAATCCAAATTGGACAAATATGCCTACACCAAAGATCAGCACGACTCGGCAGAACCTCCAACAAGACCTGAAACGGACGTACCCGCGGGGACCGCGCCGGAGGTCACGCTACAGGACATTTTAACCACTCTGAACAGGATACATACAGATCTAGATGGGAAAATTGGCGCAGTCTCGTCTGAGCTCACTCTGCTCAGAGCCGACTTCCAGAACATGAACGCCAGGGTCAAAGTGGTAGAGGGAACCACCGGGACTTTATGCACAGAGACTAAAGAACTCCAACGAAAGGTGCGTCAACTAGAGACAGACACCAAGGTGCTTACTGCCAAACTCGATGACTACGAAGGGCGGTCTCGACGCAACAACGTCCGCATTATTGGGGTGCCGGAGGCGGCAGAAGGGCGAACAGCTGATCTATTCATGGAAGAACTCATTCAACAGCGTCTGCAACCCAAAGGGCTCTCCAATTATTTCTCGGTGGAAAGAGCGCACCGAACCCCTGGTGGTAGACCGAAACCGGGAGCGCCCCCTAGACCCATCCTAGCCCGTATCTTTAATTTCAGAGACCGAGACGTGATTCTGCAAACTGCACGGATTGCTCCGCCAGTCCGCTTTGAGGACAAAAGTATCACTTTCTTCCCAGACTACACAGCTGCAGTCACCAAACAACGCCGTACGTTCTTGGAGATAAAGAGGGAACTCAGAAAGAAGGAGCTAAAATACTCCATGTTGTTTCCAGCGTGCCTGAGAGTGGAGGCGGAAGGCAAGGTGTGGTTCTTCCACACACCAGAGGAAGCTCGAGACTGGTTGGAGGGATGGCGCCCAGCGGCCACGTCAAGGAGACAGCATGGACGTTCGCGCCACTCATCCGCCACAGATGTACGGCCTGAGACTAACAACACTCCGGAGACGCAGGATGACTGACCAGAGCAGCATTGAACAGACAAGGACAGAAATTCACGCCTGCATCGTGACTGGCACAAGGTGGCGGCCTCCAGGGTCGCGAACCCACGGCGTCCACCTGCTATTATCCAGATACGGGGAGAAGGCATGAACATTTCACTGAACGCTGTTATTGCTATACATTTAATTACTTCATGGTGATAAATTCAGGATTGTCATAAGTATTGTTTGAGATGAGACGAGGGAGGAGCGGGGTAGGAGCAACCGCACCCCGCCAAGGTAACTGGGTTTGGGATATACGTGCTCTGCAACATTGGGGTGGCGGGCAGTTTTCGTTCCGTCATGCAGGGAGGCAGGGAGGGGGGTTGACTTTTTTCTAAGGGATATTCCACTTTTGGGGTATAAAGTTTCCTTTGTTATTATTGTTATGTTGGTTGACGATCTGCAAATACTAAGACACGGTCACAATGTGAACACACTTCCACGTGCCCTCAAATGTCCGGTCTGCGATGGCGACCCTCACTCTGTACGACTTTACCTAACCCAATGACACAACACACCTCAACACCAACGCTACCGCTCCTCTCGTGGAATGTCAATGGTCTACGGGACAAGATAAAGCGAGGGCTGGTGCAGCGATATTTAAAACGCAATGCCCCAGCAGTCACACTACTGCAGGAAACCCATTTAGTAGGATCCATGTGTAAAGCAATTGACCGATGGGGATTCCAGCTTCTCGTACACTCGGAATTTACCTCAGGGTCCCGGGGGGTCGGAATCCTAGTTAGAAAGCACCTCCCCCTCATTGTACACCACACCTTTAAAGATGACCAGGGCTGATTCGCCGCGATCTCGATCCAATGGGAGGGTCATTCCCTTAATCTAGTGACTGTCTATATCCCACCTGCCCTACACTCAACGGCCCTTCATGCCTTGGGCAAGTTCCTGCTTACACTGCCGGAGGGGGACTTAATATTAGGGGGTGACTTTAATATGATGATAAATGACGCGGTGGACCGTACACCCGCTCGACCTCAACATCGCCTCCGTCCACCCCTGGCTGACTTCCTAGAAGCGCATGGTTTATTGGATGTCTGGCGGTTTCAAAATCCACATCAGAAATAATACACTTTTCATTCCGGGGCGCATACCAGCATCGACTACATTCTCACAGCAACAGACAATATGGGAAGGTTCGGGGCAGTCTCACATCTGCCCAGAGGAATCTCTGATCATTCCCCGGTGATGGCGGAGTTCCGTTCACACAGCCCCATTCAGCGTCACCTATACCCCATATACCCGGATTCCTACTTAATTCTAAGATCAGGAAAGGCCTACTAACTACGACCACGCTCTACTTTAAAAAAAATGAAGCCTCGGTCTCCTCTCCGGTAAGTCTATGGGAGGCATACAAACCGGTCTTACGTGGGCAGGCCATCTCCCTTATTGAAGGCCACAAGAAGGATAAGAAAAAGGAGATAGAAGCCTTAGAACAGGCGGTGAATAATTTGGAATCTCGACACGCCCGGGATCCCTCACACACCACCGCACATGAGTTGCGCGTGAAGCAGCAAGAGTATAAAGAATATCTTTGGGCAGAGGCCAGGGCTCGCATAACGGCAATCCAGCACAGGGTCTATGAATCAGGGGACAAAGCCGGCAAACTTCTAGCCTGGTTAGATAGGAGGGAGCGAGCGCATAGATGGATAGCGCAGCTCAGGTTGGAGAACAGTGAATTGTCATCGGACCCGCAGAAGATAGTAACTGCGCTGGCTACGCACTATGAACGGGTGTACACATCCACGAGCACCACTACAGTCCAGGAAGCGCTCGACTTCCTTAAAGACATACATATGCCAGCGCTCACGAAGGCGGAGGCTGAGGGACTCGAGGCAGATATTACCGTAGATGAGCTCAAGGTGGCCATCTACAAGATACAGTCAGGTAAAGCTAGCTGCCCCAATGGCATCCCAATAGAATTATATAAATGTACGGCATACAGGATAGCCCCCTACATGTTAAAAATGTTCGAGGAAAGCCGGGCCCAGGGCGAGCTTCCTAGAGACCAGCGGTTGGCTACTATAGTGGCCATCCATAAATCTGGCAAACCCGTTGCGTAGTGTGCCTCGTACCGACCGATCTCATTAATCAACGCAGAGGCCAAGATTCTGGCCAAAACGCTGGCGCTCAGATTGACACCCCACCTCACTAAACTGATCCACCCGGACCAATCGGGATTTATGCCGGGAAGGAATACTGCTTTGAATCTCAGACGCCTACACGGCGCTTTGGGACAAAAACATACGATACGGGAAGATGCAGCGGTCCTTTCATTTGACGCAAAAATGGCCTTTGACTCGGTGGAATGGGCGTTCCTGTTTGCGGTCCTCCAGCACTTGGGGTTCGGACCGAAATTCTGTTCCTGGATACACCTTCTATATGCTAACCCTATCGCGCATGTAGTGGCCAATGGACACATATCACAGGAGATTGCTCTGGGACGAGGGACGCGGCAAGGTTGCCCGCGCTATCGCCACTTCTATTCGTGTTGGCTCTGGAGCCGCTGGCGGCCTGGATCAGGTGGGACCCGGTAATCCGAGGTTTAAAGTGGAGGGAGGGATGGGAAGATCGTATCTCCCTCTATGCTGACGATGTCCTTGTATATTTAGCCTCGCCCTGCGGTCCCTTCACGCATTACTTAACATTTGTGAGGTGTTCGGTTCAGTGTCAGGGTACACAATTAACTGGGACAAGTCAGTACTATACATTCTGTGTGGGTCACCTCCAAAGCTCCCGAGGGGATGTACGGTCCAAATAGTAGTAGACAGTTTTAAATACCTTGGGATCCACATAACGTCAGACCCAGACGAATTCCTGGCACTCAATCTGCAGGCACCGTTGCAGAGGCTGAAGCGTGACATTAAGCACTGGAGAGCGTTACCGCTCACCCTATTGGGCAGAGTGGCACTTTTTAAAATGATGGCCTTACCTAGGTTTCTCTATGCCCTACACAACACGCCCTGCCGAGTTCCCGACTCGTACTTTAGAGCAATAAACTCGGAGGTTACTACTCTCCTTTGGGACGGCAAACCGGCAAGAGTTGCTGCGTGTAAATTGATCAGAAGCTGGTATGATGGGGGGATCGCTCTACCTGATATCCGGGCGTACTACTGGGCCTCACAGCTGACAGTTATTAATCAATGGATCCACACACCTGACACTGACCCTGCATACCGCTTGGATAGAGTGGCTCTGGGAGTTGGGGGAGTTAATGGGGCACTCTATAACAAACGGAAGGCGCCCGGGCCCATGGGACCGACAGCACACATGATTCATGTATGGCATGCAGTGACACGACATTTGGGATGGGCGGACAGACTCACACAGCACACTCCGCTATGGGACACTGGCAGACTGGGGACACTGCGTACGAGCAAGGGGTTTCAAAAATGGGACTTGATAGGAATCTCCCGGTTGGGAGATCTCTGGAAGGATGGAAAAGTTGTCAGCTTTGCCTACCTGCAGGAACACTACAAAATGGCTCCGGGTGAACAGTTTCGATATATGCAGATAAAACATGCGATAGACGCAGCCCTTCCGGCAGCGGAGATACTCCCTGAATCATCTCCCTTAGAGGACCGACTGTTAACTGACTACTTGGATAAGAAAGCAACTTCCCTTACATACAGAAAAATCATTAATAATCAAACGGACCCCCTTGTACGACTCCGGGCAGCCTGGCAGGCGGAGATTGGGGACATGGACGACACTGACTGGCAGGATGCGATTATGTCACCTAGAGAGGTAGCAGTCTCCTCCCGACTGCGGTTGGTACAGCTAAATATACTACATAGGATCTATTACACGCGGGTTACATTGCATAGGATGGGAAGGGCCACTGACCCGCATTGTCTGCGCCAATGTGGCGAACTGGGCACACTCTATCATATTCTATGGGAGTGCCCACTGATTACTCTATACTGGAGGGCGGTGGTAGACACTATCACAGAAGTCAGTGCGACACAGTTCCCGCTTGATCCCCGGTGCTGCCTACTGAATATATGGGAGCCAACAGATCTTAATCACGCTGATCGTCAATGGGCAGTGACAGGAATGATGATTGCTAAGCGAAACCTAGCACAGAAATGGGGGGCAGCACAATCCCCAACCTTAACCGAGTGGCGCCGAGATCTGGACATGATCATGGCAGCTGAGAAAGCTACATACATTCATAGAGGGTGACCAGGGAAGTTGGGAAAGGTGTGGGGCAAATGGAATGCCTATAGAGGATATATATGTACGCCCCCTGTACTGGATCGAGACTCGGAGGATGAGGGATAATACTATTGATACTAGTGAGACTGTTATATCACTGTGTATAGTGTTCACTGATGGACTGTGTACAACTGTCATATCCTTTTGTAAAGGCTGTATTTGCAGATGTCGTTTGCTGTATAATAAAAAGTTTATAAAAAAAAAAACATTAAAATCAGGTAAAACACCAGGACCAGATGGTTTTACGGTAGAATTTTATCTTCACTTCTCTAATATCCTCCTTCCTCACTTACTTCGATTATTTCAACACTTTATTACGTCTAATTCAACCTCTGCCACTTTTCAGGATGCTACAATATGTCTGACCCATAAGGATGGGAAGGACCCTGCTCATTGTGAGAATTATAGACCCATTTAATTGGTAAATGTAGACTATAAAGTTTATGCTAAACTTTTAGCACTCCGTTTGGAATCTTTTCTTTCACATTTCATCGGGAAAGAGCAGTCAAGCTACATTAATGGTTGGCTAGCATCAGTCAACACCAGATTATTTCTTAATATACTTACTAAATCTCCCCTTCTCAACTCTCCCCTTGCAGCAATCACAATAGATGCAGATAAAGCATTTGCTAGGATAAATTGGGATTTTATGTTACAATCATTAACCTGGAAAGGATTCAGCCCAAAATGTATAGCTTTCATCTCTCTTCTATATCAATCTCCGTGTGCATCTGTTCTTGTTAATGGTAAAGTTTCTACTTATTTTCCTCTTCAGCGTGGCGTTAGGCAGGAATGTCCTCTTTACCCCTTATAATTTGTTCTGGCATTTGAACCTTATCTATCCCGTATTTTGTTTAATTCTTCTGCATCTGGCTTTCGTTATGGTGATAAACATCTAAAATTGGTAGCTTATGCCGATGTTCTCCTCTTTATCTCTTCTCCAGAAACGTCTTTGCCTACTTTACTTCATGAATTAGCTCTTTTCTCTGATGTTTCTGGATATAGGATCAATAAGGATAAAACTGAAACTCTACCACAAATATACCATAAAACAACTCTTTATGATCACTGGATTTCAATGGGCTACTTCCTCTAAAATTAAATTCTTGGGTATTTGGTTCACAACTTTGATCTCAGATTCCATCAACATTCATTTTAAGGAACTTTTTACTAAAATCGAGACTACTATTTCTTCTTGGAATCCCTTATTTCTCTCTTGGTGGAGTCACTTAGATTCGATTAAGAAAATGGTATCCCCTCTTTTACTCTAACTCATATCCTTGCCACCAGTTCATATTCCTAAGAAATTATTTTAAAAAAGTAAATTCAATGCTTATTGAATTTCTACGGATTAATAAGAAATCAAGAGTATCTCTATCTGTCTTATAAAAATCTAAGCTGGAAGGAGGGGTGAACTTTTCAGATTGTTATCATTACCATACAGCATTTGGTTTACATTAAGCATCCTTTTGGACTTTGGACTCACTTTCAACCTTTTCTCCTTTATGGTTGGCTGTAGGAACAGCTCTTTTACATCCCTTTTCTCCTAAAGAAGTCTTATCTTTCTCCTCTAAATCGCCACTTCTTAATGCTCCCATTTTTTATCACACTATTTCTTAGATTAAATCTACATTCATGCCGACTATCCTACCTCCTTCTTTGTTCCTTACTAAGACATTATGTACAACACACTTATTAAGATAAATAATAGACTGATATTTTGGCATTAATGGAAAGATAAAGGTATTATTTGGGCTGATCAGTTATTCATAAATGGTGCTCCTATCTCTTTCCACTGATTTAAAGACATTTTCCACTGTCCTCAATATTTTCATACTCATTTTCCGCTACTTATGAATGTGGTCTTAGATGCTAATTTTTCTATACAACATACTCCTATTACTGTCCCCTCTCATCCGACGTAACCAATTTTTTCAAAACCAGCCGTAGAGCTTCCTCTATTTATAAATCTATTTCCTTTCCTGATTCCTCTCAAACTAAGTCCAAAACAGAACTTTTATGGGGAAAAAGAGCTTGGCATGAATTGAAACATATCCTTCTGGAATAAGGTTTGCTCACTTCTTTATAAAATATCTAGATCCGCCAGTATTACACAATTCTTGTTTTTTCCTTAAGACAGATTATATTTTATTCCTATACAATGTGCCAAGTTTTCACCAGATACTGCTTCTAAATGTTGGTCATGCCACTTTCCTAAAGGTGACCTTATGCATATGTTGTTTAGCTGTCCTAATACACTTTTCTATTTGCATAGGGTTTGGTCCCAAATATAAAATATTTTTAACTTACAACACTTTCAATATCCAGCATCTATTAAGCACTTTAACTTCTCATTTTATCCCATCTTTTCCTAAGAATAAATGACTAAAGATTTTATTAGCAAAAGCCTTTCAGGAAATTGCGTTTACTTTGGAATTCCTCATCTAAACTATCATATAAGATTTGGTGGGATTGTGTTTGCTCACATCATAAGTTAAATACTATATACACTGTTCAATGTTCACTTCTCAGAAGGGTTAACTTTGAGTACGTTTCTGAATCAAGTTGTCCGTTGTCTTTCATCTTCTAATTGTACAATGTCTGAAAATGTTTAACCTCTATGAATACATTTGCTTTCTGTTACTTCTTACTTGACATTTATTTCCTAAAAATTTTGTTAAGGCTAAATTGTTGGCACTTTTTATAATATACTGGCACATGCATCAAGCTAGGATTTTGCGAGTCCTTAATAGCGAATATTAAGGATTCGCAATTAAGGATTCGCAAAATCCTATGCATGTAGGAATCGCTATAATAATAGCGATTCCTTCACATTTCTTATTTGCGACTCGCAAATTGCGAGTCGCAAATAAGGAATGGCTTCCCTGGGAAATTGCAAGCGCTATTTGCGAGTACCAATAGGTACTCGCAAACGAGTACCAATAGGTACTCGCAAATTGCCCATGCAATTTCAAGGGTGCAGGGGTGTCAAAAGGACACCCTGTTGCACCCCTGAAATTGATCCGTGCACATATGTTGCGCACACACATGTCCCAAAGACATGTGTGTGTGTAACCTTCAACTTTGAAAAATGCACTTTAGTGCATTTTTCAAAGTTTTTGCTAATTACCATGAAGTTCAACTTCATGGTAATTTGCGCCCCCTAGTAGCGAAATCGGTAATATTTTTACTTTGTTGCATTGCATTTAAGGAATCTCAATTTGCGATTCCTTAAATGCAATCATAATTTAAGTAATCGCAATTTAGAGATTACTTAAATTGCGATTTTTGCATTTGGGATGATGCATCCCAAATGCAAAAATCAGATCGCAAAAGGGCAGATTCTGAGAATCTGCCCGTTTGCGACCGGTTTTTCTTTTGATGCATGTGCCTGATAGTTAGGTAATTGGTGAGGACATTATTTATTATATTTATAAGTGACGTTTCATTTTTCATTATGACTTTCTTTCTTTAGTTCATTATAGAGTTTTTACTTAACTATATTCCCTCTTATTGTTTAACTATTTTGTTGTACTGTGAGGTTTTAAATAAAGTCTTTTCAACAGTTAAAAAAAACCTATGCATTTCGGATACATCATATTCTCCTTCCAGGGGTGCTTTTCTGATGCCATTCACTTAATTCTGCAAACGAGCATATAAATGGGGGTACATGCTTTGAATGTCCAGTTGATGATCATTACTTATGCGTGCCACTAGATCAACTCTGTGAGATCACACAACTTAGCGTACGTGTCAAAAGGCTATAGGACGTCATATTGTGCTAACATTGTAACCCAGTGCCATGTCACCCACTCTGTTTTTATGCTTTCGGTCAAAACCATGCTTGCATGTTTTACAGGAACAGGTGTCACACATGCTACTCTAAAATAAGTGCTACCCTATTGAAAATGTAATTTCTACAATATAGTGTATATCATGCATCTTGTTAACTCCAAAATTCTTACTGCTGTCCCAATCGCATTACACTATCTCATTAGTCTCCCATTTCACCAGCTAGCTAGATGTTTATGCTCACCAAAAAGTGAGACGAAAGTGAGTTAAAATGCGCACAAACATTTTCTGCCATCACTCATTTGTGTAGATGCAACTTTTCTATTGAAAAGATTATCCTGCATTCATGCTGAACGTGAGACCGACAGCTTGTCGCGGCCATACCAAGTGTGCGCTACTGTGTCAGGATGCTATATTATACCTGACGTTCTCTGCATGTGTCATGTGACGTGTCAGTTCGCGATGGGGGTGAAGTTGAATTGGTTAAAAATTGTACTTACACTTACTTGAACCCAAGAGTAACAACTACATTATTCACTCTAAAAACAGAGAAATCATCTCAATATTTATACATCAAATGATGGACCTATTTGTCAAACTTTGTAATTTCTGATTGTGTTCAATCACACCCGTTGAACCTGGGTATTACAAAAAATATATTATATATACCATTTGAAATTAACGAATATGTGTTTGGAAACATATCTTTTTCAGTCTAGCATAATGTCTTATTTATAAATAATAAGGCATGTATAATCAATCGTTAAGCCCTTTGGGCTCTATAGTATCTCTCTTTGCAGGAGTTTTTTGGTCCTGTCTATATCTGGTTTTTCTGATACAGTTTCTAAAATTTGAAACTGCAATTGGTAAACATTACATTTTTGTTCAACAAAATGGGTAGCCACGGTTGATTTCTTGTGTTCACTCCGAATGCTACTTTTGTGTTCTGTGATACATGTTTCTAATTTCATCTCTGTATTGTATACGTAAAGTAGTCCACAAGGGCATTTCAATACATAGATACAGTTTTGGTTATCACAATTGCCATTATGCTTGAGTTATGTTTGATAGAATACCCTTTATGTGGGAAATTAACCACTGCCCCGTTGAAGACGTTATTATAATGAAAACAATGACCGCCCGGTGTGGTTCCTGTGATTTTAATGTCAGTTTGTCATAGTGTAGGTTGAGACGTCATTATCTCTTTGAAATCACTTGATCTAGTATAAGCAAACAATTATTTTTTGCCGAACAGACTGCCAAAGTCTTCTTCCACCTAGAGTAGTTCCCATGTTTGTTTATATTCTTCTTAACACCAGTGCTGTGTGTAGAAACATTTGACTCAAAGGAGAATCTTGTTTTCTCCTTCTTAACTAATTTCTTTAGTAATGTCTCTCTTGATACTGAATCAGCTCTCATTTTTGCAGACCTATCACGGATAACAGATAACCCATTCTGCAAAATCTTTCTCCATATTCTTCTGCTATGGATTAATATTTTGATGGAATAGAGTTTATCCTTTTTAATCGTATGAATTGTGAGAATTGTGGATGTTTCTTCAAAGCTTCTAGATGAAAATGTGAATAAAGAAAGGTGTTGTTTTTATCTGTCGGTTTTTTATATACTGCTTTTGTGATGCTTTAGTCATGAATGGTAATCATTGTATCCAGAAAAGATATTTAGATGTTCATTCTGTGTTATTTTCTATCAAAGCATTCACATTTCCATTCCATATCACATAAATATCATCTGTGAATGTCCCATGCATCACAAGACATTTTTACCATTTCTCTTCTTTTAAGATATGGTCTTCTTTGAATCTCACCATAAATATATTAGAGTATATCAGTGCTTCTGGAAAACCCATGGAGGTTCCTTTCTTCTGCAAGTAATATTTGTTCTACCACTCAACAAAACTCGGGTATAATGAAAACTGCAATAGTTCTATAAGAAACACTTTGTTCATACCTATTTCCCTGTGTTCAAAAGTGCACATTCAATGGCTTCAATACTGTCACCATGGGGATTAATGTTTATAGGGCATTTACATTCACAGTGCATACCCAAATGTTTGACCAATCCTTTATTTGAACTTGCATCAATTTGTTTAGGAAATCCGTAGTGTCCTTCAAATAGGATTTGATTTTCTATACCAAAGGTTGTAGAAATGTTTCAATATATTTGCCAGTAGATTCATGTAATGAACCGCATCCTGATACTATGGGTCTGAATGCAGGATATTATGACTTTTTTAAATCTTGGGTAGCGTGTATAACTTGGGTCTTCTTGGGAACTTAGTTGTCAGAACTTGTTTGGTCTTTGGTGAAATCCACTCCATTTCCTCCACTTTTTTAAGCATCTTCTCAAGTAATTCCTGAAATTCGACAGTGGGATCTTCCTTAAGAGGTATATGAGTGTTTATATCCTCTACATGTTCATTCACTTTTCGTTTCTAATGATCCATGTCTAATACCACCAGACACCCGCCTTTATCCACATCTTGTTTATGATTGAACTTTTTTAACGTGCTAAACACTGTAGCACAATCATTTCTTGTTTAGAACAATTTATGAATTTCTTATACTGTTAACTCAATTTGAATTTCTCCAAATCTTTAGTCACCAATAACTCAAAAGTATCAAGTGTCTTATGTGTAATAGAAGATACAAAATGTGCTTTTGGATTTGGATTCTTTGTATGGTGTTTTCATCACTTCTCTTGTCTCTGACTCCATTTTAGAAAAGAATAAATACAGTCTTAAATTCTGCATGAATCTAAACATGACCACCTCTGTATCCAGTTTGTTGGTCTTATATATAGGAACAAAATATGTTCCTTTAGATAGTGCTTTCGTTCAGATTGTGTTATGGTGTTGCTAAATATATTTACAATTGAATCTTCGTATTGCTCCTCAGATTTCTTTTATCTCTTTCCTTTTCATCTCCTGATTTTGTGCCTTTTTACTTGGTTCTGGTTGGTTGTTTGCTGCCAGACTTGTGACTAAAAAAGTTTCTTTGTTGATTGACGTTACTGGATTTTTCCATACCGTAGAGAACAAGTTCATTGTTCTCAATGGCACAGAGTTTTTAGATGTTGTTGATCTCTCCTAATCAGAGATACTACTTTCTTCCAGCGCAACATTTATATTACTCGTATTCATTCTTCTTTTAGAGCACACCTCTGCCCAGGCATATGCTTCATTAAGTTTATAATCAATGGAATCTTGTTTAAATTTTTTGTAATGTTTCTTTCATTGATTTCTTTTGCATGAACTTACATTTTCCTAGTAATCTCCTCAAGTGTCTTTTGGCATTCATCTACGTTCAGTTTTTTTGATAACTCTGTTTGAGCTGTGCTATTTCCTCCTCCAATTCATTTATGACTTTAGATCCTTCGTCTACTATAAATAGAATTAAATCCAATGAACATTTATTCAAAATACTGTACAATCCCTCTATGAACTTATGTATTTGTCTTGCATAACATTGGTTTGAGTGGCACTCGCAAACTAAAGAGAATTCTTCTTGCTTTATGATAGTGTGTGAGGGTTGTGGCGTGCAATTGTTAATTTATTTTGTGCTGCATCAGATATTCAAGTTGTCGTAAGTTTTGTCGGGTTGAATCAGGGCAGTTGGTAACTTGTGCTGTTTGTTTAATCAGAGCATACATCTCCAAAGCTTCATTCTGTGTGTATGCTAAGGGGCTGCCCAATTTCAGTCAAATGCGTAATATCTTCAAATGACATTTTTCTATCTTGGGTGCAAGAACCTCTTTAATGCAATTTAGTAAAAACAAAATGTTGAGTTTTGCAAATGCACTCCTGGTTATATCACAAAATCCAACAGAGTCTTCCTTCTTTCATTAAGAGTGTGTGCTCTCTAGGTCACTCTGGCCCATACCAAGTGCGAATATAACACCGTAAATATAACCTCTTATTTCGTCGTCAAGGAGATTTCCATGTGGCACTACTGTAGGGAGCCAAAGCTCTACACTTTCTTACTTTCATCCAAAATATATTCAAATTCAACTCCATCGTATCATCAACAATTGCATTTATTTCTTCATATCTTCCATGTTTTCAAACCAAATTACTGTGAATGAAATTATCCTTGCATCAGCCTTTCACAAAAACCCCTATGCATTGAGGTTACATCATATTCTCCTTCCGAGGATGCTTTTATGATGTCATTCACTTTGTTCTGCAAACAAGCATACAAATGGGGGTACATGCTCTAAATGTACAGTTGATGATCATTACTTATACGTGCCACTAGATCAACTCTGTGTTCTCACACAACTTAGCGTGAAGTGTCACAATGTTATAGAACATCATATTGTGTTAACATTGTAACCCGATGCCACGTCAACCACTTTGGTTTCATGCTTTCAGAGTCAAAACCGTGTTTATGTGTTTTACAGGAACAGGTGTCACCATTGCAACTCTGAAATAAGTCCTAGCCTTTTTAAAATTTCATTTCTACAACATAGTGTATATGATGCAATTTGTTCGCTTCAAAATTCTTACTGCTGTCTCAATCGCATTACACTATCTCATTAGTCTCCAGTTCCACCACTTTCATCTCACTTTTCAGTGAACTTAGACATCTAGCTAGATGTCTAAGTTCACTGAAAAGTGAGATGAAAGTGATTTAAAATGCGTTCAAATGTGTTCTGCCATCACCCATGTGTGAAGACGCCGCTTACGTATTTGAAAGATTATCTGATGGGCGTCATGTTAAAATGGTTAAGAATCATACATACACTTACTTGAACCAAAGGGTAACCGCTACATTATTCACTCTAAAAGCAGTGTAATCATCTCTAATTTATACAACGATCAATTGATGGTCCCATTTGTCAACCATTGTAATTTCTGACTGTGTTCAATAAGACACTTGAGTTATTATAGATAATATCATGAATACCTTTTGGTATTAACAAATATGCGATTGAGCGCAATAACTTTTTTTTAGTCTAGCGTAATACTGCCATATTTATAAATAACAAGACATTTCTAATTGATCGTTAAGCCCTTTTGGCTGTATGGAATCCAAAATCTTTGTCCCAAAATTATCCCTATGCAGGAGTTTTGCGTCATGTCTTTATCTGTTTTTTATGATACAGTTACTAACATATGAAACCACAATTGGGAAAAATTATAGCTTTGTTAAACAAAATGGGTAACCACAGTTGATTTGTTGTGTTCTCACCGGATGTTAATTTTGTGTTCTGTGATACGTGTTTTTTGATTTCCTCTTTGTTTTTCCTATGTAAAGTAGACCACAAGGCCATTTCAATACATAGACATAGTTTTGGGTATCACAATTGCCATTATGCATGAGTTGATAGAATACCCTTTATGTGGATGATTATCCACTGCCCCTTAGATGACGGTTTTACAATGAATACAATGTCCACACAGTGTGGTTCCTCTGATTTTAATGTCAGTTTGTCATGGTTAGGGCGAGACATCACTATCTCTTTTCAATTCTTTGATCTAGTATAAGTAAACAATGGTGTTCGTTGAACAGACTGCCAAAGTCTTCTTCCACGGGAAGAATTTCCTATATTTTGTTTATAATCTTCTTAATGCCAGTGCTGTGTATAGAAACGTTTGATACAAAGGTGAATCTTGTTTTCTCCACTTTAACCAATTTCTTTAGTAATGTTTCTCTTGATACTGCATAAGCTCTTATTTTGGCTGATCTAATGGGTAATCCCTCCTGTGAAATTTCTCCCCATATTCTTCTGCTATGGATTAATATTTTGATGGAATAGAGGTTATCCTTTTTAATCATATAAATTGTGAGAATTGAAGTTCTCTTCTTCAAAGCTTCTGGATGAAAACTTGAATACTGGAGGGTGTTGTTTTCATCTATTGTTTTTTCTATACCGCTATTGTGGTGCTTGAGTCATGAATACTTATCATTGTATCCAGAAAAAGATATTAGTGTCTCGCTGATGTTATGACTGAACTTTAGATGTTCATTCTTTTCATCTAATTCTGTGACATTTTCTTTCAAAGTATTCACATTTCCATTCCATAAAGTATCATCTGTGAATATCCCATACATCACAACACCTTTTTGCTATTTCTCTTCTTTTATGATATGTTGTTCTTCAAATTTCACCATAAATATAGTAGCGTAACTCAGTGCTCCTGGAAAACCCATGGAGGCTCCATTTTTTCGCAAGTTATATTTGTTTTCCCACTTAATGTAACTGGGGTATAATAAAAACTGCAATAATTCTATAAGAAACACTTTGTTCGCACCTAATTCCACTGTGTTCAAAAGTGTTCCCATTCAATGGTTTCAATGCCCTCACAATGGGGGATCGATGTATGTAGGGCGTTCACATCCACTGTGCATAACCAAATGTTTGATCAATTATTTATTTGAACTTGCATCAATTTGTTTAGGAAATCTTTAGTATCCTTCAAATACGATTTTGTTTTCTGAACCAAAGGTTGTAGAAATGTGTTGATATATTTGCCAATAGGTTCATGTAATGTACCGCATCGTGATACTAGGGGTCTGCATGGAGGATCTTTAAGATTTTTGGGAATCTTGGGGAGCATGTATAACTTGGGTCTTCTTAAAAACTTAGGGGCCTATTACCAACAGCGTGCGATAATTATCGCAAACCGCGCTTAGCGCGATTTTATTTATCGCCGACTATCGCTGGTTTTAATCATGGAGATAACGCGTTATTATCAACGCTTATCTCCAATGCGATATTAAAACCAGCGATAGCGGCAAAATCCTCCAGTAACACGGGTACAACAGCGATAAAAATGTTATCGCTGACGTAAAGCTTGCTAATAGGCAGGTGAGGATTCAGCCTATGAATCCACCTCCCATTGGATATCATTGTTAAGTCAGGATTTTAGTAGGTGTTAAATATCCTGCGCTAAACTCGGTTAGCGCGACTTTTCATATCACTCACCGGGGCCGGGGACTCATTGCTAATAGGCGTTAGGCTTGTTAGCGGCTGTTTTCGTGGTGTTTATGTTGGGAACGCCTACTTTGCATGTCATTAGCGATAAATATCGCTGACATGCAAAGGGGCACCCAAAACGGTCGCTATCACTGAAAAGCTGTCGCTAACACCTGTTAGCGACAGCTTGCTGATAGGGCGTTAAAAATATCGCCGCTTTAGCGTCAAAAAGTGCCGCTAAAGCGGCGATAAGGCCCTTGGTAATATGCCCCTCAGTTGTCAGAAATCGTTTGCCCTCTCCAAAGCGCTGTAAAAAAGAAGGGATGAGTGCAGGAATTACTGTAAGACCGTCAATTCTTATACCAAACACTATAAATGTGTCTGACAAGCCCTTTAACTAAATTTTTCCAACACTTGTTTAAAAGATTCACAAAACCATATATTTCAACACCTATTCCTGGCATTATTTCATTTCCTTTTTCTTATTATTTGTTTTTTTTCTTTTCACAAGACAAAGATCAAATTACAAAACATGACGTAAACATGACTTAAACTTGACTTAAACATGACATGAAATAAAATAACGGCAGGAATATGCGTTGAAATATATGATTTTGTGAATCTTTCAAACAAGTGTCGCCAAAATTAAGTTAAACGGCTTGTCAGACACATTTATAGTGTTTGGTATAAGAATTGATGGTCTTAAAGTAATTCCTGCACTCATCCCTTCTTTTTTATGGTTGTAAGCCCAAGAGTGTCTGCATCATGTCTAGCATAGCTTTTGCACAGGAAGGATATCCTTCCAGTACAAAATACTATGCCTAGACAAACTTTAAAACATTTCCGACTTTGGGTATGTGCTGTGTAGTTCAGTACACATGCAATGTCAGAATATTTTGCAGTAATAAAAGCATTTCTACAAGGGAATGCCAACATCAAAGAGGAGTTCTTTTTTGGCACAAACCCCTCTCTGCCTTATTTTAGTAGACAAAGCTTAGCATCAAAAAACAAGCGTTGTATCAGGGTAACAGTCATTGACCAACCACGGAATGCCCCCCTGATGCAAAGTAATGCAAAACAACGCAAACCACTTCTTTACATTACTTTCAGGCAACTTTCAGGCTGGAATGTAAATTCCAAACAATATTTTGTACATTTTGAGTTACTTTTGTGATGTAAACTCAGTGCAAAATGCTAGTAAATCTGCCCCTTTATGTTTTCTCAAAGGCATTTTACTATCAGTAATTGCACAAAATATCTCTTGGTGGTTCTCTCTTGTAGGGCTGGGCAGAGCTTGTGGAGTTAGATTAGAACTCTGCGAGATTCCATGGAGTTCCGCGAGCGGGCGAAATTCCAGTCCGTACACTGTTGTTAGTGTGCAGGGACTCCCTGCACACTAACAACAGTGTCCGGACCGGAATTCCGGGATTCAAGAGTCATTGTCTACAGCCAGGAAACAAGGGGTGGGTGTGTGGTGCTTACTTGGCAGGTAAGGCCAAGAGTTGCTGGTAAATGTCATTGCATATGCGCCCTTAAGCTGCCTCATTACCCAGGGAGCCCAAATTGTTTCAATTAATCGTACATATTGTAAAAACATGAGGCGCATCAAACTTCCTTGGCCGCTTTACAATTAAAACGAAGTCCTAAAGTGCAGGGGTGTTTACCTTGTCGCTGACTGGACTGGCCATCTGCCGGTACCGCTCCTCCTTAGTGGTGAACTTTCTCTTTTCCGCCATGCCTCATAAGAGTTAAACGCGAGCCAGATCAGAGTCACTCTTCCCTCATGCCTGGCTCTGGCCCCAGAGGCGTGTTTTGAGGAGGTAGCCACAATATCTCCGCCCAAATGCACATCAGCTCACCAAAGCACGCAGCAGCATCCCAGAGCTGCCCGTGGCTTAAAGAGACACACTCACTTCTCTGCTCTTTGTCTGCTCGAAAAGCCCATGGCTCCCCTCCTCACTGCTCCATGTCGAAACTAAGCCCACGTCTTCCCTTCCTCCTCCACTGTTGAGTGCTCCAAGTCTGCCGACAAACTTACAGGAATGCTGCTGTTCATTTCAAGAGCCCACAGCGACTCTCACACAACCTTGCTTTAGTGAGTCATGAATAAGCAAAGCATGCACTGTATAGGGAGTGCAGGATAGGTTGGTGGGCAGTGAACTCTGCTACACAGCGGTAGGCAGAGTTTTTGCCATGTTCCAACTAGAGCGCGGAGTTGGCAAAAGTCCACAAACTCCGCCAGCGGAGTGGAGTTACCAGCCCACCCTATCTCTCTAGGTGAAGAGAGAGACGGCTCTAGAAGGGAATTGTACAGGGAAAGGTTTTGCCATATCTTATTGATACTTCGGTAAATTGATATTAGTATATTAGATATTCTGCTAAAGTGCCACTTCAAGGACTTAGGCCTCCATTATAAGGAGTGAGAGCAAACTGGAGTTTATGTGTGAATTGGAATTGCAAGTTCAAAGGTAATGACTGCACCACCACAATTTTCTCCTGACAGACTTCGTCTAGAATACCAAGACCAATTTACAGAAGCAAAACAGACAGAAAATGGCAAAACATATATGAATTGTTGCAAAACATACTGACGCCAACTTGTATGTTTCATTCTGACCTGAAAAACGTAGAATAGGAAGTATGTGTCACCACTGGTAATTACCCTACCATGGGGCATTGATATTTGTCATGTGCGGCAATTACTGCACCTATCCTCCTCCACCTGTAAATCGCAGGCTAAGTGAAGGTAGAAATTATATGGATGGAAGGGACCCTGATAATTGGGAAGGAAGAATGATTTAGGGTGAGGGTAAAAGAAAAATAAGGACACCAGAAACGATAAAGTAGGAATAGTGTGAAACTGCAAATTGTTCCTGTTAAATGGGTGGAAGGCTCTATTTAAAATAATGGAGATGTCATCAAATGTATGTTGAGGGATGCAAGGTGAAGAGGTAATTCTGTTCTCAACATCATCATCACCCTACTACAGGCAGGGTCCCCTGCAGTTCACTTGCCTGTTCCATCTCACTCTTCGTAAAAGCTATATCATGACCAGTCCAGAGCAAGTACGTCGTGGTGAACCACAACTTACACTGAAACTAGTAGTACTTATATGATCTCCCTATGTGATGGAATTTCATAGATCAGGGAACTTTGGCGTTCAAGGGAAAATATTCCATGGGGTGCTGTAGGCAGATTCATCCACATCCCTAACAGTACTTGTCATGGCTCTGATCTAGCCCAGGCCAGTTTCCTCCAACTTTGGCCTCGATTTAGAGTTTGGCAGGTGCAGAACATCTGCCAAAATAGGCAGATATTCTGTTGGCCCTATTTAAAGTGCCTATATGGCAATACGTGCGAAGTAGGGTGGACAGAATATCTGCCCACTTTTAGCAGATGTCCTACTTACAACAAAATCAAAATCCATCCCTTGGTGTACTTTAATCGTGGATATTTGATTGATCACAAACAAGTCAGGCATGTCATCTCCCCTTGAGCAATCTGACATTTCTTGATCTTCAGCTTCAACTTGAACACACAGTTTACCCAAACACATGATTCACAAGCTGCAAATTGCTTCCCAGTGTTTCCACACACCACTTTGCATAAAAAAGCCAGAGGGACCTTGATAGAATCACAATCACTAGCCTCTGGTATTTAGCTGAGCTTTTTAGAAGCCATAAGGAAAATAGTGAAAAATACCCCTGATGAGTTTGCATGGCAGTAAGTGAGACATAGATTCTCTTCGGGGTCAAGGAGCATTACTGTAGCGTTTTATGTGTATTTGTCTCGTTTTCACAAGTCTAGTGTTCCTTAAGTGCCTGCCTAGCCCATTCAGTAGCCTTAAAGTGCTTGGAGTCCAAAAAGAGGTTGAACCTATGTGCCTGTTTGGCAGCTTGGGGAATGCCTCAGGAAGATAATGGAGTCCTTATATCACTGGGACGTGAAAGTACAGGGACAACTCTCAAGCCTGCTGCTAAGAGCTGCTGAGTACAACTGTACATAGAGACTTCCAGACCAAACTGGTCCTCTATTTTCCTCCTGCGCCATGAAGTAGACAAGGTTAGAAGTGAGTTAGTTCTGATACTACTGGAAAGGAAACTCTGTTAAGCACACAGAGCTCATAAACGTTTGGCAGACAGCCATCCTCATCACTTTTGATGTACTTACACTAAAGTATACAAAAATTGATGAATGAATGCTTGAATTAATCTCAGCCACTGGTAACTACTCAGTCTGCATCCCAGTCCACCGTTATTTTGCACACCATACCACCTCAGTTTGGACCCAGCTATATTCAAATCAGTTTTGACCCTGCTCCAGTGGGAACAGTCCAGCCCAAACTGCCAAGCCAGGTCCTCCCTGAATCGAAACACAAGCAACCCAGGACAGGTTTGCCCTTGTTATGGCCTTATCAGCCTAGTATAGCTTGGCTCCATGGCACAGTGGGCACAGGACATACATCTGGCCATACCATTCACACTTAGGGTGACACACTAAAGTATACAAAAAGTGCTGAATGGAATGCTTGAATTACTCTCAGCCACAGGGTCAAGACTGATTTACATACAGCTGGGTCCAAACCAAGGTGACATGATGTGCCAAATAACGATGGCCTGGGTTGCGTCCCGAGTAATTACCAGTGACTGAGATTAATTCAAGCATTCCATCCATCACTTTTTTTTATACTTTAGTACTTATGTTAAAGGCACCCTAGATGCCACAGAGATGCATTTTACATTTCACGTTATGTTATTCAACTCTAATGACTCGTCCAACCCGTAGCATGACCCTTGAACTCTCTTACCAGGGAAAACTGCATAGTCACACTCGCACTTGTGTGGAAAATTGTTACATTGCTTTATGTGTCTTTGTACATCTGTGTACCTATCAGCATCACAACAAGTGAATGTGCTCCAACCTCAATAGCAGGTCCATAGACCACTGCTCCCCTCCTCAGAATCTCACCCTACTCTTCATCAATGAAGTGCTGAACAATAAGTCTGTTGTCAATGTTAATATCATTATGTAAAGACCTTCAGTTTAGATCTCCCCACACCATCTAAAGCCTGTAATCAGGGGCATCAGAGTGCATGGACTCATTAGTAAAGATCCCAGCACCTCTCACTGCATCCAACTCCACCCAATCCACCCAAGTATTTTAAGTGTAAACCAGCATCTTGTTGGCACACTGTAGTCAAACACCCCTTAGTAGAGCACCAAATGGCCTGTGCATCACATTTAAATCCTAAGCAACAACTGCTGAGACCTGAAGCTAGGAACAGCAGGAGGATAATGTATATCACTCAGTGCTCTCTGACATCACTAGCCCCCATTGCATACTGAGGGCACCCCAGTGCCCCTCACTACAGCCATGCACATACTGATGCATCCCTGAAGGGTTGAATAATAACGGTGCAGCTTAGTGCCAGGTGGCAGGAGATGGCGAAGTATGTGTCTGTGGGTATAACACTGTGGGCCAGATTTACTAAAGGTTGGCACCTTTAGTGACACAAAGTGATGCAAACTCTTACAAGTGTATTTACTTTTCAGCGCAAAAGGTATTTTGCACAGGAAAGGTGCCTTTTTCTCAGCGCAGATTGCGCTTTTCACTGCTTTGCACCACTTTTCTTCAAGAGGGAGCTACCTAGGAGTAACTTGGGTGGATCAGTGCAAGCACCAATCGTTTTGGACACGAATCCCGATCTACTAAGATAGCCAGGCTGGGCTTTGCATCAAAAAGTAATGCCTTCTTAAAGTAGGTGCTAACAAGGAGAAATGTTTTCATTCCACACATTGCAGTGTGCTGCACTGCACTGTTCAATGTGTGTAATGTTTCAGAATTTGTCTAGGCATAGGATTGTGTACCGGACGGGTGTGCTTCCAGTAGAAATCCTATGCTAAACAGCAAGCACACATCTTTGCACTATGTTGTAACAGTTGTGCCTGAAGCCAGGCTGGCTGTTTGTGCAACTGCACAGGAGTAGGGAACAGAAGCAGAACATTTTTCCATAATTATGACTCAGTGCTGCTTTCTCCCCTTTGCAAAACACAGTGCAGAAACTATGGCTGCTGTCCTGTGCTAAAAATAGTAAATCTGTCCCTGAGTGTGTGTGTGTCACATTGGCCACTGAAATTACACTGAACGATGTCAATGCATTCTCATTGCAGTCCACAGCACCTTCCACTGCAACCTGCACCTCCTAGTTTACCCAGTCCTTCGTAGCATCTTACACTGTAGTGACAACATCACTGAGCACCTCCTCAGCACATGTAAATGGCACATCTAGTTTGTGCTGTGAGAGGCATTTATATGTAAAAAAAAATCCATCTATACTACTGATGGGATCTTGATTTTTCATGATCCATGCCCCTAAAACACAAGGCAGAATGTTAATCTCCTTCATATTGGGGGATGCTGAGAGGTTAGAGTTCTTTATCATTTTATGATTTAAAGTAGGGATGCTCAGTCACCTTTGGACAGTAACTATCAGTGTTTTATTACAAGAAATGCCCCCCTCTATCAGAGGCAGCTGGATGGTGGGCAATAGAGGTGGATTCATCAGACACACTGCTTGCATTCTAAAGCATATTTTCCCTGACAGAAAATAAATACTCCCATAAAAATAAATACTTCCATTGCAAAACATGGATGATGAAGCATCCAGTTTTTGCAGGTGATGGACATTCATCCAATTTATGGAAATTACCATTGCCATTTTGCATTGGGATGTGGAGCATGAAATAACAAAAGAAATGTGAAGCTGTTGTGGCCGTAAGTGATAGTGTGAGTGGTGCTGGTGTAGCACATGTATATCTGTGCACAGTGCAAAAATAGTTGGCGGTTACTACCACTCTGTCACCTCATATTTACTTGCCTTTGGCCCATTCTACCCCCTACATCTACCACTTCTTTGACTTCTATGAACGGCACCAATGCTGGTGGTAGGCCATGCTACCCCACTGCTGCCCAGCTGCACCAGTTCTGTGAGAAAGGAAAGTTTGTAATGCTGTTGTGGCCCAATCAATACATATTCTATGGAGGACGAAATCTTGAGCATCTGCTGGTTAAGGGATACCTTTCCTATGAGAAGGAGCAGTTTGAACTGCTGCTTTGCTATTCTTGTTCTGCCAGGAAAGGAGAGTTTACTCATCAGACTTCTGCTGCTGTCTGACAAGTAGACTCCTCACCAAAGGAGGCCGCTCCGGGACTCTGCATTGCTCCCCACTGGACCCAGTGCTGCTCTATCTCCTAGCACTGATCGTACGCTGTTCCTTCAAGACTGTGTGCCATTTCCCCTGGAACATGCACTGTCACTCTGGGAAACAGTACTACATCCTTCCCCCAACTGCTTCACTGCCCCTTCTGGATCCTGTAGTACTTTGAGCTGGACCACATGCTACCCCTCCAGACCCTGAGCTACTACCCCAGACCTTGTGCTTGTCCCTACAAATGTCTTGCCATGCTCCCACATTGGACTCTGTGCTGCTCCCTGTTGGGCTTGGCTCCCTGTACAGGGTCACCCCAGACATTTTGCCCTTGCCCTCCACTTGTTGCTGAAATCATTTTTGTTGGCTTTAGAACTCTGTGCACTTTACCATTGCTAACCAATGCTAAGATGTTTGTGCTCTCTCCTATAAACATGGTAATATTGGCTTATACCCATTTGGCATATTTAATTCACTTATACCTCCCTAATAAAGTGGCACTACATGTGCCCAGGGCATGTAAATTAAATGCTACTAGTGAGTCTGCAGCACTGATTGTGCCACCCACTTAAGTAGGCCTTTAAACCTGTCTCATGTGTGCCGTTGCAGAGACAGTGTGTGCAGTTTTAAACTGCCAATTCGACTCAGCAAAATAAACCTTTTGCCAGGCCCAAACCTTCCTTTTTAATATGTATAAGTCACCTCTAGGGTAGGACCTAGACAGCCCAGAGGGCAGGGCGCAATGTTGTTGAAAAGTTGAGCATGTACTGTTAAGTTTTACATGTCCTGGTAGAGAAAAACTCTTACATTTATTCTTCACTAATGCAGGGTCTATCTCTCCCACAGGATAACATTAGAGTTGCCTTATTACATTTTATAAGCATAATTTCCAAATGGGGAGGAAACACCAGTTCTTGTTTCGTCCTCTGGAATCACAATTTAAAATCTTTACTTTTGGTGAAGTCGGATTTTAATGTGCAATTCTGGAAATGCCACTTTTATAAAGTTGGCCTTTTCTTGCAATAGCCATTTGTTGCCTGCAGCCTATCTCTGGCCACTTGACTGGGTGTAGCTGACAGATGGGCTTTGTGTATTCCTCCTAGACAGCCGCACACAATGGGGAGCTTAGGTGTGACTGGATGGGCCATCACTGGCAGAATGACTGGGGGAGCTGGGCCCAGCCCCACTTACACCTGAATAGGCTGTGTCCTGCCTCCACACAAAAGACTGCATACCCCTTGTAGTTAGTCTGAAGCCAGGGAAGACAGAATGCCTGGGGACTACAAAGGCAAACCTCTAGAAGCTTCTCCCCCACTTCAAAGGCACAACTGGGTATAAATACTGGATCTCAGACACCAACTCTTCAGTACACTTCTGGACCTGTGGACACTCTGCCAGGAAGAAGGACTGATGTGCTGTTACTAGGACTGCCACTCTGCTAGACTGCTGCTCTAAAGGAACTTCCGTCTGTTGCCCCCCTCTTGCCTCGGGAAGAAGAACTGGAATTGAAACTTCATCTTGAACCCAGGACTCCAGAGTGACTCAAAGGGCTAGTCTGCCGGCCTCCTGATCTGAGCCTCAGGGAGATAAAAGGTTTCACAACCGGCTCCTGGACCCAGCTGCAGCGTGTTCCTGACCCCCAAGTGGTGCCCCTCAGCTCCTGGACCCATGGTGTGCCTCACAGGTTCTTGAAATAAAGCTCTTGGGCTCTTTGTGACTGTGAACGGGCCCATTCATACCTGAACCACGCCACTCGCACCGAAATTAAGTGCAAGCCACCGCAAGCCTGTTCTGTGCACAGCCAAGCATTGATCACCTGCGGAGGACCGCCACTGTGAAGCTCCAGCCTGCCCATCTGCGACTTCCGGTCTGCTCTTTGCGTCACACTGACCACCACCTGCGAAGCTCTCCTTGCTCCTTGCGAACCTCTCCAATGCAAACGGGACTCTTGGCACAAAACTTGAAAAGGTAAAACCTCAGCGGAACTAATCTGGGACTGTATCTGACCCGTGCTCCATCATGGTCAGCCTAAACTTTTGACTTTGAGTCGGTCTAGCATGACCAGATATCCGTGGACGGCGCTTCATGCTTTTAGGTGATATTTTTCTGTTTATTCTTTAAAAATTCTGAACTCCGGTTCTACTGATTGGATTTTTGTTGTTTTGTTCTTGTTTCTATTTATTAAATTCAGCTCTATTTTTCTAACCTGGTGTGGGATCCTTTTTGTGTGGTGTTTTCACTGTGTTTCTGTTTGAAGTGTTACACAAATATTTTACACATTGCCTCTAAGCTAAGCCTGACTGCTCTGTGCCAACCTATCAGGGGTTTGAGAACAGGTTTATTTGGGGTTTGCTTGTGCCTTACCCTGACTAGGATTGTGGCTGAATGTTCCCATCCTTAGTAATTGGTGACTGGATTATTTTTCTAGCACTGCTATAGGAAAAACCTATATATTTTCCATCAATCACTGCAAATGGCATAAACAGCCACAGCATCTTCATTAATATAAAATAACAAATTTGGCTTCAAATGGTAATATTTAGGGAACAAAATAGGAAAATATTGATTCTGCAACAATTTTTTTGTCCATTGTAACTGGCAATCATCCAGTCATAATTTATACAAGGATAAATGACACAAAATTCACTTGCATGATTTGTGGCACTTGCAACATGTTGAACCAACAAGGGGGCTCTTGTACAAAATGGATTTGCATATGCGAATTGTGTAAAGGTCAAAGTTTAAGGATTTGCACACACATAAATTCCCAATGTAAAATATACAAAAGATAAGCTCAAATGGGCAAATGGCTTAGCAAATTGTATTCTCCAAATTTCAAATCATTGAGATTTGCAAGAGGGGGTGGCAAAGGGTTGGCCCCTCCTATGTCTAGTAAAAAATTATATCAATGCCCTGCTGCTGAGAAGCATTTGTAAATTGGTTGTTGTCAAAGACATGCAGTTTTGACTACGTTGGTGGTATATGCCGGCATCAGGGGTAACAGGCTCCAGTCCTGAAGATGGCCACATGCCCTAACATCCCTTTCACAAAGTTCTACTACTCATGGCATTGTGTACCCTATTCCTTTAATTAGTAGGGGTCATGATGCCAGGGTTCTTCATGACAGTGAAGAACCACAGGAGGTTACCTGTAGACCTAGTTGAGACCTGAGTAAATCGTGTTTAAGCAAACAACAACGTCTCAACAGGTAAAGTTCATAGGCAATTATGTAAAACATGCACAGTAATTGCAGAAAGAGCGAAACAAGGAGACATCAATGGTTTAAAGAGATATATATGGAGAGGTCTCTATTTTAGAGAAATGAATCAAAATAAAGCATCAGCTCTATTTATATTATATGTGGGTGTAACCCATACAATCTTGTGCACTACCGAGCTCGTGCGGAAAAGTGAATGGCGCAAGTGACAAGTGAGACAAGGGAAACAGTGAAAAAGGAGGCGCAAAAGAAATATACAATTACATAAATGGTTGCAAAACTTAAAAAATGATTATGAAAACACAAAGCCTTCAACAAGTTAGAGAACCAAGAAATGCCAAGAGTTGAGCTGAGTGGTCGACGGCGTTTCAACCTGTAGTTAGTTCAGGTCATCTTCAGGACCGGGTTACAGAATAATTTGTCAGTGCTGTATAATGGGAGAGTGAAAAAAAAGGGGGGGGGATAGAATAAGAATAGTGTAAATCATCGGATAAATCAATTTAAACAGGGAGAGGATATACAAGGTACCTGTTATGGAGCAAGGAGGAAATCCAAGGAATGGTATTTCAAAACATGCACCCAAGGTGAGGTGTGCAGAGAAGTCGGGTGAGTGGGCAGAGATGTCACACTACCAGTCCGGTGTACAATGTGGATTTCTGGAAAATAACAAGCGAGAGAATGTAGGACTGGTTACTAGTTGCCAAGTGCGTACCGGGTAATAGCCTCGTAGGGACTAAACTCAATAAGTGAGTCGAGTTTAGGTAGTGATAAATGCGAGAAAGTGGTGATCTAATCAATCCGTGTAGGACACAGGGTGAAGTCCCACAAGGTGAAATTAATCATATTGACAGGTCTGTAGAATCTAAGGACCTCGCCAGAGATTGATTCGGAAAATGAACCAAGTGCAGAGACTTGATCCGTGTTTGTAAAAAAGCAGTGTACCGCAATGGTAGCATGCTCCGTGAGTCGCAATCACTAGTGGACCAAGGGGGCTGGGCTCATGATGTTCTTCGAGAAAAGTGCAGGCTGACTGGTAGACGCAGGCCACGAGCCATGGGAAACGTGCAAAGAAGCAAGGGAAAGCTTACCTTGTACGAAAACAAAGGAGCCGGAGTGCAGCTCGGGGCGTCCAGATCGTGTGGCACTGTAACCGAGGGGAAGGCGCGTTGAGCCAAACAATGGCCGGCGTCACGATGGGGACATCCAGGCTTGGTGGAGGACTGCAAACAGAAAAGGAAAAGGGGACAAAAGAAATAATTTAACTAAAAAAGGGTGGGGAAAGAAAGCGCATATCGGTGAGACGTGTCAAAGGGAACGCTCACCTCTGTAATGGATACAGAGAGCACCTAGAGAGGATTCGGCGGGTGACCACTGAATGGGAGAAACCTCTGGGATGTGACGTCGACTGGAGTTCGAGTCGCATAGAGGGCGGTTATGGAAGAGATAAATTGAGAGACCCGGGTGAGAACACTAGAGCTGACAGTAGAGAAAGGAGAGTAATATTAGAGGTGCCCAGGGGGGACAAGAAACAGAGAGAATGATTTAAACAGATCTTTATTCATATGTTCAATAGTGATGTGGTCCAATTAGGACATATTGTAGGCATGGTTAAAATATTGTTCAGCAACATGACAATGTAAGAATTAGTGCATATTTTTGTAGGTTTTAGCCAATAATTATCACAGAATCAAACATTAATACATTAAAGGATTAGAAAACAGATATTGATTGAATAGGTTGTAGAGAGTAATGACAAATTGGGAAGTGGTATGATACCCCATATGTATTGGCAAAATAAATGGACAAATATATATAAAAACATATGAGGAAAGAGCCATGCCTGATTCATTGTAAAGAAATCATTTAGAAAAAAGGTATTTACAATTTATGTGGTGGAGTACTCCAACTAAGTGGGGAAAATACCTTTTTTGTAGAGACAAATAGATATATATGTACAAAGGGTTAAGAGGGCACTCAATGAGGGTAGAGTAGAAGGTGGCCATCCCTAGTATGTTATTCAATGTGTGGGCTGCGGAAAAAAATCATCTCAAACTGTTGTAAAGACAGATTCAGATTGAGGATAGCTGGGGTAAGGCCCTTTAAATATGGATGGTGTTGTTCCAATTGTCTAAGGTGTTTAATCCATGATTGACTAAGTCACAATGTGTGAGCCACCTACATTCACATCTATTAAGGAGTTGTTGTAGGTTGCCTCCACATTGAGGCAATGTAGGTTGATCAATCACTTGCCACACAATGTCTTTTTCAGAGTGATTTTTCTCAATGTAGTGTGAGACGAGGGGAGCATTTTCTACTCTGCATCGGATGCGACTCTTGTGTTGAATAATGCTTTGTTTTACCATCTGGGTAGTCTGACCTATATATAATTGGTCACAAAGACAACGCATATCATAAATCACACTCTTAGTGCTGCAATTGGTGAAATGCTTTAAATGGCATGTGTGATCCCTCACTTTAAATTCTTTTGTATTAAATATGAGTGGTCATACCACACAGTTTTGGCATCTAAAGTGTCCAAGTATGGGGGGAAGCCCCTATTCTGAGGTGATGGAATCAGTGTTGTCAGGCTTATTCGGCCATGTGATGGCATGTACCAAACGGTCTGCAAAGTTGTTACATCTTTTAAAAGAAAATAGGGGAGGTTGTTGGAAAGAGTTATGTGTACGCAGGATATTCCAATTTTTCTTAACAATCTTATTGACTTTATTGCTTGACGGGCTAAAAGTTGAGACAAAAGTAATGCGTGTATATTCTAATTTTTGTCTGGGTGTCAAAAGAATATCTCTGTGGTTATACCAGGCTCGCTTGCGTGCCTGAGAAATCAGACGACATGGGTAGCCACGTTGGTTGAGTTTCTCAGATAGTATTGAGGCCTCCCAGAAGTAATCTTTTTTCCATTTGCAGTTCCATCCTCTAAATGAAGAGTAAGGTCAAAGAAAGGGAGATCATTTTTCTTGGAATCGGAAGTGAATTTCAAATGGGGTTGGCAGTTGTTAAGCCATTCCATAAATGTAATTAAGGAGTCATCGCTTCCCTGCCAGAGGAGGAGAATGTCGTCAATATATTTGCGCCAAAATCCTATTAGATTAAAAAAAGGGTTGAGTGGTGTAAGAATACGAGTCATTTTAGATTGTGTATGTACAGGATGGCAAAGTTGGGTGAAAAGCATGCACCCATAGAAACACCTTTGACCTGCAGGTAAAAGGTGTCCTTGTACAGGAAATAATTATTGCTGAGAGCAATTTTAAGTAAGTTTATTATAAATTCAGTCGGGATACAAGTGGGTTTGGGTCGAGCATTCAGAAGATTTTGAATAATCAGTAAGCCATCATTATGTGGGTTATTTGTGTATAGGGACTCAATGTCCAGACCTACCATCAAGTCAGTGTCGGTGTTACGCTTGTGGCGTCTGATGGAGATTGGTTTCTCACTTATACCGTGCTTGAATTTCCCTCAAGCCAGACACCACTGCTAGGGTTCGGCGGGTGTGGGCAAATGAGCTGGGTGACCCTCTCACAGATAAAATGTGGACGTATTGCTGCGCACAGATTAGGCATGTTCTGGGTAACTATAGGCATAAATTGCTGCATTTTAAATTTCTCCTCTGTACCTATCTCTCCCCTTCCGATGTGGTTAAATTTGACTCCAGCAGATCTGACATGTGTGTGAAATGTCATACGCCTGGTGCCGATTTCGCCCATTCAACCTGGACATGCCCTGAAATAAAGGCACATTGGACAGATGTCTTTGTGCATGTCTCAGCCATGACAGAAGTGGAGCTCTCCCCGTCCCCACTCCTAGCGTTATTGGGCTATACCAGAGCTATTCCGTGCCCTGTACGCCATTTTGTCTCCATGTTCCTCCTTCTGGCTAAGCGTGAGATAGCGCTTTATTGGGGTGGCTCTGCGGCCCCCGCTGCTCCTGCTTGGCTCAGAAGCATGTCCTACTGTGAAACAGCGAATATTAAGCAGACCTACAACCCCTATCCTCCCACCCTAAAGATATCTGGGGACCCCTGCGTGCTTATCTCGGCACATTAGAACCTGACATTGCACCGTAGTGCCTTCTTTTTTCCACCCTTACAGGGCTGCCCTTTTGGTCACTACTCTTTCTTGCTTCCCCCTGGGGTTCCGATTGATGGCATGACTGTCTCACGCTTTTTTGTTCTCATTCATATTATGGATGTTGATTGTTTTATTGGAATATAACCTGATGTACTAGCGGGGCTGATGTCACTCTGGAGATGTATTCGCAAGTAATGTTGCATTTTCTTCTTGTCTTGTTTCTCTCTTCTTTACCTTCTTTTTCTGAAAATCAATAAAGAATTATTTTTTTTTAAATCAGTGTCGGTGTTGAATGGTCTGTCCTCTATGAGAATAATGAGATCGGTGCCGTCTCGTGTGAATGTTTCCGTAGAGGGAACAAATTCCTTGATAATGGCATCTATGTATTTGCCTAGTGGCTCAAGAATGGAGCCACAACCAAAGACTATAGGTCGGCCTGGGAGGTTGATGGCGTCCTTATGTATCTTTGGTAGTACATAGATGATTTGGGTCTGGGGGTTAGAGTTATTGAGGAAGGCGTGTTCTTTTTCTGTTATTACGTTCTGCAGTCTGGCCTGGTTTGTCACTTTTTGTATTTTAGAATGAATGTTGGGTAGAGGGTCAGAGAACAGAGTGCGACAGTAAGCAATGTTAGATAATTGTCTCATTATCTCCATGTCATATTTGTCTATATCCATGATTACAGTCCCACCACCTTTATCGGCAGGTTAATCACGATACTTGCGTTGTCCTTAAGATTGTGTAGTGCATGTTTTTCTGCAAGAGTGAGATTATAAGGTACAAACTCAAATTTGTTTTTGATTTCCATGATTTCATGAAGAACTAGTCTTTCAAAGGTCAACACTTCCGGTGGCATGGTTGCAGCTGGTGGGGGGAACGTGGAGGGAGTATGGAAAGGGGATTGGACCAATTTGTCCCTGGCTGGTCTGTCAGAAAAAATTGCTTTAATCTAATGCGGCTGAAGAACTGAAGTAGGCTTTCCTGAAGTTCAAAAAAGTTACTTTGATCTGTAGGAACAAATGATAAACCCTTACTGAGAAGGGAAATTTCTTGAGAGGACAAATTATGTCTACATAGATTGAGGATGGGAATCATTTTGGTGTTGGGTTCTGATATATTGGTAGGTGTAGTTATTGGAGCGTACACCACTGGTAAAACTTGCGTCGAGTGTGGCGTTCCCCTGAGTATTGGTACTGGTAGTTGGATCTGGTCCTGCCTCTTCCACGGTTCCCGCCTAAAGAACGAGTGGGTAGGAGTGGTGGTGGTGGTCTACTCTGATTTCTGTCTGTGGTAGACCCCTCTCCTGGGTCAGAGTCCTCAGTCGATGTGTTGGAGGAGCCAAAAATTCTATTGCTTGATTGTTCCTGTATCTACCCCAGTTTCGTGTTCTTGGTGGTTGATATGGTGTAGTGAAGAATTTGTCCCATAAATAAGGATAAGTCTTTTCTTTGTCATAATTCTTAATATCCTTTTGTATTTTATTGTTTTTTTTAGGTTCTTTTCGAAAGTATTGAAAGTGGCAATTGTGAGGTTAATCTTGTCGAGGAGATTTTTGGCGTCTGTGAGGGTGTTGTCCTCAAGTATACGTTTTTTCTAACTCTGCAACCTCTTCTAGTTCTTTGCGACTATGTTCGATCGCAGTATCTATGCCTAAGACCATCCAATGCCGCAAGCAATTGGTAGCCAAATGACTAAAGCCAATCCAAAATTTAGGGTCTTGTGTGAATATAGCTGGTGTGTTGCAAATCTGAATGCCAAGGGGAATCACATTAGACTTCAGGTATTCTGTCAGCATGCAGATTTGTGCGAATCTGTTTTTTCTTTAACTTCTCTAGTCTATCTAAGAGGATCCATGAGGTGTTAGGTGCAGGGGTACAGGGAGTAGAAGAGTTAGATAGAAGTGAGGGACCGCTCAGAATTTGTTTAATATAGTCATCCGAATAATTCGGAGGCTCCCTGGAGGACATAATGTGCTATTTAAATACACATTATGTGTCAACTAAATGACAAAAGTTTGGAAGGTCAAGGAGTCAACCTACTCTCTCAACCAAGCGGTTGCTCAATGTAATAGTGAAGAACCACAGAGGTTACCCGTAGACCCAGCTGAGACCTGGGTAAATCATGTTTTTGCAAACAACGTCTCAACAGGTAATGTTCATAGGCAATTATGTAAAACATGCACTGTAATTGCAGAAAGAACAAAACAAGGAGACATCAATGGTTTAAAGAGAAATATATGGAGCGGTCTCTATTTAAGAGAAATGAATACAAATAAAGTATCAGCACTATTTACATTATATTTTGGTGTAACCCATACAATCTTGTGCACTACCGTGCTCGTGCGGAAAAGTGAATGGCGCAAGTGACAAGTGAGACAAGGGAAACAGTGAAAAAGGCGGCCAAAAGAAATATACAATTACTTAAATGGTTGCAAAACTTCCAAATTTATTATGAAAACACAAAGTCTTCGACAAGTTACAGAACCAAAAAGTGCCAAGAGTTGCACTGAGTGGTCGACGGCGTTTCATGAAGCATTGCAGGCATGAAGGTCTACTGACCATTTCCGTGCTCTGTCCCTACATTTTTAGCGATTAACAATGAGGCATTCAGCCAAATATTTACACCTAAATGTTCACTAATAAGGCAGATGTGTCTAGCTCATGGTATACAGACCCTTTGGCACTGTACTAAGTTATTGCATCCAGAACAATGCAGAGAGTTGTTCAGATCATAGTACAGAACAATCAAAATACAGCCATGTGCTGCAACTCAGCTTTTTGACACATCTGGCAGAAGGTTTAAAATTTTAAAAGGGATTAAGCTTAAGTGGGGATTTGCGGGATCATGTCAAAGAATGGGTGTTAAAAAACAACACCCCCAAAATAAGCACTGAATGTTTTCACTATAAATACAAACCCGTTAAAGGCCAGCATTCAGTCCACATGCCAAACTTAATAGCTGCCTCTAACAGCATGGCTTAACTACAACAGGCAAGGTTTGCACAGCAGGATTAGGATCTTTCTGCTTTCTTACGTAAATGTAATATGAAGGAAACACCCAGAGAGTATTTTTACACGTGGTATATTACTCACACTCATATGTCAGATTCCTCTCTTCTTATCCGAAAACGTACTTACAGTACTAATAATACTTGAGGAGAATCCACCATGCCAGCCTGGCACCATGTTACGTAAACCAAACAATCAAACTGCATTTACCCCAATTCTTGTCGCCTTTCCTCGTAAAGAATCTATAGAGCGATTCAACCCTAAAATCGCCTACATAGATACTCAAGCCCTGATGGGAATGAAGCAGACTCACTGGGAGGAAAGAAAGGGCAGAACTTCTAAAACAAGAAGTGTGGATTGCAGGTAAGTAAACAAAGTATTGCCTCCTCATCCCTCTTTTCGTATTTCTTAATTTTTTGAGCAGCATGGCTTTGCTTTGAGCCCAAAGTATCTGAAACAAACCACACTATCTGATGAATTCACACCCATGTAATTCATTGAAATCTCAGGCAATGAGAGAAAGCCATATATCAAGCCTGAAGCAGAGAGCGTAGGACACTGGCACTGAACCGCAAAGGGAGAGGATAACCATCTGTCCACATGGAAGACATTCATGAGGGTTGAACCACCTGGAACTGTGCAAGAGACAGAAATACATCTTGTTGACCAGTACAGAACTGCACCAAGGGGGCAAGTTACAAATGTACTCAGAGGCCTTATCCAGAAGGAACCAAGCCACACAGGGCGAGAGATGCATCAGAACAATCAAATGATCCTGCCCAAAACTAAGGCAATGAAGGGGAATAGAGCAATGACATGGATTAGACCCCTCTCTGAGAGTAAGAAAGAATTGCATTTGTTCCCCACATGACATCCTCCAGAAATCTAAACAAAACAAGAGTCCATCGTCCTGGTTTACAAAGAGTTCCACTAGGAAATTCCCAAACCACTTGTAGAGGGTCTTGAAAAAGGATGGGATAAGATAAACTTCTAGGAAGATGGGAATATCCTTCTGAAGAAATGAACTGTGATATTGTCCAGTCTGAAATATAATGGATGTTCATCTGAGGCCAAAAGAGACAAAAAGGTGGACCTCAGACCAAAAGACCATCTGAACAGCCTGAGCCACCATATGCCTGGAGCCCAGGTCATGCTGACAGTTTGCATAGATTTTTTTGTCACTCTGGGGCTAATTTACAAGGGGATATTGCCACCAGAACATCACTTTTAGTGACATTCTGGTGACGATATCCCCTTCTCCTTATTTACAAGGCAGCGTTTAGCCACTTAGTGTGCCTTAACACCACCTTGTAAATAAGGCCCCTTTTCACACTTTACTTAACGTGAAAGGGGCGTGCAATGGGTGTTTCAGTGGGCGTTCTTCCGCAACACCCATTGCTTTTTGATGCTGCCCCATATTTACAAGGATGGGGCAACACAAAAAACTAAGGCCAGGTAAAACCTGGTCTTAGGATGTCGATATGGGGAGAAATTATTAATTTCTCCTCTTATTTTGCTCTTTCTATGTGTGCTGCATTCTGCAGCACTCATAAAAACAGCAAATCGCCTGTAAAGATTATCCCTTCCTGCACATAAACAATCACCCCTGCAGGGCAGGCACCCTTGCAACATGGTGCAAGGGTGCCTGTGCTAGCGCTAGGCAGCTTTTTTATCACCAACGCTATTGGAAATGCAGGGGTGCGCTGTATTTTTGTAAATATTGAGCATCTCTGCATTTAAAAAATGTTGGAGTGTGGCGTTACCAATTTCGGAGTAACACCGCACTCTGACATTTTATTGCAAATATCTTCCTCTGTTTTTTGCATCTTCTTTCACTTAATCGAAGGAGCATTCTACAGCAGTCCCCTCTTGACATCCTCCAGTTCTCTATAGGTGGATGCATACTGGTGGGATGATGTCAGCCAGCACCCCTTAGCTGAAGCAGGACACAGAGTGGTACCACAACATACACTGCTGACATTTATATCTGATGAACACTGGCTGTGGAAGAGAAAAGATGAAGGTGAGAATGTAGAACCAGAACACCAAGACTTACCAGAGCTCGAGGGAAATGGGAATCACTGTATGTATGTATGTATGTATGTATGTATGTATGTATGTATGTATGTATGTGGAATCTGTGGAGTGCAAACCTACCTAAAGGCATCGGAGCATTGTATAAAATCTTGGAGGGCTGCTACAAAAGTCCTGGAAAATCACCCTTTAAAACTACGGATGATAGACCAAGGGAACCAAATAAAGTCAAACCAAAGCATCATAAAGACAAATGCTGGCAAATTGCTTGGCTGTGGAGAGACATGAACAACAGCCCTGCTTTCCATAAAAAACATTTTGTGCTCTATCAAAATTAAATGAAAGGAAAAGCAATAGATACAGTCTATTTCCCCTGTACTTTAACACATTCCTTGAATGAAACATGGTTCTTTCGTAGTAGAAAAATAAGCATCAGCTTAACTTAAGAGCCCTTAGTTCTGCAAGGAACACTGACCCCATAGCTGTCCTGGCCGATGGACAGATGAGTCCAAGGCTATGAGAGGAACTATAGGTCGATTCACAGAACTAATCTGAGATAAAATCCTAAACTTACTACTTTTGGTATTCACAGAAGGCATTTAGTAGTAGTAAAGTTAGGACTCCTAACTTTATTACTACTAAACTAAGACAAAATCCTAACTTTACGACTTTCGGTATTCACAAAAGGCATTTAGTAGTAGTAAAGTTAGGAGTCCTAACTTTACTACTACTAAATGCCTTCTGTGAATACCAAAAGTAGTAAGTTTAGGATTTTATCTCAGTTTACTAGTAGAAAAGTTAGGAGTCCTAACTTTACTACTACTAAATGCCTTCTGTGAATACCAAAAGTGGTAAGTTTAGGATTTTATCTCAGATTAGTTCTGTGAATCGGCCCCAAAGGCAGGAAGAAGATAGAAGCCTTCATGTTGGCAGTCACTACAGTACAGTAGGTAGAATGAGTTACCCAAGAATCCAGATATGAGTGCACAAAGCTCCCTTGATTGTGAACAACCCCAGGTAGACTAGCCGGTATCTTGCTGAACACACTAGAAAAGTCTTTAACCTGGTAGGTACAACACAGAATTCCTGGTGAGACCCAAGGATACAGATCTACAGGAATTTTTGGTGTGCTAGCCACAGGGGATGTTCAGAGAAAGTTTCCTGAGGGGTGATAGGTGCCATAAACTCTCCTGGAGGAAGTAATGGAAGAATCTGCTGCAATGTCTCCATCTAGAAATGCCATGCCACTATAAACTTGTTGATCTATTTTAAGCATATACTACTAAAACCAACTGATTCGGTACTCAAGAGGAAAACGACTTTGTAGAAGCCTCTGCTATTCAGTTCTGACACAATCAAGGTGACGAGCTTGGTCACGGAACAAGAACAGAGGATCCTAATGGGAAATGAAACCATCAGCATAGATAGAAAACCAATGGACTGTCCTAGTCTGCTGATGCCCATAACCCAGACCTTCAAGACCAGGTCCTCGAAGGTCTGAAAATGAACCAATGTCACCCAGGGACCAGTGTGGCCCGGGAAGGCAGAATAGACAGGTTGAACAGCTGATTCCTGCTGGTCGGTTAAAATATCACTTACTTTAGACTGGCAACGACCCTGGTTCAAAGACTGTTGTTTCAGAAAAAATAGATTTAGCTTGTCAGAAGGCCTGGACTTCTTCACTGCAGTCCATGGTTTTGATTGAAGGACCTACTAAGCTGTTCTTCCATCTGATCACCACACTGGTGTTGCTCTTAGAAAGGGCATTGGAAGGCGAATCTTCCAGTCTCTCACAGACATGTACCACTGTGTCACCCTGAAGACAAAGGTGAAGCCTGAAGAAAGGTGCTGCTCCATCAATGTTAGCCAAAAGGCACATGCACTACTTACTATCCTATGGCACATTTAAAAGTGACTCTACCCTCTTATTCAGTGGAACCAACACCATCACGTTTGCAATGTGCTAGCTAATTATTAAGTTGGTAGTAGTCAAAAACAATCCTCTCAGGACACTTTTGAAGCTTCCCAAAAACTTTCCCATGAATGGGATTTTGGTATTAATTTTTCACGTTATTCTATGTTTTCTATAACCAGCGTGTTGCAGTGGGAAGCGAATTGCACAAATGAAGTTAGCAAAATTATTCGAAGCCACTGCAGTATGCACAAACCTGCCTGATGCTACCACTGGACCGTAGGATGGAGTGACACCAGCCTTCTGGTATCTCAACAAACATAGGGAAAGTGGAGAAAGGGCAGATGGTGGTATGCAGCATCCTCCATCTTCTCATGCCTGTTTAATTAATATGATTACTTCTTTAAAATACTTATAAAAATGATAAATGTTCAGCTAAAATACTAAAATAAACCATGTAACCCATTATATGCACATCCTACATTTCGATAAAGCCTCTTTGGCAAAATTTACAAAAGCGTACCAGGGGCGGTATTATACTTAATACACACTGTCCCTGTTTGCGCCACGGCACACCTTTAATGAGGTGTGCCAGGCCCAAAGAGGGACAGTGTGTCCTATTACATATAATGCACTGCCCTCAGGATAGCTGTGAACGTGTACTTGACCTGAGGCAGTGTATAAGATTAAAGCTGAGCAGCTCTATGCAGCTGCCGCTCTGTCTTTCAGAGTATAGGAGGCACCCTGCTTGCTCTTCAAAAGGGGATAGAGAACCCCCTGCAGGCAGATGTAGCGCAAGACCCTCTTTCAGAAGGTGTGCTCGGGGGGTGCACTGACTGTGCGCCACATCCTTATGGTGCACAGTCAGTGCACCTCCTGATGATTTCTTTGTCTCTGTGCCTGTGTCCATAATTCAGTGCAGGCACAGAGGCAAAGTGTTTCCCTCATTTGCATGGGGCCATTGTATATGTGCGCCGGCACTATCTGTATTACAGAAGGGGCTACACAAACATCTGCAACCCCTTTTGCAATATGACAGTTCCCCAGGGGAACAGAAGACAGGCGCCAACGCCCATTGCGCCCCTGGGGCACTGTATGTAATACGGGTCAGGTCAGCGGTGTCCAATGGCACAGTTGGATTAGGGAAGTAAGAATATAGCAATAAGCCGACAATTATGTCATTTCACTGACTCCTTTCCTGCTCCATGACAAAAATCCAAGATATCCAGAAGATCCCAAAGCCTACAACAGTCTCGTGGTTCTGTCTGTCGGTGATTTTCCAGACGAGTAGCTCTAAATTTGACTTCAATATGTGACAAACGTTTTGTAGGTGACATAACTCTAAGCAAGGTCTCTCGAGAAGAAATATTACATGTATTTTCAGATAGCAGGAGGTTAATCTGAAATCTAAATTAAGGTTGATGACGGCAGCCAGTGGGGCTTGGGCACCCTCTAAAAGAGGTTTTCATAAAAGATTCATGGGCCAATGTTCTTCGTTCTTCCATTGAGAGACGGGTGAAGAAACACATGCACAGACACACACTCCATGCTGAGAATAGCATAGGATGAGTGGGGCAAATAGATTGAGAATGCAGTGAAAAGCAAGCTGTGCTGCAAAATAAATTTGGAATAAACAACTGAGATCATCTGGTAGCAGACAAGATTTCACTATAAAGAATTGTAGGACACATTCCATCAAAATGCTGGGGCATATTAGCAAGACCCACGTTAAAATTATCGCCGTTTTAGCGGCAGGAAACTGCCGCTAAAACGGCGATAATGGGCTTGCTAATATGCGTTATAGAATTCCAATAGAAGCCCAGGTTAGATGTCCTGCACATCTAACCTTGGCTTCTATTGGAATTCTATAACGCATATTATCAAGCCCATTATTGCCGTTTTAGCGGCAGTTTCCTGCCGCTAAAACGGCGATAATTTTAACGTGGGTCTTGCTAATATGCCCCCCTATTTATAATTCTTATTATCGCCGTCATCGTTATCAAAATACTTTATTCTGTTACAATAACCATAAAAGTTTACCAAAAACATGAATTAAATACAATTATATGGTCATCATAAAATCGGAAATGTAAATACATTAAAGAAACTAAGAATTACATACACGCTCATAAAAACAGACATGTCGCGGACAGTATATTGACTTTAAACATAGCCCATTGAGAGCGAGGGGAACAGCGCCAGTTCTTATTATACTTAAGAATTGAAGGTTTGAAAAATTTGATGAATAAAATAAAATGTATTTGTAGTTCTGACAACTGAGCCCAGGCAGGCATCCTCGTTCGAGCTGCACTGCACAAGCCGCATTTAAATAATTTATTCACTTTTGCAGAAATAATAAATAAATAATCAATAATATATATATTCTTATTATTTTCAACCATTTATCATTTCTTCCATTTGTACTTTTAGTATGAGTAATATTGAAGATTAACCTACCTTTTGGGTTATATTATTTAGAACGCGTCCTTGCATCACACATTTGGCCTAAAAAGAGTGGGGCATATTAGCAAGACCGGCGATAAAATTATCGCCGTTTTAGCGGCAGGAAACTGCCGCTAAAACGGTGATAATGGGCTTGCTAATATGCGTTATGGAATTCCAATAGAAGCCCAGGTTAGATGTCCTGCACATCTAACCTGGGCTTCTATTGAATTCTATAACGCATATTAGCAAGTCCATTATCGCCGCTTTAGCGGCAGTTTCCTGCCGCTAAAACGGCGATAATTTTATCGCCGGTCTTGCTAATATGCCCCAGTGTTTTTCTAATATTGATCGTTAAATCTCAACATCTATCTGTGTATTAAATAAATGGCGAATCTCTCCAATGGCGAATCTCTCGTTTTAGGCAGTGCAATGTCGGTAACACTTAACACACTGATGAACTTGTTTCAGGAAATGAGAATGAACAAGGCAGTGAACTTACAGCAATTGGAGTCTGACGTTTGGTTCTTTTTCAGACACCGCAGCACCCGCACCTGCAGATGAAGGTTTTAGTGTTAACTGGTTAACGCGGGTCCAAAACGCTTAGGGGCATATTATCAACGAGGCGATAGGAAATTATCGCCGCTTTGCGTCCGTTTTCGGACGAAAAGCGGCGATAATTCTATCGCACTATTATCAAGCAAGCGCTAAACTGCTTTAGCGCTTGCTTGATAATGTTAGCGACCGTTTTCAATAACGCCTTGCATGTCATCGCTAATGACATGCAAGGTAGGCGTTCTGACTTAAAGTCCATGAAAACGGTCGCTAACACAACATCGCCCTATTACCAATGCGGCCCGAATCCAGCGACGCGATAAGAAAACGTGCGCTAAGCGCGTTTATCGCATTTCCCTAACGCCTAATTGAAATATGACTTAGCCATATGTTACATGGGAGGTGGATCATCAGGTTACGACCACGCTTGCCTATTATCAGCTTTTTTATCGCACTGGGTTCATCGCAGGATTTCTCCCGCTAAACCCACTATCGCTGAGCTTTCACATCGCATCTTAGCGGCGCCTTGATAATAGGTCGCTAATGATGCGATGTGAACCAGCGATAGACGGCGATAAAAAAAATGTGCTAAACTCGCTTAGCGATATTTAGCGCATTTTGTTGATAATATGCCCCATAATTATTTGAGCCTTACACAGAAGGAATGCACCCTATGCGAGGCCTGAACTCACCGAGTACAGAGCCCAGCCCTAGTCCTGGAGAGTGGACGCCACGACTTTAAGGCTTAAGGCTCCGCAGTGTGAGGTGGAGTCCGCCTGCCTCACCTGAGCGGGCTCACAAGCAAAAAGCGACGTTTGGCATTTTAGATGCATACCTCGAATTCCTTTCAAGCAGAGCGCAAACAGTACCCTACTGGCTGCGTCCTTGAGGCCTTCGTGGAATGTTACCTGGCGAGAGCACAACGCCATTCCATACAACTGCAGTATTCGATAGCCCACGTTGGAAGATAGGTAGGGTCACCAGACGGCCCGGTGTTCAGAGGACTGTCCCGGCGTCCCGAAATTCGACTTAATTTTAAATGCATGTCTCGGTTTTGAGGCAAAGGTCAAGTCATTCCGCAAAGCAGAATTAAAACTTATGCTCTTGTTTCCACAAACGCCTGAAAAGTCTAAAATAATTTAAGTCATTTATGTGTTTCTTTCATGCGGCGCAACAGATCTACAAGGGAGTAACAAGAAAATTAAAGTACCCTCCACTTTGAACTGAAAGCTCTGATGGCATAAAGAAAAGGAAGCAAGTGCGCGGACCGCTCCCTAGAAGAGGTTCGCTGTCTCTTTCATCCAGACATCTATCCATTCATCCTTTCACCCTTCCATCCATCCACTTATATTCACTATTTCACCTTTACATTCTTACATCCATTCATTTTTTCATGAATTATTCAATCTTTTCCCATTCCATCAATCCAGTCACTCTGCCATCCACCGATCCATCCATACACTCTGCCATCCATCCATCCATGCATCATCCATTCAATCTGCCATGCAGCCATCTTGCCATCCATCCATCCATTCACTCTGTCATTCATCAATCCATTCATCCATTCACCCTGCCATCCATCATCCTTCCATCCATCCTTTCACTCATTCGTCCACTCTGCCAACCATTTGCTCCTCCTGTCGCCCATCTATCCATCCATAATCCATCCATCTACTCTACCATGCTTTCACCTGTCCATCCACCCATCCATTCATTCACCCATCCATCCATCTCCTGGACCATCCTTTCACCTGTCTATCCATCTATCCATTCACTCATTCTTTCAGCCATTCATCCCTCTATGCACAGATTCATCCACCCACTCACTCATCCACCCACTCAACCCGCCATCCTTCCCTTCACCCTTCCTTCAATTCAATATTCCTTCCTTCCCTTTTCCATTTACCCATGTTTTGTGTTTCCTTGCTCCTGCTTGCTCTTCTGTATTCCTTCATAGTGTTATTTATGAAATTTTGTCTGCCAAGTTGTAGACAGAAGAGGCCCATAAAAGTCCCACCCCTGTTTTAGCTGCCAAAGCTGGTGGTTCACGGCGCCCCTGGTCATCTACAAGCTCCCAGCAGAGCGGACATAGAGGAGGGAGGAAGGCAGCGGGGCTCAGGTCCTGCCATGGGTAATGTTATGTAAGCGACAAGCCTTTTAAATGTATTCCTATATATCCACCCTGAGCACCTCTGACATATATATTTACAAGGCTATGCAAGAACCAGGACCGGTCAGACATATATGTAAGTTTAAAGGCTTTAGTCCTACTTTTACGTTTGGCTTGTCCCAGTTTTTGCTTTTCAAAAAATGGTCACCCTAAAGATAGAAAAGAAACTTTGACTCTCCTGTGATAGCCCTCCAGTTGGAGGAAATAATACAACATATTTATTTCTTTCAGATCTGAATAATACCTAAATCACCAATAAAAACAAAATGAATTATAATAGAAAAAACATTTTTTAGATGGTCATATAGCGCTTGGCAGATGCAGGGCATCTGCCAAAAAGCAAAAAGTTCCCCAATCACCAAACGCAATGTCCCCGCCCCATTTAGAGGGGAAACAGCATTTACCACGCAGGCATTTCAAAGTAATGCCTTTATCACTAATCCATTGCCACGCATTGCCTTTTACTATGCATATATGCCTTTCTGGGGGTTTGGGGTGGTTCCCCCAATTAAAAAAAATTATATATATATATATATATATTCACTGAAAAACCACAGGTTTTAGGGAAAGTTATAGTTAGTTGGACATTTCACTCGTACAAAACCATAGAAATTCCCCCGTTATAGTTAGTTCAGCTAACTATAACTCCGCGCCCCGCAATGCACTGCTGATGACGTCACATATTACATCACTCATGACATGGTCAGTGACATCACTGATTACATCACTGATGACATCTCAAATGACATCACTGATGACATCACTGATGACATCATCCATGTGATAATTTGATGCATCTTCCAACACCCTAATATAACCTTTGATACACCCACTCTAAATTACAGACTGCCATTCTCAAAACCATAGACACTCCAGCACCAATAACTACATACCCACTCACTGATTCTTAGGTCTACACACTCATCCAGTCACTCACCCGTACAGTCACTCATACTTACGGTCACTCAGTCCAGGACTATCATATGCACTCAGACTCCTATATAGACACTCAAACACCGCCACTCATCCATAGAGGTACTCACACACCTAGTCAGTCATGCAAATAATTAATCACACTCCCATTTACTCACCTATACAGTTATACACACACCAGCTCATTTACTCATACAAATACTAGCACAATCTTACGCTCTTATACAATCACTGATACAAGCATACAGTCAATCTCACAATCACACACTCTCACTTATAGCTATTTATATACTCCAACACACATATATACTGCCTTTCACATATGTAGTTACTCACACATGTACCACTGAGACATACATTCACTCACTAACACACTCTTACACACACTCACCCACCCATACAGTCTATCACAGATGCACTCTTGAAACCATCCACCCAGTGAATCACCCACTCACACATCTATGCACAGAGTCGCACACACCCCACCCACACAAACATTCAGGCACCCATACAGATACTCAGACAACCAATCAATAACCCATATAGACACTCATGTAGGTATTCACAAACCCATACAGCCGCTTACACACCAACAGACAGACGGTTAGGCATTCACACAGTTTAGTCACTAACCCTTGCATTCAGTAAGATACGTTTAATCACTCACTTATAGAGTCAGTCACGCACCTACTAAATCATCCATTCAGACACTTATACACCCACTCATTCTTCAATACGCCTTTCCTATATTAAACATATTTAAACTTTACAGAAACACACAGTCACTGGATGATGTCATCAGTGATGTCATTTGAGATGTCATCAGTGATGTCATCAGTGATGTCACTGACCATGTCATGAGTGATGTAATATGTGACGTCATCAGCAGTGCATTGCGGGGGCGCGAGTTATAGTTAGCTGAACTAACTATAACGGGGGAATTTCTATGGTTTTGTACGAGTGAAATGTCCAACTAACTATAACTTTCCCTAAAACCTGTGGTTTTTCTGTGAATTTCTAAGGTTTTTTAAATGCTAATTTCTAACTATAACGTGCCTGAAACCTATGGTTTTTCAGTGAATTTCAAAGGTTTTTTAAATGCTAATTTCTAACTATAACGTGCCTGAAACCTATGGTTTTTTCAGTGAATTTCAAAGGTTTTTTAAATGCTAGTTTCTAACTATGCCTACAGAAGTAGGACATGTGAAGAAAAAAGAAAAACGCACAGAAAGAAGCAAAGGAAATGCAGAAACAAGCAACAGAAGTCCATAAAGACGAAGAAAAGTGTAGGAAGAAGCAAGACATGTGCAGAAAGAACCAACAGAGGAGCAGAAAGAGGCCTTGTTGCAAAATCATCCTGTGCCCACAACTTTTTCAGACGGGTACTGGTGGTAACTGGCTCTGACTAACCAGGCCTAGAGCCAGTGCTATGCTAAAAGACACTTAGAATACAGTGAAAACACCTTCATACACTAGGGAACACTATCCGTTGGGGTACCCCTGTGATTAGCATGACCTCCTCTGTAAGTCCCTAGTACATAATAGGGCAGGGGGATTAAAACTAAGTAACTAACTTGTCACATGAGGCCCTACCCCTCTCTTCACCACTGTGCAAACACGCCCTGTGGCGTGTTTTAAGTTGGGGATTAAGTTCCCTTCAATCCTGAGGGTCCCTGGAGGCCAACTAGCCCACCAGGTACCTCCAGTAAGCACCACAGAGCTGCGTTGCAGAGAGGTGGTCCGAGGCCACGCCCTCTTTACACCTCTCTGCAACGCAGCTCATGGGCGCTTACCGGAGGTACCTGGTAGGCTAGTTGGACCCCAGGAACCCTCAGGATTCAAGGGGACTTAATCCCCCAACCTACAACGCACCAGAGGGCCCGTTTGCACAGTGGTGATGGGAGGGGGTGGGCCTGATGTGACAAGTGTGCAAACGCGCCCCGTGGCGCATTTTAAGTTGAGGGATTACGTCCCCTTGAATCCTGAGGGTCCCTGAGGTCCAATTAGCCCACCAGGTACCTCCGATAAGCGCCACAGAGCTGCGTTGCAGAGAGGTGTAAAAAGGGGCATGGCCTGGACCATCTCCCTGCAACGCAGCGCAGTGGCGCTTACTGGAGGTACCTGGTGGCCTAGTTGGCCTCCTGGGGCCCTCAGGATTGAAGGGGAATTAATTCCCCAACTTAAAACATGCCACGGGCGTGTTTGCACACATGTCACCTCAGGCCCCACCCCCTCCCTTCACCACTGTGCAAACGCGCCCCGTGGCGCATTTTAAGTTGGGGGATAAAGTCCCCTTGAATCCTGAGGGTCCCTGGGGCCCAACTAGCCCACCAGGTACCTCCAGTAAGCACCACAAAGCTACGTTGCAGAGACGTGGTCCGAGGCCACGCCCCTTTTTACAACTCTCTGCAGCGCAGCTCATGGGCGCTTACTGGAAGTACCTGGTGGGCTGGTTGGACTCCAGGGACCCTCAGGATTGAAGGGGACTTAATCCACCAACTTAAAACATGCCACAGGGCGTGTTTGCACACATGTCACCTGAGGCCCCGCCCCCTCCCTTCACCACTGTGCAAACGCGCCCCCGTGGCGCATTTTAAGTTGGGGGATAAAGTCCCCTTGAATCCTGAGGGTCCCTGGGGCCCAACTAGCCCACCAGGTACCTCCAGTAAGCACCACAGAGCTGCGTTGCAGAGAGGTGGTCAGAGGCCACGCCCCTTTTTACACCTCTCTGCAACGCAGCTCTGTGGCGCTTACTGGACGTACCTGGTGGGCCATTTTAAAATCAAAGCCCCAGGGGGTGGTGGTCCCCGGGGCTAAGGCCCCCCCAACATTATTAATAAACCCCCGCATGCCCCCGGGACTTGGCCCACCCGGGGGCCAAATAACAACGAAGCGCGGGAGCCCGCGCTTCGTTTTTTTTTTCACAGCGGGATCCGCGGATCCAGCGCGCATCCCGCCGTTTAAAAAAAAAAATGCTTTTTTTGGCCCTGTGGGTCCTTGTGGGACCCCTGAGCAGGCCTAGGGGGTCAGGGTGTTTCTACCCTGCCCCCTTTTTGCGTTTTGCGCACTTGTTTCTCTGATTTCTTGTGCCTCGGTTCTACCGAGGCACAAGATGGCTGCCAACACTTCCTGGTTTGGAGTGTTGACAGCCAATTAGCATACAGCTCGTGATCGGGAGGGTGCGCGGATCCTCCGCGGCCATAGATATATATATGTGTTTTTACTTTTGATTTTCTCAGCAACTACTGAACGGATTTACACCATTTAACAAAAATGGTTCTTTCTGAACCAAGAACTACCACTTTGCCAAATTTGGTGTAATTCCGTTCAGCAGTTCGGGCTGTAGCCGTGTCTAAAGTTTCCTATGGAAAATTGCATGGGGAAAACACGTTTTGGGACCCCCCTTTTTTCTCGGCCCCCGCTTGCTGAATCACCCCGAAACTTTCAGGATAGGAGCAGACCGGAGCGCCCCACAAGTTTTGAAAATTTCGTGAAGATTCATCAACCGGCGCCAAAGTTATTGGAAATAGAATGTTGTGAATTTCCTATGGAAAATAGGTCCTAACTATAACTATCTACTGGCGACCGCCAGTAGATATATATATATATATATATATATATATATATATATATATATATATATATATATATATATATATATATATATATATATATATATACTCAAAACAATACCCTTTCAGGCATAGAGTGACGCATAAATTATGCAAAAAAGGAAGCAGAGAACTCTGGGTAGTTCTCAAGTTTAGGTGGAAAGCAGCTCCAGTATAGAGCACTCAACACCGGCGACACTCTAAATTTGCTCACCTCAAATGTCTGCTTTCCTATCAAAGCCTTTAAGCATAGGATTAGCACAATGCCATCCATGCCAAGATAGAAAGGGACAAAGATGTTTGCCGTTTCTACAGCAAAGTCTTTAAGTATAGGATTAGCACAGTGCTAACCATGCCGAGCTGTAAAATGACCAAAGCCTTTTACCACTCCAGGCACAGTATTACAGCTTTGGATTGGTAAAATACCATCCAAGCCAACCTGAAACGAATAAAAGCAACCCCTGACATGTGCTTTGCTCTCATTAGAGCTCTTCGGAGAGGTATAGCTTTGTCCAAACACAAGGGACCACCCAGTATAAGTCAAAACAATACCCTTTCAGGCATAGAGTGACACATAAATTATGCAAAAAAAAGAAGCAGAAAACTCTGGGTAGTTCTCAAGTTTAGGTGGAAAGCAGCTCCAGTATAGTCACTGCCCCCGGAGGATTTTCAGATTGTTAATCTTACCAGGAAGGTCAAAGCTGTCATAAAAACTTCTCAGCCCTCAATGTGGGGAACGTGCAGGTTAAAGGAAGGCTATTCCATAAGCATCAAACTACCTGTGGATTGATATTGAGTGCAATGCCCGCCGGCTGCACTTTAGATTTGCGAACTAATGGAAAAAGTGATAATGCCGAGGCCTGTGAGGCAGTGCCAGGCTTGTACTTGACCACTTGGAATACAATGTGAAGACAGCCAGGGTTTGCATGGAATCTTTACCCTGCACGTTTCAGACATTGAAGGCTGAGACTTTTGAACGTGTTTCATAAGGTACATGAAATATGAACGTTAATTGCACTAAATGGAATTTAATCCTGGGAGGCACTGAATAATGGTTTATTGAATTATTTGTGGCAATAATATCAAGATAAAGTGAGCAGCAGAAAAGTTCGAAGGGACAAAGCAAATGCTGATTACAATTGCAATGGATTGCAGTTATTGTAGCTTCTTACGTAACCCAGTTTGTGACTGATGGAGAAAGATAAACATGCGCCAGTGTTTTCAACAAGATCTTGAACATTGAGAACTGTCTGAGAATATTTACAACATTTATTCTCTATATTTGCACTGGCAAAAAGATATTGATAACAAATGTCCAAACTGTGACTTTAAAGAACCATAATGCAATTGTTTTGGAGTCCCTTTTCGCTGTTTAACATCTATTTAAGTTTTAAAAAGCAACTGACCTTTGATTGAATCATGTGAGCAAGACCTGCATTAGGTCAAAATGCGTCATAAGATATGATGGATTTTTCAAGCTGAATAAATGTCTTTTTGCCGAGTCGGATGGTGTGGCTCGTTATGCACACTCAAAATTTATAGGTGCGTTCCTTGTTCAATATTTTATGCGGTGATGAGTCCCAACTCGTAGGAAGGGCATACCATAAGCATCGAACTACCTGTGGAAATGTGTGTGTGTGTGTGCGTATATATGTATGTATATATTTTTTTTTTCACTGAAAAAAACAAAGGTTACAAGGATGTTATACTTAGGCTCACATTTCACTCGTACAAAACCAGTGAAATTCAGCAGTTATAGTTACCTGTGCTAACTATAACTTACGGCCCCGCAAAGCACTGCTTATGACCTCACATATTACATCACCCATGACATGGTCAGAGACATCACTAATGACATCATAAACAGAGCCACTCACATATCCACTCACAAACCCACACAACTACTCATACACCCACTCACAGACCCATACAAGTGCTCTCTGTTCGAAAGTGACCAAGTGCTTTTATAGACAAATAATTTTCAAGGGCGCACTGAAACCAAATGAGACTTTCGAACAGAGAGACTGCTCACCTGTGAACAAGGCTCATTACGAGAGTCAAAATGCATTGGGACTAAGAACGAGCTGCTGCAGATTTTAATTGTTGAATAAAACGCCTTGTAAGACTTGAAATTGGGCGTACGGCGTACTTCTTTGGAGAAGAAGTGTGTGTGCAGTATTGTCGAGGTGCTCTGTTCCCGCTACGCCAAGGCCGCCCTGTCAGTGACTGAGGCTCCCTTCAGCAGAGAAAGTGTGCCTTGGATTAAAGAAATAGGAGCCTGACCCGCCCACCTTCACTGAAAATTAAAGGTTATAACAGTCAATATCCAAAACATTGAGCACACAAGAAGATGTTCCAATCCCAGATGTAGTTTTCTTAACAGGATTGTTCTTTATTGAGTTCATTAAAAATCAAAGGACCATAGCCGACGCGTTTCGTCTCACAACGAGACTTCTTCAGGGCTTATTTGAGTCACAGAGAAAGCGTGTTCAAAGACGTTGTGTATTCCAGCAAATTGTCATTATTTTCATGTTGGGAAGACTCTTATATAGTAGGCATTACCGCGATTACGGCTCGATGACCTGCTGCGCGTATGCTCGTCAGTTTCAAGTGTGTACACACTTGACAATTTGCTGTAATACACAACGTCTCTGAACACGCTTTCTCTGTGACTCAAATAAGAAAACTACATCTGGGATTGGAACATCTTCTTGTGTGCTCAATGTTTTGGATATTGACTGTTATAACTAATGAAAGTGCTGAACCCTTTTGCGTTCAAATTGTTACAGGAATTTATTCCTAGGTGGGGAGCATAGAGGGGAGTGATCCTTGGTTCTTTGCACTATCACGATATATTTTGACACACTACATTTGTCAGGTGCGGACTGCTATAGTCTCTACCCTCTATCTATTTGTATGTATTGAAAATTAAAGGTATTGGGACTTTACCCTAATCGTAACTGGCAGTGGACATGGGCAAGGGATGTGAGAGGGGATATTTGCATTCCCAAATTGCTGATTTTACGTGCACAAAGGCACAGCATGAAACATAGAACACTGTGGCAATGATGGCTATGTATATGGCAAAATAAATATGAGATGCATTGGAATAGCACAGCCAAAGACTAATGACTGCAGTGTATATGATGATGTGCATTGGAAATTGATTTATATATTACACTGCAGCTTAACAACACAATGTCTCATTTGGTTTCAGTGCGCCGTTGAAAATCATTTGTCTATAAAAGCACTTGGTCACTATCGAACAGAGAGACTGCTCACCTGTGAATAAGGCTCATTGGAAGAGCCAATACGTGTTGGGACTAAGAACGAGCTGCCGCAGATTTTAATTGTTGAATAAAGTGCCTTGTGACACTTGAACTTTGGTGTACGGCGTACTTTTTGAGAGAAGAAGTATGTGTGCATATATATATATATATATATATATCTTGCCACAATGTAGCCCTCTTGTTCGACGCCGGCGCTCTTAGATGGGGCGGTGCGTTTCTTCCGGCAGACCCACGCCGGTATTTTATGAAAACAGGATTTTTGCCTCGCGGCAAAATGATAGAAACGCACTCACTCGTATACAGGCATCAAGGCGGTTTTATTTTAGATGTTCGCCATGCCCAACGCGTTTCGCCTTAACACAAGGCTTGTTCACGGGATAGTGTAACATAGAAAAAGACATCTTTTATTTCTATTTGCACACAGTTACTTCCTGTTTTCTCCTAAGTGCATTGTGGTTAGTGTAGTTTAACATTTATAAAAACTTGTGAAAAATCAAGTTTATGAGTGATGTAAAAGTGCTCATTTTTCTATGTGATTTTTTAAAAATAGTTCATTTAAGTCCATTTACGGCCAACTATGCTTAGTGTCCATTTATGTGCCCTCATTTTCAATTATTGCTCTCCAGTGAGCATTTTTTGAATGGCAGCAAATTTAACCCATTCTTGGCGATGATTTGTTTCTGTAGCTCACACGTTCTTTATTTTCTTCATTTTTTTTTCTTTATGTCTTTCTTTACAATTCTCTAGTGAGTTTTTTTCCTTTAAATTGTTTTTATATTTTTCTTTTTCCTTTGTTATCTTTCATTTCTTTGAATGGTTTATTGGAGGTGTACATAAAGTTCTTCATTTTGGTTGAGACCTCTCGGATCTAAAGTTCTGAATGCCACTATGTGTCTTGATTCTTTTTGTCGCAGAATCTTTTTCCGGTCGCCACCCTCTCCGATTGTGGGATTTGTTCTAGGGCCCAATATTTTAAGGATTCCCATTTGCCTTCATGATTTGTTTCCATATGCTTTGCAATGGCATTTGTTCGATCCTTATGTTTCGTGGCTCGAACATGTTCGAGAATTCTCTTTTTTACTTCGAAGAGTGTGCTTCCGATGTATCGCAACTTGCATGGACACTCCACCATATAAATTACATAGTTACTTTTGCCGGTGAGATGTTGCTTAATTTTCCATTTGGTGCCCTTTTTGATGTCAATTTCTCATTTATGTGTTGCAATCTTACACACCTTGCATTGTTTGCATGGCCAGAAACCTTCTCTTTGCAGCCACGTTGTTATTGGTGCTTCCTGGAAATGGCTATGTATAATTTTATCTCCAATGTTTTTAGCCCTGCGATATGTCACATTAGGATGATCACCAATGATTTTTGTTAAAGTTGGATCCAACAGTAAAATTCCCCAGTGCTTTTTGATGATTTTCTTCAGACTCTTGTTTTCTGCACTGAATGTTGTTATCAGTCTTATAGTTGATAGTTTATCTGGATCATTTTTTTCTTGAAGTTTTGTTGAGTATATCCCCTCTCTGTTGGTTTAATACTCTTTGTAGACTTTTTCAATTGCTTTTCTGGGGTATTTACGTTTCTGAAATCTGTCACTTGTTTGTTTACTGTGATGGGTGAATTCAATATCAGCTGAGCAATTCCTCCTTAGTCTTAAAAATTCCCCATATGGGATGCTCCATTTTAATGATTCATTATGGAAGCTTTCACCATGTAATATCGCATTGGTGGCTGTCGTCTTGCGATGTAACGTTGTATGAAGGGAATTATTTTCCACATAGATGTCTGTGTCCAGGAAGGTTACTTTTCTTGCACTAATTTCAAAAGTAAATTTTAATTTTGACTCATTGTTGTTTAGTTTATCAAAATAACTTTTGAATTCCAATTCAGTACCATCCCAAATGATTAGGAGGTCATCTATGAAGCATAGCCATGTTATGGTCTTTTCCATGAAATCATCATTTTCTGAGGTCCATGCCAGTTTTTGTTCGAACCATCCCATTGTTAGATTAGCATAATTAGGCGAAAAGGAGAAACCCATGGCACATCCTTTTATTTGTTTATAGATTTGTTTATTAAATAAAAAGATGTTGTTGTTCAGGCATAAAGAAATCATCTCACTTGACATAATGTTATGTTGATGATACTGGATGTTTCTTTTATCTAAGAAGTATTTACATGCCTCGGTCCCTATGGAGTGTTCAATGTTCGTATATAACGAGATCACATCCATGGTCACTAGTTTGTAAGTTGACTGCCATGAGACTCCTTCTAATTTCCGTAGGAGATCTGTGGTGTCTTGTAGGTAAGAACTGAGATCTTTGACAAGGGGTGACAAGAAGTGATCAATGTAATTTGAAATCGGTTCGAGTAACAAGTTATTTGCAGAGATGATTGGTCTCCCCGGTGGATTAACTTTGCTTTTATGTATTTTAGGTAAGCAATAAAATGTTGCCAAGGTTGGATGATTGTGGCTGAGATATTTTCGTTCTTCCTCGTCTATTAATCCTTTTTCAAACCAATTTTGTAGGTATAAAGTCGATGTTACCGCCCTTATCTGCGGGTTTTATTTCAATAGACTTGTCCTGTTGTTCAAGGTTTGGAAACTTTATTGACAATGGGTGCAGTAACAACATCACAGGAAACAGAGGCACTAAGTGAACTAAAAGAGTTGCAACCGCCAGTAGGGGCAGGTGAAAGTGGACTTAAATCAAAATCAAAATATTACCCAAATTTACCACCAGGTAACAAGATAGATCTCTTTCATGAGGCAATAATAGATGATCTTTATAAAATCAGAAATACGAAAATTAAGGACAATTTATCGAAACATCAAAGAGAAGCACTAAATACATTACAACAGGACAAGTCTATTGAAATAAAACCAGCAGATAAGGGCGGTAACATCGTCATCCTCGACAAAAGAGATTATATTGCCAAAGTCAACAGACAATTGATGGATGTGGAATGTTATAATCAACTAACAAGTGATCCCACAATAGAAATTCAGAATAAATTGACTTTATACCTACAAAATTGGTTTGAAAAAGGATTAATAGACGAGGAAGAACGAAAATATCTCAGCCACAATCATCCAACCTTGGCAAAATGTTATTGCTTACCTAAAATACATAAAAGCAAAGTTAATCCACCGGGGAGACCAATCGTCTCTGCAAATAACTTGTTACTCGAACCGATTTCAAATTACATTGATCACTTCTTGTCACCCCTTGTCAAAGATCTCAGTTCTTACCTACAAGACACAACAGATCTCCTACGGAAATTAGAAGGAGTCTCATGGCAGTCAACTTACAAACTAGTGACCATGGATGTGATCTCGTTATATACGAACATTGAACACTCCATAGGGACCGAGGCATGTAAATACTTCTTAGATAAAAGAAACATCCAGTATCATCAACATAACATTATGTTAAGTGAGATGATTTCTTTATGCCTGAACAACAACATCTTTTTATTTAATAAACAAATCTATAAACAAATAAAAGGATGTGCCATGGGTTTCTCCTTTTCGCCTAATTATGCTAATCTAACAATGGGATGGTTCGAACAAAAACTGGTATGGACCTCAGAAAATGATGATTTCATGGAAAAGACCATAACATGGCGACGCTTCATAGATGACCTCCTGATCATTTGGGATGGTACTGAATTGGAATTCAAAAGTTATTTTGATAAACTAAACAACAATGAGTCAAAATTAAAATTTACTTTTGAAATTAGTGCAAGAAAAGTAACCTTCCTGGACACAGACATCTTTGTGGAAAATAATTCCCTTCATACAACGTTACATCGCAAGACAACAGCCACCAATGCGATATTACATGGTGAAAGCTTCCATAATGAATCATTAAAATGGAGCATCCCATATGGGGAATTTTTAAGACTAAGGAGGAATTGCTCAGCTGATATTGAATTCACCAAACACAGAAAACAAACAAGTGACAGATTTCAGAAACGTAAATACCCCAGAAAAGCAATTGAAAAAAGTCTACAAAGAGTATTAAACCAACAGAGAGGGGATATACTCAACAAAACTTCAAGAAAAAATGATCCAGATAAACTATCAACTATAAGACTGATAACAACATTCAGTGCAGAAAACAAGAGCCTGAAGAAAATCATCAAAAAGCACTGGGGAATTTTACTGTTGGATCCAACTTTAACAAAAATCATTGGTGATCATCCTAATGTGACATATCGCAGGGCTAAAAACATTGGAGATAAAATTATACATAGCCATTTCCAGGAAGCACCAATAACAACGTGGCTGCAAAGAGAAGGCTTCTGGCCATGCAAACAATGCAAGGTGTGTAAGATTGCAACACATAAACGAGAAATTGACATCAAAAAGGGCACCAAATGGAAAATTAAGCAACATCTCACCTGCAAAAGTAACTATGTAATTTATATGGTGGAGTGTCCATGCAAGTTGCGATACATCGGAAGCACAATCTTCGAAGTAAAAAGAGAATTCTCGAACATGTTCGAGCCACGAAACATAAGGATCGAACAAATGCCATTGCAAAGCATATGGAAACAAATCATGAAGGCAAATGGGAATCCTTAAAATATTGGGCCCTAGAATAAATCCCACAATCGGAGAGGGGTGGCGACCGGAAAAAGATTCTGCGACAAAAAGAATCAAGACAAATAGTGGCATTCAGAACTTTAGATCCGAGAGGTCTCAACCAAAATGAAGAACTTTATGTACACCTCCAATAAACCATTCAAAGAAATGAAAGATAACAAAGGAAAAAAGAAAAATATAAAAATAATTAAAAGGAAAAAAACTCACTAGAGAATTGTAAAGAAAGACATAAAGATAAAGAAATGAAGAAAATAAAGAACGTGTGAGCTACAGAAACAAATCATCGCCAAGAATGGGTTAAATTTGCTGCCATTCAAAAAATGCTCACTGGAGAGCAATAATTGAAAATGAGGGCACATAAATGGACACTAAGCATAGTTGGCCGTAAATGGACTTAAATGAACTATTTTTAAAAAATCACATAGAAAAATGAGCACTTTTACATCACTCATAAACTTGATTTTTCACAAGTTTTTATAAATGTTAAACTACACTAACCACAATGCACTTAGGAGAAAACAGGAAGTAACTGTGTGCAAATAGAAATAAAAGATGTCTTTTTCTATGTTACACTATCCCGTGAACAAGCCTTGTGTTAAGGCGAAACGCGTTGGGCATGGCGAACATCTAAAATAAAACCGCCTTGATTCCTGTATACGAGTGAGTGCGTTTCTATCATTATGCCGCGAGGCAAAAATCCTGTTTTTATATATATATATATATATATATATATATATATATATATATATATATTACCTACTGGCGGTTGCCAGTAGGTAGTTATAGTTAGGTTCCATTGGAAAAGCATTTTTTGAATTGCCTATAACTTTGGCGTCGTTTGACCAATCTTCATGAAATTTTCGAAAAAAAGTGTCAAGGTAGGTTCTGGTTGTCATGGAAAGTTTGGGGGTGATCCATGCAGTGGGGACCTAGAATTTGGGGTGTGAAAGAAGGGTGCGTTTGTTAATGTTAATTCCCATAGGAACCTTTAGCCACACCTACAACCCGATCTGCTGAATGGACTTACACTAAATTTGTCAGGGAGGTAGATTTTGGTTCAGGGAAGTGCCTTTTGCCTATTTGGTGTAAATCTGTTCAGTAGTTTTTGAGAAATATAAGCTGAAAATTATAGTGATATCTCTGGTCGCGGATATTTCGTGACGGTGTCGCGATTAATCGTGAATGCACGCGCCAACGGGAATGCTCTGATTGACTGAACGGAACCTAAACTGTAAGTTGCGGCTGCCATTTTATTGATCGGGAACGGTTCCTGGGGCCAAAAATTTCTGAAAAACTAACATAAGGGGTCAGAGTAGAGGTACTCTGACCTCATGTTTGAGAAATGGGGGTGTTAGTGACACAAGTTATGTGTCCAAAATTGATTTTTTTAATCACGCTCGATATTCGCGATGACACCGCGACCGCCAGTGCGGCCCCTCGTGTACCATTGCGGAGACATCGCGACTATCGCGAAGTCATCGCAAATACTGGTGAAAATATTAAAAAATATATATATATTTGTACACACTAGCCGGTGACTGTCACACACTTATGTACCTACTCACATATTTACTCAGACACTTCTACACCCATTCACATACCCATTCACACACTTATATATCCAGTCACATACCCACTCAGATACTGATGTACCTACTGTCATACCCATTCACATACTCATGCACGCACTTACAGACTCACTTGAAGAATTCCTGCTTTTGCTTTGCATTATCGCGATGTATCCATGGGGATCGCAATTACCGATGGCATTGCGAGATTCGGAGTCACCGCGAACACAGAAAATAGGTTTTAGAGATGGTTTTTATAGAAACTCTCTAGAAAAACATGACTTTAGAGAATACTGTAAGAAACCCCTAGTGTGTAAATACTGAAATATGTGTGGATATATGTGTTTTAGACTTTATGGAAAAGGTGCGATCGTCGCAGTTAACAACGTCAACACGTCGTCTCGAATAACAGCGAAACTGGAAAATAGGTCTGATAGATGGATTTTAAAGAAACTTAGTACAAAAATCTGAGTTTAAACATGCTTTGAAAGAAGCATGTATGTAGTAATATGTGTAGTGCAATGTTCAGAATGGATTTTTTTAAATATAATCTTTGGATGTGTTGGTGTTCATTGAATGTCTGCTTTTGTTTTCCATTTTCGAGACATATCAGCGAGGATCAAGATGTCGTTGCGAAGATTGTCAAAAACAAAAAAAAAACTTTAGAAAAAAACTTCACAATATTTCGGGTACTAGGGTGGCTCTGACACGAGCTGTTGCGTTGGTTGTGCGTAAATGGCTGCTATACACAAGACCGGATGCAGAGTTTCAGGTTACTTAGAAACACCCTGTTGCCTTCATCTGTAAAGTGCACTTCATCATTTCGATAAATTCCATGCATGTCAAAAACCAGATTGTTGTTATAGATACAGCCCATGCGATGGTCTGTGAGGAATGCAGAAACAGTTTTATTAACATGTTTCCTGACTTTGTCAATCGATGAACAGAATTGATTTGACCACTTTAATTTCTGTCTTTGGCATATAATAGAGTACACCAAGACAGTGTGAGGGAAAAGTGGCATCAGTTTTGCAAAGGTTTCTTTCATTAGGATTTCCAGCCCTACACCAGTCCATGTGCCTAGGTCATTGCCACCAAAGTGCAGAATCATGAGGTGAGGAGCTTGGGTATCCACAATGGATTTAACCAAAGCCAGCAACTGATGAAACTTTAACCCTCTCTGGCCAACCCAAGTAATCTGCACATTTGGCAAACCCAAGTCCCCATCAATATCTCTCTTTTTTGCAACCTCTTTAGACCAATAGATATAGCTGTGGCCCACAATCCATACTCTAAGCATTTTGAAGTGAAGGATCAATAGTAGTCTGGAGAAGGCTGCAGCTGAATGAGGTAGCAGTTAAAATGGAGTTGTGTTTTTAAAAAAATATATATTTCATTGGATGCTGTCAGCATGAAAGTGAATGAAATTAGGTAGTGTTTTGGATGCCTTAGGACGAAGACTTATTATTGGCTGTTGTTTAAAAAATGAAATGCAATATCGACATGGATATGCTTTTGAATTTGTGGAATAAACCACACCTGCTGTATCTCATTTAGAATTAGCATGTTCCTTCTAGAATGTGCTGTGAACTTGTGACCTCCTGGTTATACTGGGTTGTTAGGTACACTGAGCTAAGAGTGTATTGGGGGTGAGGGTGTTAAAGAGGCAGAACATTTTTTTTAAAGTTGAGGAGTGATGACAGAATTTAATTAATGGCAAGCTTCAATTTCCAACTCAGGAATTTGTAATAAAGTGTTGTGTAGTATTTAAATTTTAAAAAAATGAAGCTAGATATAGGTTTGAACTCCCGTTTTTTACGCGATTACTCCGCGATGATCACGAAAACATCGCAAAAATGCACCAACAGGAACCTCGTTTTGAAAGAGAGGGAAAGGTTTAACAGATACTAACCATTCACAGAGTAGTCTAAAATGAAAGACATGATTTCATTTGCTGCGTTTCTCATGATGATAGAGTGGAAAGGTAAAGAAGTTGCCTTTTTCTAGTTGCTTTCCAGGAGAGTGGTGTACCATTCTTGTGCTTAGTTTTTACAAATCTTAACAGTGTCAAAACTATCCAGAAAGAGCTAAAATAACAATATAATCTACGAGCTTAATTTACTGATATGTATATAACTTTTTAATTATATAAAAAATTTACATTAGAAATTAAGATGTATATGGGAGTTTGACTAAAAAGAGTATCACAGTGATGTGAAAAAATATATATCAGATGAACTGTATCTGGCAGAGGGTATGTGTTTAAGATGTTAGTACTATTGAAAATTTCCATGAGCAATGCCTTTAACAATGACAATTGTTGCACCGTTTCACAGATACCCTCAAATAGTTATACAGTGAATGAGAGACTTAGTGGTACAGTGATGCATGCAGTCATAGATTACACTGAAAAAGCTATGCACTGTGTTATAGAGATAATAAGGGAGTTGTACATGCTATTATACAGTCATTTAGATAGTTATGTGTTTAGTGTGTTGGTTATGATCCATTTTGCAGTTATAAGTTTTGAGTGTGGTGGTGGCTATTGAATGCCTGCATTTGTTTTGTCATTTCGCGACGTTTTCGCAGTGACTGTGGCTACCAATATCATCGTGACGCTCGGCGTCACCGCAAAAACTGAAAATTGGTTTAAATGGTTGTTTTTATACAAACCGATACAAAAATATGACTTTAAACAGTGCAGTAATAAACCCCTAGTGTCTAAAATACTGTAAAATTTGTGCATATATGTGTTTTGCACCCCCTAAAAAAAGCGCGATTGTCGCGGTTACCGGAATCCTCACGACTCTCGGCATTATCGCAGAAACAGGAAGTTGGGTTCAAACACAGTTTTTTTTAAAGTTACTACAAAAACGTGTGTGCAAACGTTCTTTAAGTTAGTAATGTGTGTATCCTAATAGTTAGATGAATTTTTAAGCTAACATTTTGGAATGTGGTGGTGGTTGTTAAATGCCTGCTTTTGTTTTGCGATTTTGCGACATGATCGCAAACATTGCGACTTTGTCGCGAATATAAAAATCTAAAGAAAAAAACTGCGCTGATTAATCAACTGAAGAAAATACTAGCTTATAAAAATACACCTTCTAGAGCCATTATAGATAGAAAATACAATTTAAAAACCTGAAAAATATAATTAAAAAATCATAGGTTACATTGACGTTATAGTTGGGGAATAGAATTTGAAAAACCTTAGAAATTCACTGAAAAACCAAAGGTTACAGGGATGTTATAGTTACGAAATAGAATTTGAAAAACCATAGAAATTCACTGTAAAAACCAAAGGTTACAGGGACGTTATAGTTAGAAATTAGCATTTAAAAAACCTTGGAAATTCACTGAAAAAACCAAAGGTTACAGGGACATTATAGTTAGGCTGACATTTCACTCATACAAAACCAGAGAAATTCAGCAGTTATAGTTAGCTGAGCTAACTATAACCCGCGCCCCCGCAATGCACTGCTTATCACCCCACATATTACATCACTCATGACCTGGTCAGTGACATCACTTATGACATCTCAAATTACATCACTGATGACATCATCCGCAGAATCTCTGACGCACCCACTCACACCCCAATATAACCTTTCATACACCCACTCCAACTTCTACACTACCATTCTCAAAACCATTGACACACAGATACCAGTACTTACACACCCACTCACTGATTCATTGGTCTACACACCCATCCACTCAGTTACCCATACAGCCACTCATACATCAACTCACTCACTAATACAGCCACTGATATATCCACTCATACAGCCATACAGCCACTCACACACTGTCAGTCACTCATAGAGCTATTCACACACTTACTCACCTATAGATTCAGTCAGACAGCCATGTATTCACCTATACAGTTATACATACACCCACTCACTTATTCATACAGATACTAACACATACTCACTCACCCATACAGCCCCTCACACACGCACTCACTAACCTATACAGCCACTATCACAATCCCTCATTTACACATACAATCGCTCATATACTCAAACACTCACCTATACTGCCTTTCACATATCCACTTACTCACCCATATACCACTGACACCTCCATTCACTCACTGACACAGCCATACACACACTCAGTCACTTATACAGCCCTTCTCTTACACACTCACTAACCCATACACCCACTCACTCACCCACTCATTCATCCATGCAGGCACTCACACACCCTCTCACCCACCCTCACAGTCACTCATACACTCATGGAGGTACTCAGACAGCCAATCAATCACCCATACACCCACTCCTGTACCCAATCACCAACCCATACAGTCACTTAGACACCATCTGACAGACTGATACAGACATTCAGACAACCTAGTCGGCGACCCATACATTCGCAGGGACACCTAATCACTCACTTGTACAGTCAGTCACGCGCCTACTGAATCATCACTATAGGCACTCATACACCCACTGATTCAGCAATACATCTTGGTATATATATTTAATACCCATAAACATCTTTAAAATGCTCACAGTCACTGGATGATGTCATCAGTGATGTCATTTGAGATGTCATCAGTGAAGTCATCGGTGATGTCACTGACCATGTCATGAGTAATGTAATATGTGAGATGATAAGCAGTGCATTGCGGGGCGCGAGTTATAGTTAGCTCAGCTAACTATAACTGCTGAATTTCTCTGGCTTTGTATGAGTGAGATGTCAGCCTAACTATAATGTCCCTGTAACCTTTGGTTTTTTCAGTGAATTTCTAAGGTTTTTTATAAATTCTATTTCCTAACTATAGAGTCCCTGTAACCTTTGTTTTTTTCAGTATATATATATATATATTCACTGAAAAACGTTTTCACTCATACGAAACCAGTGAAATTCAGCATGAAAAATTGACTTTTCATCTGCTTCCCTGCCCGCTGTGAAGCAGCCAGGAAAACATGAAAAAATTGCTCCCGCCCACAGGGAGCAGCATTTTTAGCTGCTCCCTGCAGGTGGTAGCAATGTTGGCTCCCGCTGGAGGCGGGGAGCCAGCTGGGGCTTTGGGGGCATAGGGGCTTCCCTCATAGCCCCCAAAAAACATGCAGTGGGTGAACTGAGTGGGCTCCAGGGCACCCGCCATTTACTGGTCGGGGAATGGGGTCCCCAGGGCCAATATTGGCCCGGAGAGGGGGACTGAAAGCCCCCTCCCCCTTCATAATAAGGCCAGGCCATGGGAGATGGGGTCTCTGAGGCCAAAATCAGCTCTCAGAGGGGGTGCAGCCCCCCTCCCCAACTATTAATTAAATAGGAACCCGGGGATGGTGTCCCCTCCTTGTTAATATGCAGTGGGTGCCCTGGGTGGGCTCCAGGACCCCCACCATTTACTGGGCGGGCTCCAGGGGATTGGGTCCCTGGGGCAAAAATTGGCCCAGGTTGAGGACTGCATATCTCCCTCCACCTTCATAATAAGGCCGTGCCCCGGGAGATGAGCCCAAAGTTAACTATGACTGACGCCCTTGCCATGCACTGCTAATTACCCCACATATTACATTAGCCATGACGTCTTCTATGACATCATTGATATTATCATTGCAACATTTGCTATAAAATTATTGATGAGAAAACTGCATGGTGGGAGAACGAGGTATAGTTACATTAGGGCATGAGTTATAGTTACTTGAGTTCACTTTAACTATAACTGCTAAATGTATATGGCTTTGTGTCTGTAAATTCAGAACCTTTGTTTTTTTTGTGAAAAAAATATTCATATATTATCTACTGGCGGTCGCCAGTAGATAGTTATAGTTACAACCTATTATCCATAGGAAATCCGCGACATTCTATTTGAAATAACTCTCTTGCCGGTTGACGTATCTTCGCAAAATTTTCAAACTTTGTGGCCCGCTCCGGTCCGCTCCTACCCTGAAAGTCTCGGGGGATTCGCCAAGCGGGGGCCGAGAAAAAGGGAGGTCCCAAAACGCGTTTTCCCCATGCAATTTTCCATAGGAAACTTTAGACACGGTTACAGCTCTGAATTGCTGAACGGAATTACACCAAATTTGGCAAAGAGGTAGTTCTTGGTTCAGAAAGAACCCTTTTTGTTAAATGGTGTAAATCCGCTCAGTAGTTGCTGAGAAAATCAAAAGTAAAAAGATAGTGATATCTATGGCCGAGTAGGGTCCGCGTACCCTCCCGATCACGAGCTGCATGTTAATTGGCTGTCAGCTGGCTGTCAACATTCCGATTCAGGAAATGTTGGCAGCCATTTTGTCCCTCGGTAGAACCGAGGACAGAAACAAGTGCGCAAAGCGCACAAAGGGGGCAGGGTAGAAACACCCTGACCCCTAGGTTTGCTCAGGGGTCCCACAAGGACCCCTGGGCAAAAAAAATATAATTTATTTTTAAAAATCGGCAGGATGCGCTCAGGGTGCGCGAATCCTGCCGGAAAAATCGAAGCGCGGTCTCCCGCGCTTCGATTGTATTTTGCCTCCGGGTGGCCCAAGTCCCGGGGGCATGGTGGGGGGATAATTTAATGTGTGGGGGCCTCAAAGGGCCCCCAAGCCCCGGGGACCACCACCCCCGGGGCTTTTATTTTAGAATGGTGCGGGAGGGCTCTGAGCCCTCCCGCAGCCCCGGGGACCACCACCTCCCCGGGCTTTTTTTTATTAATTAAAAACCTGTGTGGGGGGCTCCAGCCCCCCCACACGCCCCGGGGACCGCCACCTCCCGGGGCACTAAACATTTAAATATGGGGGTCCGTTACGGACCCCAGAGCCCCGGGGACCACCACCTCCCGGGGCTGTGAACTGAATGGGAGGGGGGCCGCGCGGTACCCCTCCTGGAGCCCTTGATGGCCCTGGGGACCACCACCCCCCAGGGCCGGCTCCTGCAGTGTCCCGGGGTGCCTACCCCCGGGACACTGCTGTTTGCAATGACAGGACGGAGCCTCGCGGCTCCCGTCCTGTCATTGCAAACTGCTTTGGATATTGGAAGAGAGAGCAGGGAAACCTGCCTCTCTTCCAATATCCAAAGCCGATTGCTTTCCACATGGGGAGCAGCATGTTAGCTGCCCCCATGTGTAAGCAATGCCGGCTCCCGTAGGACACGGGGAGCCGGCGGGACTGTGGGGGGATTGGGGACCCCCCACAGTCCCCAACGAGAGGGCCAGCCCCGGGAGATGGGGTCCCCGGGGCAAGTAGTGGCTCGGGACAGGGCCACGCGGCCCCCCTCCCCAAAAAAAAAATAAAAATAAAAAACGGAAAGGCCGGCCCCGGGGGATGGGGTCCCCGGGGCCTTAAATGGCCTGAGGAGGGGGGCCACGCAGCCCCCTCCCTACGAAAAAAAAAAATCGAGGCCATGCCCCGGGGGATGGGGTCCCCGGGGCCAATACAGGCCCAGGGAAGGGGGCCACGCGGCCCTCTTCCCCGTTTTTTTTTTAATTTGTAATTAGAAAGTAGGTAAGGCCCTGGGGGATGGGGTCCCCAGGGCATAAAAACTGGAAAAAGGAAGGGGGCTACAGAGCTCCCCTTCAGGGGACAAAAATTATTTATTTTTTTAAACGATCGGGCCCGCAGGCCCCGCCTCCTTCCTTCACCACTCTGCAAACGCGCCTCTGGCGCGTTTGCAGAGGGGGAACGAATCCCCTTGAATACTGGGGGTCCCTGGGGCCAACTAGCCCACCAGGAACCTCCAGTATGCGCCAGGGGGCTGCCTTGCAGAGAGGTGTACAGAGGCCACGCCCCTTTTACACCTCTCTGCAACGCAGCTCTGTGGCGCTTTTTGGAGGTATATGGTGGGCTAGTTGGACTCCGGGGACCCTCAGGATTCAAGGGGACTTAATTCCCCAACTTAAAACGCGCCACGGGCGCGTTTGCACAGTGGTGAAGGGAGGGGCGGGGCTTCAGGTGACATGTGTGAAACAGGCCCCGTGGCGCGTTTTAAGATGGGGAATTAAATCCCCTTCAATCCTGAGGGTCCCTGGGGCCAACTAGCCCAACAGGTACATCCAGAAAGCGCACAGAGCTGCGTTGCAGAGAGGTGTAAAAGGGGTGTGGCCTCTCTACACGTTCTCTGCAACGCAGCCCCTGGCGCATATTGGAGGTTCCTGGTGGGCTAGTTGGCCCCTAGGGACCCTCAGGATTCAAGGGGACTTAATCCCCAACTTAAAACGCGCCACGGGGCGCGTTTGCACAGATGTCACCTCAGGCCCCGCCCCTCCCTTCACCATTGTGCAAATATTCTTCTAAAATCATCCGAAATACGAATTCCTATTTACTCACCTGTTATAAGGAGAGACCTCAGTGCTGCATCTTTCAGCCCAGTACTGGTCCTGAAAAGTAATTTTAACCGTACTTACCAGTAACTTGAATTTCCTTCCATAGGATATCATTGCCTGCTTTTTGTTGAAAAAGTTTCTAAGTGTTGATTTTTGAAACATACAAATATTCCTCTAAAATCAGCCGAAATACGAATTCCGATTTACTCACCTGTTATAAGGAGAGACCTCAGTGCTGTATCTTTCAGCCCAGTACTGGTCCTGAAAAGTAATTTTAACCGTACTTACCAGTAACTTGAATTTCCTTCTATAGGCTAACATTGACTGTTTTCACTTGGAAATTCTTCTAAGTGTGGAGTTTTGGAACTTTAAAATATTCCTCTAAAATCAGCCGAAATACGAATTCCGATTTACTCACCTGTTATCAGGAGAGACCTCAGTGCTGTATCTTTCAGCCCAGTACTAATCCTGAAAAGTAATTTTAACCGTACTTACCAGTAACTTGAATTTCCTTCCATAGGCTAACATTGACTGGTTTCACTTGGAAATTCTTCTAAGTGTGGAGTTTTGGAACTTTATAATATTCCTCTAAAATCAACCAAAGTACGAATTCCAATTTACTCACCTGTTATCAGGAGAGAACCCAGTGCTGCATCTTTTAGCCCAGCACTGACCCTGAAAAGTAATTTTAACCGTACTTACCAGTAACTTATATTTTCTTCCATAGGAATCCATTGTCTGGTTTTCAGCAGAAAAGTTTCAAAGTGTCGATTTTCACAAACTACAAATATTCCTAAAAATCGCCTGTATGACTTAAACGCATTCTTTCAACTGTTTACAGGAGATGCACCAGTGCTGGATCCAGGATCCAACACTGAGTAAGAAAAAGTAACGATAACAGTTTTTAACTTCTAAGTGAATTTCCTTCCATAGGATAACATTGGTGATTCTATGAGAAAAGTTTCTAAGTGTGAACTTTTAAAGTACAATAATATTCCTTAAAAATCACGACTGTAACCAAAACGCTTTTACTCAACTGTTTACAGGAGATGTCCCAGGACTGAATCTAGGATCCAGTCCTGTGGTTAGAAAAGTAATCCATAAAGTAACTAATTGCATTTAACTAGAAATTCACATTGAGCTGAATGTTGCATTGTGTTTGAAAATGTGTTGCCCATTGCAACAACTGTAACTACTGTACTTAAAAGTCTATTGCCTATGTGCAAAGTATTTAAACTAAAGTAATTCATTCTGAGAAAGTATTTTTTGTAATGTAATGTATAATGTAATTACAATGTAATTTAAAAAATAAAATATTTTAAAAAAAATTGTTTCTAAAAAATTTGGAAATCAGTATGAAAAAAATTTATATAACAATTAATACATTTAAAAATTGTCATTTACAAAACCTTTGAAATTCACTGAAAAACCGTAGGTTTCAGACATGTTATAGTTACAAATTAGCATTTAAAAACCTTTGAAATTCACTGAAAAAACCATAGGTTTCAGGGACGTTATAGTTACAAATTAGCATTTAAAAACCTTTGAAATTCACTGAAAAAACCATAGGTTTTAGGGACAGTTATAGTTAGTTGGACATTGCACTCGTACAAAACCCGTGAAATTCTCCGTTATAGTTAGTCCAGCTAACTATAACTCGCGCCCCGCAATGCACTGCTGATGACGTCACATATTACATCACTCATGACATGGTCAGTGACATCACTGATGACATCACTGATGACATCTCAAATGACATCACTGATGACATCATCCACGTGATAATCTGATGCACCTCCTCACACCCCAATATAACCTTTGATACACCCACTCTAAATTACAGACTGCCATTCGCAAAACCATAGACACTCCAACACCAATAACTACATACCCACTCACTGATTCTTAGGTCTACGCACACATCCACTCACTCACCCGTACAGTCACTCATACTTACGGTCACTCAGTACAGGACTATCATATGCACTCATACTCCTATATAGACACTCAAACACCGCCACTCATCCATAGAGGTACTCACACACCTAGTCAGTCATGCAAATAATTAAACACACTACCATTTACTCACCTATACAGTTATACACACACCAGCTCACTTACTCATACAAATAGTAGCACATTCTTACGCTCTTATACAATCACTGATACAAGCACACACTCATCCATACAGCCACTATCACAATCACTCACTCTCGCTTATAGCTATTTATATACTCCAACACACATATATACTGCCTTTCACATATGTAGTTACTCACACATGTACCACTGGGACATACATTCACTCACTAACACACTCTTACACACACTTACCCACCCATACAGTCTATCACAGATGCACTCTTGAAACCATCCACCCAGTGAATCACCCACTCACACATCTATGCACAGAGTTGCACACACCCCTCCCACACAAACACTCAGGCACCCATACAGATACTCAGACAAGCATTCAATAACTCATATAGACACTCATGTAGCTATTCACAAACACATGCAGCCACTTACACAGCAACAGACAGACGGATACAGACATTCACCCAGTTTAGTCACTAACCCATGCATTCAGTAAGATACGTTAAATCACTCACTTATAGAGTCAGTCACGCACCTACTAAATCATCCATACAGACACTTACACACCCACTCATTCTTCAATACGTCTTTTCCTATATATATTAAAAATATTTAAACTTTACAGAAACACACAGTCACTGGATGATGTCATCAGTGATGTCATTTGAGATGTCATCAGTGATGTCATCAGTGATGTCACTGACCATGTCATGAGTGATGTAATATGTGACGTCATCAGCAGTGCATTATGGGGCGCGAGTTATAGTTAGCTGGACTAACTATAACGGGGAATTTCACGGGTTTTGTACGAGTGCAATGTCCAACTAACTATAACTGTCCCTAAAACCTATGGTTTTTTCAGTGAATTTCAAAGGTTTTTTAAATGCTAATTTGTAACTATAACGTCCCTGAAACCTATGGTTTTTTCAGTGAATATATATACTCTATATATATGTGTATATTATCTACTGGCGGTCGCCAGTAGATAGTTATAGTTAGGACCTATTTTCCATAGGAAATTCGCAACATTCTATTTCCAATAACTTTGGCGCCGGTTGATGAATCTTCGCGAAATTTTCAAAACTCGTGGGGCGCTCCGGTCTGCTCCTATCCTGAAAGTTTCGGGGTGATTCGGCAAGCGGGGCCGAGAAAAAGGGGGGTCCCAAAACGTGTTTTCTCCATGTTAATTCCCATAGGAAATTTTAGACACGGCTACAGCCCGAACTGCTGAACGGAATTACACCAAATTTGGCAAAGAGGTAGCGCTTGGTTCAGAAAGCGACCTTTTTTTAAATGGTGTAAATCCGTTCAGTAGTTGCGGAGAAATTCAAAAATAAGAGTCAAAAATCAATTTCCCATAGGAAACTTTATGCAAGGCTACAGCCCGAACTGCTGAACGGAATTACACCAAATTTGGCAAAGAGGTAGTTCTTGGTTCAGAAAGAACCCTTTTGTTAAATGGTGTAAATCCGTTCAGTAGTTCCTGAGAAAATCAAAAGTAAAAACACATATATATCTGGGCGGAGCCTAACCACACATGTCATCGTGAGATCTGATTGGCTGTCAGCACTTCATCCTGGAATTGCTGGCAGCCATCTTGGGACCAATATAAATGATAGTACCCCATTGAAATGCATTGTAGTGAATCGAAGATTTTGAGGGTTACCAAAAGGAGAACTATAAAGGGTGATAACAGACTTTAGTTACATTAGAATTCATTTGTTGATGGTACCATACTAATTTCAGGAATTGTGGTGTGTTCTAAGGTGATGTTTACCCTGTGAAAAACCTTCTGCTGGGATATCATGAATCATGTTTGAGAGAAAACTATTTTCACATGCTTGTCCCATACAGTTTTGGAAGGTGCTCCAGAAGCTAAAATGAGAGCATATTTTCTGTAAATTCACATTATCTTTCTCAGTCATGTGAGAATGAAGTCTGACATTCTCAGTAAAACATGTACATCCAACAAGGGCAGAGACTGTCAGTTGATTCCTTTGTGTTCTACTGCAGCTTCCCAGAGTGTTCTAAAGAACAACTAGAGTGCTAACAGCCTTACTTATGACAAAAGTATGGCACACCTGAAGCCATCTTGATTGGAATAAACTGGTAACACTTAAAACATTTAATTTAAAAAGGAACAAAATGATGGGGTTCATTTTGTCATAGAAATTATGGTTAGTGCTGTAGAAAGAAAAATTAGGACATGTTTCAAGTGTGATCTCAAATATCTTCCTGTTATATTTCAACAGGAGCAGCCTGCCAGTTGATGCCTTTGTGTTCTACTGCAGCTTCCCAGAGTGTTCTAAAGAACAACTAGAGCGCTAACAGTCTTACTTATGACAAAATTATGGCACACCTGAAGCCATCTTGATTGGAATAAACTGGTAACTCTTAAAACATTTAATTTAAAAAGGAACAAAATGAGGGGGTTCATTTTGTCATAGAAATTATGGTTAGTGCTGTAGAAAGAAAAATTAGGACATGTTTTAAGTGAGATCTCAAATATCTTCCTGTTATATTTCAACAGGAGCAGCCTGTCAGTTGATGCCTTTGTGTTCTACTGCAGCTTCCCAGAGTGTTCTAAAGAACAACTAGAGCGCTAACAGTCTTACTTATGACAAAAGTATGGCACACCTGAAGCCATCTTGATTGGAATAAACTGGTAACACTTAAAACATTTAATTTAAAAAGGAACAAAATGAGGGGGTTCATTTTGCCATAGAAATTATGGTTAGTGCTGTAGAAAGAAAAATTAGGACATGTTTTAAGTGAGATCTCAAATATCTTCCTGTTATATTTCAACAGGAGCAGCCTGTCAGTTGATGCCTTTGTGTTCTACTGCAGCTTCCCAGAGTGTTCTAAAGAACAACTAGAGTGCTAACAGCCTTACTTATGACAAAAGTATGGCACACCTGAAGCCATCTTGATTGGAATAAACTGGTAACACTTAAAACATTTAATTTAAAAAGGAACAAAATGAGGGGGTTCATTTTGCCATAGAAATTATGGTTAGTGCTGCAGAAAGAAAATTTAGGGCATGTTTTAAGTGAGATCTCAAATCCTCTTCTATTTCATTAGAAAATTCTGACATGCAGACTGAAACAATCACTTTCAATACCAGCAGTAGACTTCCAGTTAACTCCCTGGTGAGCAGTAGCTTTACTACAGTGATCTAATGAACAACTAGAGTGCTAACATTCTGAATTTATGGCAAATGTGTGACACATCTGAATGCCTTCTTGATGGAATCAAAGTAAAAACTGAAAGCATTTCCTACTGAGGAGACTGCAGTAAATGACGAAATTAGGAAACTTCATAACAAATAAGTCTCCCAAGATGGCCACCAGAGAAAAAAAGAGCCCAAATGTAGCACAAATATCACCCAGATGTAGCCCACATATAGCCCAATGACAGAAGTGTGCAAAACACTTTTTATTTTTAGTTTTTCTGCAGTTTTATATAGTGCAAACTGGTCAGGTATTGGAGCGTTACATCTTACTTGGACCCCTTATTGCGTATTTTGCACGAAGTACATGAGATTGATCTTGCGAAACATTGACCTTTACGATTCTGTTAACCTGAAGTTGCTCTGAACCGGGCTTTGTAACACCCGTTTTACCTACTGGTTTTAATTAATTCTCACTGTATTGTATTAGGAAAGAGGATTTACTGTTTTTATGTACACTTTTATGATCTATGTTTCTAAATCAGATCAAATAAAGTTTAATGAATTCTATGGCAGGACGGAGGCGAGGATTATGCATATCTTTCCTCACTTTATTTGCATAGCAGTTCAAAGAAAACGTAACACAACAATCATTAAACAAAAGACTACACAACCCATGAACCATTAGGGGGTAGTCTCCAAGGCAACTATAGTCCAATCATATCACAGTCCATCGTATATAATATCGTGACGTCCCTTCCGCTTCCTCTTTCTTCACTGCTCGTCAGTTAAGTGCATTCCTTACATTCTTGGCTTAATCTGACGTTGTTGCTGTTTGTATAGCGGTTTCTTGTGCACGTTATTAGCATTATTGCCTTGGTATTGTTTCATATTCCCTGCGCAGCAGGCTCTTGCCCGAGCGCGTTCTCCCCTCGCAGTTTCTCCCGCTGTGTGCTCTGCGCGCGGTGAGATCCTGTCAGGCGCGTCTGGTCCGAGCGAGGCAGCTCCGTCGAGCGCTCCCGCTGGTCTTTACGCGCTTGGGAATCCGGTCACTCCTTTAGTGTCCGCTTGATTCCCGACCAACCCTCGCCTAATTTTGACACCGCTACGCGGTGATTTCCCCACACGGCCACGTTAGTGACCAGCGCCACCTGGTGGTGGTAATTGGTATTGCGCCTCAGTCTATTCTTATAACAGCTTCGGGAAAGCCCAGCTGTTGGAGCACCGGCGAGGGGGCTGCCTTAAGGATTTTAAGGGCATTTGTTCTGTGCTCACACCCTCTGCTATCATGTCTTCTCCAGAAGACCATTTTTACTCCTCCTACCAGGAAGTGGAGGAGGAATGGCCCCCAACTTCTCCCTCCAGCAGTGGACCAAGCCCTCTCTCTGGCTATTTCTAGGGCGCTGGCTCCTCTTAGGGATCAGGTTGATAAGCTGGCGAAAAGCATCCCTGGGGTGTTCAGTGACCCAGATCTGGTGGTGGCGGGTCCCAGTAGCTCCCAGATGGGGAATAAAAGGGCCGTTAAGCATAACGCGGGGCACTTGGAAGGATTTGATAAACTTACGGAGACCTTCCTCAAGAGTGCGCGAACGCTAAAACATGCACCCTGCCGGGAGGAGGAGGGGCCCGGAGAAAATTGCGACACTGTCACCACTATTGTAGACCCCGACGGCGGGTTTCCTTAGAGGGAGAGGGTGTATCGGAGGACGATTTCTCCTCCGATGAGGATAAGGACTCGGGCGTCCCTGGCGTCCAGAGTCCCACTCCTCTCAGTCCCCGGTTGGGGACGGGGTCCACTCGGACATGTTCGAGCCTACCCAAATTTACCATCCTAGGTCAGCGGAGTGGACACCTGACGCCAAAGTGGCAGAGTATGTGGTGGGGAAAATCCATCAACCCCTTGAAAGGGAGGTCAGGAATAGGATGAGGGAGAATGCCCCAGGCCCTCACTGAAGGGGAAGGTGGCACACACGCCTGAAATTGATGAGAAACTATGTACCTTTTTCTCCAAGTATATGAGGGATCCCAAGAAAGGAATTGATAGGTCTTGGACGTGGTAGGGCCCTTGACCCAAATTATTCAATTGACGGAGCGTTCCAAAGAGTCAGGATCCCTTTGTCCACGGATATTGTGGCTGGTTGGGCGCACTACCCTAAACCCTAAAACACTACCCCTCCACTACCCAAACACCACTGCACTACCCTAAACCCTAAAACACTACCCCCAGCACGACACCCTACACTACCCAAACATAACTGCACTACCCTAAACCCTAAAACACTACCACCAGCACGACTCCCTACACTACCCAAACACCACTGCACTACCCTAAACCCTAAATCTACCCACAGCACAACCCCCTACACTACACAAACACCACTGCACTACCCTAAACCCTAAAACACTACCCCCAGCACGACCCCTTCACTACACAAACACCACTGCACTGCCTTAAACCCTAAAACACTACCCCCAGCACGACCCCCTACACTACACAAACACCACTGCACTACCCTAAACCCTAAAACACTACCCCCAGCACGACCCCTTCACTACCTAAACACAACTGCACTACCCTAAACCCTAAAACACTACCCCCAGCACGACCCCCTTCACTACCCAAACACAACTGCACTACCCTAAACTCAAAAACACTACCCCCAGCACGACCCCCTACACTACCCAAACACCACTGCACGACCCTAAACCCTAAAACACGACCCCCTACACTACACAAACACCACTGCACTACCCTAAACCCTAAAACACTAGAAACCAGCACGAACCCCTACAGTACACAAACACCACTGCACTACCCTAAACCCTAAAACACTACCCCCTACAATACACAAACACCACTGCACTACCCTAAACCCTAAAACACTACCCCCAGCATGACCCCTACACTACACAAACACCACTGCACTACCGTAAACCCAAAACACTACCCCAGCACTACCCCTACACTACCCAAACACCATTGCACTACCCTAAACCCTAAAACACTACCCCCAGCATGACCCCCTACACTACACAAACACCACTGCACTACCCTAAACCCTAAAACACTACCCCCAGCACGACCCCTACACTACCCAAACACCACTGGACTACCCTAAACCCTAAAACACTACCCCCAGCACGACTCCCTACACTACACAAACACCACTGCACTACCCTAAACCCTAAAACACTATCCCCAGCACGACTCCCTACACTACCCAAACACCACTGCACTACACTAAACCCTAAATCTACCCCCAGCATGACCTCCCACACTACACAAACACCACTGCACTACCCTAAACCCTAAAACACTACCCCCAGCACGACCCCCTACACTACCCAAACACCACTGCACTACCCTAAACCCTAAAACACTAACCCCAGCATGACCCCCTACACTACCCAAACACCACTGCACTACCCTATACCCTAAAACACGACCCCCTACACTACACAAACACAACTGCACTACCCTAAACCCTAAAACACTACCCACAGCATGACCCCCTACACTACACAAACACCACTGCACTACCCTAAACCCTAAAACACTACCCCCTACACTACACAAACACCACTGCACTACCCTAAACCCTAAAACACTACCCCCAGCATGACCCCCTACACTACACAAACACCACTGCACTACCCTAAACCCCCTACACTATACAAACACCACTGCATTACTCTAAACCCTAAAACACTACCCCCAGCACGACCCCCTCACAACACAAATACCACTGCACTACCCTAAACCCTAAATCGACCCCAGCACGACCCCCTACACTACCCAAACACCACTGCCATACCCTAAACCCTAAAACACTACCCCCAGCATGAACCCCTACACTACCCAAACTCCACTGCACTACCCTAAACCCTAAAACACTACCCCCATCACTACCCCCTACACTACACAAACACCACTGCACTACCCTAAACCCTAAAACACTACCCCAGCACTACCCCTACACTACCCAAACACCACTGCACTAACATAAACCCTAAAACACTACCCCCAGCACAACCCCCTACACTACACAAACACCACTGCACTACCCTAAACCCTAAAACACTACCCCCAGCACGACTCCCTACAGTACCCAAACACCACTGCACTACCCTAAACCCTAAATCTACCCCCAGCACAACCCCCTACACTACCCAAACACCACTGCACTACCCTAAACATAAAACACTACCCCCAGCATGACCCCCTACACTACACAAACACCACTGCACTACCCTAAACCCTAAAACACTACCACCAGCATGACCCCCTACACTACTCAAACACCACTGCACTACCCTAAACCCTAAAACACTACCCCAGCATGACCCCCTACACTACCCATACACCACTGTACTACCCTAAACCCTAAAACACTACCCCCAGCACGACCCCCTACACTACCCAAACACCACTGCACTACCCTAAACCCTAAAACACTACCCCCAGCACGACCCCCTACACCACCCAAACACCACTGCACTACCCTAAACCCTAGAAAAGAAACCGCCACCCCATGCCCAATCCCCCTTACCTCTCACTCCTCGTGGTTCCTCTCTCCTCGTGGTTCCTGCTTCACGTCGTCTCTGAGGGGCGGTGCACGTCATTGTGAGGAAACGGAACAACCTCTGTTTCCTTATAATGACATGGATCGTCTACATGTTTTTTAGAACGCATGGTCATTTACCATACATACCTTTACAACAAAATTCGTTGTAAAGGCATGCGTGGTAAATGACCATGCGTTCTAAAAAAATGCGTAGTGATGACTTTGTGATGTACAACGCATGCGTGGTAATGCATGCGTTGTAATGGTATCGCTAAGTAAAAAAGTCGTTGTAACGGCTGTTTACCGATCGAAGCTGGCCCCTGTTCTTCAGTGAGATGTTTATTTGATTAATTAGGAGGAAGGAATGTGGTTTTTTTACCGAAAAGTGCATTCCCGGCTGTTGTATTGTGAAAGTGTCTGCGTGGCCTGGTTTCACTTCCGGTGAGAGAGTGGAAGAGTCTGTTTGGATCTAAAGGAGTTCTGTTGTTGGACGGGGCCGGCGCGACATGTCATCAGAAAACATAGCTAATGGAAAGCGTCCTCCCTGAAGTGTGGAGCAGTGCCATGAGAGGTCAACGAGTGTTCGTCCCACCGCAGTATGACCGTACCGTGTGACCCATGTGCCACCTCCAGGGTACGGGAGGCAGAAGCGGCATCGCAGGTCCTCTTGAAGACCGTTGTAGCACTAATTCTACATTTTGGTACTAGGGCATTTTAACTTCGTTGTTCCTGCCAGATACAAAGAGAAGATCCTGTGTTATTCAGTGCCCTCGTTACCTTTTTTGTGGGTTGTGGTGCTTGTCACTTCGCTGCCCCGCCGGTGCACACGACTGGGCACCCCACCTCGTGTGCCATCTGCAGGGCCTCTGCCCTCGGATCACTGGTTTCGGTTTCTGGAGTGGCAACATAAACAGTTGCTCCCAAAGGACTAGCCTGAACACTTAGGTGAATATCCCCTGCACCAGCATTCCACGGAAATTCTTTCCTAGCTCTCCCACGTCAACGAGGACGTCATAATAGCACGGCTCTGCACGCGACACCGTATGACATCATCGGAGCCATAAGAGGACCTCGTCGGCGTGCTGACGTCAGTTCCACCCATTTTTTCCGTGCCACCGAGGCAAACAGGGGACCGAGACATTTTCACATGTATACATAGTATAATAAATATATATATATTCACTGAAGAAACCATAGGTTTCAGGCACGTTATAGTTAGAAATTAGCATTTAAAAACCTTAGAAATTCACTGAAAAAACCATAGGTTTCAGGCACGTTATAGTTAGAAATTAGCATTTAAAAACCTTAGAAATTCACTGAAAAATGACATCATCCAGTGAATGTGTGTTTTTCTGAAAATTAAATATGTTTTATATATGTATATCTCAAGGTCGATGGAAGAATAAATGGGTATATAAGTGTCTAAATGGATGATTTTTTTGTAAAATTGATTGTATAACTGACTAAGTGTATCTTAGTGAATACATGGGTTAGTGAGTAATGTTTAAATATGAAAATATCTGTATCAGTCTCTCACTTTGTGTATAAGTGGCTGCATGGGTTGGTGAGTAGCTACATGAGTGTCTATATGGGTTATTAGTTGGTTTTTTGAGTATCAGTATGAGTGTCTGAGTGTCTGTATGGTTCGGTGGGGGTATTACTTAGTGCATAGATGCATGAATGAGTGACTCACTGTTTGTATGTGTTGAAGACAGCATGTGTGCAGGACTGTATAGGTGGATGAGTATGTGTATGGGTGTGTTAGTGAGTGAATGACTGTCTCAATAGTGTCTTTATGAGTAACTACATATGTTTTAAACTAGTATATGTGAGTATTGGTGTATATAAGTGAGTATATGTGAGAGTGAGAGATTGGAAGAGTTCCTGTACAAATAAGTAGGTGTTTCTATAAGTGATTGTTTAAGAGAGTAAGTATGTGTAAGTTTCTGTAGAAGTAAGTGTGGTAGTGTGTGTATAACTGTATATGCAAGTAAATGGATGTTTGATACTTTGTTTGCATGTGTGACTATGTGTGTGAGTAACTCTATGGATGAGTGGCGGTGTGTAACAGGATGTATAGGTGTATGAGTACATATGATGAGTGAGTACATGTATGAGTGACTGTATAGGGTCTGTTGGTGAATGAGTGGATGTGTGTGTAGATCTTGGAATTACTGAATAGGTGTGTGGTAACTGGTATTGGTATGTCCATTGTTTTGAAAATGTTAGTTTGTATTTTTGAGTGTGTGTATCAAAGGTTATATTAGGGTGAGAGGAGGTCTGCCACTCTATCACAAGGATGATGTCATCAGTGATGTCATCAGTGATGTCATGAGTGATGTCACTGACCATGTCATGAGTGATGTAATATGTGACGTCATCAGCAGTGCATTGTGGAGCACGCGAGTTATAGTTAGCTGAACTAACTATAACGGGGGAATTTCTATGGTTTTGTACGAGTGAAATGTCCAACTAACTATAACGCCCCTGAAACCTATGGTTTTTTCAGTGAATATATATATATGTATGTATTACCTAGTAGGTAGTTAGAGTGTTAGGAACTAGTTTTCCATAAGAAAACCGTTTTTGACTCGGTTATAACTTTGTTGCCGTTTGACTGGATATTCACGAAATTTCCCCAAAAGTTCCATACTCTTTCTAGTTGTGCATGGAATGGTTCAGGGTGAACCATCAAGCAGGGGCCAAGAAAAAGGGGGGGTGAAAAAGTGAATTTACCATATTTATTTCCATAGAGATTTTAGACACGAATACAGCCCGAATTGCTGAATAGAATTACACCAAATTTAGTAGAAAGGTAGATCCTGGTTCAGAAAGAGACCTTTTTGATATTTGGTGTAAATCCATTCAATAGTTTTTGAGATATTAAAGGAAAAACAAATTTGTATATCTAGGTATGTGAATCCTTCGCAGATTCATCGCGGCACTTTGCAAACCCACGCGCCTCCAGGAATGCAGTGATTGGCTGGCTGCAACCTGAGTAGAATGTTGCAGTATCATTGTAGACATTGGAGAATGGTCCCCGTCAGAAAAAACAAAGATGAAATATAGTACAGGGGGGCAGAGTAGATATACCATGACCCCCTGGGAGCAATATAGGGGGGGTCTGTGAGGGACCACTGATGGAGAAGAAAATACCCAGAAACATATTGTTTTTATACATACCAGGATTCGCGAACCCATCACAACGCTCAGCACGGCCCACCTCTGCGGTGGATTCGGAAAATATATACACTCAGTCATGGACTTACTCACAGATCCAATCAGACACTCACGCATCCAATCACAGACCAACTCAGACACTCAAACACCCAATCACAGCCCTACTCAGAGACTCATGCACCCCCTCACAGACCTACTTAGAGGCTCATGCATCCAATCACAGACCCATTCAGATACTTCACACTCACTCACAAACCCACTCAGATACTCTAGTACCCGCTCACAGACCTGCATAGATGCTCACACACCCAATCCCAGACTCACTCAGACACTGACACACCCACTCACAGACTCACTCAGATACTCATGCACCCACTCACAGAATCACTCAGACACTCTCACACCCACTGAGAGAGGCACTGATAGACTCTTGCACCCACACACAAACCCACTCAGACACTCATGTACTCACTCACAGACTGACTCAGACACTCATGCAGCCACTGACAGAGCCACTAACACAGTGACACATCCAGTCAAATACATACAGTCAGTCACACAGTTGGGAATCCTTTATGTGTTTCTGTTCATTGAATGTGTGCATTTGTTTTGAGGATTTGTGACAGATTCACAAATTCAAAATAAAAAGGGATTTAAAACGGAAATGCACCAGTGTTTGAGAAACGGAGGGGTCTTAGAAGCGCCTTTGCGTTTATTGTGTGTAGATGATAACTGCACATGAAACAGGATGCAGTCTTTCAAATTGTTAAGGAACATCCTGTTGCCTTTCTCTGTGAAATGAACTCCATCACTTCTATATATATACTGTCCATTTCAAAGGGTAAATTGTTGTTGTAGATGGAGCCCATGTTGTGGTCTCTGAGGAATGCAGAAACAATTTTATTGACATGTTTCAGGCTTTATCTGTCTCTGGACAGAATTTGTTTGATCACTTCCATTTCTGCCTTTGGCAAACGTTAGAGTACACCAAGGCAGTTTTTGAAGGTAAAGTGCTGCCATTAATTGACCATAGGTATCCTTCATTAGGATTTCCAGTTTTACCCTCATAAGTGTGCCTAGATCATTGCCACCACAGTGCACAATCATGAGGTCTGGATGTTGACAATCTGCAATGCTTTCAACCAAAGGCAGCAATTGATACCACTTTAACCCTCTCTGGGCAACCCAAGTAATGTCCACATTAGGCAAACCCAAGATTTTAAGCTAGTATGCTTCTTGTAGAATGCTTTTGACCTACTGGTACAGGAGAGTGTTCCATACAGGGTTGCTATGGAAACTTAGGTGAAAGAGTGTGGAGGGAAGGTTTCCATAAAGGCTGTACTTTGAAAGTGAAAAAGAGAGTGGTTTAGCCACATTGCTCATTATGATGTACTTATCTTCTAAATCAGTACTATCTTAGAAAGTAGAATGCAGATGCAAAGTATTAACAGTTCAATAGTAAATGCTTTAACTGACTACCATATAGATTTGCATATCTGTTGCGAAGTTACACAGGGGTCACGCTGAGCATCGCAATGGATCTCACTGAATCCCCCAGACACTACCAGATTATGCTTCTTAACAAAAGTACAAGAAAGGGTTAATCAACACTGACCACTGAGAAGTGGAACAACAAAAATGAAATATGAAATGCAGGTTCTGATTTTCTAACTATGACAGTATCTCTGAGAGCACAGTGGGAAAGGTTGCCATTAATGGTTCTTTTGCACTGAGAGTAGTATACTGTTCTTGAACTATAGACTTCAGGTTTTGCCTCACATAACATTGCAAGTGCTACTAAGTTAAAAATTGGAGATCAGCAAAGAAATTTCACAGGTATGTTAATAATGATGCACTTTTAAAAACTATATGTACAAACTGAGTTATGAGTTTTACTGCTAGGTTGAGTTGGCATTTAACACTCCTTCCCAAGCCTTAAATTTGTCCTTCTACTACATATAAGTTGCCCCTAAGGTACAGTGTAGGTAGGCCATAGGGTAGGGTGCTATGTGCTTAGAACGTAAGACATGTACTTTGAAGTTTGTTATTCACATGCTCACTTACAGACCCATATGCCCAGTTAAACATTCAGTTTCCACCCATACTGCAACTCACATACCGAGTTGCAAAGCATAGAGGCACTCACCCACCCAATCAGACAGAGTCACTTATATATTCAGTCACACACCTAGACAGCACTTATGTATCCAGCAATAAGAGACCCACTTGTAAACACAGTTACATACCCCAACTTTCAGTAATACAGCCAGTGAGTAATCTATACAGTCAGTTACATACACATATACAGACCCAGAGAGATACTAAGACAGCTAATCATATAGTGACATAGTTACACATCCAGTGACACACCCGGAGAGTGACTGATACACTTATTTACATATGTATGCAAGTAATGATACTCGTAGTCACCCATCCAGACAAGTAGCCCTTGAAACATGCATTGGCCCTGCTACTGCAGTGCCTGTGTTTCAGTGGCGGCTCACAGAGGGTATGCTGTGGGCGGGGCGAGGCAGGGTGGGGGTAGTGAGTCGGACATGACGGCAAGGAGTAGCAGTAATAAATAAATAAGACTATTTACTTGCGCCGCTGCATCGCCGATTTGGCGATGCAGCGAGCGCAAGGTAAATAGTTTTATTTATTTATTTACTTACTTTACTCCTTGCCGTCATATGTCTGACTCCACTACCCCCCACCCTGCCCCACCCCACCACCCCGCCCCACCCCACCACCCCACAGCATTCCCTCTGCGAGCCTCTACTGCTGTGTGTGCAGTTTTACTGTCAGGTTGAGTTTGCATTTAACACTCCCTGTTAAGCCATCAACTTTTCTTCTACTACATATAAGGCACCCCTAAATTAGGCCATAGGTAAGCTAGAGGGCAGGGTGCTATGTGCTTAAATGGTAAGACATGTACTTTGAAGTTTCAGTGAGTTACATGCGCACTTCCAGACCCATATGCCCATTTAAACATCCAGTCTCCCACCCATACTGCAACTCACATGCCTAGTTACAAAAGCATAGAGCCACTAACACACCCAGTCAGACAGCGACAGAGGTACTTATACATTCACTCACACACCCATATCCTACTTATGTATCCAGCAGTAACTTAGCTTGTTGCACAGAGAGCTACATACCCCAACACTCACTAAGATAGCAAGTAAGCAATCCATACAACCACTTACATTTACAGATCCATGGAGTTACTAAGACAGCCAGTCATACACTGACATAGTTACTTACACATCCACTGACACACCCATGCAGGGACTAATATACTCTTTGTGGTATGTACTGGAGAACTGACACTACCAAGTCACCCATCCAGAGAAGTAGCCCTTTAAGCATGTCTCCGGCCTGCTACTGCAGAGCCTGTGTGTGCAGTTTTACTGCCAGGACAACATGGTGGGGAAAATAACATCTGCTGGTAAGAGAACTAAGGAGTTTCTTATAACAGTAGTAAGAAAAAGGAAAAATGTGGAAAATTATGTGAATAAAAATGAAGTTTTACCAACAACTCAGAAACGAAAAGCAGTAACTTATGTTCAAAGTGGAAAATGTTCTAAAAAATCAACTCATCTGACAGCAAGGCAGAAACAGTACAAATACATAAGAAGAAGAATGTTTAGAAGTAGGGTAATATAAAAATTTGGTTAGAGATATAAAGCAGTATAAGAGAAGAAAAGCAGCTTTGAAGCAAAAAATGACACATAGAAAGTGTAGTAGATAAAGCATTTGCCTTGAAGCATAAACTATTTATCCTAATACTAAACAGAATGAGAGCATGGGATAAAACAGTGTTGTCTATGAAGACAAAAAGCCAGAAAAAAAGACTTGTTGATAAAACGAATTTCTGTAAAATCTGCTGAGGAGAATGGAAGCATACATCTAGTACACATCCTCTCTTTAATGAAGAAAGCTACTTCTAAGAGAACAAATTAGTGCATGTAGTTGAAACAACTAGTCAATCTTATGACGTGAAAGATGGTTGTCCCATTGCAAAAGTGGAGATGGTCCCTAGGAATGTAGAGGAAATGATAGCTGAAGAGGTACAAGGAAGGCATAGACAGGTCCCTGTATACAAATGGAACTGTAGCAGAATTTGAAGTGTTCGGCAGGATTAAATTGATATATTGAGACCTTTCCTATGTAAATTTCCATGCAGTAGTCTGAAACAAAAAACTGTCATGTTGCAAGGATTAGATTCATGCAAAGTAACAAAGCATACTAATTTATAGGGACATTCTCTGACATGTTTATCGAAGAAAGTGTGCAAAAGCACCTTTCATCACTTCAGAATGTTAGCTGTTCATCACTCTAAAGTGCAAAATGTAGTTAGGAAACTTTACTTTGTGAAAACACCTGCCTTATGTTTAGGAGAAATGAATACAACTGTATTGCATGGTACAGTAGCAGAGGTAGAAAAAGTTTGTGAAGATGTTCAGTTTCGTTTTTTGGTCCCAAAGATAGGTCTAGGGAAAATGTGGACATGGTATGTGCAGGTGTAGAAGAACAGGACACAGGTAGTAGTGTTGATAACTTTCACAAGAGATTGCAACGTTTAGCACAGTTTCTTCAGAGAAACCAAAATGTGTTTGTATTTGTTGTCGATGCACTCACTACAAAAGCCAAACTCGCAGTGTTGTTTTGTTCTCAAAAACTGAACCAGAGATATGAGATAATTGGCAAGAATTTGCTGTATATTTATTTGTAGAGGAACGTTTTGATTTGTCAACATGGCAAATTAATGTAAGTATTGCTATGATGAGTTAGAGGATAACAAAATGCCAGCCAGAGCAAATATATAACACATTAGAATTGGTATCAATTCCAGAAGATGTTTGAGAATTAAATATTTATGAATCAATTCTCTTTCAATGTAAACACCCTTTTCAAGCAAAAGTTTGTATGGAGCCAAAGACTGGGAAACTGCCACCAACAGAGCTACAGAAAATCCTTAAAGGAAGAGTTGTCTACTTACCTTTAGATTTTAAATAATGGAATATGCAAACTTTGGGTGCAGAAAGAGATACTGTTGAACCACTTATCATTCTTGCAAATGGTGTGTCTACCAAAACCAAAACTCTGGCATGAGTTAGTGGATGGTAATAAAGTTAAAAAAGCTACATTATACCCCAAACTAAATAATATTTATTATAAAACTGCTGATGTTGTTGGAGATGTAAGTTGTGTGGAGAATGTGACATTACCATCAAGTGGACAGATTGAAAAAGTGGATAGATCCAAATCAGAAGAAATATATGAACACTATAGTACCCATCCACTGCATTCCAAAGAAGTTATTGGTGATGTTATTGATCTCTTTCAAATAAAGCAAGCAAAAAGAGCTTCAATGAGTGTGCGGGAGAAATGTTTAGAGGCTTGCTGTTTTCCACAGCTATTTCCCACTGGAGGTGGCCAGTTTGATGACCACCCGTACAAATACCAGCAGCTGAATACAGGTCAACCAGATTATATTCAGAGGACCCTAAATTTTGCCAGTGTTTTCCATCTATTATTTGAGAGTGTCTTGCCTGGACTATCATATGCTGTAAACATCATGCTGAAAAGAGTAGTTAATCTACAAAATCTCTCTGCAAAGGATTTTTTTGACAAAGTTCATGGTAAGGATGAAAAGTTAGAATGCAATTTGATTAATATGATGGTCTGTCAACGTGGGACCAATGCGTATTGATATTGTCGTCATGGAGAACTGAGATGTATCAATAGCAGCAAGGTGGGATGCCATACTACATGATCTACAATATTAGTTGCAGTCAGACACAGAATCACTGGGGCCACCCCCACTATGGAACTGAACACAGTGGAGACACACCAACCTTATGTGTAATTAATAGAGTGATGCTGGGTTTGGGGTGGGGTGGGGTGCTCAACTCACACCACTGACAAAGTATTAAACACCAGCTGATCTGAAGCTACAAGCTGCTTTTACACTTATTAAGCTTGGGGTCCAGAGGCACATTAATTAGGATCCGCCTCTCCTGCTATTATTGCTTTGCTCTGCTCATTTTTCCATGCCTCCCACAGTTACAATTTTGGACCAGGACTCATATTCTGCTATTAGCATGTAGAGATGACTCTTAACATGGTGACTACCACCACTTGCCATGTATTACTGCCATGACACACATGGCACGCTGAATCCAAAGACCGCTGTAAATGTACTCATGACTGCAATTGAAAAAGAACTAGATATGTAAAATACCAGACGGTTGTTCCGTGGACACGTATTGTACATCCAGCAATGTAATTCTCATAACACCTTTGATGCCTGTAATGTACCTGTTTAACCTTGTTAATGAAAAATGAAAACAGATTTAAAAAATGTTTTAAAAAATGGAGGACTGTGATGTATGTTGAGAAATCCAGGTACACCTACTTGGTTTCTGACACTCAGTTGTGCAGAGTACTGGTGGGATGATTTACTTGACTTTTTGAGTGAAGCAAACTCAAACATTAAGGACCTCAATGTGAAAACAGCTGAAAATGCTTTCACATAGGCAGATAGGCTCCTGTGAATGATGTGACCGGTTGAGCTCCGCCAGTCTGTACTCGAAGTCAAGGGGAATAGTTTGGGTAAGTCTAGGCCTTGCAAGCATGTGAAATAGATTGTTGAAGTATTTTCTGTAAATTCAGTACCTAGCACAGTTCGACCCGGAAAGTACAGATGTTGTGAAATCAAATATGCTGGACACATGCTATCCAAAATGGAGTACACATCTAAAAAACAATGTGTCTTTATGAAATACTTCAACACTACAGATATAGAAACAATGTAACAGAAAATGTAGATGAAGGGATATATGCAGTAGTTGGTTGTGACGCTTGTTTAGTCCGACACACAAAATGAAATCTAATTAACCACAGAAAACTTAGCTGCCAAATTCCTGATAAAAGAGAGTTTTTCTATTTGGCGTTTCTACAATTCTTCAAGCCTTGGTGTTCTGAATCAGAATTATGAAAGAGTCGAGTAAACATGGCACTGACACAAGTTAATTAAACGCCAAGAAAGCAGCAAATCTGAATTCTGAGCGTAAACATACCTTCCCCAGGCAAAGCTGGAAAGGCTTCCTGGGTAATGTGAGATCACTCCCTAAACATGCGATTGAGATCTGGGACTTACTTAATTCAGAAACCCCTGATGTAGGTTTTTTAACCGAGACATGGCTAAAACCTAATAGCACCCCCGCTATCACCATCGCTATACCAGAGGGTTACAGGATTCAAAGACTCGACAGGCAGATCAAAATAGGAGGAGGGATAGCCATCATCCATAGTGATAGAGTGAAAATCACAACTCTAGAGCAGCGTAGCAATGAGAAGATTGAAATCCTGATTTTTAGGATGGAACTTTCGCTACAAAATAGCTGGAAAGGGGCACTGGTATATCGCCCACCAGGCCCCATTGCCGAATTTTCTCTCCAACTCACGGAGCTGATAGCTCCTTATGTGATCTCTTCCAGCAACTTTATGTTGCTGGGAGACTTCAATATACACAGTGAATGCCTTGACAAGGCAGAAACGTCGTCTTTTCTGGCTGGCCTAGCTACACTGAACCTTATAAAAATCAATGATGGTCCAACCCACACAGCAGGACACACCCTAGACATCATTTTCTCTAATTCACCTCTCCTCATATGTGAAGTCCCAAAGCCTCTAAGTTGGTCTGACCACGCACTCATTGACTTCCAAGTGCAGGGACCCAGAGAACAAGAGCCGCTCGCCCCACATAATCAATCTTCGTACAGACAATGGCATAAAATTAATCCAGAAACCTTCTCAACGGCCTTCACACCACCTGGGGGCATCGCACTTAGTAATATTGAAGAGAGTTTAGCCCATTTTAATAAAACAGCCTTAGCCGCTATTGAACAGATCGCCCCTCTGAAAACACGATCAAATAAATCCAGGCAAACCCAGGCGGCCTGGTTTACTCCTGAACTTCATAAGGAAAAAAGTCTATGTAAAAACCTGGAAAGAAGATGGCGTCGAACCCATCTTATAGATGATAAAGAGAAATACAGGTCAGCCCTCACTCATTATCACAAAAACATAAAGCAGACTCGAAAAACCCATATAGCTCAACAACTAAGCCAAGCAGAGAATACCCCCAAAGCCCTGTACCAGATCCTGAAAGCTTTTACTAGCCCCAAAGCCTGTGATCTGGAAGAAAATTTTTCTCAGTCTCTCTGCGATAAAATAAGCGATTTCTTTATACAGAAAATCGACACCATCTATAATAAGATCACCGCGGCAAGCTGTCCACAGCCGGCAGACACCATAACGGTATCCTCACCAAGTCCAAGGGCAAAATCACTGTTGAATTTCACCCCTCTATCCCGGGAAGAGACAGAAACCTTAATGTGTAAGGTAAAATCTGGCTCGCCTCTCGATGTCTTACCTGCAAGAATTTCAGCCTCTCTTGCCAAACTGCTGTCAGATCCTATCTGTTCTCTATTGAATCTATCGCTGAAGGAAGGCCACCTACCTTTAACATGGAAGGCGGCACAGATTATCCCAATCCGAAAAAACACCAAAGCTTCCATGGAAGATCTCTCAAATCTTCGCCCCATCTCCCTTCTACCTTTTCTGAGCAAAGTACTGGAAAAACATGTTAATAAACATCTATCTGACCATATCGAATCGGCCGGCTACCTTGATCCATCCCAATCGGGCTTCCGGCCAAAACATAGCACGGAAACAGCCCTGGTGGCCGTTACTGATAACATCAGGCTAGCACTAGATAATGGTCAACCTACTCTCTTGGTGCTATTGATCTCTCCGCCGCATTCGATACGGTCGACCACCAGACTTTGCTCAGGAGATTGAAGGAAGACGGGATTGGTGGAGTGGCTCTGCAGTGGATGACTAGTTTCCTCTCTAATCGCACCCAGACTATTAACCTGGGACCATACCGTTCCAACACGAAAGAACTGACCAAGGGAGTGCCTCAGGGCTCATGTTTAAGCCCAACCATGTTCAACATCTACATTGCCCCCTTGGCCTCACTACTGAGGAACTACGGGTTCATCCCGATATCCTATGCAGATGACACCCAACTTACCTTCTCCTTCAATAAGGCCTCTCAGACAGCCCAAGCTTCCTTCTCTTCCGGCATGCTGGCCATCTCACAGTGGATGAGAAACAACTTCTTACAGCTGAATGCCGGAAAGACTGAAATCATGCTCTTTTGAGAGGCCCCACTATTGTGGACACCAGACTGGTGGCCTATAGAGCTAGGAACAGCTCCAGCACCAAAAACAATGTCAAAGAACTTAGGGGTGCGTCTTGAACAGACCTTAACCATGAAAGAGCATGTAACACACACTGTTGGCTCATGCTTTCATGTGCTGGGCCTGCTGAGAAGAGTTTTTTCTTATCTCCCCGATTCCCTGCGAAAGACCCTCATTCAAACCCTGGTGCTGAGTAAATTAGATTACTGTAACGCCTTATTGATTGCGGCTAACGAGTCTTCTCTGAACCGCCTTCAGGTGGTACAAAATACTGCAGCCCGTTTAATCTTAAACACCCCACACAGAACAGCTTCACTCCCTCTTCTCCAACAACTCCACTGGTTACCTGTGCGAAAACGAGTGAAATTTAAGATCTGCTGTCTGACACACAAGGCAATATGGGGAAACGGACCCACCTATTTGGCGGAGAGGCTTCATCAATATATCCCTCAACGGGACCTCCGATCTGGCTCGAAATCTTTGCTCAAGATTCCCATGGTCAAGAAAGCAAGGACAGGAGGAAAGGCCTTTTCATATCAGGCGCCCTCCTTATGGAACCAACTTCCCATAGCTTTAAGGCAGTGCCCAGACCACTTGAAATTTAGGAAGGCTTTGAAAACTGCCCTCTTCTAGATCTGCCCATTGTGACAGCTTTCTTCTGTAAGCCCGCGAGCGCTGAGATACCCCTTAGGGGGTGATTCAAGCGCTATATAAGCACACAAACTAAACTAAACTAAAGACAACATTCAGTTTTCAAAAATATTTGAGAATGTTAAATGATGAGATTGAACAGGAATAAACAATTGCTGCTGAGATAGCTAAGGAGACTTCACAATGCTGCCAAAGTTCAGGACCACAGAGTCAAGATCCTCTTGGACAACCAATTATTGAAAATGAAGTTGCAATAGCCATGAATGAGGTGGAAAGTGCAATACAACAAGCAAGACAAAAAAGTGTGGATTTGGAGGAGTTAGCTGGACAACTGAACGATGAGCAGAAAGAAATATATATGAAGGTAAAAGAGAATTAGCGCATGAATTCCTCCATGAGAAGAATGCATGTAAATATGCATCATTTAAGCCAAAACTAATACGTCAGTGGCCACACTGGCACTGGGAAAAGCTTTTTAATTGAAGTTCTCATTGCTTACTTACAATGGACTACCGACTCAAATTTTTGAGTGCATAACAGCACCAACTGGATTAGTTGCACACAACATTAAAGGAATTAGTTTACATCGACTTCTTATGCTGCCTGTAGAACATAACAACAAACTGGAGTACCAAAATTCATCTAGTGAACTTGTCATGACGTCTCAAGGGTACTGAAGAAACTGAAACTTTTAATCATCGATGAGGTGAGCATGGTCACAAATTTAATGCTTGCCTTTGTACACTTGAGAATGCAACAGATTTTAAAAACAGTGTATGATGTGCTGTTTGGAAGAAAGCACATAATTGTGTTTTTGCTACCTACTACAACTTACTTCTGTCAAAGGACAGCCTGTGTTCATGATGATCTCTGAATTCCTTGGGAAGTATTGAAAACATAAACATTATGCTAAACTTCCAATACAAGGAAATACTTAGGAATATGCGTCAACGTGATCGGGGAACATGGCGGCCGGTTGACGCCGGTCGCGAGAGCTCCTGAGCGAAGGGAATGGAGAATCCTTTGATGTGAAGCTTTCAATAGGGGGTAATGATGCGGTTGGCGGTGGCGGTGTAGAACAGGGGTGAGCCGCAGTAAATCCGACAGTTTTGTTTCGCCTCGCATATGGGCACAGACGCGGTTACGGAGGCCAGCCCCACCCCTCAGGGGAATTGGTGCTGGGCGGCGGCGTTTCTACGAAGGTCCCGGGCGGTGACGGCGTTGATAGGGCTCAGGCGGGGCAGAGCCTGTACAGAATCCGCTGGACCTGTAATTTGGGAAGCAAATTATGGTAAAGGCTCGAGTGCAGACTGCAGGGAGCAGGCAATAACTCGAGAAAGATTGACTTTTGATCTTCTCAACGCGATTCGGCCGCAGCAACAGCGCTACAGCAGCAAGGTCAAGGTAAAGGGGGGGTGGATGGAAAACGACCTCGCCTCCCAGGATCTCCCCTCCTTGGAGTTGGAAGGTGATAGATATAGAGGAGTCATAAAGCAGGCTCATACAGGGGAGAAAAAGGTTACAGTGTCTGCTGCAGCTAGAGAGGCGCAATCTCTGCTGGCTAGGAACCGGTATCTTTTACGCTCTGTGCCCGAGAAGAAAGGTGCTGCTGGAAGAGCAAAGGTCCCTGTGGTTAGAGAACCCCAAGCAGTAACCCCTGTAAATAAAAGCAGCTAGAGGGACTGGGAGAACCAAGAGGTGTGGGCCTAGGGAGACACGATCATTTCCTAAGCCTCCCCCCTCCCTAAGGTCTTACTTTAAAATCATGGAGCAGGTTGCAGGTTCCTCAGAGGGGATGGGAAGTAAGGTTGTGGAACTGCCATCCCAGGTTGAACCATTGCGGTTGGAAAATCGATTTTCCCCACTGGCAGAAAACCGAGACGATATCATACCCCATACTCAAGTAGTGTTGGATGGTGTAGTGGGTAGGGGGGCTGAAGGTAACTGTCCTAGCCAGAGAAACGGCGAGAGCTCTGGGTGTGATCATTGTCGTCAAGAAAAGTCTCCCTCAGAAAACCAGTTGGCAGATCTGCTCTGCATTTTGAGACAAGATATTCTGGTTAAATTCGAGACTTCCGAATTGAATCAAAAGGACATTCAAGAAAAATGTGGGATACTTGAACAGAAAATAGACGGAATCGCCCAACGGACTTTAGCTTTAGAGCGCGAGGTGAAGTCATTGTCAGCTGCGACGGCTGTGAACACCAGTGAAATTGTGGGGCTTAAAAAGCAGAATAAGCTGTTGCAAGAGGACCTGGAGAGGCTTGAACTGCAAGCTAGGCGCAATAATGTGCGGCTCTTGAATATCCTCGAAAACTCTGAAAATGGTGATATCAAAATTTTTGTGTGTAAGTTGTTGGGAGGTCTACTTCAGGATAGGTCGGATATTGATTGGGACAGAGAGATACAAAGGGTGCATAGAGATCCGTTTAGGTTAAATCCTGGGAGGAAGACCCCAAGGAAAATATTGATAAACTTTCTCTCTTCTCAGTCAAGGAGTTAGTGCTTGGGCGTGCCCTAAAGGATCATTTTTTGAAGTTTAGAGACCTTAGTTATCAAATTCGATCCAATATGGGTAAGAGAACAGCCCAGACGCAGTGAGAGCTGGGCACAAAAATGAATGATTTACGCAGTAAGGGGGCCCAGGTACAGATGAAGTTCCCTGCAATGCTGAGGATAATGTGGCAGAACAAAATGTACAATATTAGAGATACAGAGGAAGTGGAATCCCTTCTGGCGCAGATGGAAGGTCCAGAATAAAGGCCCGAACAGGGAGAAGAGGACGTATCTTATGTATCTTATGAGCAGATCACTGAGCCCCAGTCAAGTTTTTTTTCTTTTTTAGTATTAGTTACCCCTTTTTTTAGCATTGTGGTTTAGGATTCCTCCTCCTCTAGTTCAGGGGTTTCCGAAAGGCGATTTCTTTTCGCCTAGGGATAGGAAGGAGGGTTCCCCAAGGTGGGTGGGTGGTGGGGTGCACAGGGTGGTGGGAGCATGAGGGAAAAATAGAAAAAATTGTCCTATTTCTGTCATATGTTAGTATGGTCTTAATTACGAGGGGTCATTGGACTCTTTTTAGAGGGGGAGTGGGCTATGAAGACAGGTTAAGGTGGTCTTTCTGGAGCTGGGGATGGTATTGTAGAAATTAGTAAAATAAACCCGGTGTATTTTATATCCTCGAATGTGAATGGTCTGAGGTCCAGGAAGAAGCTGGCTCGAGTTTCGGAATTCCTTAAGAACATCGAGGCTAGTGTTATCCTGCTCCAGGAAACCCATTTAGAAAGGGGTGAGTGTGGTACCGCTTTTAATAAATTGAGATGGGTCCAGGAAGCAGTTTGTTCGGACCAAAGAGGCAGCACAAGAGGTGTGGCGGTCATTATACGAAATAACTCAGGCATAAAGATAGAAAGCTATCAGACAGACTCCTCTGGGAGATGGTTGGTCGCCAACCTGAGGATACAGGGGCTGTCAATAGTTTGCGCCAATTATTATGGTCCAAATGATGATGCTCCAGATGCTTTAGTTAAGCTCGAAGCATGTCTAATACTGGCTAGTGCTCCGGTTATAATCGGTGGCGACTTCAACATAGTACAAAATAAGGACCTGGATAGAACCTCAAAAGTCAAATATGCCAGCCCCCCAAGAACATCGGCTGTAGTTAAGACCATGATTCAAGAGCTAAATTTGGTAGACATTTGGAGAAGCAAGATGGGGAGACAAAAGACTTCACTTTTACAGTAAAAATATGGCCACCACTCCCGGATCGATTATTTTTAGTAGATCGGGAGTTATTAACATCGGTTGAAGAGGTTAAACATCTCCCTGCCATCCTCTCAGATCATTCGGCTGTGTTTTTGTCCCTTAGGCATTATAGTAAGTCTGGTATGAAAAGGTGGACCCTAGATAGAACTATTTTGTTAAATGAAGGGGTGATATCAAGTATATGAGATGAGGCTTCGGTTTTTTTTAAGCTAATATGGGATCAGCAAAAATTCAAGTCATCTGGGATGCCTTCAAAGCCTATTTAAGAGCTATAGGTACTTCTAAAATGGTGGGAAAGAGGCAAGATATGAAACAGCAAGAGGAGGAACTCTCCAAAAAGATTAAGTGTAAGGAACAGGAGCTACAAAAGGCATCATTGGAGGGCTCCAGTAAAGTTTCTTTGCTGGGTAAAAAGCTAGAACAGCTCCAAGCGAAATATCAAGGGGATCTTGACAATAGGCTATTGAATAGATGGAGGGTTAGTAAGCTGCAGCATTTCGCATATGGGGAGAAGAGCAGTTCGCTTCTGGCTTGGAAGGCCAAATCTGATAAATCTAGAAATTTAATTTGTAATCTAAGAAACATAGAAACAGGAGCTATACTAGATACCAACGTAGAAATAGGCACAGAAGCCTGTAGATATATGAGTCAATTATACAAAGATGATATTTCGCCAGGGAGGGAGAATATAGGGGCCTGGCTGGGGAAGATTGAACTCCCTAGTCTAAATGATGATCAAAAGAGAGCCCTAATGGCCGAGATAAAGGAAGATGAGGTCCGGGTACAGCTGAGAAAAATGGCGAGCGGGAAGGCGGCCGGCCCAGATGGTCTACCTGTTGAGATCTACTCTAAACTTCTTGATAGTATAGTACCAGTGTTGAAACACCTATTTAACGCAATATTGCTGGAAGGGGAAAAAGCCCCATTGTCTTGGGCTGAGGTCACAGTAACGTTGATCCTGAAACCCAATAAAGACCCTTTGGCAGTGGACTCCTACAGGCCAATATCGCTTTTGAATACCGATTATAAGGTTTTTCGGGGATATTGGCCTCTAGGGTTGCTCCAGATTATTAAATGGGTTATTCACCAAGATCAGAGAGGATTTATCCCCGGGAGGCAGCTCAATGAACTTACTTTCGAGATGCTTGGGGTTGTGGATCTGGCAGAAGCCTATAATCTACCTGTAACTGTTGTAGCTGTCGACGCCGCCAAGGCGTTTGATCAAGTTCACTGGCCCTACCTCTGGGAGGTTTTAAAGATCTATGGGTTTCCGGAGAATATAGTAAGGGCTGTCCAAAACCTGTATTGTTTGTCTAGAGCCAGGGTATTGGTTAACGGGGAGTTATCAGATTGGTTTAATATAACGCGGGGAACTAGACAGGGGTGTCCCCTGTCCCCGCTTTTATTCAATCTCTATATTGAGCCGTTTGCTTCCCTGATTAGAACGGATGTTACTATCTTCCCGTTTAAGTTTGCAGGCTTAGTGGCAAAGTTGGCATTGTATGCAGACGATCTCATACTTTACACGGTTAACCCTGAGGTGGCTATTCCAAATTTAATGGCTAAGGCCAAACTCTTTGGGAAGATATCAGGGTACAAGGTAAATAGAGGGAAGACCGAAATTATGGAATGGAACTAGCCTAGGCAAACCCCGGGGATTAAGTTGCAAATGCGCTACTTGGGTATTATAATCACCCAGAAATTAGCGGATGTGCCCAGAGTAAATTGGAAGAAGGTGAGTCAGGAGATTGGGAGGTTGTTGGTAAGGTGGGCGAATCTACCCTTAAACATTTATGGTAGGGTTAACCTAATCAAAATGATTGTCCTCCCCAAGATTACGTTTCTTTTTAATTAGATACCCTTATCTTTTGACAAAGGAGAGGTAGCTAAATTGCAGGGGAAGATCGGTAGCTTTATCTGGTCCTCCAAGGGATCAAGGATATCCTGGAAAAAGCTGAGGAAGAGGCTGGAGAAGGGGGGGCTGGCTCTCCCTGATCTTATGACTTATGGGTATGCATTTCAATTCAAGAACTTCCGTATGTTGTTAAATAAAGTGGATAGGTCACCATTAGGAATACTTTATGGGGCAATGTTGATTGTATTGAGGGAGGGACAGGATCAGTTTCTTTTTAAATATGGAGACCCAAAGTTTTTAAAAAAAAGTGAGGTTGAAGATTTTGCAGGGGGCCTTAAGAACCTGGGTGTTTATTCAGAAAAAACTTGGAGTTCCTTACTATTCTTCCAAAGCGCCGATTTGGGACTCACCAGGAACCCCTGAGTGTCTAAAATATCTGCTTAGTCTTCCCTTGAAATCTGCAGGGATGTCCCGGTGGGGGACCTCAAATCGGCCTCATCTTTGGTCAGCTGGGAAGTCCTGAGTCAATGCACCAGGGGTCAATTAACCAGATTTAAATACTATCAAGTGTCCTCCTGGTGGGCAAGACAGGTTTGGGAGGAGGAGGAAGAGGACTCATGGCTAGACCAGGCGATTAGAACTGGCCCTATCAAAAAGGAAGTCTCTTTGTGGTATCTTACTCTGCTAGAGGCGGATGATGACATTGATACAGATATTTTAAAGCTTTGGGCAGAAGATTTAGCTGATCTAAATGTTGGGGAGGTTTGGGTTGATTCATTTGCAACACTCCGAGCAGTGGTAAAACCCGCTTTCCTCAAGCGTAATCACCTTTTCACTTTGTACAGAGTATATTGGTCTCCAGCAAAACTATCAAGATTCACAGGAACTCAGTACGCATGCCCAAGATGTATGTACCCTCTGGCAGATGATACGCATATGTTTATGACATGCCCCAGGATTGCTGATTATTGGACCGAGCTGTGTAAGTTCTTGACTGAGGTAACGGGTCTGCAAGTCAAGGTAAGCCCTATGCTTATATTTTTTGGACTTCGTCAGGACTGTCCTACTCGACCTAACACTGTTATCTCCAGATTTATTTTCTATACGATCCTATTGGGGAGACGAGAGATTTGCAGGTCTTGGAAATCTGGAGTACTCCCCGTTCTTCTGATTGTATTAAAATTATAATCTCTACAAGTCAGTTTGATATGGCCTGTGATCCTAGTAGTCAGGAGAAAGTGTGGATAATGTTGGTCGATTGGAGTCAAAGATCCAGGAGGTCCAATGATTAAGCCAAACAATTGCTGTTGGTCCTGGTCCCTTCTTTGCTACGGGCACACCGGTGAAGGGTTGGAAGAGGAAACAGCTTTCTTCTTGGATGGAATGGCTCTACCCCATGCTTTGGTATTTGGCAAGTGGGAATAGGGTGCTACCAACAAGAGAATTGGCAGAATGAGGACACACAAAAAAAAAAAAAGGAATATGCGTCAAGCATCTGACGTGGAATACGGAAATATTCTCAGGGATATTAGAGTAGGAGTTCTCACTAAAGAGGAAAAACGTCAATTAGAAAATCAACGTATTAAGAAACTATTTCATACAAAAAACACAGCAGCAGGGCTAATGTTTAGTTTCATTCAAGAAGAAAAATCAATTGTCTGCCTAATGCCTACACTTCAAGAGTACTACTGTTTTACTGAGGAATTACTAAATTTGGAGAAAGAAGACATTTTGCAACTTCCAGCAATTGACAAAATGGAACACCAGGGTGTGACAGTACTCCTAAATGAAAGCTACAAGTGAAACTGGATTCATTGGAAAAGTCTGTATCCAGAACTGCAGGAATAGAAAAATCTTTAAGTGGTTGCAAGAATTGTAGAGTGTTGAGGAAGGATTAGTAAATGATGCTCTAGGTAAAGTGATTGATTTAATTAACTTTACAAATAGGAATGATGTTGAATACTCAGCAACAAAATGTGATCAGCTTGATGGCGTAAAGCAGATTAGTAGGTGTATTATACGTTTTTTGCTTGTAAAAGACTTGTATGTTCGGCAGCTGCAGTTTCCAGTTTCTCTGGCATACATTGTGACTATCCATAAATCTCAAACTTTGAGTGTAGATGCAGCTTTTGTTAATATTGGAAGTACTTTGTTTAAAGAAGGTATGTCATATGCAGCGTTATCTCGCGTTAGACCATTGTCCGATTTGTTTTTTGTTGATTTTGATGTCAGCAAAGTAAGTGCTGATGGAAGTTGTGTCAAAGAGTACAATCGGTTAAAAAGTGTATATGCTCCTCAATTAGGACAGTAACCCATTTATGAAAAATGGATAATCTGTCCAAAGCGAACGTTTACAAAGGACTCTACGGATGTTGCTCAAAAGAAGAAAAATAAGGATAAAAAGGAAGCTGTTAAAAGAAAAACTAGAGAATGAGGGAGATATTCTATGTTACCAGTTGTCAAACTCTTCCGATGTGAACTGCTATGCAAATGTTGTTCTCAATGTACTCTTTCAATTTCCACATTTTGTAAATACAATTGAACAGAAACAACAGAGGAGATTATGTTCTGCACTGTGTGGTTTGCTGCAATGTTTACATAGTGATAGGACTGTAATACATTGTGCTTCAGGCATTCGAGATTTAGTAGATATATGTATTGGATCAGTACAATTTAGTCAGAATACTCAACAAGATGCACAGGAGTTTATAATGATCATCCTTGGAGTTTTAGAAGACAAAGAAATAAGTATTGATAACTTATTTGGACTGAGTTACTCATGGAACCTTGAGTGTGAAGATTGCTCTTTCAGGTCAAGTACACAAATAGATTCAGAGTGAGTTCTTTATTTAATACTACCAGATTGCAAAACTGTGTTTTTTGACAGATTGTTCAAAAAAGCTAACCAAAACAATACCTGCCCAAATTGGAGATCAGATGTTGTGTCAACATTACATATATGAAGAAGGAGAAAATACCTTATATTAATGCTACAACAATGTAGATGCCATGAAAGTAAACTGGAGACAGAAATTACAAACTTCAAAGCTGGACAAATATAAATTTCGGGAAGAACTTATACCACTATGGCTATTATTTTTCACGAAGGACTTAGTGTAACATCTGGACACTATACTGTCTATACAAAGAGTGAAACTGGATGGACAGAATGTAATGACAGCAACCTTAAATTCAAACAAAAACTGCCTCTCAAAATACCAAATTCTTATTTTTTGTTTCTTCAACCAAAGTTCCAAGGAGAATTACTTTCAAAAAGCAGTATATGGTATTTCCTCTACGTGGATTGTCAGTGTTTATTACATCATTGGGACTACAGGGATGATGTCTTTATAAGGGTCTCCATAATTCTAGTGTCCTTTATATCTATTAGTAGTATTATACCACTTTTAAAAATAAGTTCTTTTTAAGATATGTTTGTTTAGATTGTTTCAATAACTATAGGTAAAAGAATTGATTAAATAATTCTAGTGAGGGCAATGCATAGTGTCAATTATATATAGTGACATATTGTGCAGTTCGGGGGTCTACATTTTATATGATTGTGTTTTTCCCCACTGTTCATGGATGAATCTTTACAGTACATCAGTTATGGTTTACAAGTATAAAAGCTGAGAACAGTAAAAAAGGGCAAATTAAATTTTTTAATGTAATGTAAAATACTATTACAGCATAATAAATGTCTACTGTTTTGTTTATAATATGAACTTATGCATTGTAGAAATTAAAAGCTTCTTGTATCATTTTGTAAGATGTAATGCTAACTTATATTTATGTTCTTTTTCCTTTTAAACAGATGAATGACACCATCTATTGCAGTAAAATAATTTCCTGATTACTTCTTTCTGTGTAGTTCAATAAATGTACATTGTCAAGGTACATACCAAGTGAGAGACTGATGCAGTCACTGAGAAATCCAGACACACATCGATACAGCTTCTCACACACCCAGTCATTCATCCATACAGCCACTCACAAACCCAGTCACTCACCCATACAGTCACTGACACGCCCACTCACTCACCCATTCAAATGCTCACACACCCACCCACTCACTCATACAGATACTAACACACACACTCATTCACCTATACAGTCACTGACACAAGCACTTATTCACCCATACAACCACTCACACACCCACTCACTCATCCATATAATCACTAACACACCCAGTCACTCTCCCATGTAACCACTGACACATCCAATCACTCATCCATTCAGTTACTGACACACCCACTCACTCACCCATACAGCCACTCATACACCCACTCAGTCACCCATATGTCTATGTGGGGATATTTATAGAGTGCACTGCTACTCCACGGAGTGTCCTTGCGCTAAAAGCTGAGGGGTAGCAGCGGGGAAGAAGGGTTACGGGCATGAGTAGAGCCACATTTTCAGTTTTTTTTGGAACATGGGTGTAGATTCAATGTTTCTCAGATGGAGAAGCATTTTGTTCCAGAGGGAAGGTCCGAGGTAGGAGAGAGCCTTACCCCCAGACCTAGACTTTTTAAAATGGGGGATATTGGCTAGCAGCAGGTAAGGGGAACGGAGATTTCTTCGTGGGGCATAAAAAAGAGATCCTATGTTTGAGATACCCTGGTCCTGACCCATATAGGGCTTTCTGGGTAATGAGCAGAGTCTTAAAGATTATTCTTTTCCTTATGCCAATGGAGGCTCCTCAGAATGTGGGACACATGCGAATTTCGAGGTAGCTCGAAGCTGGTACGGGCTGCTGCATTCTGGACAAGCTGAAGCCTGTCCAGCAAATAGCTAGGCATGCCTAAATAGAGACCATTCCCGTAATCCAGCCTGGATATGATCAGAGCTTGAATCACCTGTTGTCTGGCAGCCCTGGACAGAAAGAATAGAAATTTCAGCAGAAGACGCAACAGAGCAAAACAGGTGCCTACTACTGCATTAACTTGGGCACGGAATAGCAGCTGGTTATCCAATTTAAACCCCAGGTTTTTCACCACCAGGTTGTTTGCCGTGGAGGCAGGAGTGTCAGCTGGCCAGAAGACCTGCAGCGGAGTCTCAGCACCCTTGCCAAAAAAGAGTAGCTCTGTCTTTCCTGCATTACATTTCAGCTGGTTCGCAGCCAGTCATCCGAAAACAACTGAGAGGCAAGAACTAATTAGTATACCAGGTCAGGGCTCGTTTTCCTTCCACGTAAACAGCAGCTGCGTGTCATCTGCATAGGACACAATTTTGGCCCCCAATGATTCAGCCATCGCGGCCAGGGGTGTGAGGTAGATGTTAAACGGGGTCGGACTCAAGGCCGAACCCTGCGGGACTCCAACCTTCAGTGAGCGAGATGAAGCTGAATAGGGAGGACACCAGACCTCCTGCCCCCTCTCCTCTAGAAAAGATGCCAGCCATTTCCAGGCCAAACCCCCAATGCCAATCGCGTGGAGCCGAGTCAGGAGCATCTGGTGCGAGACCGTATCAAAAGCGGCTGATAGATCTAGCAGGATCAGCAACGCACTCTCGCCTGCCTCCTGACTCAGCCAGATAGAATCAACCACTTCTAGCGGAGCGGTTTCCGTGCTGTGGTTAGGGCGAAAGCCCAACTGGCTAGGGTGGAGTAGGCAAATCTTTTCAAGAAAGGATGATAGCTGCTGGTTCACATGTTTCTTAAGGAGCTTCGAGAAGGCCGGGAGCAGGGAGATCGGCGTGTAGTTGGCAGGGTCAGCGGGATTAGCCTGGGCCTTTTTTAGCAGTGGAATAACCTTAGCCTGTTTCCATTTAGTGGGGACCGTGGCAGATGAGAGGGAGGTGTTTAATAGCTGGTTCATGGGTGGATTTATTGCCTCCGCTCCTAATACCAAAATGGAAGCGGGGGCAGGGTCCAATGGAGAGCCAGATTTAAGGCATTTTAGGGCCCTTAAAGAGTCCTCCAGAGAGATGGGGTCAAAAAAGTTCAGGGAACATACTTCCGTAGTAGAGGGTAGAATGTCATTGAGTATTTCCTGATAGTTGACCACCTCTAAGACAGGACCTGATGTACCATAATCCACCTCGAGTGGAGGGAGGCTAGCCTGAATTTAATTTATTTTTTCTTGGAAGAATGAGGCGAGCGTCTCACACCATTACTCAGAGGGCGGTTTCACATTGGAACCGGCTTCAGGCGCGGAGAAGGACTTCACAATTTTGAAAATTTCTCTAGAGTGATTGCCTGCCTTTAGGATTCTGGCCTCAAAATAGTTTTTTTTTGCTATTTTAATTTCTTTATAATAGTTCACTAGCTCTGCTTTATAGTCTGCTTTGGCTGCTGGACAGTAATTTGTCCTCCATAACCTCTCTTTACATTTACAGGCTAATTTCGATTTTTTTTAAGGACAGGGTGAACCAATGGCTAGGCACTTTTGACCGAAGCTGTTTGGTGCCACTTTCCGGAGCCAAAGATTGACAGGCGGACTCAATCCAGCCCTCAACCAGGCCTACATCAACGCTAATCATGCCAGTCAGAGAGGGACTTGTGGCTTTAAGCTTGTTACTCAGTAAGTCCAATTTAATTTTGCCGAGGGCCCTAACCGTACGGGGAAAGTTGCTCTCTTTGAAAGGGACATTACTGAGTTTTGGCCATCTGACCCTAAGCAAAAGTGGTCAGACCAGACCAAAGTAGCGGGAGGATCAACATCGAGGGGAATTGACGTAAATATTTGGTCTAGCGTATGCCCAGCCAAATGAGTCGCGCCCTAGTGGTAGGCATAAGGCCCATGGCCGTGCAGCTCTCCATAAGTGTATGGCTTTCCTTTAGCTGGTCACAGTCCATGTGTAGATTGAAGTCCCCCAGCAGGACGAAATGTCCATACCTCAGGGCCAAAGGGGATACCATTTCACAAAGAGCAGAAACAAATCCTGCAGACGTGCCCGGGGGTCTGTATATAAGGCCCCCGGATATTGATTGTTTGGGAGAAAAGGAAAGGGTAAACCCCAGTATTTCTGCCATCTCCAAGTTCACCTGGGGCAGCTGGGTCAGGGTATAGCAATCTTTAAAAATAATAGCTATCCCACCACCTCTGCCCCCATTTCTATCCTTCCGTACAATTTTATAACCCTCTGGAACAGCTGTCCAAATGTCAGGACCCGAGGAGTCCGTGAGCCAGGTCTCTGTTACAAATAGAGCATCGAAATCCTCCTCACCAAGGAGGTCATATATATCAATAGCATGCTTTGGGAGAGAGTGTGCATTTATTAGTGCCGCCTTGAATGAAGGGACCTGCTCAGAGTAGTGTCGGGGGGCAGATTTATTATTCGTTAAGATAAAATTGCAGGAGGTGCATAGGTTTCCAAAGGGACCTAGAGTGTCCAAGCTCAGCAGTGTGCAGCTGGGGGTGGTATTGAGGGAATGGAGTTGTGAGGAGTTGTAGGTATGGCGGTGCTTACCAATTTTGCTCGTTTGGGCATAGTGGCTGGCGCTGGCCGCTTCCGGGACGCTGACTGGCGCAGATGGGCTTGCCTTTGGCGCGCCTTCGGCGCACTGGCGGCGTGCGTCCGCGCAGCGGCCCGGTTTAAATGCATCAGCCTATTTGGAAAGCTAGAGTGCGCACTACCGAAGATGGCTGCTCTAGCTGTCCCTGGAGGAAAGATGGCGGCCACCCTCAAAGCACTTGAGACAGCCGGCCAGAGACCCCCACCTGTCTCCCACAACCATACAAACACTAACACACCCAGTCTCTCTCTCATGTAACCACTGACACACCTAATCACTCACCCATACAGCTAAATACACATGCACTCAGTCACCCATTCAGACACTCACACAGTCACTTACTCACCACATACTCACCTATATATCTATGCACATACACACTCATTCACTCATACAGCCAATCATGCATCCACTCACTACCCCATTCAGCCACTCAAGCACCCTCTTACTCACCCATACAGAGGATCACGCACACTCTTACTCATCCATACAGTCACTCACACACCCACTCACTCAGCCATATAGCCACCCACACAGTCACTGTCTCATTCAGCCACTCACACAACTTCTCACTCACCCATACACCCACTCACACACCCAGTCACTAAGCCACACAGCCACTCACTCACTCATACAGCTGCTAACACACCAACTCACTCACCCATACAGCCACTCATCCACCCATTCACTTGCCTATATAGCCACTCTTCCACCCACTCACTCACACATACAGCCCCTCACATACCCACTGACTCAGCCATACAACCACTCACACAGTCAATCATATACCCATTCACACACCAACTCACTCACCCATACAGTCACTCACACATCACTCACACAATCACTCATACACCCATACAGTCAGTCACACACCCACTCACACCCCCACAAACCCACTCAGACACCACACACTAACCCGTACAGCCACTGACAAACCCACTCACACACTGATACAGCCACACACACACCCAGTCATATAGCCATACAGACATGCACACACCCACTCACATACTCTTACAGCCACTCCCACTCACCCATACAGGTACTCACAGACCCACTCACTCACCCATACAGCCACTGGCACACATTCTAGCTCACAGATACAGCACTCACACACCCACTCACTCACCCATACAGCCAATCACATATGCACCCACTCACTGACACAGACACTCACACATGCACTCACTCACCCATAAAGCCACTGACACACCCACTCACTCACCCTTACAGACACCCAATCACTCATCTATACACTCACTGACACACCGTCAGACATAGCAAGATGTATTCACACTGTTACAAACAATACATGTAACATATAGTTTTTCTTTCTTAAACTAGAATAGATAGTTCTAAAAAGAACAATTATTTATTACATTTTTTTAAATGTATTTTTTTGGTTTTTGTATTTTCAAACAATTTGGGGGTTTTAAGGTTTTTTTTCTGTTTTTTCAAATAAAACTAAAATATAGTGCATGAGAACAAAATGTACAAAAGTTGTGCAACAAATGTCATAACACAAAAAAACCTAATACTTGTGCGTGTTGCAAATGTCAACTAGAGCAGGGATTGACTGCTCCCTCATGCTCAAATTATTTTTACACTTCAAGCAAAATTGTCCCAGCTTGGCAAACTCCGGAACTGTTGCTGGCACTTCTGACGACATTTGAGGAGCTGATGAGATGCCTGGTTGTGCATCATCTCCAGCAGGTGTTGCTTACCTTAAACAATACATTTAAAGCCTCTATATATGTTTTGAAGTACTGCCCCAAAACACGCCGGGGTCATGACTCTCCCGTGGCCCTGGAAATACATGACGGCACTGGTTGCGACGGATTTGTGGCTCCCCAAAAACGTTTTTTTTTTAAAATACTCAATAATACAATTTATATAGTTATAAGGAACACCAGTCTTTAACTGCGCACACTCGAAGGACACCTAATTATAGAGAGGAAAACTGAACTTTCATAACTATCAACTATTTAGATTACTAATGTGTGACATTTTCATTGTTTCAGTATACTTATCAGTGACATTCAACACCAAACTCTGTCACACTTTGAATGATCTATTATACAGTGTGAAAGTAATGACTTGCATACTCACAGTGCTTTCAGTCGTAAATTGGGACCTCATAGCACCATGAATACACAAGCCGGTAACCCCTTCCCCTATCCTCATTCCCCACCAATTAGGATTTTATTCCTTTACTATCTAGTTGCACTCACAAAAACTTACAATGGTTGGATTAATCAAAAAGGTTTCATAACTCAAACGAATGCATTTCCTGCCGATTACTTTAACTTACATGTATCTTACATTTTTCGTGTGATGTAAGCCATTACATTAGATGCTGTTACCTGCAGGTGAAAACAACCATAAATAGTGACAGAACTAAAAATATTTTGTCCATCCGTGTATGTCTTTACCTCCCAGCTCCCAATGCCTGGCCCTGTTCTCACTGCAGCACTCAAGTTTCTCGAGTGATCAGCTGTGCTGAACTCACCTGTGAACTCACCTGTGCTAATCTCAAATTGCTGCCAAGCTAAGTTTGCAGAGTGGGTCATCAAACCCAGTGTCCTGTCTTATGCTGCAGACAGTACTGAGGTTGCAGGTCCCCTAACAGGCAAGGCTGGTCTTTGACCTCCTTGGTCACTGTCTCTCACTGTTACGATATCTGCAGGCCGATAGTGCCATCTTTAAACTGCGCCCACCAGCAAAATTCTGTCACTGGCTGGGCCAATCATTGCAGGCTTTCTGGTTCTCTAGAAAAACTTTGGACAACGATATCAGTGATGTAATTTGTGATGTCATGTGAGGTCATAAGCAGTGCATTGCAGCGGCATAAGTTATAGTTAGCTCAAGTAACTATAACTGCAGAATTTCAATGGTTTTGCACGAGTGAAATCTGCGCCTAACTATAATGTCCCTGTAACCTTTACATTTTCCAGTGAATATATATATATATATATATATATATATATATATATATATATATATATATATATATATATATATATATATATATATATATATATATATATATATATATATATATATATATATTATCTACTGGCGGTCGCCAGTAGATAGTTATAGTTCGGACCTATTTTCCATAGGAAATCCGCAACATTCTATTCCCAATACCTTTGGCGCCGATTGACGAATCTCGCGAAATTTTCAAAACTTATGGCCCGCTCCGGTCCGCTCCTATCTTGAAAGTTTCGGGTGATTCGGCAAGCGGGGGCTGAGAAAAAAGGGGGTCCCAAAACATGTTTTCCCCATGCAATTTTCCATAGGAACCTTTAGTCGCAGCTACAGCCCGAACTGCTGAACGGAATTACACAAAATTTGGCAAAAAGGTAGCCCTTGGTTCAGAGTCGTGCCTTTGGTTAAATGGTGTAAATCCGTTCAGTAGTTCCTGAGAAAATCAAAAGTAAAATCACATATATATCTATGGCCACGGAGGGTCCGCGCACCCCGAGCGCACCTTCCCGATCACGAGCTGTATGTTAGCACTGGCTGTCAACACTCCAAACCAGGAAGTGTTGACAGCCATCTTGTTCCTCGGTAGAACCGAGGCACAAGAAACAAGTGCACCAAACGCAAAAGGGGGCAGGGTAGAAACACCCTGACCCCCCACAAGGACCCCCAGGGCCCCAAAAATTTTTTTTTTTTTTAAATCGGCGGGATGCGTGCAGGGTGCGCGGATCCCGCCATTAAAAAAAAAGAGCGCGGAGTCCCGCGCTTCGTTGTTATTTGGCCCCCGGGTGGGCCAAGTCCCGGGGGCATGCGGGGGTTTATAAACATATTTTATGGGGGGGCCTCTAAGGCCCCCCCAAGCCCCGGGGACCGCCACCCCCCGGGGCTTTCAAATAAAAATGATGCGGGAGGGCACTCTGCCCTCCCGCAGCCCCGGGGACCGCCACCCCCCAGGGCTTCTTTTTTTTAAATTTAATGACCTGTGTGGGGGGGCTCGAGCCCCCCCACACGCCCCGGGGACCGCCACCTCCCAGGGGCTTTGCAGATGTGGGGAGGGAGGCCGCGCGCCCCTCCTGGAGCCTGTGGTGGCTCTGGGGACCGCCACCCCCAGGGTCGGCTCCTGCAGTGTCCCGGGGTGCCTACCCTCGGGACACTGCTGTTTGCAATGGCAGGACGGAGCCGCGCGGCTCCCGCCCCTGTCATTGCAAACTAGCTTAGCTTCATTGAAGCGAGAGCAGGGAAACCTGCTCTCGCTTCAATGAAGCAAGCAGATTGCTTTTCCATAAGGGAGCTGCATGTCAGCAGCTCCCTTATGGAAAAGCAATGCCGGCTCCCGCAGGACGCGGGGAGCCTGCGGGACCGTGCGGGATTGGGGACCCCCCATGGTCCCCAACGAGTGGCCAGGCCCCGGGGATGGGGTCCCCGGGCCATTAGTGGCCCGGGAGGGGGCCACGCAGCCCCTCCCCAAGGAGAAATTAAAAAAAAAAACATAAAGGCCGGCCCCGGGGATGGGGTCCCCGGGCCTTAAATGGGCCTGAGGAGGGGGCCACGCAGCCCCCTCCAAATATATATTTTTTTTTTAAAAAGAGGGCATGCCCCGGGGGATGGGGTCCCCAGGGCAAATAGAGGCCCAGGGAAGGGGGGCCACGCGGCCCCCTTCCAGTTTTTTTTATAATTTTTTTTAAAGAAAATCCTCAGGCCCCGGGGGATGGGGTCCCCGGGTCCAAAAGTGGCCGAGGGAAGGGGGCCACGCAGCCCCCTCCCATAAAAAAAAAGCAAAGAAAAAAAGACCGGCATCGTGCCGAGGCCCCGCCCCTCCCTGCAGCAGTCTGCAACGCACCCCTGGCGCGTTGTAAGAAGGGGAAGTAACTCCCTTGAATACTGGGGGTCCCTGGGGCCCACTAGCCCACCAGGAACCTCCAGTATGCGCCAGGAGCTGCGTTGCAGAGAGGTGTTCAGAGGCCACGCCCTTTTACACCTCTCTGCAACGCAGCTCTGAGGCGCTTTGGAGGTACATGGTGGGCTAGTTGGACTCCAGGGACCCTCAGGATTCAAGGGGACTTAATCCCCCAACCTAAAACGCGCCACGGGGCGCGTATGCACAGTGGTGAAGGGAGGGGGCGGGGCTTCAGGTGACATGTGTGCAAACAGGTCCCGTGGCGCGTTTTAAGATGGGAATTAAACTCCTCAATCCTGAGGGTCCCTGGGGCCAACTAGCCCACCAGGTACGTCCAGAAAGTGCCACAGAGCTGCATTGCAGAGAGGTATAAAAGTGGGCGTGGCCTCTGAACACCTCTCTGCAACGAAGCTTCCTGGCGCATACTGGAGGTACAGGGTGGGCTAGTTGGACCCCAGGGACCCTCATGATTCAAGGGGACTTAATCCTCAACTTAAAACGCGCCACGGGGCGCGTTTGCACAGTGGTGAAGGGAGGGGGCGGGGCACGTTATAGTTAGAAATTAGCATTTAAAAAACCTTTGAAATTCACTTAAAAACCATAGGTTTCAGGCACGTTATAGTTAGAAATTAGCATTTAAAAACCTTTGAAATTCACTGAAAAACCATAGGTTTCAGACACGTTATAGTTAGTTGGACATTGCACTCGTACAAAACCCGTGAAATTCCCCCGTTATAGTTAGTTCAGCTAACTATAACTCGCGCCCGCAATGCACTGCTGATGACGTCACATATTACATCACTCATGACATGGTCAGTGACATCACTGATGACATCTCAAATGACATCACTGATGAAATCACTGATGACATCATCCATGTGATAATTTCATGCATCTTCTCACACCCTAATATAACTTTTGATACACCCACTCTAAATTACAGACTGCCATTGTCAAAACCATAGACACTCCAACACCAATAACTACATACCCACTCACAGATTCTTAGGTCTACACACACATCCACTCACTCACCCGTAAAGTCACTCATACTTACGGTCACTCAGTACAGGACTATCATATGCACTCTTACACCTATATAGACACTCACACACCGCCACTCATCCATAGAGGTACTCACACACCTAGTCAGTCATGCAAATAATTAATCATACTGCCATTTACTCACCTATACAGTTATACACACACCAGCTCACTTACTCATACAAATACTAGCACATTCTTACGCTCTTATACAATCACTGATACAAGCACACACTCATCCACACAGCCACTCTCACAATCACACACTCTCACTTATAGCCATTTAAATACTCCAACACACATATATACTGCCTTTCACATATGTAGTTACTCACACATGTACCACTGAGATATACATTCACTCACTAACACACCCATACACACACTCACCCACCCAAGCAGTCCATCACAGATGCACTCTTGAAATCATGCACCCAGTGATTCACCCACTCACACTTCTATGTACAGAGTCACACACACCCCACCCACACAAACACTCAGGCACCCATACAGATACTTAGACAACCAATCAATAACCCATATAGACACTCATGTAGCTATTCGCAAATCCATGCTTCCACTTACACACCAACAGACAGACGGATACAGATATTCACACAGTTTTGTCACTTACCCATGCATTCAGTAAGATACGTTTAATCACTCAATTATAGACTCAGTCATGCACCTACTAAATCATCCATTCAGACACTTATACACCCACTCGTTCTTCAATACGCCTTTTCCTATATATATTAAACATATTTAAGCTTTACAGAAACACACATTCACTGGATGATGTCATCAGTGATGTCACTGACCATGTCATGAGTGATGTAATATGTGACGTCATCAGCAGTGCATTGCGGGGGCGCGAGTTATAGTTAGCTGAACTAACTATAACGGGGGAATTTCACGGGTTTTGTACGAGTGCAATGTCCAGCTAACTATAACTGTCCCTAAAACCTATGGTTTTTTCAGTGAATATATATATATATATATATTCATAGAAGCCAAGTAATGAGTAACTGTGGTTTATGGTTCTGCATTGAGATATACCTGCAGCTTTGCTTTGCAGATTTGTTTTTATTTCTCCAAGTTTGAAGCTGTCGAAGTTTTAGAAAAGCAGCAGAAAGGGCCTGATGCAGCAGTGGGAATACTCTTGCTGCCACATAAGGCTGGGGGCACACCATAGGTCAATCGAATCTTACCGGTTTCAACGAGCCACTTACCTCCCTTTCCTTGATGCCAGCAATCATAGAGAAGCGGACGTATGCAGTTTGGTCATTGGTGCTGTTGAGTTTCCACATGGTCACTCATGGATGATAGCCCTGAATGGCAGCAGGGAAAACAATGTCCTGCAGCCAGTTGCACCACTGGACTTCAGGCAGCAGGGAGTAAGCCCTGATAGATTCATACAATTTATGGTTTAAGTGCCACCAAGTTCATGCCTAATGCACTTCCGAAATGCGCTGTAGCCAAAATGCGCTTACCTATGCAGATTATACTCTATCTGAAATATTTACGGTGCAATAGTGCCATCGTGTGGTTATTTGATACATTTCATGTTGGCCGTCTCAACTTTGCAATAGATCGGATCAAAAAATCATACATAGTTCGTATAGCATGAATAGTTAGTGCCAAAATTAACAATATAATGATACACGAAAGAAACACAAATTCGAAAATACTTATCAAAGGAAAAGCAAAGTAAACCACACTATAATCAGACAAAGCAACCAATTTGAAAGACGCAATACAACCGTACTGCTTAGCTAAAATATTATTTAAAAAAATAATAAACCCGCTGCCCATAAGTAGAGGTGTGCGAACTCCCCCCACCCCCTTTATTTAAAAATAAAAAAAATCAGCGGCAAGTGGATGTAAAACTTTGGTCAGTTATGTCTCTTTCTGCTGGTTTTGCGTCCACATGCCGTGAATTTAAAAAGGCGAGATGCGGGCAGTAAGACCCGCAGCAGAAGACTTCCTCTTTTCAGGCAACGAGGAGCATAAGGACGTAGGAATTCTTGTGCTGCCCACCACTTTAAGGGGCCGGACAATTTAACTACCTAAATGGTAACTGCGTTAAGTTAATGATAATGCCCATCCCCTGACAGTGCATTAAAGCAAGACCCCGGCAGGGGGGCTGTCCTTGGAGCCCAACTTCCAAGGGGGCCACGAAGGCAGGCACTCACTGCGCACAGACTTCTCTGCAGGGGAAGTTGCTTTCAAGAAGATTGTTAGGGGTCCAGGTAATAAATTTACCGTAATGCATTATCATTAAATAAAATACAGTGCTCCTAAAAGCAACTGTGCTGGGCTTTCAGTTTTTTTCCCCACCTGTGGAGCGGTGGAGCAACCCTGATTCCACGCTGCGGGTGAAAAAAATTGAAAAGTTCTCATGTTTATAAATTCACCCTAATATTTGTGCCACGTCTATGCAGTGCTTAATTTGAGCCAGTGGTTTCCGGTGCTCGGCAACGCCACTTAATTGTCAGCACCGGCTCTAGAGCCAGTCCACCATTTGGTGGAGCTGTCTGTCTAATTTTGAGATGAGTGCAACCACAGTGTTTAATAAGCCAATATACATTAAAAAAGAATAATACCTCCCGCTCACACCATTGTAATAGCTTTGGGGGGCCTGGAATAGTCTGAAGTGTCACACTTGTGGGAGTGCTGATGGTTAATAGTTGTGCTGATGCTGTCATTGGCAGTGCTTGCAGGGGCAATAAGTGGTGCAGGCTGCAGTGGCCTGCAGAGAGAGGGCCCTGGCACTTACCTTTTTTATTTTTACAAATTAAGCAGTGCGTTTATGCATGTTACCCTTTGAAAGGAGATGTGACCCTTCCACCACCCTGTGTCGCTCTCTCTCCGGTGCATACAGGCATACACCACGTTCCTGTGAATGGAAAGGACTTTGGTGTTGGTGGTCAGCTGGAGTTCAGACCTCTTCCTTACTGCAGGATCCCCTTTCTTCTGTGCATATGGATCGGAGTGAATGGTGTTCATTTTGGTGATCTGGGGACTGCAGCTATTAATGCACACCTCTCTCAGCAGAGTTTTCAGAGGGGGCTCGTTAGACTGTGTGTTCTGCTATGAGCCTCAGTCAGAGTCCAGTGGAAACAGAGAGATCACTGGGCCTGGGCCCCTCAGTAAGTTCCATTTTCCAGTCCCGCTCAGGGTTGGATGGCACAGTGGTGCTTACATTGAAGTAAGGCCTTCTACCATTACAACTCCCTCTTTCCCACTCCATATGGACTTTGATTGGGGAGCTGAGACTTGGCAGTGGTAAGGCTGATGACAGCTCCAAGCATGTAATCCATGTGTATATATCATAGGAAGGAGAGTGGTGTATATTCAAACAGGGGCTCCTAGTAAGAACATCTGATGGAGAATTAAAAAAAATTAAAAAGAGCATCTTGGTGATCATAATTCTGTGAAGAAACCATCAGAGGATGAGAGTACCTGGGTAGGAGAGAGTTATATAAAGCATTAAATGAGTAGGAAATGAACTGGGAAGAACATTCACATACATGGGGACAAGAGAAAAATGTGTCCGTCTTCCTTTACTTGGCCATAACATTCTATGTTCAATCAGTGGAACATAAAACCCTACCAGTAACAGCCTTCATACAACAACCATTCAGCAAACATGTTTCCCCTGCCCTGCTCAGTCTGCCCTTACACTACTTTGCAGCACCGATCTTCACTCAACACTTCTACTTTACCTCACACCGCATGCACAGCACCCAGGGCCTCATTTATGAGAAGTGTCGCATCGCTGCGTGGAAGCAGTGATGCAACACTTTTCAGTGCCCCCTCCTTGCGACATGATGGATGCGTCATATTTACTGTATGACGCATCATGTTGCAAGGAATGACAGATACGTCATTATTACTGACGTATCTGTCGACGCAAAAGTGGCGCATCGCTGGGGTGTGCCTGAAAACAGACGCAACTCCAACAATGTGTCCTTTCACATGGGGCAAGCGTCATGTGAAAGGGCCTGCGTCACCCTTACGCCTGCCATGAGGCAGGCGTATTGTTTTGACGCATTGGCGTCCTAGAAGTGACACAGTGAAATCTTATAGATTTCACTGCGCCACTCCTACGACCCTTTCTTGCGGGGGAATGCACACCCTCCATACATTATTCCTGATGCAGGTATAATGTAGCGCAGGGGTTTACGAAGTGACGCATCTGCCTAGATGTGTCACTTCGTAAATATGGCGCTACATGGCGCATTATTTATGCCACGGCAGAATCACTAAAAGTGACGCATCGGCGGCGTAAATGTGATGCAGGCCTTCATAAATAAGGCACCAGTGTTTTCGTTGTAGGTTTAACTGCTCCCAGCACCCAGAATGCACAAAAAACTCAAAGAAAGTAGAAGTGTTCCGGTGACCTCCCAGCGCTATGAAGTGCTATATAAACGATCCACGCTATGAAGTGCTATATAAACGATCCACGCGCTGTAGCTACTTCTTTAATAATTCGACAAGTGTTTTAGGACTTCCAAGAGGTGGCGAAAAAACAATATTAATAACCGCACAACACTATCTGTAAGGTGGCATGACCACATGCACATACTGCTTTTAGACAGGGACTTTAAAGCAAATCTATAGCTCTTTCGAGGTAGCATCCGAGGTGGTTTGTAAAATTAGCAAATTAAGCTGCCTGAGCAATTGAGTGCTGGGGTTGAAGAATACCAAGGCTGCCTTCTCTTGATTCCACCTCATGCCTCTTTGCTCAACTATTGATCTCCTTACAGGTTAGTTTTCATATAATCTTTTTCCCATTGTCCTTGCTTTCCAAACTTTCTCCTCCTCCTTCCTGCCCTCCATTCTCTCTTGCCCTGGGTCAAAATCTGATGATGCAAAATAAGACCCAGTCTCCAAATAAGGTGCCCGCCACCTGCAATCATCAGCACCCTTTGAGCACTGTCTTTCCCTGTTGAAGTTCAGACTAAGAGAAGGCTCTTCATCATCATTCCTTCTCTCCTCTTTTGATTGACATCATTTCTCTCTTTTGATTGACATAATGTCTCCTGCTGGTGTGGTGCAGATCATCAGCAGAACTCTAAAAAGGTATTCTATCAGATGTTGTTACACTAGGGAGCATCTAGTCTTTCCAACTCCCATGGTCTCATCAGGACCCAGTAGCCACTTTACAAGCAACATCATCAGCCTTTCCTGTCCGAGTTACTGCTCCATCATGCGTGCAGGCGCGTGATTGTTAAGGAATGGGAAAAGTTGTAAACATTGCTTGCTCAAAACATATGGCATTGAGGGGCTGTGACTGAAGGAATAGGACGCTACAAGTCGTTTCTTGTGTACGGCCCCTTCATACATCTACAGATATGAGCAAGAGTCATGTTTAAACATAGTAAGAAATCTACCTTTAAGGGCTAGTACTCAAGTTCACAGTTTAAAGCACACTTAGATTAAGTGATTTATGTAGAATCGCATCATTTATTTTTGGTCAAGTGCTGAAGCCAAGAGCAGATTATCCCACAGAACAATCCCATGTTAGCAGCTTAGACACAGGATCATATCTCTTTCTATTTTCATAGCAGTAACAAAAGTACTCTTGCCCACTTGATGTGTATGGTCTTGAATCCTCTCCAAGCCTTCATTCGCTCAATTTTTCCCAAGCTTGGTTTGTGTTATATTAGTACCAATAGCTACACAATTATAAAATAAACATGTTACCAGTATAATCTATGTGATAAAGTACGTCCTACCATACATTACTGGAATGTTTCAAGTCACCTCGGAGCTCCAGGACCATATAGACGAACAAGTCTGAAGGCCATGTTCCTTTAGTAAGATCACAGGAATCTGAAGTGATGCATGGACATTTGAAAAAGGTACGTGATATTTTATTTTTTATTATACATTGTTAGATTGCTAACATTCCCTGCGTTCTCCCATGAAATCCTTGTTTTCTTGTTTCTTCTAACCAAGGATATCTTCCGTTTAGTTTACTAAAAATAAACATGAAGCTATTATGAAGTGGTGCCATCTTATATTGTTATAATTCTCTCAGTAATTCCTTGCAATATTAATACAATTAAATATTCACTATTTTTTTCTTTCTCTCCCTGATATCTTATATTCTCATAAAATGTCAGGGAGAGTTTGAAGTAATCTGTACAGAATTGAAGACATCTTTTGCAAGGGCAGCCTTGTACAACGACTACTGCACAACCAAGTTATGAAAAAGGTCCCTTGTGTTAAGAATCAGAAGTACTGTAACAGTAAAACACAAAAAGGGACTGCTTTAGCCACAATATTCCACTTTGCTACCTACAGGAGAAAATAACAAAAGGTTGTGCTGGGAAGGACACTAACACGATTGCAAGACCAAAGAGTTTTATTTTGCATAAGGCACAATTGGCTTATCTTTCTGACACTTGCCATTTCAGTGTCTACCTATATGCAAATAGGACTCTAATCATTGTATGGATATCTGGCAATGATCACAATTCCACTGCCCAACTTTATGAGGGTCTTACTAAGGTGTTTCATTAGATGAGCTCCAATCAGTGAAACTGAATGGAGACAAAACCGGCATCCTAAACCCTCCTCATCCCTCCCACTGATCTGCCCTTCTGGCCTATGTACTAGGACCTAAGCCCAATCCGGTTTCTTGTGCAATAGCAGGCTTCTCCAACCAGTAGCGCGTGAGCTACCAGTAGCTCTCCAGCTACCTGTAAGTAGCTTTCCTAGGTGCATCCCAGTGAACTAAATTAAAAGTTTGTGCTAGGTTGAAATAATATATGTATACTAAAACTGAAAAATGTGTATTTGAGATGAAAAAGTGTGTTTTTTCAGAACTCATAAGTTGATGTTTGGAGAAAAATGGTTGAATTTTCGGTATATATTTAAAGCGGATAGTTGAGTGACAAAAATTAAACTGTGTTGGAGAGTACTTATTACTAATATTATCACTTTGGTGCTAGTGACTTTGCAGCTAGGGCTGATATGTATTACCCATGTAGCGGCATTCCAAATTGACAATGCATTTTTTACATTACTGCTGGCATCCATGCCTAATGCACTAAAGTGATCACGGCTGGTAATCTTAAATATGGTGGCCACTAATGTAACCTTGTCTTATGTGGTTACTATTACATCTCTAATGATATTGGTAGCTCAGGAGGATTTCATTAAACAAACCTACCTTAGAGCTATTCTTACCAGCTACTACCACTCTGCACCCGCTGTTAGCGCCGGGACACTTCCGTTGGAGGTAGCCGTGCGCTCTATAAGCTGCAATAATAATAATAATAATAAGTAGCTTGTGAGAAGTTGGCCTGGCATATGCTGTCCACTAATTATAGTGGGCACCTTGCACCAGTCCAAATCGACTCTTATGGTAGGTAGGTTAAAGACAACCTTATTGAAAGCTATCCTAGTGGTAGCTGTGGAGAGCAGCCTTCAGGCTAAGTCTTGAAGGAATGTAAAGCAGCTTGTTTTACCAGTCTATAATCTCTTGAGTGACCAAATGAAAGAGCACCACACCAGGTATATATTCAAAATATATGTATTTATTACTAAACACACCCCTCTAGTCTCTTTATGAGGCTAGAGTTCGAAGTACATAGGTTATAAGATCTTAACTCACAGTAATAGCACAAATACACGTTTGAGCCCTAGGGGCGTACCAAACCATATACCAATAAAATGGTATGCGAACCACGACTGAACTAGACACTAGGCCTAGAGCCTCTAGAAGTGCTTGGACCACAAGGAACCACCCAAGGTAGTGACACAGGGGACCCACGGGAGACGCGTGCAGTGTAAATACACAACCGCGATACGCCGTTAACTTCTATGGAGAAAGTCGGGATCGGGAAAATAGAGGAAAGGGACACTTAAAAGAGGACTAGGACAAAACCCTTTGAGATCTAGGACTTTGAAGAGTCTCTACCCACGGGAGCACCGGAGTACTCGTGTTACCTCACCCAGGGAAGCCGGGTGCATAGGTGCCTTTCGGGGTCGGGTTTCGTCGTCGTTTCTTATGGCGATCTGCGGCAAAGTGCTGCTGGCGACCAGGAGAAAAGTGTCCGGGTGGATCCAAGAGTGGATCGGAGTTCTGAAGAACCTGAAAGCAGAGGGGACAGAGTCTGGGTCACTAGCCAGTGACCAGGAGGGCGATGGACAGATGCCCACCGATGTCGAGTGCTTCAAGTTCGTTGACGGTCGTCTTGACTCTTCAGCCACGAGGTCCGGGAGGCGTTGTCGGCGACCAGGAGCAGGATTCGGGCTGTTGCTCGATGTCTGTCGAGTGCAGAGGTGTCGGCGACCAGATTGGACCCAACAGGCCTTGGCAACGGCAAGTCTCGAGTAAGATGTAGATCGTCGATGATGCAGACCAGCAAGGTCTGGGGAACTCACCCAGCAAGGGTAAGTGAGGGCAGGCCTGGAGCAACCAGACTGCCAAGTAAAGAAAAGATTGGCCTTCGGTAAGGGCTACTAGCCAACGGGCTAGCGACCGCGAAGGAGCCTCGTGACGCCGCACGTGGAGCTGGCTTACAGGACACTCGTGGAGTGGGGGCCAGTGATCTTCGGTGCAGGTGGTGCTGGAGGCTAGGGCTACTCGGAGCCCAAAGCACGACTTCTTGGGAGACCCAGAAGATGGTGCACTTGCAAGTGTGCTCGGTGTCCAGGGGTCACGGTCTCACGTTACCCACGATAGCCACGGGCCTCAGCTTTGCTGGGGACTCAGGGTAGCCTCGGGGAAGTCTGAGAATCCACCTCTGGTGATGCGATGACTTCGGCGTCCGACGGGAGCTTCAGTGATGCGAACCGGACAGATGCTTCTTTGGTGCCTGCCAAGCAGGGGAGTCACTCCTTGACCCCAAGGGAGATTCTTCAGTCCTCTAATCGTGAGTAGAGCGTCGAAGGTCCAGGATTCTGTTTCAGAGTTTCGTCCAGGTATAATCTAAAGTCCTAAGGACTGGGTTCCTACCTTTATTCCAAAAATAGGGGATGGACTACTCTGTGGCCCCACCTATGGGTGGGTCAGGGCAGAGGGGTGGCTACACCCCTTTCCCTTTGTCCAGTTCGCGCCAAAGCAGGGGCTGCAAGCCCCTGATCCGGTTTGAACTGGGGTATGCACAGGGACACCAAATGTGCCCCCAGTGCAGGACTTCAAAGCACCCGAAAGTGCTCCCGCCCAGCCCCAATACACATTGTCCTGTCTGGGGAGGTGGTCACACCTCCCTGGGACAGGAAACCTATTGTCCAGGCCTCCCCTGCCGGAGTTTCGTCCAGCAGCAGGAGGCCAGACTCGTGTCTGTGGCAGCAGCATCCATTTTGTGATGCCAGGGCTCTGGAAAGAAGTTACCGGACTCGTCAGAGTTAACATGCCTTTCCCTCTAGAAGGGTGGAATGCTACCCCCGCCGCCAGGATTGGCGGGGGGGTAGTATTCCAAGATGTTTGACACCAAACACGACATGTTTTGGTGCAGCCATTCCATAGTTAGCATTTTACCGCGAGGATATAATGCGTTTAAGAGTATATGGTCAGGCTGCACTACAAACAGCATCAGAGATGGTCTCCGAACGCTGCAGAGGGGCCCTGCTCATGCAGGGGCACCCTCTCACATAAGAACCATGCACTCTGCCTTTAGGATTGATAAGGCCTGCCTTAGGAGTGACTTATAGGTTTATATGTGTGTATGCTTTTAGTGATATAGGTAACCTATACCACAGCAAGGGGTGCATGCACCACCTTACCCAGGCTGCAGTAGCAGACCTGTGGTGTCAGTTTGGAGGGCCTACCAGGGGTGGCATAATACATGCTGCAGCCCCTGGCAGGCCTCTGAGGTACCTATGCCCTTGGTACATAGTATACCATATACTAGGGACTTACAAGGGCACTCCAGATCCCAATCAGTGATGTGCCTAAGGCACATGGAGACCCTTTTAAAGAGGAAACAGCTAGGCTGGGGTTCTGAATAGCAGGGCCCCAGCCAGACTAATGTCGAAAACCAGTGAAGTATCAGCAAAAAGTGGGGGTACCCCTGTGAAGCAGATCCTACTCTCCTACACAACCCCCCCAAACGTAGGGACATTAAACTAACCTTGCCCAGTTAAGTCTTCATGTTCTAAGTGGAAATACCTAGAGAGTCCATCTGCATTCGCATGGTTACTCCCAGGCCTATGTTCCACTGTAAAGTCCATCCCCTGTAGGGAAATGGACCACCTAAGCAGTTTGGGGTTTTCACCCTTCATTTGTTTTAGCCATAAGAGGGGCTTATGGTCTGTCTGAACCAGGAAGTGTGTACCAAACAAGTATGGCCTCAACTTCTTCAGAGCCCAGACCACAGCAAAGGCCTCCCTCTCTATGGCTGACCAACGTTTCTCTCTAGGGGTCAGCCTTCTGCTAATAAAAGCTACTGGCTGATCCTGACCTTCTTCATTCAATTGTGACAGTACAGCCCCTACCCCCAATTCAGATGCATCTGTTTGGACAATGAACTTCTTGGAGTAATCAGGACTCTGCAGAATTGGAGCAGTGCACATGGCCTGCTTGAGGTCATCAAATGCCTTTTGACAGCTAACTGTCCACTGAACCTTTTTGGGCATTTTCTTAGAAGTTAAGTCATTCAAGGGTGTCACTATTGATCCATACCCCTTGACAAATCTCCTATAGTACCCAGTCAGGCCTAAGAAGGCTCTCACCTGAGTCTGGGTAGTTGGAGCAGTCCAGTCCATGATGGTCTGGATCTTGCTCTGCAAAGGTTGAACCTGGCCTCCACCCACAAGGTGGCCCAGGTACACAACCTGACTCTGCCCTATCTGGCACTTAGTGGCCTTGATAGTCAGGCCTGCCTTTTGCAGGGCCTGTAAAACATTCCTGAGGTGGACCAGGTGATCCTCCCAGGTGGAGCTAAAGACAGCAATATCATCTAGATAAGCTGCACTATAGGCCTCCAGTCCTGTGAGAACTGTGTTCACCAACCTCTGGAAAGTGGCAGGTGCATTTTTCAGACCAAAGGGCATCACCACAAATTGATAATGCCCACTAGGGGTTGAAAATGCTGTTTTGGGCTTTGCAGCATCAGCTAGTCTGATCTGCCAGTAGCCAGCTGTTAGGTCAAATGTGCTGAGATATTTGGCAGAGGCCAAAGTATCTATGAGCTCATCTGCCCTTGGTATTGGATGGGCATCAGTCCTAGTGACTGCATTGAGGCCCCTGTAGTCTACACAAAACCTCATCTCTCTTTTCCCACCACTGGTGTGAGGTTTAGGTACTAGGACTACTGGACTAGCCCAAGGGCTATCTGAGGGCTCAATCACTCCCAATTCCAACATCTTCTGGACTTCAGTCCTGATACAGTCCCTGACATGGTCAGGTTGCCTATAAATCTTGTTTTTAATAGGCAGACTGTCCCCAGTGTCCACTTCATGAGTGCACCAGGTGGTCTGACTGGGTGTCAGAGAAAACATATGTCTAAACTGATTGAGGACTTGCCTGCAATCAGTTTGTTGCTGGGTAGTGAGGCTGCCTGCCAAGGCTACACCATCAACTGACCCATCGTCAGGGTTCTGTGAGAGCAGGTCAGGGAGTGGGTCACTCTCTTCCTCCTGCCCTTCATCAGTAGCCATGAGCAAGCCCATGTCTGCCCTGTCCACATATGGCTTAAGTCTGTTGACATGGAGAACCCTGTGGGGACTCCTGGGTGTTCCCAGGTCTACTAAGTAAGTGACCTCACCCTTCTGCTCAACAATAGTGTGGGGTCCACTCCATTTGTCTTGGAGAGCTGCTGGGGCCACTGGCTCCAACACCCACACCTTCTGTCCTGGCTGGTAAACAGTTAGGACAGCCTTTTGGTCATGCCAGGCCTTTTGAAGTTCCTGGCTAGCCTCAAGGTTTTTGGTTGCCTTTTTCATGTACTCAGCCATCCTGGAGCGGAGACCAAGTACATAGTCCACTATATCTTGCTTTGGGGGCTTGAGAGGTAACTCCCATCCTTCCTTCACCAAGCACAGTGGACCCCTCACAGGGTGGCCAAACAGAAGTTCAAAAGGGCTGTAACCAACCCCCTTCTGAGGCACCTCCCTATATGCGAATAAAAGGCAGGGCAAGAGTATGTCCCATCTACGCCTAAGCTTTTCTGGGAGCCCTTTAATCATGCCCTTCAAGGTTTTGTTGAATCTCTCAACTAAACCATTGCATTGTGGGTGATAGGGTGTGGTGAACTTATAAGTAACTCCACACTCCTTCCACATTGCCTTTAAGTACCCAGACATGAAGTTTGCACCCCTGTCTGATACCACCTCCTTAGGAAAGCCCACTCTTGAGAAAATTCCCAGGAGGGCCCTTGCCACCACAGGTGCTGTAGTGGTCCTAAGGGGTATAACCTCTGGATACCTGGTGGCATGATCCACTACCACCAGTATAAATCTGTGCCCAGATGCTGTTTGGGGATCCATGGGACCAACAATGTCAATCCCCACCCTCTCAAAGGGCACCCCCACCACAGGTAGTGGTAGTGGTATCAGGGGGGCCTTTGTAGTGCCACCTGCTTTGCCACTGGCTTGGCAGGTTACACAGGAGCGACAAAACTCCTTACTGTCTTCAGACATGTGGGGCCAGTGAAAGTGAGGGACAATTCTGTCCCAAGTCTTGTTCTGGCCCAGGTGTCCTGCTAAGGGAATATCATGGGCTAGGGTCAATAGGAAGCCCCTGAACTTCAAAGGTATTACCAACCTCCTGGTAGCACCAGGCTTGGGGTCTCTACTCTCTGAGTACAGGAGTCCATCATCCCAATACACTGTATGGGGACCACTAGCTTTCCCAGCAGCCTCAGCAGCAGCTTGCTGTCTGAGGGGTTCAAGGGAGGGGCAGCTCTGCTGCTCCTGGCTCAGATCTGCCCTAGAAGGTCCCCCTGTCCCCAAGAACTCAACCTGGTCAGGCTCAAGTTCCTCTGGGACAGTTCCTTCTTCAGGGCTGAGATCATCCCCCTCAAGGGACTGATCTTCCTCCTGAGCCAAGGGGGAAGGCACTGCCTTAACCCTACTACTCCTCCTCTTGGAAGGCACTTGGTCCATTCTTCCAGAATCCAAGGCCTGTTCAGTTTTAGACAGTTTAGCTTGTGACCTGGTCACAGCAAACACATCTGCAGGGATCCCCAGCATTTCTGCATGGGTCCTGAGCTCCACTTCTGCCCAAGCAGAAGTCTCTAAGTCATTGCCAAGCAAGCATTCGACTGGTAGGTTTGCACTTACCACAACCTTCTTAAGGCCAGTTACCCCTCCCCAGGAGAAGTTAACAACTGCCAGAGTATGGTCTGTTCTGACATTGCTAGCATTGGTCACTTGGTACATTTCACCAAGTATAACTTGCCCAGGTAGCACAAGGTCTTGTGTCACCATTGTGACACTTGCCCCTGTGTCCCTAAATGCCAAAGCCTCTCGTCCATTGATTAAAGGCTGTTGTCTGTACTTGCCCAGATTACTGGGACTCACAGTGGAGGTCACATCCATGCCTCCATCACAGACTAACACAGCCTGAGTCAGCTCCCTGACTAAGTCAGAGCCCAACTCAGTTCCCAGGGTGAACCCTACTAAACCCTTTGCTGGAGCACTTCCACCAACTGTACTAGGGGGAACAGGTGCCTTAGGGGCATTGGTGGATGCTGGACTGGAGTCTTTGGACTTGGTGCAATCACTGGTCCAGTGGGTCTTTTGCTTACAGACCTTGCACCATGGTTTTCTTTGGCCTTTACCCTTGGTAGACTGGGAATCCCCACCAGAAGAAGATTTTTGGGGGCCTGATGAAGACTTTTGATCTTTACCCTTCTCCCCACCCTTGTCAGAGTTCTTAGCATCTTGCTTCTTGGTTTCCCCACCTTGGTTCTGTACCTTCTGCTTCACCCTGGTTCTGACCCATTTGTCTGCCTTCTTTCCCAATTCTTGGGGAGAGGTCAGATCAGAGTCAACCAGGTACTGATGCAACAGCTGGTTTTGACAGTTATTAAGAATCTGCTCCCTCATTATCAGATTATACAATCCTGAGAAGTCACACACCTTACTGCCCATCAACCAGCCTTCCAGAGCCTTGGCAGAACAATCCACATAGTCTACCCAGTCTTGAGTCTGTGCTTTTTGGGTGTCTCTGAACTTCAACCTGTACTGTTCAGTGGTTAGGCCAAACCCATCAATAAGAGCACTCTTCAAGACCTTGTAATTGTCAGCATCCTCCTCTCTAACAGTGAGGAGCTTGTCTCTACCTTTGTCAGCAAAGGAGAGCCACAAGATTGCTGCCCACTGCTCCTGAGGGACCTTCTGTACTTTACAGGCCCTCTCTAAAGCAGTTATCCATTTGTGGATATCATCCCCACTCTGGTAGGGAGGGACAATCTTGCTCAGGTTCCTATGGTCATAGGACCTTTCCCTATCTCTAGGGACATGGCTGCCACCATGGGACTCTAGTCCCAACTTTCTTCTCTCCCTAAGGAGATCTAGGGATTCTCTATCTAAAGCCAATTGCTTCTTCCTGATCTCCAGTTGAGTTTCCTCATACTGGACCAGTCTCTTTCTTCTCTCATGAGAGGATTCCCTCCTGTGAGAAGAAACAGAGCTCCCTATTGAGGTGCCAGAGTGGTTAGACTCCTGAGAAGGAGACCTAGACTTTCTGAGCACACTCATAATCCTTCCTGGGGGACAAAGGTGTGGTTCTCCAGATCCTCATCTTCATCTTCCCCAGAAGGGATTGGGTTTTCCAGGTCAGGGTCATTGTCACCCTCCTGGTCAGTTTCAGAGGGGGCTGGGGGTAGTAGTACCCCTGGCCCCTTCCTCATCTGCTGGCCCACCCTCTGCTCCTACCCCTTCAGTCTCTGAGGACTTACTAAGATCATAAGCCACCAACATCTCCTGGAGGTGTTGGGTGGTGGGACTTTGGCCTGTCCTTAATTTCCTCACGTTACACAAAGCTCTCAGTTCCAAGAATGGGAGTGTGTCATACTTGGAGGGGGAAGCTCAATGGCTTCCTGCAGGGCATCTCTAGATCCTGCTTTTAAAGACATCACTAGTGTGGTGTGGTGTATGCACTACCTACTCTAGTGTGGCCTACTAAACTCTCTTGAGTTGTAGAAAGGGTTGTGCTATCCCTTAACACACAACTCTAAGTTCAGTAGAACTTACTGATATTCTAAGCTTAAATTATATGTACCTTAGGTACCTTTAGTGGTTTTCAGTTGATCAATTCAATTGAGATTATCTGGTAAAACAATAGCAAGCTGGAATCCCACACGCTGCACACCAATGTGAGAAGTTGGCCTGGCATATGCTGTCCACTAATTATAGTGGGCACCTTGCACCAGTCCAAATCGACTCTTATGGTAGGTAGGTTAAAGACAACCTTATTGAAAGCTATCCTAGTGGTAGCTGTGGAGAGCAGCCTTCAGGCTAAGTCTTGAAGGAATGTAAAGCAGCTTGTTTTACCAGTCTATAATCTCTTGAGTGACCAAATGAAAGAGCACCACACCAGGTATATATTCAAAATATATGTATTTATTACTAAACACACCCCTCTAGTCTCTTTATGAGGCTAGAGTTCGAAGTACATAGGTTATAAGATCTTAACTCACAGTAATAGCACAAATACACGTTTGAGCCCTAGGGGCGTACCAAACCATATACCAATAAAATGGTATGCGAACCACGACTGAACTAGACACTAGGCCTAGAGCCTCTAGAAGTGCTTGGACCACAAGGAACCACCCAAGGTAGTGACACAGGGGACCCACGGGAGACGCGTGCAGTGTAAATACACAACCGCGATACGCCGTTAACTTCTATGGAGAAAGTCGGGATCGGGAAAATAGAGGAAAGGGACACTTAAAAGAGGACTAGGACAAAACCCTTTGAGATCTAGGACTTTGAAGAGTCTCTACCCACGGGAGCACCGGAGTACTCGTGTTACCTCACCCAGGGAAGCCGGGTGCATAGGTGCCTTTCGGGGTCGGGTTTCGTCGTCGTTTCTTATGGCGATCTGCGGCAAAGTGCTGCTGGCGACCAGGAGAAAAGTGTCCGGGTGGATCCAAGAGTGGATCGGAGTTCTGAAGAACCTGAAAGCAGAGGGGACAGAGTCTGGGTCACTAGCCAGTGACCAGGAGGGCGATGGACAGATGCCCACCGATGTCGAGTGCTTCAAGTTCGTTGACGGTCGTCTTGACTCTTCAGCCACGAGGTCCGGGAGGCGTTGTCGGCGACCAGGAGCAGGATTCGGGCTGTTGCTCGATGTCTGTCGAGTGCAGAGGTGTCGGCGACCAGATTGGACCCAACAGGCCTTGGCAACGGCAAGTCTCGAGTAAGATGTAGATCGTCGATGATGCAGACCAGCAAGGTCTGGGGAACTCACCCAGCAAGGGTAAGTGAGGGCAGGCCTGGAGCAACCAGACTGCCAAGTAAAGAAAAGATTGGCCTTCGGTAAGGGCTACTAGCCAACGGGCTAGCGACCGCGAAGGAGCCTCGTGACGCCGCACGTGGAGCTGGCTTACAGGACACTCGTGGAGTGGGGGCCAGTGATCTTCGGTGCAGGTGGTGCTGGAGGCTAGGGCTACTCGGAGCCCAAAGCACGACTTCTTGGGAGACCCAGAAGATGGTGCACTTGCAAGTGTGCTCGGTGTCCAGGGGTCACGGTCTCACGTTACCCACGATAGCCACGGGCCTCAGCTTTGCTGGGGACTCAGGGTAGCCTCGGGGAAGTCTGAGAATCCACCTCTGGTGATGCGATGACTTCGGCGTCCGACGGGAGCTTCAGTGATGCGAACCGGACAGATGCTTCTTTGGTGCCTGCCAAGCAGGGGAGTCACTCCTTGACCCCAAGGGAGATTCTTCAGTCCTCTAATCGTGAGTAGAGCGTCGAAGGTCCAGGATTCTGTTTCAGAGTTTCGTCCAGGTATAATCTAAAGTCCTAAGGACTGGGTTCCTACCTTTATTCCAAAAATAGGGGATGGACTACTCTGTGGCCCCACCTATGGGTGGGTCAGGGCAGAGGGGTGGCTACACCCCTTTCCCTTTGTCCAGTTCGCGCCAAAGCAGGGGCTGCAAGCTCCTGATCCGGTTTGAACTGGGGTATGCACAGGGACACCAAATGTGCCCCCAGTGCAGGACTTCAAAGCACCCGAAAGTGCTCCCGCCCAGCCCCAATACACATTGTCCTGTCTGGGGAGGTGGTCACACCTCCCTGGGACAGGAAACCTATTGTCCAGGCCTCCCCTGCCGGAGTTTCGTCCAGCAGCAGGAGGCCAGACTCGTGTCTGTGGCAGCAGCATCCATTTTGTGATGCCAGGGCTCTGGAAAGAAGTTACCGGACTCGTCAGAGTTAACATGCCTTTCCCTCTAGAAGGGTGGAATGCTACCCCCGCCGCCAGGATTGGCGGGGGGTAGTATTCCAAGATGTTTGACACCAAACACGACATGTTTTGGTGCAGCCATTCCATAGTTAGCATTTTACCGCGAGGATATAATGCGTTTAAGAGTATATGGTCAGGCTGCACTACAAACAGCATCAGAGATGGTCTCCGAACGCTGCAGAGGGGCCCTGCTCATGCAGGGGCACCCTCTCACATAAGAACCATGCACTCTGCCTTTAGGATTGATAAGGCCTGCCTTAGGAGTGACTTATAGGTTTATATGTGTGTATGCTTTTAGTGATATAGGTAACCTATACCACAGCAAGGGGTGCATGCACCACCTTACCCAGGCTGCAGTAGCAGACCTGTGGTGTCAGTTTGGAGGGCCTACCAGGGGTGGCATAATACATGCTGCAGCCCCTGGCAGGCCTCTGAGGTACCTATGCCCTTGGTACATAGTATACCATATACTAGGGACTTACAAGGGCACTCCAGATCCCAATCAGTGATGTGCCTAAGGCACATGGAGACCCTTTTAAAGAGGAAACAGCTAGGCTGGGGTTCTGAATAGCAGGGCCCCAGCCAGACTAATGTCGAAAACCAGTGAAGTATCAGCAAAAAGTGGGGGTACCCCTGTGAAGCAGATCCTACTCTCCTACATAGCTCTTATTACAGAAAAGGTTGGAACCCCTGTGCTAGAGACAACAATGTCAAATTTGACAGTGCGCTATCCTTGTCAGACAACATTTTAACTATTTCTAGGTCTTGTCTTTTTCAGGTTCAGTGTCTAAAGCACATTTTATATTTGTTCACTACATTGCAGAAGTTGAACATACTGAATGCCTTCATATCCTCCCGAACGGATTATTGTAATTTCTATCTACTTGGAACACACTCTGTATCAAATTCAGAGATTACTATTAATCCAAAAATATGTGGTCAGAATACTATTTGGGCTTAAAGCACGAGATCATGTTACTGCTGCCCTGCCGACAGCACGCTGGTTTGCTGTGAAGGAGAACATTTTGTGTAAATCAATGTGTCTGGTTGACAAGGCACTCTATACTCAACATGTCTCATCCTTTCATTCCAGATTCAAATGGTACACTTCTAGTAATCTATTAATGTCTGTCAACCACAACTTGTTTGTTACAAGTTCAGAGGTTTTGCTGCACAACTATTGGTGGCAGAGCTTTTTCAGTGGCTGCCACTTGACAGTGACATCCTTTCAATATGTTCTGGACAAAACAAATTATGAAAATTTTTTACATTTTCACCTTCCCCAAGTCATATAATTTGAGTTGGCAATTTGTCCCTGAGGCTGTTCTTTTTCTTGAATTGTGCATTGTATAACTAGTCTTTATAGCTCCTAGAAACCCTATTGAGTGTGTATGTTGCACTTTACAAATTCCTAAAATGCAATACAATTATAGGTTTCAATATTTGAGGATGATTGTGCAAGCAGATCAAGTTAACCATAAGATGAGCAATAAGTTTAAAGAACTAAGAGTTAGGATGGTAGTTTGCAGGACCAAGGAAAACCAAAAGGTGCAGTATTCCTATGTGCTACGGATACTTGTGACATATCAAAGTATATTGTCATACACCAAATACAAATACATATTTATATGTGTAGATAACTGGCACACCCTTCAAGCACCCAGTGAAAAGATGCAAGTGTATAAGAGAATACATTAAAAGTTCTACTGTTTATGGTAGAATACACAACACAATATGCTTTAAAGATGGTGCTGACATTTGAAAGCACATTAATAGTTCCCTTACTTTATTCATTTTAGTACATATAGACACTAAACATGGAAAGTGCAATGCAATACCATGTTTCATTGCCCATGTTAGCATACGCTGAACAAACATGGTGGCAGTGTGATACCTTTTACTACTGACATCTCTTATGGGAGTCCACCTATGATCATTACTGTCAAGACTCTTAGAAGTAACCCATGAGATGACTGTATTTGTTCATGGCACGCCACATCAAAACATTCAGTTTAAAAATGAAATTGCAGAGACTGACACTGTTGTTACCCATCCTATGTCGAACGTGGAAGAGTGACATGCATGTGATCTGCAATGCCTTGCGAGTTTGTAATGACCGAACTTTTGTGGCTCCTGATGGACTCCATAGAACTGTGACATAAGCATTAGAGCATAATGGATTGATTGGCTACTTCGCCCTCTGGACGAATTGATTCCTGTCAAACAAGCTAAGTGTCGTAGTACTAAATCCAATCTATGGTACAATGACAATCTTGCCAATATGCGCAAAGCTTGTAAGCGGATGGAGCGGGCGTGGAGGCGAGACTTTGATCCTATTTTGAAGGGATGTTATCAGTCAGCCACTAAGAAATATCATAGGGCTGTTCAGAAAGCACGGGCAGCCTATTTTGCTGACGAGATCAGGAACAGCAATAATCCCTCCAAGAGAATTTTCTCCATTCTTAAAAATCTCAAAAGTGCTGGGGCACCGGTTGCGTCCTCTATTAAGTCAGATGAACAATGCGAGGATCTTGCCACCTTCTTTATAAACAAGGTGGATAACATCTATAAGACCTTCCCTCAGGTGGCTATGGGCCCTGGCCCTGGGGGTTCACCCCCCTCCGCCCATATTTAGGCCGCCTTCCCGCCAATCACTGAGGATGCACTACGTGTACTATGCAGGAAGGTTAAATCTGGCTCCCCTGCTGATCCCATGAAGCCTGACCATCTTATGAGACTGTTACCTGTGCTTCTTACACCTTTGGGCCAGGTTATTATCATGTCCTTGTCTATGGCTATGGTTCCCAGGACGTGGAGCAGGCTAGGGTAGTTCCATTATTAAAGAAACCCACCCTCGACCCAGCTAAACCGGAGAACTTCCGCCCTATCTTCCTGCTGCCATGGGCCTCTAAGATCTCCGAAGCCTATATTAATTCCATCTTGTCAGGCTTTCTGGAGGAGAATAATATACTTGACTCCTCCCAGTGTGGCTTCCGCCCGGGCCTTAGCACGGAGTCTGCCCTCCTATCAGTGACTGAACATCTGAGGGCAGCACTGGATGAGGGACGCACCTCGGCACTGATCCTATTGGATCTCAGTGCCGCATTTGATACGGTCTCTCACCAGATCTTGCTGCGGAAGTTGAAGGAGGCTGGCATCGTAGGCCTCGCACTGGACTGGTTCACCTCCTTCCTCTCGGATAGATCCTTCCAGGTGTCGGCCCCCCCTTTCACCTCCAGGGTCCATTCCATCAAACAGGGAGTGCCGCAGGGTTCAGCGTTAAGTCCAACGATTTTTAATCTGTATGTTCAGCCTCTAGCTGCGGTAGCCAAGAGCAGAGGGCTGACTATTGTATCATATGCTGATGATACACAATTGGCTGTCGCCCTCTCCCATGATTGTCTGAATGACGCTGTTAAGTTTCGGAGCGGTCTTGCTGACGTCGCGGGGTGGATGACTGCCAACTGCCTCCAGCTTAATGCCAGCAAGTCTGAGGTCTTGCTGGTAGGGAAAGATCCTGAGCTATGGAGCGAACGGTGGTGGCCCGCTACCTTGGGTTGTGCACCCGCCACCAAACAGGTGGTGAAACATCTTGGTGTTTGGGTCGATTCGGCTCTTAATTTCCAAACCCAAACTAAGAAGGTGGCGGCGACGTGCTTTGGTATTCTTCGCGCGCTCAAACCTCTGCTGGGCTTCTTTGACCCTTCCATCCAGCAGATGATCGTTCAGGCATCTGTGCTGTTGAGACTGGATTATGCCAGCTCGCTCTATTTGGGGCCAACAAGACGGAGATTTCGAGACTGCAGAGGGTCCAAAATGTAGTCGCCAGAACTCTTCTCGGCATGCCTAGATTCTGCTCCACTTCCAGTGCTATTCGTCGGCTACATTGGCTACCAGTGGCGAGACGTGTGGAGTTCAAGTCCCTCTGCCTTGCTTTTAGGATCCTGAATTCCCCCTCCCCTGGCATTCTAGCGGGCCTGCTTTCCTCCTACACTCCCACTCGCCATCTCCGTTCATTGGGCCAACACTTGGTGGTTGTTCCCTGGGTTAGGAGGGCCTGCGCCGGTGGGCGCTCCTTTCGCTCACTGGCAGCTAAACTTTGGAACGCCCTCCCTGTACATATCCGGAGTATGGATAATTATCTGGCATTTCGTAAGGCATTGAAGACCCATCTTTTCCCTTCACTTTTGGCCCTTCTTGCAGTTTACTCCCTTTCTGCCTGCCTCCGTGTCTTGTAACAGCCTATTGGTTTTTTCTCTTTAGTTATGATAGGTTTCCCTTGCCGTTAGCTGCCTTTGTTGCTATTAGCGCCAGGACGCCCCTTTGCTGGGGCAGCTGCGCGCTTTACAAGACCTCCTAACATAACATAACATAAAGGTTTAGAATGTTGAGCTTGCGATTACATGAAGAAGAATAAAGAGGTGTTACACTAAGCTCTGTGTGTGGCGTAGTTATTGGCGAGTACCCAGGCTGGAGAGGACTCTACAACTGGGGATGAGATAGTGGATTAGTAGCCCGAAGATCGACAGTGCTCTTCCAGAGAGTTTGCCGTGGTCCAGCAAACTGCTTGTGTGTGCTACGTGTGCCTCCGTCGAACTGTGGAACCGACATTTTGCATATGTGGAGTCAAAGCGCAGCCCCAGTTCTACACATCGGTGGCCGAGTACCTGCTGGGAAGGCCGCGCAAAGAGGTACTGCGCTAATACGCAACTCAAAGCCATACATTTATATGGAGTGACAATGCTATAGGCGGATGAAAGAGCAGCAAAGTGCAAGATAACACTGCAAACAGTAGCGCCACAAGGCAGAGATCAACCATGTGTCAGACAGCACAAAGAGACACCTAAAGATAAAGTGATACAAGAAACAGTCATTTGCTTACCAGTACTGAGTAAAGAGAGCCATTGTGCCACTGCGATGGGGGAAGTAACCCCAGAGAAAGCACCTGGGTTGTGCTTGCAGAGCTGTCCATACTCAAAGCAGCCCATCACCAAAGCTGCCAGGTGGTGGCTCAGAACAATTCCCAAGATCTCCTAAAAGCAAAGGGCTCCCATAGAGACCAAGAGGAAGGTCAAGGTTACACGGGCTGTCTAAGATGTCCCAGAGGCCAGCATATGTGGAGTCAAAGCGCAGCCCCAGTTCTGTGTAAAGTATTTGAAGTTATTGAAAGCTTCACTGAGAAGTCTACACATCGGTGGCCGAGTACCTGCTGGGAAGGCCGCGCAAAGAGGTACTGCGCTAATACGCAACTCAAAGCCATACATTTATATGGAGTGACAATGCTACAGGCGGATGAAAGAGCAGCAAAGTGCAAGATAACACTGCAAACAGTAGCGCCACAAGGCAGAGATCAACCATGTGTCAGACAGCACAAAGAGACACCTAAAGATAAAGTGATACAAGAAACAGTCATTTGCTTACCAGTACTGAGTAAAGAGAGCCATTGTGCCACTGCGATGGGGGAAGTAACCCCAGAGAAAGCACCTGGGTTGTGCTTGCAGAGCTGTCCATACTCAAAGCAGCTTATCACCAAAGCTGCCAGGTGGTGGCTCAGAACAATTCCCAAGATCTCCTAAAAGCAAAGGGCTCCCATAGAGACCAAGAGGAAGGTCAAGGTTACACGGGCTGTCTAAGATGTCCCAGAGGCCAGCATATGTGGAGTCAAAGTGCAGCCCCAGTTCTGTATAAAGTATTTGAAGTTATTGAAAGCTTCACTGAGAAGTCTACACATCGGTGGCCGAGTACCTGTTGGGAAGGCCGCGCAAAGAGGTACTGCGCTAATACGCAACTCAAAGCCATACATTTATATGGAGTGACAATGCTATAGGCGGATGAATGTGTCAGACAGCACAAAGAGACACCTAAAGATAAAGTGATACAAGAAACAGTCATTTGCTTACCAGTACTGAGTAAAGAGAGCCACTGCGATGGGGGAAGTAACCCCAGAGAAAGCACCTGGGTTGTGCTTGCAGAGCTGTCCATACTCAAAGCAGCCCATCACCAAAGCTGCCAGGTGGTGGCTCAGAACAATTCCCAAGATCTCCTAAAAGCAAAGGGCTCCCATAGAGACCAAGAGGAAGGTCAAGGTTACACGGGCTGTCTAAGATGTCCCAGAGGCCAGCATAGCACAGGGCCTTAGAGATGGTATGGATAAAGCAGGCCTTAGCAGACAGCAGATGGTATCAGAAGGAACTCCACCCTCATCCAATCTCGTAATTGGTTACAATGCCACCTCTTTCTTGAAACCTCCACTGCCATTCGATACCACCAAAAGGTTGAATATTGGCAACAGATGGACGGCCTGGATAGAGATATTTGAAGATTTCATTGATGCGATTGAAGAAGCAGATAACAAGAAGATTATCAAGTACCTTAAGAATCTTGCTGGTGAAGGTGTAAAAGAAGTCATAAGGAAAATACAGCAAGCTGACGAAATTACATAAAGAAAAATCAAAGCAGCCCTGAATTTCAAGTTCAATCCAATTCCAAATGTAGATTACGAAAGGTACATCTTCAGTCAAGAACAACAAAAAACTGGTGAGACCATCTACAAATGTGTTGAGAGTCTAGATAGCTCATCAAACACCTTAAGTTCAATGCATTTAATGATGAGGAAGCTATACCCTTCAGAGTGATTGACGGATGCTTGTAAGATTTAAAACGACGAATGCTGAGAGAAACTCTTAGTCTGGAGTGAGTTCTCATGGCTGCCACAGCTGAAGAGCATGCTGATTAAAAAGCTGCTGACATGGAGGCTAGAGGTGCCCAAAGTGTGTCAGTCATGAATGTGAGAAATAAGCCAAAGCACAAGGCCAAGGTACACAGAGTGAATTCTCCACAGAAAATGAAATTGTGCTTCAGGTGTGTATTTTCATTTCCACATGAAGGCAAATGTCCCGCCATTGGGCAGATCTGCAAAAGCTGTGGAAAAGAGAACCATTTTGTGATGGCGTGCAAGGCAAAGGCAAAAGTAGGTGCATCACGGTGCAAAGACAAAATGGCTGCCTGAGCATTCCAGAAGCAACATTTGACGCACGCCCATAAGGCCAAGCAACCAAATCACTTGAGGCAAATCAACACTAAACGAGGTCGATCAACATCTAAATCTTCATCAAATACTTCTTCCATATCAATATCAAGTGAAAGTGAAGAAGTTGGGTGTGTCGTGTCGATGTTTACCTCAGAGAAGCATGCGCATGTTGGACTGGCTGCTTCTGACGAAAAACACTGGTCCAAGAGAAACCGACATGGCAAAGCACAAAAGTCATTTAAACATTGTCCAAAGATTACACTAAAAGTCAATGGTTGTTCAATACCTTTCATTATCGATAGTGGTGCGTCAATAAATATCATGCCTGAGGAGAAATATATTGAACTGTCTCCAGTGCCCCGACTTACGCCATCGAAAACTAAAGTGTATATGTGGGCTGCATTGACGCCACTAAAAAGTCAAGATTCATTTGTGGAAACGATGAAGCATAAGAAAACAAAAGTGCAAGCACCCATTAATGTACTTCACAGCACGACGTCAAGTGCCTGTTTATTTAGCTTCAGCACAGCCACTGATATGGGACTGATATCTGTGAACTATAACATGAATGCTCATCACGAAATAGTAAGTCAATTCCCTTTGCTGTTTCATAGGTTGGGCAAACTCAAGACTTTGAAAGTCCAATTACACATTAATGAGGACGTCCATCCTATTACTCAAAGACACAGACAAATTGCCTTTCACTTATAGGAAGCTGTTGAAAAAGAACTTGAATCTTTACTCAAACACAATATTGTTGAGCTTTCCACTAGTCCAACTCTATGGGTTTCTCCCATAGTGGTAGTATCCAAAAAAGCATCTGCGTGAATATGCATTAAGCAAACAAGGCAATTGAAAGAGAACGACATCCAGGTCAGCACATTGCCAACAAGATAACACAACTGAATCGTGCAAAAGTATTCTCTCGCTTGGATCTGAATAAAAGATATTATCAGGTGAAACTCGAGGAGAATTGCAGAATTCCAACCCTTGCTACACATGTTGGTCTGTTCCATTACAAGAGACTACATTTTGATGTGTCATCAGCTGGAGATCTATTTCAAGATGTCATTCGATGTATCATATAGCCTGTCATGAATGCTTTCAATTACAGTGATGACATATTGGTTTTCGGAGCTACACAGAAGGAGCATGACAAAGCTCTCATGCAAGTGTATCAGTTGCTCATTGATGCTGGTGTAACTTTGAATGCAGAGAAATGCGAGTTCCATAAGACAAAGTTAAAATTATTTGGCCATATCTTTTCTGATGGGGGCATGACACCTGATCCCACTAAAGTGCAAGCGCTGTCAACTGCCAGTCCCCCACAAGATATTTCCATGTTACGTTCATTCCATGGCATGGCCAGTTACTGCTCTGGATACATACAAGACTTTGCCACTGTCATTGCGCCTTTAAGAGATTTGACAAAAAAAAATGTTTCATTTCTTTGGTCATATGAATGCATGAATGTTTTTTTTTTTTTTTAAATCTCTTTATTGAATTTTTAAAACATAAATATCATCTCCGCCCCGGCAAGGCAGTACATACAAACATCAACATCAAACAACATGTGATTGACCGACCTCTTGAAATATCTGGGACTGCGTATCATAGGATATAGAATAATATCAACTCACTAAAAAATGAAGGAGAACATGTTAACATCACTCTGCATCAGGCATTGAATGTTCATGGGCTTGCGAACGGAGGTATTGTCGCAAAGGTTCCCAGATGTCCTTGGGCTGGGAGGACGATGGAAGCTCTTCTGCATAGAGTTCGAGATTTTCTTTACAATATGCTAAGTCTTTGATTCAGTGGTTCGCCCGGGGGGCTAAAGTACTTTCCCATGTCAGCGCCACACGGCGCTTTGCCACAAGCAGAGCAATTCGAACAAACCTGCCAATGACCCCTTTTAACTGAGGCACATAGCATAATAGACAGACCTGTGGTGCACATTGCAGTGGGATCCCAGCCATGATCCGCATACGCTGCACTGCATCCTCCCAAAAAGTAAACACCAGCCTGCACTCCCATGCTAAATGCCAGAAATCTGCCTCTGTCTGACCGCAACGTATGCAATTACTAGTGTCTCGGAGGCCCAGCTTGTGCAGCTTGTAAGGTGTGTGATAAACTTGGTGAATATATTTGAAATGGAGAATCTTCAGATTGCCATTGGGGGTAAGGGAGCCGGTAAGCTTACAAACCTGTTCCCATTCGGATGGGGTTAACGGAGGAGTGATCTTATCGTTCCAGCGAGCCAGGCTTTTACCTGGGGCTGTAACCTTCTCGTCTTGCACCGCCCTGTATAACTTAGTCACTAGTTGACGCCGCCTGGGTGCAACCAATAGCAACTGCAACGAGTGCAGGGAGGGTGGCTCCACAGGAAATGTGATGTAGTGTGCTTTAATGGCGAGCTTCAACCTATGTAAAGTGAATTGGAATAGCATTGTTGGGTTGGTGATATACTGAAGCTCCTCCGAGGAGAGGAAAGTCCCCTCAGGGTAAAGATCGTGCATGGTGTCAATACCAGCTTCACGTAATGAACGCAGTGGGCCCTCCTCTTGAGCAACTGACAGCGCCGCATGATGCGCCAATGGTAGTGCCGGAGCGTACAATGGTAGCTTGGCTGCTAGTTTCCCAATGGCCTGCCATGCGGCTATAGTGGTGTCTAGCGTATAGATTTCATGTTTGGGGTGCCTCTCTTTGAATGTGTGATGATGCCAGATAGTGGGACAGGATGCGCGTCGCCATCATCAACCGCCAGATGGGGAGTAAAGGCGCGGGGGTTGTACCAATAGTACGCATACTGCGCCTGCACGCAGAGATAATAAATGTAAAAGTCTGGTGCACAGAAACCACCCTTGGCGTAGTCCAGTGTCAACGTGTTCCAACTCACCCTAGCTTGTTTGCCTCCACAAGTTAGTCGTAGCAATGAAGATCGAAGCGTTATAAAAAAATGTTTAGTCAGCGTGATTGGAATGTTACAAAAGAGATATAAAAAGCGCGGCAGAACTATCATTTTTATGACAGCTATGCGGTCCGCCAGTTATAAAGGCGGTGCCGTCCATCTGTCCACTTGGCGTTCTAGGGCCGCACATGCTTTCCCATAATTTTCTCGGACGACGATGAATGCATGAATGTTGTTGATGCTAGCTATGTCGAGTTGGGCACCATCCTTGCACATCACAGCGGACACTTAAATGCTCGAAGACGTACTGTGGCGTATGCCAGCCGAAACTTGTCCCAAAATAAATGTGCTTATTCACAACCTGAGAAAGAAAGCTTAGCAGTGGTGTGGGCTTGTGAACATTTCCATGTATTCTTGTATGGAAAGCCTTTCACGCTTGTGAACAGTCATCAAGCATTGTTGACTATCTTTAGAAATCCAAAAGCAAAAATGCCTCCCCCCATTGAACGTTGTTGTCTGCGATTGCAAGAGTACAACTACACCATAGTGCATCGTCCAGGGAAAGATCAGAACCCTGTCGACTACTTCTCACGATTGCCTCTACAATGCTCTGGCACCCATTCTAAGACGGCTGAAGCTTACAGAAATTTCATAGTGAAATCAAGCACTTCAGCTGCCATTTCGTTGGAAAAAATTGTCACTTCCACAAGTCAAGATAGTGACATGCTGAAACTGAAAGACATTACACTTCAATCTTGGTACTAGCACCCTCGACCTCTTACCAGTGACAGTGAATGTCAAAAGTTTAAGAATGTCAAAGATGAACTGTATGTTTCTCAGGAAGGTATTATTCTAAGAGAGTCGAGAATTGTCATTCCGGAGAGTCTGCAAGAACAGATAATTGAAGTGGCTTATGAAGGACATCGTGAAATTGTTGCCACCAAGACCTAGTCTGGTTTCCACATCTTGAAGAGAGAGTTGAAATGGAATTAAAGGCCTGTCATCTATACAACTGCCTGTCATCGAAAGCCACTCAACACCCATTAAACATGTCAGAGTTGCCAATGCATGAATGGAAAAGAATTTGCAGTGGACTTCTTTGGTCCTCTTGACAAGGGACATCACCTGATGGTGATCGTTGATTAATATACCAATTTTCCATTGATCAAAGATCTCTCATCTATCATTCAAGAACATGTCATTGAAAGATTAGACAGCCTCTTCGCAACCTGGGGTGTTCCTGCGATTTTAAAGTCGGACAGCGGCCCACCTTTCAACAGTTGAGAATTCAAAAATGTTCTCAGTCATCTTAATGTGAAGCATCAGAAGAGCACCCCTCTTTGGCCACAGTCCAATGGCCTTGTCGAATGTTTCATGAGTACTCTAAAGAAAGCTGTCCAGTGTGCTGATCTAGAAAAGCTCGACCTTAAAGGTGTCTTAAATTCCAATCTTTGAGTTTACTACTCGACCCCTCACGCAACCACAGGTGAAAGCCCTGCAACCCTGAAGTTCAGCCATGAGGACCAAGTTACCTCAATGAACCATCAGAAGAGCAAATACAGAGGAAGAAACACACATGAAAGACTTGGATCGTAAGAGGAAAATGAAAGCCTATGCCGATAAGTGTCGACATGCAAAAGATGTCACCTTCTCTAGAGGAAATCAAGTTCTTGATCGTCAGCATAGAAAACGGAAATCTGATGCTCCTCTCGATGATGAACCATTTCATGTTGTGACCAGCAAAGGACAAATGGTGACTGCCCAGCATCCTGGGAAGCCAATTACGCGAGATTCCTCGCATTTCCGACGTGTAGCTCGTCAAGCATTGATGTCATTGTAGAGACTGGGTCTGAAAGGATAAGTGAAGAACCCCTGACTGCTGCTGTTTCTCCATCACCGCAAAACACACAAGATGATGGGTTTAATCCATCGTTATTTTGCTTCACCACGCCACCCCAGTTCAGACATGGCCATATGCAAATCAGTCTTGACCCTGTGCCTCATGGGAACAGTCCAGACCGAATTGCCAAGCCATGTCTTCCCTGGACCGGAATCAAGCATCCTAGGACCGGTTTCAGGCTATCAGCCTTCATCAGCCAGGATAGCTTGACTCCAGTGGCGTAGTGAGCACGGGACCCACGTCTGGGCATACCCTTCCCACTTAGGGCGAAATGCAAAACACACAAGATGATGGACGGAATGCTGCACATTGGCAAACATTCACCCCCAGTCACAGATCTGGGTTTAATCCATCGTTATTTTGCTTCACCACGCCACCCCAGTTCAGACATGGCCATATGCAAATCAGTCTTGACCCTGTGCCTCATGGGAACAGTCCAGACCGAACTGCCAAGCCATGTCTTCCCTGGACCGGAATCAAGCATCCTAGGACCGGTTTCAGGCTATCAGCCTTCATCAGCCAGGATAGCTTGACTCCAGTGGCGTAGTGAGCACGGGACCCACGTCTGGGCATACCCTTCCCACTTAGGGCGAAATGCAAAACACACAAGATGATGGACGGAATGCTGCACATTGGCAAACATTCACCCCCAGTCACAGATCTGGGTTTAATCCATCGTTATTTTACTTCACCACGCCACCCCAGTTCAGACATGGCCATATGCAAATCAGTCTTGACCCTGTGCCTCATGGGAACAGTCCAGACCGAACTGCCAAGCCATGTCTTCCCTGGACCGGAATCAAGCATCCTAGGACCGGTTTCAGGCTATCAGCCTTCATCAGCCAGGATAGCTTGACTCCAGTGGCGTAGTGAGCACGGGACCCACGTCTGGGCATACCCTTCCCACTTAGGGCGAAATGCAAAACACACAAGATGATGGACGGAATGCTGCACATTGGCAAACATTCACCCCCAGTCACAGATCTGTGTTTAATCCATCGTTATTTTGCTTCACCACGCCACCCCAGTTCAGACATGGCCATATGCAAATCAGTCTTGACCCTGTGCCTCATGGGAACAGTCCAGACCGAACTGCCAAGCCATGTCTTCCCTGGACCGGAATCAAGCATCCTAGGACCGGTTTCAGGCTATCAGCCTTCATCAGCCAGGATAGCTTGACTCCAGTGGCGTAGTGAGCACGTGACCCACGTCTGGGCATACCCTTCACACTTAGGGCGAAATACAAAACACACAAGATGATGGACGGAATGCTGCACATTGGCAAACATTCACCCCCAGTCACAGATCTGGGTTTAATCCATCGTTATTTTGCTTCACCACACCACCCCAGTTCAGACATGGCCATATGCAAATCAGTCTTGACCCTGTGCCTCATGGGAACAGTCCAGACCGAACTGCCAAGCCATGTCTTCCCTGGACCGGAATCAAGCATCCTAGGACCGGTTTCAGGCTATCAGCCTTCATCAGCCAGGATAGCTTGACTCCAGTGGCGTAGTGAGCACGTGACCCACGTCTGGGCATACCCTTCCCACTTAGGGCGAAATGCAAAACACACAAGATGATGGACGGAATGCTGCACATTGGCAAACATTCACCCCCAGTCACAGATCTGGGTTTAATCCATCGTTATTTTGCTTCACCACGCCACCCCAGTTCAGACATGGCCATATGCAAATCAGTCTTGACCCTGTGCCTCATGGGAACAGTCCAGACCGAACTGCCAAGCCATGTCTTCCCTGGACCGGAATCAAGCATCCTAGGACCGGTTTCAGGCTATCAGCCTTCATCAGCCAGGATAGCTTGACTCCAGTGGCATAGTGAGCACAGGACCCACGTCTGGGCATACCCTTCCCACTTAGGGCGAAATGCAAAACACACAAGATGATGGACGGAATGCTGCACATTGGCAAACATTCACCCCCAGTCACAGATCTGGGTTTAATCCATCGTTATTTTGCTTCACCACGCCACCCCAGTTCAGACATGGCAATATGCAAATCAGTCTTGACCCTGTGCCTCATGGGAACAGTCCAGACCGAACTGCCAAGCCATGTCTTCCCTGGACCGAATCAAGCATCCTAGGACCGGTTTCAGGCTATCAGCCTTCATCAGCCAGGATAGCTTGACTCCAGTGGCGTAGTGAGCACGGGACCCACGTCTGGGCATACCCTTCCCACTTAGGGCGAAATGCAAAACACACAAGATGATGGACGGAATGCTGCACATAAGCAAACATTCACCCCCAGTCACAGATCTGGGTTTAATCCATCGTTATTTTGCTTCACCACGCCACCCCAGTTCAGACATGGCCATATGCAAATCAGTCTTGACCCTGTGCCTCATGGGAACAGTCCAGACCGAACTGCCAAGCCATGTCTTCCCTGGACCGGAATCAAGCATCCTAGGACCGGTTTCAGGCTATCAGCCTTCATCAGCCAGGATGGTTTTGCTATGTTCGCCCTAAGTTGGCAGGGTATGCCCAGGCGTGGGTCCCTTGCTCACTTTGCCACTGGATTCAAGATAGCCTGGCTGATGACGGCTGTAAGCCAGAAACCGGTCCCAGGATGCTTGTTTCCGGTCCAGGGAAGACATGGCTTGGCAGTTCGGGCTGGACTGTTCCCATGAGGCACAGGGTCAGACTGATTTGCGTATGGCCATGTCTGAACTGGGGTGGCGGAGTGAGCTAAAGAATGATGATGGATTAAACCCAGATCAGTTGACTGGGGGTGAGTGCTTGCAATGTTCAACACTCCGTCCATCATCCCCTTTGGTTTTGCTATGTTCGCCCTAAGTTGGCAGGGTATGCCCAGACGTGGGTCCCTTGCTCACTTTGCCACTGGATTCAAGATAGCCTGGCTGATGACGGCTGTAAGCCAGAAACCGGTCCCAGGATGCTTGTTTCCGGTCCAGGGAAGACATGGCTTGGCAGTTCGGGCTGGACTGTTCCCATGGGGCACAGGGTCAGACTGATTTGCATATGGCCATGTCTGAACTGGGGTGGCGGAGTGAGCTAAAGAATGATGATTGATTAAACCCAGATCAGTTGACTGGGGGTGAGTGCTTGCAATGTTCAACACTCCGTCCATCATCCCCTTTGGTTTTGCTATGTTCGCCCTAAGTTGGCAGGGTATGCCCAGATGTGGGTCCCTTGCTCACTTTGCCACTGGATTTAAGATAGCCTGGCTGATGACGGCTGTAAGCCAGAAACCGGTCCCAGGATGCTTGTTTCCGGTCCAGGGAAGACATGGCTTGGCAGTTCGGGCTGGACTGTTCCCATGAGGCACAGGGTCAGACTGATTTGCATATGGCCATGTCTGAACTGGGGTGGCGGAGTGAGCTAAAGAATGATGATGGATTAAACCCAGATCAGTTGACTGGGGGTGAGTGCTTGCAATGTTCAACACTCCGTCCATCATCCCCTTTGGTTTTGCTATGTTTCTCCATCACCAACATCAGTCATGGACATTTCTACTGCCTGTCCCTAGTTTCCGAAGACATGGTCGGACGTGTAATCCAACCGCCACGAAGACTCATTGAAGAGCTCTGATTGTATATATTTGTAAAAAACTGTTGTTTTATATTTAACAAAGGGGGAGATGTAGTGTTGTGTGAGTTTGTAATGATGGAACCTTTGTGACTCCTGATGGACTCCTTCGAACTGTGACGTAAGCATAAGAGCATAGTGAATTGAATGCAGGTTTAGAATGTTGTTAGATGCAGAAGAATAAAGAGGTGTTATACTAAGCTCCGTTTGTGACATAGTCATTGGCGAGTACCCGGGCTGGGGAGGACGCTACATGATCAACAGCTGGGTGTTGGACATAGATGACCAAAAGGGTTTCTAAAGCTGTGAAGCTATCTACTGGTAGAGTCTAGCTGGTGCATTCACAGCTTGGGGACTAGGTTATATGAGAACTCAAGTTTAAAAACAAAAGCTGTAAAATTCAACATAAAAGGATAGATAGGTAGTGAGTAAAGGCAGTTATGCTAAGCCTAGATTCATAGTTACATTTCCTTATCAAAATCCACACTGTAGGTCACTACAGAAACATTCCTCTCTTTTAAAATACAGGCCTCTTTTTGCAAGTTAGGCCCTTGTCATGCTCCATTTTGGGACAATAACATGTACCTGAACTTGCACTGCGTTATTTAAACAGATCTGATTTCTGTAGGGCAGCTGGTATTTCTCCAGGGTATCCCTGATGAAGGAATATGAGTAAATGCATGATTTAAATCTTAGAAGTCATGCTTTATATTAAGTAAGTAGTGAAAGAGTGTAAAATATATTGGCTTCTGGGTCCTGCATGGTACTGTTCAAAGATGCATGCCATTTTGTTTAAAATTTAATGGTGTTGAGGTCAAAGGGACCCCTGTCTACTAAACTGTTCTCCCTCTAAGAAGGAACCAAGGTGAGATAATCGAGAACTACAAGGCCCAGCTAGAATTAATGTATTTTCGAAAGCAAAAGAGCAAAACTACTTCACCTGAAAAAGTTTAATGAGAATATATGATCCAAAATAATCGTATGTGACATCATGCCCAAATATGCATGTGTATATTTGCAAGCTCCCATTAAAACTGTTGTAGGACTCCCTGCATGTATAGATCCTGATAAATTAATGTCTGTAAATGTAAGTGCAATACAGATAAGGAGAGTAGGTGGTAAGGCATATTACAAAATGAAATTATCAAAAACAAACTTTTTAGGTATTGCGAGGTTTAGAAGGCTGTCAAGAACGCTAATCACCATTCCAGCTGACAGAATGCAAGAGGAAAGTCACTTTCAGAAAGTCAATCTCCATTTTGTAAAAGGGGAATGTGAGAGGAGGGGTTTTGAAAGAGGGTAATGTTCATTTTAATAGTCTCATCATCCAAATCGAAGCATACCCATGCATCACAGTTGAACCCAAGTGGGCTGTCCAATTAATTCATCGGGAGGTGCCTGTAGAAGAGTAATGGAACACATAAATGGAAGGCACAGGGAAAG